>QXDM01000033.1:0-600000 GCA_003730235.1 Pythium guiyangense
GCGCCGAACACGCAGGGACCGAGACGCCCAAGCCGACGACGCCGGGCTCCTAACAGCCAGCACCAGACGCCAAAGGCCGACGAAGCTCTCCACACGCGCCAAGCTCCTATTTGTCGGGTCACCGAGCGCCACGCCTGCCGCGTCGAAGCCGCACCACACCGCCGGCTCCGGTTGGTCAGTCGCCGAGCGCCACTCCAGCGTCCGACGAAGCCGTCGAAGCACAAGATTTGCCACTAAATCGTCGCCTGCCGACTTGTTCGAGCACGACGACCGTGAGCGCGCGTTACGTGAGATCTCAAGACTGTTCTAGCGATCGCGACTGTTCTAGCGATCGAAGCTACAAGGACACACGGGATAGTGAATGCATTGTATGTTGTGTCTCGAGCGTGCTTGGCTCTCTTCGCGAGGCAAGTGCGCTCCAGACTCGAATCTCAAGACACCGATTTTGAACCAACTTGGTTGTACGTGGTATGTGCATCGGTGTAGTGCTTCTGCGAGCACAGCTCGGCGCTTGAGCTTGAAGAGCCTGAAGAGCTCGATGTATTCGAATGCTGCTTCGTTGGGCGTCGCTCGGTCAGTTGCTGCACTGTGGGTATGTGGTCGAGGGTGCTTCAAGCTGACCTGCTGCCACCCAATTCTCATCTCGAGGCGCGCATACAGCAGCGCTGCTCGCTCACTATCGTAGTGCATCCTTCTAGGTGAGGATAGCGTAGCGAGGTCGATACGAAGACGCCGACTCGTTGACGATATGTGAGCTAGCGCCGCATGACTTGCGATCAAGTGCGCGTGTTGGCGTTGCGACTTGCTGCAGCTTCGACTCTAGTGTGCTCGCTCCTGCGTCGTGTGGCTCCGAGTCCTGCACCGGAGCGAACGCGCGAGCGGCGTGACTTGCTGGTCGAACGCGAGTCGCTGGTGCGCACGAGTCCACAGACGCACTCAACAACGAACCGTAACGTGGGATATATCTCGCGTTCTCTCAGACCGGATGAAGGCGAAGCGCAAGGATGGGAGTCGGTCGAATTCGACAACGGAGTGTGTATGGATCGAGTCGAATCACGAGTGCCGCTTTGTGTTCGGGTGCTGGACTCTTGCAGCCATAAACCTGCATCGATGTGCCACTCTGTGTGTGTGTGTTGCAGCTCTCCGTCGGCCTCGAAAGGACGTTCGTTGAAAGCAAGTCGTCTGCCTCGAGCGGAACTCCGAGCCTGCGCTACACGTTGGCAGGACACGCATGTCCTTGGTCTCACGAATGCGGAGGCTATGATCGACATACAAGGCCGATGGATGGACACTCAAGTGATGTGATGTGCTGTGGCGACCGCAGTCAACAAGATCGACAACCCAACGTTGCCGCGCATAGAGCTGGCTGGCTGTGTCACGCATTCGCCACTCGTTCGCGGCGGTATACAAACAGCAGCACGATCCGCGACGACTTGGTGCCAGTATGGTCGATGTTTCCCACTCTGACTTGTTCACAGTACTATAAAGTATCACGACAATTTTCAAGTATTTTGTATGCTCACCATAGAGTAGGTGCGATATATTCACGCACAGATATAAACTATTGGAGACAGTTGCAAGACTGAAGCAAGTGCTTCCTCAATATCTTCACACATTTTCTCATCTCAGTCGAGGACACACAGCCGAGTCTCGAAGAAGCCGACGACGACGACACAGAGACACAGAGACACAGAGACACAGAGACACAGAGACACAGCTCTCGCTCGCTCTCGGCACTCGGCGCTCAGCACTCACGCACTCGAGGACGTGACGACAAGCAGGTGCGCCCACGCAACAGCAGCGCAGCGGTGGTGGCGGTGGTGTATCTCTCCCCACACACGCACGCGCGCGCGCTCACTCGTCAACACGCGCGCACAGACGCCTCGCGAGATAAAGCTCAAGTGGTTTGACTGACGTGCAAGCCGCGGCATCCACAGACACAGATCGCACACTCTGACGATGCGACGCATGCGACCGCTACTTGCGCTCGCCGCCGCTGCTGCAGCACTCAGCGTCTGCAGCCTCGCGCCAGGTGCGCTGCTCTTGATCGTTTAGGATGTACGGCTCTCACCTCACCATGTATGTATGAATGAATGCGTGTGCGCGACCCATCGACCGATCGCTGTGTAGGAGCAGACGCTGCTGCGTGCGCGACGATCTGCTCGTCGAAAGACGTCTACGGCTTCACGGCCAACGGTGCGAGTACCTGCCCGTGCAACAACGGCAAGAGCACGCCGACGTGCAAGTGCTCGCAGTGCTACACGATCCAGTCCGACGGCCGCGTGTTCACGTTTGCGTACGGCACAGACGGCAAGTGCGAGTGGGGCGGCGCCGACTGCTGTACGTCGCGCGCTCTCTCTCTCTCTCAACTGACTGCAATGACTCGAACGAGGCGCTTGTGTGCTCACGCATCTCGCTGCTGCGCTAGTGGACTGCGACTCGTCCTCGAGCACTGACAACTCGACGACGCCGACACCGACGACTTCGAGCCCCACAAGTAGGACGCCCACGCTACTGCTGGTGCTGGCTGCACAAGCGACTCACACGCTCTGTGCTCTCTCTCTGTTGCAACAACGGGCGCTCCGGTTCCAACGCCCACGCCTACCTTAACGCCCACCTTAACGCCCACCTTAACGCCCACGCCAACGCCCACTCCGACGCCCACGCCCACGTTAACGCCCACACCGACAACTGGTACTGTCTCGAACTCAATTGCTCGCGTTCTCGCACTCGCTGCGACGCTCATTCCCCACGCTCTCTGCGCGTGCGCCAACGTCCTCAGGTGCACCAACCACTCTGTCTCCGTCGCCTCCGTCGACGTCTGTGAACGCTACAGGCACTGGCTCCCCCACGACGACTGCACCGTCCTCAACAACGCCACTAGCACCGAGCACTGGCGGCAACAGCAGCAGCACCAACAGCAACAGCACAGCGACAAAAGCGCCGACTGCAAATGGATCCGGTGCGTCTCGCAGCGCTCGTTGTCTGCAGTAGCAACCGAGCGACTCATACGCGTGTCCATTGCTGCTTCTTGTAGACTCGGCTGCGAACGCGAGCTCAGACTCGTCTGATGGCATGCAGACGTGGCAGATCGCGCTCATCATTTGCTGCGCAGCGCTCGTGTTCATCGTCGCGGCTGTGGCGCTGCTGTCGTGCTACTGCAAAGCGCGGCGCCGCTTGAACGAGAGCGAAGACCACGACGCTGATGCGACGTACTACCACCAGCCGTTCGCTGCTGTTGGCGGCCCGAGCGGCGGGAGCGCGACGCGCATGGCGGCGTCTGCGAGCGGCACGGACTACTACGACTCGAACCGGCAGACGTACGGCAAAGCAGCGATGGGCGCGACGCCAGGGAGCTACAGCGGCAGTGACTCGCGGTACGCGACTGCGCTCACGTCGGCCGAGAACAGCCCCGAGCGGATAAGTCCCGGTGTGAGCGGCGGGTACGCGTCTGTCGGGCGTCCGTCGTCGGGGAGCGTCGGCGACGCGTCGACGCCGTACGGCTACGACCGGCGCACGAGCAACCAGCACTCGCAAGCCGTGACGCTGTAAGCCCCAAGTCGACGTTCTTCCCCCTCTCTACGACCCGCTCGTCCGATCCTCCGTCTAGCTCTCGGCCAGTGCGCTCGGCGCATTCTCACACATACACATGCACTCACACCCGCTCGCACGTTCGTCCAGAGCGCGCCTCGTAGGAAGCACTGGCTCGCAAGACGCCGTCGCTCACTCTCTCTCGTATATATATAAGCAACACGCATGCACTATACGTTTCTGTGGGGATCATACGCAGTTGTTCTCATGAGCTGCTGCACGAGCAGCACCGCAGCGCGCGCTCGACCACGCGTCGCGGAGCGCTCAGTCATTCGGATGTCGTCATCCAACGCCGCACGGGCGCTCACGCGACAACAGGACGACGACGACACTACGCGCCGAGCACTTGCCACCGCCAAACGCTCACGCAGTAGTGTGTCTGTCACCTACCACTGCACTGGCGAGTCGTAACTCGCGAGCGCAAGCGGCAAGGAGCACGAGCGCTTGCACACGTGGCAGCAGCTCGATCAACAGTATCAGCAAGTTTGATCACGTCCCGCACGAATGGGTATGTTGTTCACTACACTGCGCACTCGATCACTTTACCTGTTGGAAAAGCGTGTGCGCTTTCGTGCGCGTTATGCTTGATGCGCACCGCTGTGTCGTGATGCAGACGCTTGCAGCTTGCGATGTCGAGCGCATCGAGCTGCTCTCGAGGTATTGCGCATGCTGCTGCTCTTTGGCTTTGAGGCGCTGGATCTGCTCGCGGATGTGCGCGTGCTGAGCGGCATCAACGCTCGTGCTGATCGCTGTCGTTGCGGTGGTTGTCGAGCTCGTGTTCGGGCGTGGCATTGGTGTGAGCGAGCAAGTCGATTCGAATCGAGTGTGGTCTGGTCTGGCGGTGTGAAATGTGGGAATGCGAGCGAGCGAGCGCCAAGAGCAAGAGTGCGAGAGACTCGAACATCGCCCAACAAAAGAATCGAGTGTGATGAATAGCATCGCTAGTATACAGTAGACAGTCGTTATAGCGCTTGGATTGAATGATGGTGCTTGGAGCGAATGATGGTTACTCGAAAAAATGCCGAAAATGCATCAACGCGATATCGTTTGACTTGACTCGTGCTTGACATGCGTGGATGTGGAACGCAAGTATGCAGCTACAAAGCACAACTTGATCTGATATCAAGCTGTTGTTGATCTGTGTGTGCTTGACCGAACGAAGACGTGCTTGACCGAGTCGAGATCGCCACGCGAGATCGAGCGATCCGACGAGTCCACACATGTGTGTGTGAGCCCAGTGTGGGTGCTCTCTCGCTCTCTTGGAGCGTCTTGGAGCTCAAGAGCGCATGTTGCTCGTTTGTTTGTTCATAAGCACAGATGGTCTCGGACTCGACACAAGTCAAGTCAAAGTCGCTTTCTCGAATCGCCATGAGCGAGCGAGCGTGTTTTCATGCAGCGACGAGAGACTCACAGACATCATTCCGGCAGCCAACGACGGCGACTTGCGCGCAAACAACAACAACAACAAGTACGCATGCGAGCAGCACACGTACACGAATCAGACACGCTCGTGTCGAGTGTTGGCGATCGTGTTGCGTGTGGTGTGTGTGTGTGAAGACGCAGTCCACGCTCACGCTCAAAGGTGAAGCTCACGCTCAAAGTCCAAGTCAAGGTGAGCCAAAGAGTGTGGCGCAATCCAAGACTTGCACATACAATCACCAAGTCATTGTGGGACAAATTGTGGACGCTACAAAAGAGTCAATGAAAAACGTGCAAATTAGCGAGTATTTCGCGACAAATTAACGCGTGTTTCATGTCGCAGAGGATCGCGCAGCCATGTCTGAAACGACACACTCACGCACTCACGATACTCACACTCGACTCGAGCAGCTCAATCACTCACTTACGCACTTACGCACTCGAGCAGCTCCAAGTAGCAGCAGCATGGGCGGCGTCTTCAGCTCGCAGGTGCCAGTGCCCGACGAGCGCATGCTCCAGTGCATCGTCAAGCTCAAGCGTGCGTGCATCGTGCGTTGATGCTTCACACGCATGTACAGACGCGTCCGTATTCACACAGAAATGATGTCACGCTGCAGTGAAAGACCCGGATCTCCGCACACTCTACGCGCGCTTCTCCAAGTACGACCAAGAGGTGCGTCGCTGTGTTCATGGCAGCTCGCACTTCACTGTTGCTGACACCACTTGTTCATTGACGCACATGTCTGTGTGGATGGAATGTGCAGTGAGTGCACGCTATGCAGCGCTTTGGGTCGGGCGCTCTCCAACTGCTACTGCTGCTGCTGTGGTGTGGAGTTGACAATTGCTGATCACTCAAGCCTCGCCGTTCTTCACACTCCCGTACTTGCCCATGCAGCAAGAGCGGCACGATCGACCGAACCGAGTTCTACAAGTCGGTCGATGAGAAGAACTCGGAGTTTGGCGACGCGATCTTCGCGCTCATCGGTGCGCCGTTGGCCAGAGGCTCCTCTCTGCGGCACTCTACAATCATCTGAATCTGCGTCATGTGGTGCGCCGCTCGTCTTTCAGACGAAGACAACAGCGGCGTCTTGGACTTCAGCGAGTACGTCGACGCACTCGGCAAGTTCTGCATCCTCAGTAAAGAGGACATGCTCAAGTGTACGTACGTCCACGCTTTGTGAGCTTCTGTCCACACGTGGTTTCTAGAGCGATTGCATGGTGACTACGGCGAGCTCACATATGCGGCGCAGTCTGTTTCAATGTGTTTGACACGGACCGCAATGGCACGATCGAGGGCCCGGAGCTGACGCACTTGCTCGAGATCCTGCACGAAGACGGACAGACGAGCAACATGAAGCAAGCGCTCAAGAGCTTCGACTTCAACGGCGACGGCAAGATCGACTTTGACGAGTTCAAGCAGCTCAATGCGCTCTTTCCGAGTCTGCTCTACCCGGCGTTCCGGATCCAGCAGAACATGCGGCTCCACACCATGGGCGAGACGTGGTGGCGCAAGAAGATCGAAGAGCTCCACCACGACAAGGAGCTCGAGCTCGAGCGCCTCAAAGCGGCAGTTGCAGGCGACACAAGCGAAGACGCGATGAAAGCGCAGCGCGACGCCGCAGCACTGGCAGCGAAGCGCAAGCGGCAGGAGCAGGCGATCCGCATTCGTATGGGCTGTCTGCAGTTCCACTGCTGCCCGTGTCGGCGCCACTTGTACATTGTGAACGAGCGTGCGCCCGATGCCGATGACTCGGACGACTCGGATGATGAAGAGACTGCAAAGCAGCAGAAGCAGCAGAAGCGCAAGCCCGTGGCGTCCAAGCGAGGCAACGACAAGCGCCAGGCAAACATTGTCAAAGTCGGGCCGCGCAAGCCGCTGAGCCAAGAGGAGCGTCTCGAGCGAGCGCGCAAGCGCCGCATGCGCGATATGCAGGACCGACCGACGCGCAAAGGCTAGCAGCACTCACTAAGTTATCGTCCTTGTTCGAGCACTCGTCCACTCACACTCACACGCTACGCGGCTGCTGCCCGTGGCAGCGCAATGACACGACCGAGACCGCGGTGCACTTGACACTCGAGCGTCGGGCCTTCAAAGAGCTCACCGTCCACACACAGCGCGTCGCCTGGTCGGTCCGGCACGATCTTGTACGCGCGCGTGCGGATCTGCTCCACTGACGCGCGCTTGACGTGCGAGCCGTCCTCCATTGCCAAGAGCACAGACATGAGCTCAGTGCGCGGGTGCGCCTGACCGTCAATGTAGAAGACGTAGTGGTAGCCGTCGTCGAGCTGCGCGTCTGGAGCCACGAGCGCGTCGCCTGCTGCGTGCGTGATGCTCATGACCCAGAGCAAGTGGAAGTGGCCAGTCACCTCTTTCCACGTCCCGCCGAGCGTCGCGTGGTCGTCGCGACTGCAGTCAATGAGGTCGAGCGGCGGGTACGTCGTCGCGTTCGGGTCGTGCGTGTCAAAGTACCGCGGCGGTGCGTGCGCAGCGTGCTCGGCGTCGTCCTCGAGGTATACGAGCGTGCCCGAGTACTCCTTCTTTGTGAAGTAGATGTGGTGCCCAAAGCCGACGCCAAAGCGCAAGCCGCCGAGCATGCGGAGCTTCTCCGAGAGCAAGTCGACGTCTGCGATGCCGGCCCACTCGAGCGACAGGAATGAGTACATGACCGCCGCTTTGCCGTTCCGGATCGACGCAATGTCAATGTCCTGCGCCGTGCCTTTCGCGAGCGCAAACGCAGCGTTCAGTGGCTTCGCGCGCTCGCAACTCTGGTGCAAGATCGAGTGCGAGAGGCCGTTGCCAGAGCCGCTCGGGACGATCCCAATCGGCTGCCGAATCGCGCGGTTCCAGTCTGGACGCGCCATGAGCCCTTGTGTAACTGGGTTACGTGATGCATCACACAAACACTGCGTTAGTTTACGGAACCCGATCGCGTACCTCGTACACGTAAACAAAGCGTACCTTCACTGAGACTCCCGTCGCCGCCGACTGACAGGACGCAGTCGTAGACGTTCAGCGGTAGCGTTTTCATGAGCTCCGTCGCGTGTCCTGCGTGCGTCGTGATCTCGACGTGCGCGTCAATGTTTGCGTACTTGAACAGCGGCGCGACCTTGTTCTCGTACATCTGCTTGCCTTTGCCAGAGCCGCCGACCGGGTTGATGATCACAAAGAACTTGCGCGCACTGCGCTCCGAGTCTGGCGAGAGCGCAACGACGCTCTGTGCTTTCGCACGCTGCGACACAGACCGCGGGTCTGCGAGGTAGTTGATCCACGTACGCAGCACGTCGACGTCGCGCATCTGGTCGCCGCGGAACTGAAAGAAGAGCTCGACGAGCTGCCGCTTCTTGAGCGTCGTCGAGCCCTTGCGCTGGTGCTTTGCTGGGCACGCAAACACGCCGAGCAAGTACGTCGCAGACGCATCAACGCGTGAGCTCGGTGTGTCGACGTGTTCGCCATTAAGAGTCACAACGTGTGCGCCGAGCACGTCGTCCCACAACAGCTCGCGGTCGAGGCGCTCGCGACTGTTTGTGCGTGCGGCAGCCTCTGCGTTCGCGACGTCGCGCATG
Organism: Pythium guiyangense; assembly: GCA_003730235.1. NCBI lineage: Eukaryota > Oomycota > Peronosporomycetes > Pythiales > Pythiaceae > Pythium > Pythium guiyangense. Next base: position 8,575 of record QXDM01000033.1, read on the forward strand.
CGGATGCGCAGGTGCGTGAGCGAGAGCTCGAACTGCACGCGCATCTGTCGTCCGATCCACATCGTGCGCGGCGATCGGTGCACGAAGCGCAGCTCCAAGCGCGTGAGCAGCGCGTGCAAGTCGTCGCTCACGAGCGTCGCAGGCGCGGTCGTCATGGCTGCTGGCGGCGTCGACTGTTTACGCGCAGGTGTGTCAGTGCTCGGAGACGCTGCTGGGTCGCTGCTGTTCGTGCTCATGGTCGTAGATTGTGTGTGTGTGTGTTAGTGCGTCGTGAGCGAGCGAGCGCAAGGCGGTCGGTCAACGCTCGTGCCGGCTTGAGCGGGTCGCGGCGGTCTTGAGAATGGCCGCCAGCGCTCGCTCAAAATGCTTGTTTGCTTGCTCGCTCGAGCCGTCTGGACGACTTGTGCGAAAGGCTTCGCAATTCTCAAAAGCAAACAACACCGTGTTTCCCGATTTTCAAGATACAGCGCCTGTCTGGTTGTAAAACGAGGATGTTGGGAGACAGCAAACACAGCGGGAATGTATGAAATTGATACATCTCGATGGAAAACGCGGTTGCCGCCGGCTCTTTGCCACAGAATCGAGACGAGGATCACTTGCATTTTCTATATTTTTGCGAGCAGACTGGAGTATAGTGATTTCGATCAAACAGAGACGGTGATGAGAAAACATACGTGCCACTCTATGTAACGCGCAGCAATACACAGCACGAGGCGTCACAAATCATTTGAAACAGCACAGTCGATTCAAGTCCTCGCTCACACACAGTGCTTTGGTCCTCAATGAGGACTTGCTGTACGCGAGCGGCTCGAGTTGTTGCGCTAGCGTGCTTGTTGCGCTGCATGCAAAAGGAGTGTGGCATTCGCTAAGACGACTGCTTCGGACGCGCATCGGACGTCTCACAGTAAACGCCTTGGTAATCCGTTCTTCTCCATACTCGTAACTTGCAGCTTGACGTCTGCGTCCTCTCTCTCTCTCCTTGCCTTCTCTCTTCTTGCCTCTGGAGCTCTGGAGCTTTTCTTCTTCTGGCCGAGGGCAACTATCGGCTCCTGCTGCTGCTGCCGCTTGCTTGCGATGAGCAGTGACGACATCACTTTCTTGTGTCGGCGTCTGTGTTTGTTGCTGCTGCTACTACTGCAGTGATGACGACTCGCGCTTCACCTTGCCTTGCGTCAAAGGCGCAATCCGAGTGGACTGACTGACCGACTGTTTGTTGCTATCGTGCGAGCAAGTTGCCAATGCTCGCGGCACCACCAGCACCACTCATGTCGGATCTTCAATGCATCAGTTCGAGGCGCGACCGTCGTAATCGACATCGACAACAGTTAGCGACAACGGTTAGCAACTCTACTCGAACAGAGACAACGATATCATACGTATGGTGTGTCTACATGTCCGTCCGTGGCGCCGCTCCATGGAGCTCGCGACGACGTCTGGAACGAACGTGCAGTCTGGCCGCAACGAGCACATTGCTTTGGCTCAAAGCCGTCCATTGTATTGTATTGCACACACGCAGCCAACGCTACAATGTGTCCAGCGACGCTAGGACGCCGACGATTGCTGCGTTGCTTTCAGGCGTCCAAAGCTAGACTTTGGCTTTTGCATCGATGTATTGCGTGCCGAGCCTCTCTGCTGTGCACTGGATCTGCTTGTCCATTCAAGTCTTGCACCAATTCGGCTGAACACCCGTATGAACGAGATCGACCAAGCAACGAAGTGTGCGTGCGCGTATGCGCTACATGAATGATCAATACGTGGTGACTCCACTCAAGAGCGCACAGATCGCAATACACAAGCGACCACCACACGTCAACTCCACACCACAGCAGCAGCAGTAGCAGTTGGAGAGCGCCCGACCCAAAGCGCTGCATAGCGTGCACTCACTGCACATTCCATCCACACAGACATGTGCGTCAATGAACAAGTGGTGTCAGCAACAGTGAAGTGCGAGCTGCCATGAACACAGCGACGCACCTCTTGGTCGTACTTGGAGAAGCGCGCGTAGAGTGTGCGGAGATCCGGGTCTTTCACTGCAGCGTGACATCATTTCTGTGTGAATACGGACGCGTCTGTACATGCGTGTGAAGCATCAACGCACGATGCACGCACGCTTGAGCTTGACGATGCACTGGAGCATGCGCTCGTCGGGCACTGGCACCTGCGAGCTGAAGACGCCGCCCATGCTGCTGCTACTTGGAGCTGCTCGAGTGCGTAAGTGCGTAAGTGAGTGATTGAGCTGCTCGAGTCGAGTGTGAGTATCGTGAGTGCGTGAGTGTGTCGTTTCAGACATGGCTGCGCGATCCTCTGCGACATGAAACACGCGTTAATTTGTCGCGAAATACTCGCTAATTTGCACGTTTTTCATTGACTCTTTTGTAGCGTCCACAATTTGTCCCACAATGACTTGGTGATTGTATGTGCAAGTCTTGGATTGCGCCACACTCTTTGGCTCACCTTGACTTGGACTTTGAGCGTGAGCTTCACCTTTGAGCGTGAGCGTGGACTGCGTCTTCACACACACACACCACACGCAACACGATCGCCAACACTCGACACGAGCGTGTCTGATTCGTGTACGTGTGCTGCTCGCATGCGTACTTGTTGTTGTTGTTGTTTGCGCGCAAGTCGCCGTCGTTGGCTGCCGGAATGATGTCTGTGAGTCTCTCGTCGCTGGATGAAAACACGCTCGCTCGCTCATGGCGATTCGAGAAAGCGACTTTGACTTGACTTGTGTCGAGTCCGAGACCATCTGTGCTTATGAACAAACAAACGAGCAACATGCGCTCTTGAGCTCCAAGACGCTCCAAGAGAGCGAGAGAGCACCCACACTGGGCTCACACACACATGTGTGGACTCGTCGGATCGCTCGATCTCGCGTGGCGATCTCGACTCGGTCAAGCACGTCTTCGTTCGGTCAAGCACACACAGATCAACAACAGCTTGATATCAGATCAAGTTGTGCTTTGTAGCTGCATACTTGCGTTCCACATCCACGCATGTCAAGCACGAGTCAAGTCAAACGATATCGCGTTGATGCATTTTCGGCATTTTTTCGAGTAACCATCATTCGCTCCAAGCACCATCATTCAATCCAAGCGCTATAACGACTGTCTACTGTATACTAGCGATGCTATTCATCACACTCGATTCTTTTGTTGGGCGATGTTCGAGTCTCTCGCACTCTTGCTCTTGGCGCTCGCTCGCTCGCATTCCCACATTTCACACCGCCAGACCAGACCACACTCGATTCGAATCGACTTGCTCGCTCACACCAATGCCACGCCCGAACACGAGCTCGACAACCACCGCAACGACAGCGATCAGCACGAGCGTTGATGCCGCTCAGCACGCGCACATCCGCGAGCAGATCCAGCGCCTCAAAGCCAAAGCGCTGGCCCTCGGAGATGCATCTGCTCCTGCGTGTGACGACAGCTTTCGGGAACCGCAGCGCTGGAGCGCGAACGTGCCAGTCGACGTCAACGACAATAACAATGACGATGAGAGCATGCTCCTGCCACCGCCTCCGCAGCACTGCTTGCGTCTCAAGCGCCGTCTGCCAGTGCGCGAGCCCGAGTACGCGTGCATCGCCACGCAGCACTGCAGTCCGCTCGCTGACACGACCAACAGCAGCAGCAGCCTGACTGACACCAGCGACAACGAGTTTGTCGGACCAGACGGCTGCTTCAAGCTCCCACGTCTGCTCCACCCCGTGCTCGAGCGCCAGAACGCGATCGCTGGCATCAAGCGTGCGCACGAGCCACTGATGCAGTCGCCGCGCGCATCGTCGTTTGTGCGTCCACGTCGCGTGCTGCCGTGCGTCACAGCGCGTGCAGTCGCGCTCCGTCTTGTACAATAAGAAACAAACGAAGACGCGTCGTCACCGCGTGCGATGGCAGCAGCAGCGACGACGCGCTCCTGTGTGATAGAGACCCTACAAAGAGAGAGAGAGAGACTCGACCGAAGCTCATCGGTCCCATTATTTATCAAATCAAAGAGTTGCCTCCTCAACACGAGCTCCTCGACTACGTAGCTGCTCGCACTCCGACCTTGAGCATGCGTGCGATGTCGGGCGTAGTGTCGCGATGCTTCTCTGGGACGTCGACGAGGTCGCTCAACGTGCGCATCTCACTGGGCCAGCCCAAGCTTTTCGTTTGCGCTTATCCGTAGCGATCTGGAGCTCAAGCTCTACTACGTCTTCTATCGGGTTCGTCACTGTGCGCTCGTCACGGTCTAGGGTAGCTTTGATCGCTAGCTCTTCGTCTAGGGTGACGCTCAGACGCTACTGCTGCCACTGCGATCGCTGCGTTGTGCCTCTGTCGCCTCGAGCAACAAACATCAATCAATCGTTCGTGTTTCCCAGAGCATCGCTGTCTTTCACACACTCACTTCGGCTAGGGCGACGACGCACACACGCTGCTACTGCTGCTGCTGCTCGTGCTCGTGACTGTGACTTCAATCGCATCACGTTCACTCGCGTCTGCGTCCGTTGAGTCGCGCCGCTTAGCTCCGACTTTGTCGTACTTGGGCTGTGGGAACATGGCAAAGAGCGCGAGCTGGAGCGCGCCGAGAAATAGGTTCACGAGGTTCGGCGCAATGACGAATGCGTCTTCGAGGATGAGGCCGTAGAGGAGCCAGAGGAGACAGTTGACAAAGCCCGCGACGACGAGCGAGAACGGCATGACCGCTGTGTTCTTGGTCGCGAGCACCTCGCGCACTGTGAGCAGTGGCGCGCCAAACATGATCGCGCACACGCCCATCGCGACGTAGCCGACGTTGTTCTGCACGGTCGCTGCTGGCTGGGCGCTTGCAAGCGCGTAGAGCGTGAGGAGCGCGAGTGCAACAGCTGTAGCGACAGTCTTGCGCAGCACAATGCGTGGCTCCGGCGCATTCTGGTAGTACACAGCAGTGTAGAACAGCGAGAAGCCGACACCGACGACGTTCGTCGCGACGAGCGGGAAGTAGTCGGCGCGCAAGAGCCCGTAGAGCCCCCAGCAGACGCAGTTTGCGAGCATTGCGAGGATCGGCAGGAGCTGGAGCACACCGGTTGTCTTGGTTCGCTGTACTTGGCGGATCTCGGGGTACAGACTCGCAAACATGTAGCACGCGGCGAGCGACGCACATGCGCGCACGAGCTGCAAGAGCGCTTGTGCGACCATCGTGCTCTTGCGTATCGCTCTCTTGTTTGCTTGTGCAAGGATAGATCCGAGCCTGCGCTGGTCAATGGCGTCGAGATGGAGACGAAGAGCGCTCGTTGATGCCTTCGGTCGTGATCTTGTCCAAGCTGCTCAAACGTCAGCAGCTGGCTTCATTCCGAGCTGGCGCAAATCACTTGGATAATGTATGCGGTGATGTCGCCAAAAATAATCTTTTTATGCGGTCATATTTTGCAAATATACATAATAACATAGCTGTATCTGTAAATAAGTTGAGCAAACCAGTTCAAATCTACCCGCGCGCACTCTCAAGCACATCAAAGACCCAAAAATGACGGCTGCGCCATCGTCGTCGTCGTCCATGCCCAAGCGCACGCGTGACGCTGCGCTCAGTGGCTCGAGTAGCAGCGCACAGGCGATCAAGAAGCCGCGCTGGGGTGCGCCAACGCCCAGCACCAGTAGCTTTAGCAAGCACCATTCAACGTCGCGCATCCCGACAAGTGCGAGTCGCGCGCGTGCTGACAGCGCCGCTGCAGCAGCAGCCGCAGCAGATGCGGACGACCTCGCGCGTCTGCAGTACGAGTCGCTGCGCGCGAGCAACGAGCAGCTGCGCACGAGCAATGAGCAGCTCCAAGTCGAGGTCGAGCTCCTAGAAGCGAACACCCGAGCATTAGAGCAGCGCCTCGCACTCAGTGAGCAGCAGCGCATGACAACACGCACGTACAGGATCGCACCACTGTCTGCTGCGCCGCAATCAGCGCGTGACGACGTCCACGCAGTCGTGCTCGACCTCGTCGCTGCTGTCGAAGCGCACGTGCGCGACGAAGAGCTCGCAGAGCGCGAGCGCGACCTCGACACAGCGCGTCTTGAGCTCGAGCAGCAGCAGCGCGAGCTCGAAAGCGCGATGCAGCGCATCGTGCAGGACCGAACCGACAGTGACGCGTTCGCTGCGCTAGAGCGCCGTGTGCTCGACGACCGCGTCGCGGAGCTCGAGGTCCAACTCACGCAGACGCGACTGCGCGAGCGCGAGAAAGACGACGCGATCACGCGCTTGCGACTCGAGCACGACGCATTAAGCGCTGCTCGTGTATCCAACTTGGATGCCCAAGTATCCGACACACAAGATGCATCTTGGCAAGCGCAATACGACGCGCTCGACCACGAGCTCCGACTTGCGCACGACCGCATACACGAGCTCGAGCGCCAACTGCGCGTGACGCAGTCGCAGGACGACACACGCGCGTTCGAAGCGCTCGAGACGCGCGTGCTACACGAGCGCATCGCAGAGCTCGAGGCACTCAACCAGCAGCTTGAAGAGAAACTCGCAGGCGCAGCGCTCGAGCTCCGCGTCGCAGAAGCAGAGGCGACAGTCAAGAAGAACGAAGTCGCGCGGCTCCTTCATGACAAAGCGACGATGCGCACGCAGCTCAAAGCGCTATCGAGCGACCTCCGCGCGACGCGGCAGCACGTTGAGGCGTACAAGACCGAGGTCCGAGTCGTGCAGGCGGAGAACGCACTACTTGCAGCAGACAACGTGCGCTTGCAGACAACACACGACGCGCTCGTGGCGCAGCAAGAGCAGCAGCGCATGTGCGCAGAAGATCGTCAGCAGAACCAGCAGCAGCAGCGGAGCTCGACTACAGATGTCATAGACGACCATTCAGCAGATGCCGCGAACGACCAACCAGCACATGTCGTAGACGACCACGCTACTCTCACAGACCAGATCGCGCAGCTCAAGCACGAGAAGCGCGAGCTCCAAGCGTTCTTCCAGTGCTACGTCGACGCTGCCGAGACGCGCTGTCGAGCGCTTTTGCACGAGCTCGCACAGCAGCCGACGCAACCACAGTCCCATACGAGCAGCACTTGTAGCAGCAGTCCGAGTCAACCGACCGGGAGTCTCTCGAACAACCCCGAGGCGGTGACACTCGCGAGTCGCTCATGAGTATAGCGCCAGAGAGAGCCGTCACACAGCGGGAGGTGGGCACAAGTCATAGCACTCGACCGACGCACGATCGAATCCCATTCACGCACCTCAACCTACTGACATCAAGCCTCTCTCAAGTACGTCAACCAACGCAGACAACGCATTGCGCTGTGTCCTCTCTCTCTCTCTCGCTCTGACGGACTCGAGTCTCGCTCTCTCGCGCAACGTCACGCCCTCGCTTGCCGACGCACTACTGGCGCCCGCACGTGGGCGCTTGCTCCATCGCTCATGACAAAACGCTGATGTTGATGCGCGCAAGGTCGGACCACGAGAGCGTGTGCGGATACACGAGCTTTGCGCGTTGGTTCACGGTGCTGCCGTCGACTTCGTAGACGTAGACGTTCCGGAAGCGATAGCGCAGGACCTTCATGAGCACGATCGAGAGCAAGTCGGCCGTCGCGACGAGGAACGCGCTGTTCACGATGACGTAGCCGTTGCAGTAGATGCCGTCGGCCGACGCGTACTTCATGCCTTTGATGAACCAGCAATTGTCGTAGTCCGAGACGACGCCGTAGCGGTTCTGCAGCGCTGCGCCAGTCGCGATCTCAAAGTGCGTGAGCGTGCGCTTCTGCGCCAGCAGCGACTGCTCGTCCTCGGAGACGTCGGTCAGGCGCTGGACGTGGAGCACCTCGGGGTAGTACACGCGATACACCTTGCGCACGAGCGTGAGCGCGACCATGACGCCGACGCCGGCGCAGATCGAGAGCATCGGCGCAAGTAGCGCCTTGAGCGGAAGGCTCGGGAGCTTGTGCACGGTCCAGAAACGCATGGGCGACGATAGCGCCACAGTCTTGCTCACCTGCACAATCGCGAGCTGCTTATCGGCGTCAGCGACGTCCGTGAGCGTCGCCACGAGGTTCGGGAAGCACTTGATAAAGTCCACGCGCACGTAGAACGCCACTTCAAATACGAGTAGCGCGAGTGCCGGGTCCACCTTCTCGCGCAGCGCGTAGCCGAGGAGGCTCAAGATGCACAGGTAGAGCGTCAGGAGATCCGCGCGCACGATCGCAGGGTACACAAAGATCTGCTGCACCCGCGAGACGTCGTTCGCAGTCGCGAGGCTGAACTCGAAGAGCGTCCAGTAGGCGTTGATGATCCACGTGAGCACGATCAGCACGCCGCGCTGAATGAGCGTCGTCGACACGGACACGAACGCGTCGCCGATCCAGATCTTGCCGGCGCGCGCGTTCCGGAACATGACGAGGAAGAGCAAGCAGAGGTTCACGAGCGAGTCGAGCGCAAACGCGACGTGGATCAGGTGTGCCCACGACCAGGCATCACGCAGCACGGCTTGGCCTTTCCAGTGCCACTTGGTCAAGAGCTCGGTCAAGTTGGTGTCCATGGTCCAGTGCTGGTGCTTGGCGTTCGATTGGTCCGTGGGCGAGTTCACGTAGAAGCCAGAGCGCCGAGTCGTGCGGATCCGCTTCGGGGCTTCGGCTGCGAGGCTCCGCGGCACGCTCTCCATTTCCCAGTACCCGTCGTCTGTGAGTCCCAAGAGGTTGTACACATCAAACTTGGCGATGTCGAACGGGTACCCGAGTGCACCGGCAAAGTAGAACTTGATCGCACTCGCTGGCGTCGCCATGTCGTTGAAGAGCGTGAACATCGACACGCCGATCGGACCCTTCTCGTTCTGGCTCGGGATCTCGTACTCTTGCATCGAGAAGCGCGAGTCAAAGAGGATGATGTCGTCGTGGTTGCTCTTGTTGCGCGCGAGGTAGTACAGTCGCGTCAACGTCGGGTCGCCGCGCGCCGTGGCCGTGAACGTGCAGTCAACAATCGGCATGATCATGTCGACTGCAGCAAAGAACTTGAGGCTGTGCGCCGTGTCGCGCACGACGGAGCCCCATGCGAGGCGATTCAGCATGTTGTTGTACACCATCTTGTTGATCGTCTGGCTCTCGCACTCGACAAACGATGTGCGATTCATATCGAAGTAGAGCGACGTATTGCGCGGCGCAGTCGAGTTCCCGAGAAGCTCGACCACGAGCGGACTGTGGCGGAGTGCGCCAGTGCCGAGCCACTTGCGAATCGCTGAGCTCTCGTCCGATCGGAACGTCATCTCGAGGTCTTTCGTACCGCGCAAGACGCGCGTGACAGCGATCGACGCTTGGATCGACGTGACCATGTACACCACTGCGGCTGCAAGTACTGCGATGCGTCGGATGAGGTGGACGTACTGTCGCAACGCTGTTTTCCGAGACCCGCTGTGATGGCGGTGGAGTATGGAATGTCCCCGGTGGCGCACTGCCTGTGCTGGACCGAGTTTCTTGGTGCTGACAGCATGTCGGCTAATCGTGCCTGGCTTGGACGTATCTGCGACTACTGCGTCTGCCATTGCGTCGATCTGAGCGCTTCGAGCGTGAGGTATGCGCGCTACGAGGTAGAGTCGAGTGGAGCTAGCAGTAGCAGTACTCAAGTGCCAACGTGTCGAGGAATGGCGTCCTCACCGACGTCGTGATCAGTTCGTTGGTCTCGTTCCGTAAGCTAGTTACGCTAAAAATAAGCAACAATAACTAGTTACGCTAGTTATCGTATCCCCAGAGCTCGAGCAACTCTTAGTTGCTTGTGATGTTCACAAGCAATAGTTGCTTGTGAACAACTGTTGTTCGGCTGCCGCCTCTCCTTTGAACGTGCATCACAGCGACCCACTACTCCAGTTCGCTCTGAACATCACGTACGACCCGCTCAGTCGGCCGTTCTCGTACCTCCGCGACACTAATGCGCATCGTGCACGTTCTGCCACCGCACACCACACCTCTGTCCGCCAAGTGCAGTCTCCACAGCACGAAGTGCTTCACGACATCCAGCGCTCGCAACTTCAAGCAAACCAGTCGCTGCAGCGTCACAACACAGTCGCCTCCTTACGTCATGGGCTGCCTAGTGTGCATGACATGTTTGCCGCGTTCGAGTGAGCATGCCACTCGCATGGAGCACAGAGCTAGCTGTCGTAGCATTCATCCATGCATGCATCGTTGTATGTCAATCTCAATCAACCCTTGATCTCTGGAGGCTCGTGCTCGCAGCGCACATGTACATCATGTGCTCATGCTCTCGATCACATGCGTGGCAATTTAGAGCTGTACACGAGAGTGCATCGTTCTTGGAAAATGTATGTGCGACTGTGCGAGGTTGGGCGCTCGTCTTGGCTTTTGTATGAACAAGTTGGTTCGACGGCTCGACCAACTTTCACACACTAACACCAAGTCTGACGCCGATGCTCGGCGTCACGATGCAAGAAGTTGGGCCCTGTATGAAAAAGTAGGAACCCTGGACGACCCAACTTGTGCATACAAAAGCCAAGACAAGCGCCCACCTTTCATGAACAGTCGCATATTTGTATATGACTGTTCACGGGACTCACCTCCCGTGACCTTTTGTAAAAATAAGCTTATTTTTTGTAAAATAGCTTTTTACTTGTTTCCATTTCGAAACCGACAACGAAAAAAAGATACTCCAAGGGAAGCAACCATATATATGTATATATGTTGAGGCTACACTAGCAATGATATCAAGGAATGCAAAGATAAATATATGTTGAGCTTACAGTAGCGATGATTAGATTGTTCCCAACAACACCACAAAAACCTATTGATGCTCTAGTACTGTATTCCTTGGCAGACGAATGACTCGTGGTCCTGAGCAGCAGCTTGAAGAGAAACTCGCAGGCGCAGCGCTCGAGCTCCGCGTCGCAGAAGCAGAGGCGACAGTCAAGAAGAACGAAGTCGCGCGGCTCCTTCATGACAAAGCGACGATGCGCACGCAGCTCAAAGCGCTATCGAGCGACCTCCGCGCGACGCGGCAGCACGTTGAGGCGTACAAGACCGAGGTCCGAGTCGTGCAGGCGGAGAACGCACTACTTGCAGCAGACAACGTGCGCTTGCAGACAACACACGACGCGCTCGTGGCGCAGCAAGAGCAGCAGCGCATGTGCGCAGAAGATCGTCAGCAGAACCAGCAGCAGCAGCGGAGCTCGACTACAGATGTCATAGACGACCATTCAGCAGATGCCGCGAACGACCAACCAGCACATGTCGTAGACGACCACGCTACTCTCACAGACCAGATCGCGCAGCTCAAGCACGAGAAGCGCGAGCTCCAAGCGTTCTTCCAGTGCTACGTCGACGCTGCCGAGACGCGCTGTCGAGCGCTTTTGCACGAGCTCGCACAGCAGCCGACGCAACCACAGTCCCATACGAGCAGCACTTGTAGCAGCAGTCCGAGTCAACCGACCGGGAGTCTCTCGAACAACCCCGAGGCGGTGACACTCGCGAGTCGCTCATGAGTATAGCGCCAGAGAGAGTTGAAAGCAGGCGAGCGAGTCGAGCAAGGCTGACCTGTGCCGTTCATAGACGCAAGGTCGGAGCTCGTGATTTGAACTGCTTACAAGGGCATGCTGATGAGATCCGACCCGGATTATTGCACTATCTCTTCTTTAGTATTGCTAGCTGTCCTACAAACTTCAAGACAATTGACATGCTAGCGCATTGTGATCTTCCAACAGCAAGAGCCAACATGACAACAACAACGACAACGACCGATGCAGGCGCTGAACCGCCGTCCGAGTGGACCTACATGGACTCGCTGCGGCCGCCCGTGTACATCTGTCTGCGCCGCAAGCCCAGCAGCGACGGCAAGTTCCACCGCATGCTCATTGACGGACGGTGCGTGCTACAAACGTCAGTAGAAGGCGACACTCTCGACCCATTCATTCACTCACACTCATGCACACGTTCACGCCCGTGTCTAGTGTCGACAAGGACGAGTGGGAGCACGTGCCGTGGTCCGAGCCGTTCGTGGACATTGAAGGCACGGCGCGCAAACCGACCGAGTACCCGCTCACGCGCTTCAAGATGATGTACGACGATACGCACGTGTTCATCGGCGCAGAGCTCCTTGAGCCCAAGATCTGGGGCACGATTCGCGAGAAGAACAGTACGATGTACCACGAGAACGACTTTGAAGTCTTTCTCAATCCAGATGGGAGTCGCCATCACTACTAGTACGTCGCCATGCACGCTATGGACCGATCTACGACTGCTCTACTAACCGATCCGTCCATGAACGACTGGATCTGCTAGTGAGCTCGAGCTCAACTGCCTCAATACGATCTGGGAGCTCCTACTGCACAAGCCATACAAAGACGGCTACGCGATCGAGAACCCGTACAATCTCCGCACGCTCCGGACTGCAGTCTACGTCGACGGCGTCACGAACGCACCGCTCGTCGAGTGCACCAAGTGGTGCGTCGAAGTCGAGCTCGCGCTCTCGGACCTCGTGCAGTTTGACGCGCAGCGGCACCGCACGGCGCTCCCTGGCGACGTCTGGCGCGTCAACTTCTCGCGCGTGCAGTACGCGCTCACGACGGTCGTCGACGCCGAGTCGCGCGAGCTCCGGTACGAAAAGGTCCCAGACACGCGCGAAGACAACATCGTGTGGGCACCAACAGGCGTGATCGACATCCACCGGCCAGAGAAGTGGGGCGTCGTGTTCTTCAGCTCGCAGACAGAGCTCCCAGGCGGCGAGAGCGAGCTCGCGAGCGCTCGGATCGAGTTCCTCGACGAGCAGCTTGCGATCGAGCGCGTGCTCGACACGATCTACTACGACCAGCGCGCGTTCTACAAGGTCCACGGCGGCTTTGCGTCGCGCTGGGAGCAGCTCTACGCAACGCCCGAGGCGTTTGCGCACTACGACGTGCTCGCGCAGTACGAGCTCAGTACGCCGACGATCACGTGCGAGTCGAGTAAGACGAGCGCTCGTGACGATGCAACGCCGCGGCGGCGCCGGTCGTACACGCCATCGCTCGATCTCGACGACAGTGACGACCCAGCGCTCGGGCTCTTGAGTCCGCGGACGCGTGAGCTCCGAGTCAACGAAGCGCGTGGCGTGTTTGCGACGTACACGGCGAGTGTATGCAGTCGCACGCAGCAGTGGCACGTGGCGCACGATGCGCGACTGTGGAAGAGCGTGTGACGTTCCAGAGAAGACGGCGATGGAAGGAGCAAGGCGTGATAAGTTACACTACAATGGGGGAGGCAAACTACTAAGAGTGGTGGTGCGCGTCACAGGCGACGGACGGCGCTCGTAGGCACAACACGAGGCGTCCTAGCGACAGGAACAGCAAGGCCGTTGACGACTCGATACAGCACTGGCAAGCGCCGCTGTCTTGTGAGTGAGAGACCAAGTTGTCAGCTGAACGGCGCACCGGGTCCGCGCCGGTGGTTGCTCAAGCCGCTGTAGTACTGCGGATGGCCGTGCGGATGGTACGGCGCCTCATTGTTCGTAGGACTGAAGCGCGCGGCTGGGAACGCGTCGTCGACAACGTGGAACCGCACTGCGTAGCTCGCCTCTGGCGCTGGCACCGACACGCGCACATCGGCGCTTGCCCACGGCTCGGTACGATGAACGTGAGTCGCCGACTGCGCAGACCGGACGCTCGAGTCGGTCGTGAGTGGCGAGAGGAACATCGGGTCCCACTTGCCGCGCGGCGCAGTTGAGGCGTGCGAGTAGTGGAGTTGATGGTGGTGCGTCGCTGTCCCAAGACTGCTGCCAGCGTGCCGCGCGCCAGGACCAGCGGTTAGTCCAGCGCTCCGACCGCCGCTCGCTGCTTGGAAGCGCCGGTGGTGCGAGCACCAGACGCACGGCGCCGCGCACTCTTCAAACTCCACGAGCGACTGCGTCGGTGCAATCACGAGCCGCGCCGGCTCGCGCTGCTCGACGCGGCGCATGATGTAGAGAAAGCACGCGCTCAGTAGCACGCCGGGGACAAAGTACTTGAGCACGGCGTAGCTCACAAGCGTGAGATGGTCGTAGACGTCAGTAAAGCCAACGATGAGTGGCGGGACGTCCATGATCGTCTGGAGCAGCAGTGACGCCAAGATGACGACGATCAAGAGCGTCATCTGTGTGACCGACTTGCGCTTCATCTCGTCCGTCATGGCAGCCGAGAGCAGGCGCTGCCGCAGTTGGCACGCGACGACGCACGCAACGACTGCGTCGACGGCGACGGTCACGACGTTCACGACGCGGTAGATCACGAGGAAGACCGCGGCGTGCGACGCGTAGCGCTCGATCGACGGCGTCGAGTCGGGGTGCTCGACCATGGCGTCGATGCCGCCACCGATGGAGCTCAGCAAGTGGATCGAGTGGAGGAACACGAGCGGGTGGTGCAGTCCAAACTTCTTCGTGCGCTGCATCTCTTGCGCCGTGACGCGACCGGCGGCGACGGCGCTCGACCACTGGAGGATGATCGACGCCGTGCAGAGCAGGATGAGCGAATTGGACCACCAGAGGAACGCGAGGCCGAGCGCAAAGAGCGACGGGTGGCACAGTCCAAGCCAGAAGAGGCACCGGAGGACGCACGAGAGCAGCAGCGCCTGTGTGATGATAGAGAGAGTGGAAGAGATGTGAGCCGAGAGCGATGGCGGCGATGGGCGTACGCAGGAGACGCACCAAGTGGAAGAAGACGCGCCGTGGGTGACTCTTCCACCACACTTGGTGGCCGAGGCGCCAGAGCGTGACGACAGCGAGCACGCCTTCGAGTGCAATGAGCGGTAGGAGCGTCCAGCTCACGCACTGCTGAGTCGAAATGTCGCCATACCGGACCATCGGCTACGTGGCAACAAATCTGTATCTGTCTGTTGTCTGTGTTGTGTGTATCGAGCGCGTGCGGCGAGTCTCGCCGACCGCAGAGCGCGCGTCTGTGGCGTTGCTGGCGTCTCGCGACTTGCGTAGCAGCAGCAGCGTCTCTCTCTCTCTTTCGTTGGTTTGTCACGTTCGTTCGCTGTCACTCGCGACGATGCAGGCGCTCGCGTGTGCGTACGTCGCTACTACAGCTACTCTCTCTCTCTCTCTCGAGTGATCGATCGGTGTCTCGCTCTTGTCGTCGCGCGGAGGTCGTCGCTCTTGTCGCTCGCTCCGTGTGTGTGTGTGTTGTGTGTGTGATTGGATCGAAGTGGTGATGCTGGCGATGATCGATCGATCAGTCGCAAAGCAGGCGCGCAAATTAGCTTGAACTGAAATGCGTGGGCTCATTGTGTCGATTTCAGTATATTCAATGCAAGATACAATGTCGATACTGGTGGATTCGCAGAAAAAGCGCCATAATGGAAGAAAGGTTGTTCAGTATGTGTTTCAGTATGCTCAACATAACTATTATGTTTAGTGTTAGAGAGAGAAAATTGGAGTATTGATCTTGAACATCCAACGACGAGTATCAAACGAAGAGAACAAGATGGCGCAACGAGCTCCTCGAGCAGCAGCAGCAGTGCTGTCGCGACGTGTCTCTGCTATTGCCACGATGCTGCTGCTCATGCTGCTATCGGCGCTCGCTACGACATCACTCGCTACTGGCGCGACAGCCTCTTTACATCACGAATCCCAGCCACAACAACTCGTTGTGCTCGTGCACTTGCACCCGCCGATCGACTTTTCGCACCACAGCGCACTTGCTCAAGCGCTCGCACACGATGGCGCTCCGCATCGAACGCAAGCACGCGCTGCAAGACGCGAGCGCGTGTACAACGTCATGAGCGACTACGTGCGCGCGTCACAGACAGCAGTGAGCGACGTTATTCGCCACAGCTTTGCGCTTGCGACCAACCGCTCGACAAGCAGATCAACAGCAGCAACAGCAGCAGAGCAGCTCCCGCATCTCGATGCAATCGATCACCTGTGGATCCAGAACACGCTTGTCGTCCGTGTTAGTCTGTGCCACGACGACGACGCTTTGTGCACCGACCGCAGCAGACGCCTCACTGCCGCGCAGACGTTCTTTGAGCGCTCGCTCGTGTGGATCCCTGGCGTCCGCGCGGTCGAGTACGACGCGCCAGTCGTGCGGCTCACTGACGCCGTACCGAGCGATCCCATTCACACAGTACAGGACGACTTGGCGAATGAGACGCCGCAGACGAACGTTGCGCTCTTGCACGCGCCTGCGCTCTGGCGCCGGAACGCCACTGGCGCTGGCGTCGTGGTCGCGACGATCGACTCGGGCGTGCGGTACACACACGAGGCTTTGCGCGGCAACTTTCGAGGTGCGCTTGTGTTGATGGAGCTGCTCGCCAGCGGCATCGAGACCTGTACCTGACAGACACACGTCGCTGTCGCTCGCTCGCTCGACCGACTAGGCTCGCAACACAGCAGCAGCAGCGCAGACGCCACGAGCGTCACGTTCGACTACGCGTTCTGGTTCCCGCCAGGCACTGACATGACGAAGGAGACGCCGGACACGGCCGACATGGTCGGCCACGGCACGCACACGATGGGCACTGCGGTCGGCCGCAGCGGCATCGGCGTGGCCCCGGACGCGACGTGGATCACCGCGCGGGCGTTCGACATCTACGGCGCGGCGAACAAGAGCGACTTCCTCGCCGCGGCGCAGTGGGTCCTGTGTCCTACAAAAGCCGACGGCACGGACCGGAACTGCGCGCTCGGCGCCGACGTGATCTCGAACTCGTTTGGGATCGACCGGAGCGCCGGCGCGGCCAAGGACTGGCAGTGGCTCACGGACGTCGTGCAGACGTGGCGCGCCGCGGGGGCGTCGCCGGTCTTTGCGAGCGGCAACACGAACGGGTTCCTGTGCGGGAGTGTGTACTACCCCGCGAGTCTCGCGCAGAGCGTCGCAGTGGGTGCGCTCATCGGCGGCAAGTCGCTCTGGGGCGCGAGTGGCAAAGGCCCCGTGTACATGGACCGCGGCGCTCGATCCGACGAGCGCTCCATGCGCATCAAACCCGACGTCGTCGCGCCTGGCGTCGGCATTCGGTCGGCGCTGAGCACGGGCGACGCCGCGTACACGCGCCTCACGGGGACGTCGATGGCGACGCCGCACGTCGCAGGCGCACTCGCGCTGCTGCTGAGTCTCTACCGCCACGACCAAGTGCATGCGCTGTCGTCATCGCCATCAACAGACGAGCTGGTCCGAGCGCTCAAAGACGCCGCGACGCGCGACTTGTCCAAGCCGTTCCTCGTCCCGAGCACGTGCGGCGACACGACGTACCGGCAGTACCCGAACAACATCTACGGCTGGGGCCTCCCAGACGTCTGTCGGTCGGCGAAAGCGCTCGGCTTTGACTGCTCCGACACTCGTGAGCAGACAGTCGAGAGAAGAAGCGACGACGCGCTCGCAGTCGAATGAGGCGAGAAGGAGGCGAGTCGGTCATGTGTGTCATGCGTGTCAATGGCTGTGAGAGAGGGTCAGGTACCTCTTTATAATACAATTGGACCTCTTTCGAGATGCTAGGATGCTGTTTGATGTGCATCAGAACGATAGCCACGCACATGATGATGGCAGCAGACGTGAGCAGCTCACATGATGCGACTGAGCGCTGCTGCGAGCGCGTGCCACCGCTGACTGCAGTCGCGCTCGTGTGTACAGCGCATAACGGACTCTCGACGCTCGCAGCCGAGATCAGCGCGTTCATTGACCCTGCAGCGACGCGGCACTGGACAGTCGAAGCCGCGAGTGAGCGAGGCGATGTGCGTTTGCTTCAGCGCGTGCTTGCACACGAGCCGCTGCATCACAATGCGCTCTACGCCTCGTTTGTCTCCAGCCGCGCAATCGTGCACGCAGTACAGCACGACAACGACATCGCGCTGCTCGAGTGTCTCCTTGCGTTCTGTCCGAGTGGCTTTGCGTCCAACGGTATGGAAGCTGCCGCTAGGAGCGGCAAAGTGCACGTCGTCGAGTGGATCAGCGCGCACTGCTCGAACATCATCTGGAGCGCGCGGTTTCTCGATCAAGCGGCCCGTGTCGGGAGCCTGCCGGTGCTCCAGTGGCTCTACGCGAAGCTCGAGCTGTTCCCGAACCGACTCGCCACGGTGATCGCCACGGCTATTGACCATCGCCACTTTGACGCAGCGCAGTGGCTCCTCCGAGCTGCGCATCGCGACGGCGCTGGCGTAGCGTTCCACACCGCTCCAATCTTTCGAGCAGCTTGCCGCGCAGGTCACCTCGAGACGGTTGCGCTCCTGCTCACGGACCTCCAGTACGCTCCACCAGCACCACCGCTGTCGTCGCCAACAGACTTGCTCGACTGCGCCGTGGTGTCTGGGAACCTCGCGCTCGTCGAGTGGCTCTATGATCGCCAGCACTGCTGCGAGTGGAGTTCGAATGCGTACGCGCTCGCTGCTCAGCGAGGACACGTGGACGTCTTGCAGTGGCTGCTCGCGCACGCCGACACAAGCATCAAGACAATGCGCTCGAGTCTCTGTGACGCTGTGCGCGTTGCGACACTCGAAACCTTGGCGCTGCTGTACGAGGCCGTACCGGAGGTCTTGAGCGCTTCGCTCCTGGCAGAGAAGATCCCGAGCGCCGCAGAGAGTGGAGACGTCGCGATGCTCGCGTGGCTTCTGCCGCACATCGAGGCAGGCGCGACGTCGTTCGCTGCGACGGTGCGCTACCACTACGCAGCGATTGTCGTGGCGGCATCGAATGGCCACGCTGCAGCGGTCGAGTGGCTCGTTACGCACGTTCGGCCGCACGTGCCGAGCCCCACGCAGATGGATCAGCTCGCAGTGAGCGAAGCAGCAGCGAACGGCCACGCGGCGCTTGCCAAGTGGATCCACACGCACTTGGTTGGACACACACAACCGAGCTACAGCATCGTGAGTCTGGCCGAGCGCGGTCGACTCGACTTGATCCAGTGGATGCTCGTGACGGAGCGCGCGACGTGCGCGTCCGACCCAGCGGCGGCGCTGGAGGCAGCAGCGCGCAGCGGCGACCTCGAGACACTGGCGTGGCTCTACGACTACTTTGACAGCACAGACAAGAGCGATCGCTGGAGCGGCGCGCCACGCACAGCTGAAGCAGCGGCGAGACACAACCATCTCCACGTCCTCAAGTGGCTCCACGCTCATGGCGTCAATAGTGTCTGGAGCACAGACGCGATGGACGCTGCGGCGTCGCTCGAGGTCGTCGAGTGGCTCCACTGGAACCGACCGGAGGGCTGCACGACGCAAGCGATGGACAACGCGGCGCGGCGCGGCGACCTCGAGACGCTGCTGTTCCTGCACGCGCACCGACGCGAGGGCTGCACGCTCCAAGCCGCAGTCGACGCGCACGACGCGCAGCACTTGGTCGTGTTCGAGTGGCTCGTCGAGACGTTTCCAGACGCAATGTCGATCCACGAGATCGAGACGCGCATGCGATGGGCGTGGGGTCCAGACCTTCGGTACTGGTCGCCGCTGCTCACGCGCCTCGGGTTGTCTGACATCATGACTGTGCGCTGACAGACCCAAGGTAGCGAGGTGTCTCGTGTCGAGCGCATTGCGGATCAGTGACTGACTGACAGCACTCGAGCGTTGAGCGTTGTGTCTGTGCTTTCGTGGGCATAAGTGGCGGCACCTGCGCATTGCCATCGCATCCAAACGGCTCGAGACAACAGACAATCGACAACGCATCGCGTTGAGCACAATGAGAAGCAACACCAAGCGCAAGTCTGCGAGTTCGTTCCGAGCAGCGATCTCTTGATCTCACGCACTCGTGCTCTCATCACACGCAAACCCGCATCCGGTCTACCAGATCTGCGACTTGAAGACCGACGTCATTGCGCCAGCACCGTCGTTTGTTCGTCCAAACCAACGAGCATCGCTGTTGTCGTCGTGCAACGCATGCGCTGCGCTGTGCTGTGCTGATCAAAGAACAAGGTGCTCGCGAGGATCGCAGCACGAGCAAGTCAGCGAGTGAGTACATGTGTGTCGACGAATCGTCTGCTCAACAAAGCGACTGATGGTTCGAAAGCGCCACTGCAAACGACGTTCGCTGCCACGAGCAGCACACAAGCGCAGGCGATCCGGTTTGTTGCGCGCTCACGTGATCGACATCCGCTTACACGAGCGATTTCGAACTCTCTCGCCACCGAAATGGATCAGGTAGGATCTTGTTCAGCAACAACAACAGACCCAGTGCTTGCTTGAGCGCTGGCATTCATAACTCATGAGTGCTCACACACTCCATCACACTCTCACTCGCTCTCGCGCTCTCTCTCGTTCGTGCTTCTCTACTCTTCCTCTCACTCGCGACCACGCGTTCGCTTCGCTTGGTCGATCGCCACGCATCGGCAAAGAGCCATGCACAAACACTGCTTTCTCTCGTACCGGTAGGTGCTTGTTTGTGGGCAACTTGCTGCCTTGCCGCTGCTGTTGTCATGTGTGCTGCTGCTGCTGCTGATGCAATGATGTCGCTCTGCAAGACTCACAAGTGCTTGTTGGCGTCTCTAGCCTCTATGTGTTTAGTGCGACTGAGAGCACGTCCAGAGCGACTTGAGTGCGAACGACGACGTTGGCGTGTTGAAATGCACAACAAGAGAACGAGGAGCTAGAGTCGCAACGCACTCACTCAAGAGCAAGCGACGACAACAACAATCAACCAGTCAACTGAGAGAGCAAATCAGCACTTGCGTCTATCGAGAGAGAGAGGGACCACTCATAACGAGATCGACGTGCTTGTGGGCTTGTAGGAACGTGCAGTCGAGTGTGTGTGCGGTTCCTGCGAGCATCCAGCTCGAGGCGGTCGATCTTGGCTGCAGGTGCTGCTTGCTGGTTCAATTGCTGACTCAGAGCCTCTGCAGCTGCAGGTCTGTCTGTCTCGCACTCGTGCTCTTGTATGTGCGAATCACAGCGACCACGTCCTGCTCAGGTGACAATGGCAATGACAATGACGATGATGATGCGTCGGTCCCACTCGCACTGCGATTGCTGCGCTGCCCCACGCTACATCGATCGCGTTGCTCCCTAGTCCTTGCACTCTCACGCACTCACTCTCACTCTCTCACACTCACTCATTCACAGACTCATAGACCCACAAAGCCTTGAACGCACAGCGAGATCGAAAGGCATTGTGTTGCGCAAGAGCATGAGAAGAGCGACCGTCGACTTGACCATCCACAGCCACAGCCACAGTCGTTGCGACGCAATGCAAGATCCAGACGCCGGATGATCAGCAGCAGCAGTAGCACTAGAGCAGTCCCACTCGCGCATCCACACCTGTGCGCAGCACTCACACGCCCTGTGATTCTTTGCGTACAAGAGTGAGCGAGCGCAATGGAGTGGCGCTGCGTGGCACGTGCGTAGTGGGTGTGCGCGCCACCACCACCACTAGTCATGGCAATTGAGCGAACGCGTGGCGGTCTCGCGCTTCTTCTCTTTCGTTCTCGTCATCGTTCTCGCATTCGACGAACGCAAGTACAAGGCACACTGGTGTGATGTGTGGCGGGTGATGTGTGCTATGGGCGAGATCGACGACAACCTCGAGCGCCGTCGCCTCCTTCACAACATTCGCCCTCGCCACTCCGCTCCGATCGCTCATTCTCAAATCTGCGGTCGGCCGCACACATCCAAGTCTCCAGCTCCAGCGCCAGCGACGACCTGCTCAAGACATTCTCCAGCATCCACTGCACACCCCAGGCCACTCTGTGCACACCCCACACTCGATCCCGATCGAGATGACGACTCCAGCCTCTGCTCCAGGTCCTGCTACTAGCGTCGACGCCAATGCCAGCGCCAATGCCAACGCGACCAACACCGACTCTAGCGCGGCTACCTTCTCGACACCCATCCCATCGACCACGTTCGACTTGACGACGCTCCTCGAGAGTGAGCTCCAGACTGCGAAGGGCGACGTCGCCACTGCCGACGCGCTCGCATCCAAGCGCGTCGTCGGTCTGTACTTCAGCATGAGCTGCTGCGCGCCGTGCCGCGAGTTCACGCCCGTGCTCGCACAGGTCTACGACGACATCAAGGAGCTCGAGGGTCGCGAGCATGCGCTCGAGGTCGTCTACATCTCGTACGACCGCACGCTCGAGGAGTTCGACGCGTTCTTTGGCGAGATGCCGTGGCTCGCGCTGCCGTTCGCCAAGCACGACCTCAGACGCGCTGTCGGCAAGGCGTTCGGCGTGTCCGGACCGACGCTCGCCTTCGTCGACAGTGACGGTCACGTGATCACCATGGACGGCTGCGACCTCGTCAAGGAGCACGCCGCTAACCCTGCCGCACTGCTCCAGGCGCTGCACAAGTGAATGTGTGGAGGCGTTAAGGCGAGTAAGGACGCAGGACCCTGCGCTAGGGATTGCCTGGAGTCTCCTCAAGTGATCTTCATAACGTAATGGACGACTTGTATGTTCATGTAGCTTCTCTTCTATGTGATTGGCATCTATGATGGCATGTCAAGCAGCACATCAATGAAGCCTTTGCGCTCTTGATGGCCTTGATAGTCAACGTCCTCGTCAACCACTTGGCTGTGTGTCTCCTTGTTGTCACTACGATCTACACCACTCGCTTGTGCTGCACTGGACGCAAGCGCCTCGAGCACTGCAGCGTGGTCCCTGCCTGCGATCGCCGGTGTCGCGTTGTACACAGTCTTGCGTGTCGTGTCGGCGCCGCGCGTGAGCGCGAGGTACTCGACGACGTCCGCGTGTCCGTACTGCGCCGCGAAAAACAGCGCCGTCTCGCCAGCGTCCGTTGCGGCGTCGACACTCGCGCCGAACTCGCACAGGCGCGCGACTGTCGCGAGGTGTCCGCGCGCCGCAGCGAGCATGAGCGGTGAGAGCTCGACAAAGATCGAGACGTCGTCGCTCACGTCGCCGATCAAGCTGTACGTCCGGTACGTCGACGTGGTGTTCACGTTCGCGCCGCGCTTCATCCAGTACAGCACCATGGCCCAGTGGCCGCGGAGCGCACTGTCACAGAGCGACTCGGAGCAGTCGTCGTTGTCGTCGTCGTCGACCATCAGGCGTCCGCCGCCGTGTGCGAGCAACATACGCACGACGTCTGCGTGGCCAAGGTACGCGGCTTCGTCCAGCAGCGTGACGCCGAGCGTGCGCGGGAAGCTCACCTCGACGGCGCACACGTCGAGCAGGAACTCGGTGAGCGCCGTGTGGCCGAGGCGAACAGCAGCCACGAGCGCCGCTTTGCCGTGGTCGACTGCGCCGATCACACCGGTGCCCGAGGCGCGCGGGATGCGCGCGAGGTACTGCGCAATCGGCGCGTCCTGTCGAGCCGCCGCGACCATGAGCGGCGTGACGTCATCGGCGTCTGCGCGGTCCATGTCAGCTCCGCGCGCCACAAGCCACTGGACGCACGCCAGGTGCCCAAAGCCGCACGCGACGTACAGCGGCGAGAGCTCGTGTGGCGTGTACGTGCAATTCATGCGGTCGTATGCAGCGAACTCGGACAGCAACTGCGCCGCTTCCAAGTCGCCAACGAGGCACGCGACGAGCATCGGCGGCGGTGGCGACTGCAGCGCTGCATCATCGGAAGCAGCTACGACGCTGTGGGTCGATTCGTGCGGCGTCCGCAGCTTGCTGCCTTCGAGAAACGCAGCGAGGTCGTGGATCGCGTCGTCGACTATGCGTTTCCAGTCCTTTCGCGTCGTCGTTGCGTGGTGCATCGAGACAATGAGCTCGTCCACGTGCGCATGCGATGCGTTGTCGACCAGTGCAGCGCACAGTGCGTGGAGCTGCTGCGAGCGCACACTTGCAGACGCACTCGCTGCTGCGACTGCGCACATCGCTGTGGGCAGTCGTCGTCGTCCACTGCAGCAGCAGACAGACAAACAACAGCAGACGCACGCGTGACGCGTGACGAGCGCCAGAGCTGCTCCTGATGTGGATGCACTGTCGAGGATGAGCAGCTCGGACGATGAGCAGTGTCCAGAATATGAATTCGACATATTTGTCGTATTTAAAGACGTTCAAAGCTGACGATCATGGAGACTGACGATGATGACAATGATCGCGAAGATGCTGCACCTGCGAGCAAGAAGCGCACGCAGACGCACGCTGATCGAGCGACTGTGGCGCTGTCTCTGCATGAAGCCGTCGCTCGTGGTCACATTGACGCTGTAGACGCAGCACTTGCAAACGGCGCAAACGTCGACGCGCTCGACAGCGATGGCATGTCACCGCTGCTCGTCGCTGCGCGTGACGGTCGCCTCCAGATCGTCCGGCGCCTGCTCGACGCTGGCGCAGAAGCGAACATCGTAGCTGCTTGCGGTCGCGACTCAGTACGGACGCTCAGTGCGCGCCACGGGAGCTTTGCGGTCCTCCGGTACTTGATCGAGCACGCCATTGGCGCGACAGACAGCGACGGCGCGTCTGTGAACACGCTCATAGCCGCTGTCGAGCGCGACCAGATGCAGACTGCGCAGCTTGTGCTCGCACTCGGAGCGTTCACACCAACTCACGCGACTCTGAGTCTCTCAGTGGCGATCCGCCGCCAGAACGCGGCCATGGCGGCGCTCTTGATCCGCTACGGCGCCGCCATCCACGCGAGCGCATCGAGCCACTCTCGCGAGAAGCCTGCGCTGTTCCTTGCGATCGAAGCCGAGATGCTCGACACGGCCGCTCTCATGCTCGCTGATGCGCGCAGCAGCTCGTGCGTCACGAGCGACGGCTTCACAGTCCTCCACGCGATCGCAAAGACCGGCAACGTCGCGATGCTCGCGCTCGCGCTGCGCGTCCTCGGCGACGCTGCCGACCTCCGCGCAACGACAGCGCAGTGGCGCTGCACGCCGCTGGTGGTCGCGTGCATGCACAGGCGCTTCAGTATCGTACAGCTCCTCGTCGCCGAGTGCCTCGACAAGCTCGACGTCGACGCGCTGGACAAGACTGGCGACTCTGCGCTCGCGATCGCAGCAGAACATGGCGACCTCGACATCGTCGAAGCGCTGCTCGCAGTCGGCGCCGACCCAGAGCTTCGCAGTGGTGGCGGTGGCGCCATCTTGTCGCCACTGGCAAAAGCCGCTGCCAACGGCCACGTCGCAGTCGTGCGCTGTCTCTGTGAGCACGGCGCCGTTGCCACTGTACGAGACGGCGCGACGTCGCCGCTGCACTGCGCTGCGCGTGGAGGACACGCAGCGGTGCTCGAGTACTTGATTGTCGAGTGCGGCGCGGACCCGACGCACCGCGACGAGCGCGGCCGCACGGCGCTCGACTTGGCGGTCTACCACACCGACGCGCTCCGCGTGCTGCTCGCGTGCAGTGTGTTCGAGCCGCAGATGCTCTCGAACGTGCTCGTGTACGCGTCACTCTTTGACTGCGTCGACGCACTGGAGCTTGCGCTTCGCTACGGTGCGGACGTGAACAGCCGGTTAGTGGTACCGACCGACAGTCCGTGGCGCCTCGAGCTGACGCCGCTCATGGTCGCCGCGCTCTGTCAGCACGCGCACATCGTGTCGTATCTGTGCGAGTGCGGCGCAGACGCGACGCTCGTGACTGACGAGGGCGAGTCGGCGCTCCACCTGGCGACCGGTCAGCGAGACGCGCAGATCGCCGCGTACCTGGCGCGGCACTCGGACGTGGATCGTCCAGACGCGCTCGGGTTCACGCCCAGCGATGTCGCTGCAGCGCGAGGGGTGAGCGACGCGCTACTCGACTGCGGCGCAGCGCCACCGACAAAGCGAGTGCTCGCGTACGCATCTGCAGCGCAGCAGCGCGACGACGCGAGCATTGCGTTCTGGCGCCGGCACTCGACGCTCGGTGTGTTTGTCGCGACGCACCTCGAGGAGTGGTGAGTGCGAGCGCGTGTGCTTTGCGTTGATTCGTGATGTGTGGAAGCGAGTCGCAGGTCCATGTCGTCGTAAGCGAGACCGTGGTGATGAGCTCCATGTGCGAGAAGTGCACCCATTGACCACAGCGTCTATCATTGCTATCGTAGCACTTGTGCACAGGCTCGCATGCCACCAGTACTGGGTCTCGAGCTGCTCACTATGCTCGCTCTAGGCCGTGAGCTCGAACCTCGTGACTGCGTCGTCAGGTCAGAGCGCTCATAGCTGTGGGATCTGAGGTCCATCGAAACGATTCAGGACGACAAAGCCGTTGTCTGCGTCGCGCTGGACGACACTGTCGCCGAATAGTGTCCTCATCATGAGGACACAAGTCGTACTGGATTACTTCACTATATAAATATTGTATGATGTCGAACAGTATACTGAAATCAAGTACATCGATGCTGGTTTGACCTTTCCTTTACGACTTCACTCTCACCAGTTGCTCAATGCTGCAGAGTCGGTCGGAAGACTCGACGACGAGCGATGGCGACGGGCTCATACCTGCGGAGCGTCTGCTGCTGCGCGAGGCAGTCGAGCGGCGCGACACGGACGCCGTGCGCTCATTGCTACCCGCCTCTCGACACACTCAACACTGCAGAATGGACTGCGCACCGCTTCTCGCGACTGCGTGCCGCAATGGCGACCTGGCGAGTGCGCAGTTGCTGGCGCAGCATTGCGATGCGCTGATGACCGACGCCTCGATCAGCGCACAGCTGCTGCACAGTGCGTGCGCGTCTGGTCAGTACAACACCGCCAAGTGGCTCGTGTCGACTCGCTCGAGCGACCTCGAGTGCGAAGACGCGCACGGACGAACGCCGCTCATGGTCGCAGCAAGACGCCAGCGCCTCGGGATCGTGCGGCTGCTATTCGCTGCCGGCGCGAGTCTCACGCGCCTCTGCGGCTGGGACGTCGACGTCGCGCTCGAGTGCGCTATGCGCGGCCACACGAACATGCTCGCGTTCCTCTTTGCGAACGGCGTCCATCGCAGCATCGCTCGTCTGCTGCTCGCAGCGATCCGCGGCGGCCACTGCAGCACTGTGGCGTTCTTGATGCCGCGTGCAGACATGACGAGTCCTCTGCTGCGCTCGTGCGTGGCGCTCGCAGCGCAGACTGGACAGACGCGTATAGTGGAGCTGCTGTGTCTGAACGGCGCAGACGCGAACGCGGTCGACGCGACCCACCGCTCGGCGCTGTTCTACGCGATTCGCCACCGCGACGTGGCCATGCTCGCGGTGCTGCTCTCGCACGGCGCAGACGTCAGCGCGCGAGCAAACGCACACGGCGCCTCGGTGCTCCATGTGATGGCGAAGCGCGGCGAACTGGCGATGCTCGAGCTCGTGGCGAAGCGCTGCAGCGATACCGCCGCGTTCGATCGCGTGCACGACTGCGCGACGCCGCTCGAGGTCGCTGCGAGCCACGGACACGTAGGTGCTGTCGCGCTGCTCGTGCGCGTGTGTCAAGCGCGCTCCGACAGCTCGCGAGTGACGCGCCTCAAGATCAACGCGGCGCTCGCTGCGGCAGCGCAGGCAGGACACCTCCACGTGGCCAAGACGCTCGTTGCGAGTGGCGCAGTGCCGCACGGCGCGGTCTCCGACCAACGCGACCGACCGAGCGCACTCGTGCAAGCGGCAGCGCACGGCCACGTGGACGTCATCGCGTACTTTTGCGAGGTGACGCGCACTGGCGATGCCGATGGCGACGCCAGCGCCAGTTCGTTTGCCGCAGCGCTGGACACGGCGCTCTGTCGCGCTGCGCGCCATGGCCACGCGGCGGTGCTCGCGTACTTGCTTGGTCACCGCAGCAGCTTCCAAACAGTGCGACCGTTGCCGCTGGAGCTTGCGAGCCACGCCGTCACTGGCGGCCACTGCGACGTCTTGCGTGTGCTGTTCGCGCACAGCAGCGAGTTCGCCACCGCCGCCGCGCTCTGCGACGCAGTGCTCAGCGACCAGATTGATGCAGCGGCGCTGCTGCTCGCGCGCGGTGCGAGTGCAAACGCCGCGTGCTGCATCCATGTCGACGCGTTTGTGCTCGAGCTCCCGCCGCTCGCAGTCGCCGCTGCGACGCAGCGCCTTGCGGTCGTGAAGCACCTCATTGCGCACGGCGCAGACGTCGAAGGCGCAACTGACGCAGGCGAGACGGCGCTGTTCCTCGCGGCCGAGAGCGGCCACGTGGACGTCGTGACGTACCTCGTGGACGCGTGTGACGCAAACGTCAACAGCGCGATCGCCGCGCCGCTCGCGTTCACGGCAGTCGACGTCGCGCACAGTCGCGGCCACGACGCAGTTGTCGCGTTCTTGCTCGAGCGCGGCGCACGTGCGCCAGAGCACGCGGTGCTCGACTACGAGTCGTACTGGGACCTCTCGGACGACTCGGTCCACGACCGATCGACGTTCTCGCGCGAGCAGCAGCACCAGATCGCGTACTGGGACCGCAAAGAGGCGATGGGGTTGCTCTTTGCCGGCTACTTGTCGCCGCTGCGGTAGGCATCACGACCAGCCACTACCCGCCATCAGACTATAGAGCAGACCACTACGATTGACTAATGACCACAGGAGAACGGACGAACAACGCCGTTCTTGGCAAGAGGAACAAGCACTTCGAGGGTCTACGCTACTGCTGTGGTGGTGTCGCTACTGCCTAGTGCCTGCTGTCTCCTAACGCAACGAGGTCTCGTCTCGCCTCGTATCGACCCGTCTCCACACATTCACTTGTGCAGCGCCTGGAGCAGTGCGGCAGGGTTAGCGGCGTGCTCCTTGACGAGGTCGCAGCCGTCCATGGTGATCACGTGACCGTCACTGTCGACGAAGGCGAGCGTCGGTCCGGACACGCCGAACGCCTTGCCGACAGCGCGTCTGAGGTCGTGCTTGGCGAACGGCAGCGCGAGCCACGGCATCTCGCCAAAGAACGCGTCGAACTCCTCGAGCGTGCGGTCGTACGAGATGTAGACGACCTCGAGCGCATGCTCGCGACCCTCGAGCTCCTTGATGTCGTCGTAGACCTGTGCGAGCACGGGCGTGAACTCGCGGCACGGCGCGCAGCAGCTCATGCTGAAGTACAGACCGACGACGCGCTTGGATGCGAGCGCGTCGGCAGTGGCGACGTCGCCCTTCGCAGTCTGGAGCTCACTCTCGAGGAGCGTCGTCAAGTCGAACGTGGTCGATGGGATGGGTGTCGAGAAGGTAGCCGCGCTAGAGTCGGTGTTGGTCGCGTTGGCATTGGCGCTGGCATTGGCGTCGACGCTAGTAGCAGGACCTGGAGCAGAGGCTGGAGTCGTCATCTCGATCGGGATCGAGTGTGGGGTGTGCACAGAGTGGCCTGGGGTGTGCAGTGGATGCTGGAGAATGTCTTGAGCAGGTCGTCGCTGGCGCTGGAGCTGGAGACTTGGATGTGTGCGGCCGACCGCAGATTTGAGAATGAGCGATCGGAGCGGAGTGGCGAGGGCGAATGTTGTGAAGGAGGCGACGGCGCTCGAGGTTGTCGTCGATCTCGCCCATAGCACACATCACCCGCCACACATCACACCAGTGTGCCTTGTACTTGCGTTCGTCGAATGCGAGAACGATGACGAGAACGAAAGAGAAGAAGCGCGAGACCGCCACGCGTTCGCTCAATTGCCATGACTAGTGGTGGTGGTGGCGCGCACACCCACTACGCACGTGCCACGCAGCGCCACTCCATTGCGCTCGCTCACTCTTGTACGCAAAGAATCACAGGGCGTGTGAGTGCTGCGCACAGGTGTGGATGCGCGAGTGGGACTGCTCTAGTGCTACTGCTGCTGCTGATCATCCGGCGTCTGGATCTTGCATTGCGTCGCAACGACTGTGGCTGTGGCTGTGGATGGTCAAGTCGACGGTCGCTCTTCTCATGCTCTTGCGCAACACAATGCCTTTCGATCTCGCTGTGCGTTCAAGGCTTTGTGGGTCTATGAGTCTGTGAATGAGTGAGTGTGAGAGAGTGAGAGTGAGTGCGTGAGAGTGCAAGGACTAGGGAGCAACGCGATCGATGTAGCGTGGGGCAGCGCAGCAATCGCAGTGCGAGTGGGACCGACGCATCATCATCGTCATTGTCATTGCCATTGTCACCTGAGCAGGACGTGGTCGCTGTGATTCGCACATACAAGAGCACGAGTGCGAGACAGACAGACCTGCAGCTGCAGAGGCTCTGAGTCAGCAATTGAACCAGCAAGCAGCACCTGCAGCCAAGATCGACCGCCTCGAGCTGGATGCTCGCAGGAACCGCACACACACTCGACTGCACGTTCCTACAAGCCCACAAGCACGTCGATCTCGTTATGAGTGGTCCCTCTCTCTCTCGATAGACGCAAGTGCTGATTTGCTCTCTCAGTTGACTGGTTGATTGTTGTTGTCGTCGCTTGCTCTTGAGTGAGTGCGTTGCGACTCTAGCTCCTCGTTCTCTTGTTGTGCATTTCAACACGCCAACGTCGTCGTTCGCACTCAAGTCGCTCTGGACGTGCTCTCAGTCGCACTAAACACATAGAGGCTAGAGACGCCAACAAGCACTTGTGAGTCTTGCAGAGCGACATCATTGCATCAGCAGCAGCAGCAGCACACATGACAACAGCAGCGGCAAGGCAGCAAGTTGCCCACAAACAAGCACCTACCGGTACGAGAGAAAGCAGTGTTTGTGCATGGCTCTTTGCCGATGCGTGGCGATCGACCAAGCGAAGCGAACGCGTGGTCGCGAGTGAGAGGAAGAGTAGAGAAGCACGAACGAGAGAGAGCGCGAGAGCGAGTGAGAGTGTGATGGAGTGTGTGAGCACTCATGAGTTATGAATGCCAGCGCTCAAGCAAGCACTGGGTCTGTTGTTGTTGCTGAACAAGATCCTACCTGATCCATTTCGGTGGCGAGAGAGTTCGAAATCGCTCGTGTAAGCGGATGTCGATCACGTGAGCGCGCAACAAACCGGATCGCCTGCGCTTGTGTGCTGCTCGTGGCAGCGAACGTCGTTTGCAGTGGCGCTTTCGAACCATCAGTCGCTTTGTTGAGCAGACGATTCGTCGACACACATGTACTCACTCGCTGACTTGCTCGTGCTGCGATCCTCGCGAGCACCTTGTTCTTTGATCAGCACAGCACAGCGCAGCGCATGCGTTGCACGACGACAACAGCGATGCTCGTTGGTTTGGACGAACAAACGACGGTGCTGGCGCAATGACGTCGGTCTTCAAGTCGCAGATCTGGTAGACCGGATGCGGGTTTGCGTGTGATGAGAGCACGAGTGCGTGAGATCAAGAGATCGCTGCTCGGAACGAACTCGCAGACTTGCGCTTGGTGTTGCTTCTCATTGTGCTCAACGCGATGCGTTGTCGATTGTCTGTTGTCTCGAGCCGTTTGGATGCGATGGCAATGCGCAGGTGCCGCCACTTATGCCCACGAAAGCACAGACACAACGCTCAACGCTCGAGTGCTGTCAGTCAGTCACTGATCCGCAATGCGCTCGACACGAGACACCTCGCTACCTTGGGTCTGTCAGCGCACAGTCATGATGTCAGACAACCCGAGGCGCGTGAGCAGCGGCGACCAGTACCGAAGGTCTGGACCCCACGCCCATCGCATGCGCGTCTCGATCTCGTGGATCGACATTGCGTCTGGAAACGTCTCGACGAGCCACTCGAACACGACCAAGTGCTGCGCGTCGTGCGCGTCGACTGCGGCTTGGAGCGTGCAGCCCTCGCGTCGGTGCGCGTGCAGGAACAGCAGCGTCTCGAGGTCGCCGCGCCGCGCCGCGTTGTCCATCGCTTGCGTCGTGCAGCCCTCCGGTCGGTTCCAGTGGAGCCACTCGACGACCTCGAGCGACGCCGCAGCGTCCATCGCGTCTGTGCTCCAGACACTATTGACGCCATGAGCGTGGAGCCACTTGAGGACGTGGAGATGGTTGTGTCTCGCCGCTGCTTCAGCTGTGCGTGGCGCGCCGCTCCAGCGATCGCTCTTGTCTGTGCTGTCAAAGTAGTCGTAGAGCCACGCCAGTGTCTCGAGGTCGCCGCTGCGCGCTGCTGCCTCCAGCGCCGCCGCTGGGTCGGACGCGCACGTCGCGCGCTCCGTCACGAGCATCCACTGGATCAAGTCGAGTCGACCGCGCTCGGCCAGACTCACGATGCTGTAGCTCGGTTGTGTGTGTCCAACCAAGTGCGTGTGGATCCACTTGGCAAGCGCCGCGTGGCCGTTCGCTGCTGCTTCGCTCACTGCGAGCTGATCCATCTGCGTGGGGCTCGGCACGTGCGGCCGAACGTGCGTAACGAGCCACTCGACCGCTGCAGCGTGGCCATTCGATGCCGCCACGACAATCGCTGCGTAGTGGTAGCGCACCGTCGCAGCGAACGACGTCGCGCCTGCCTCGATGTGCGGCAGAAGCCACGCGAGCATCGCGACGTCTCCACTCTCTGCGGCGCTCGGGATCTTCTCTGCCAGGAGCGAAGCGCTCAAGACCTCCGGTACGGCCTCGTACAGCAGCGCCAAGGTTTCGAGTGTCGCAACGCGCACAGCGTCACAGAGACTCGAGCGCATTGTCTTGATGCTTGTGTCGGCGTGCGCGAGCAGCCACTGCAAGACGTCCACGTGTCCTCGCTGAGCAGCGAGCGCGTACGCATTCGAACTCCACTCGCAGCAGTGCTGGCGATCATAGAGCCACTCGACGAGCGCGAGGTTCCCAGACACCACGGCGCAGTCGAGCAAGTCTGTTGGCGACGACAGCGGTGGTGCTGGTGGAGCGTACTGGAGGTCCGTGAGCAGGAGCGCAACCGTCTCGAGGTGACCTGCGCGGCAAGCTGCTCGAAAGATTGGAGCGGTGTGGAACGCTACGCCAGCGCCGTCGCGATGCGCAGCTCGGAGGAGCCACTGCGCTGCGTCAAAGTGGCGATGGTCAATAGCCGTGGCGATCACCGTGGCGAGTCGGTTCGGGAACAGCTCGAGCTTCGCGTAGAGCCACTGGAGCACCGGCAGGCTCCCGACACGGGCCGCTTGATCGAGAAACCGCGCGCTCCAGATGATGTTCGAGCAGTGCGCGCTGATCCACTCGACGACGTGCACTTTGCCGCTCCTAGCGGCAGCTTCCATACCGTTGGACGCAAAGCCACTCGGACAGAACGCAAGGAGACACTCGAGCAGCGCGATGTCGTTGTCGTGCTGTACTGCGTGCACGATTGCGCGGCTGGAGACAAACGAGGCGTAGAGCGCATTGTGATGCAGCGGCTCGTGTGCAAGCACGCGCTGAAGCAAACGCACATCGCCTCGCTCACTCGCGGCTTCGACTGTCCAGTGCCGCGTCGCTGCAGGGTCAATGAACGCGCTGATCTCGGCTGCGAGCGTCGAGAGTCCGTTATGCGCTGTACACACGAGCGCGACTGCAGTCAGCGGTGGCACGCGCTCGCAGCAGCGCTCAGTCGCATCATGTGAGCTGCTCACGTCTGCTGCCATCATCATGTGCGTGGCTATCGTTCTGATGCACATCAAACAGCATCCTAGCATCTCGAAAGAGGTCCAATTGTATTATAAAGAGGTACCTGACCCTCTCTCACAGCCATTGACACGCATGACACACATGACCGACTCGCCTCCTTCTCGCCTCATTCGACTGCGAGCGCGTCGTCGCTTCTTCTCTCGACTGTCTGCTCACGAGTGTCGGAGCAGTCAAAGCCGAGCGCTTTCGCCGACCGACAGACGTCTGGGAGGCCCCAGCCGTAGATGTTGTTCGGGTACTGCCGGTACGTCGTGTCGCCGCACGTGCTCGGGACGAGGAACGGCTTGGACAAGTCGCGCGTCGCGGCGTCTTTGAGCGCTCGGACCAGCTCGTCTGTTGATGGCGATGACGACAGCGCATGCACTTGGTCGTGGCGGTAGAGACTCAGCAGCAGCGCGAGTGCGCCTGCGACGTGCGGCGTCGCCATCGACGTCCCCGTGAGGCGCGTGTACGCGGCGTCGCCCGTGCTCAGCGCCGACCGAATGCCGACGCCAGGCGCGACGACGTCGGGTTTGATGCGCATGGAGCGCTCGTCGGATCGAGCGCCGCGGTCCATGTACACGGGGCCTTTGCCACTCGCGCCCCAGAGCGACTTGCCGCCGATGAGCGCACCCACTGCGACGCTCTGCGCGAGACTCGCGGGGTAGTACACACTCCCGCACAGGAACCCGTTCGTGTTGCCGCTCGCAAAGACCGGCGACGCCCCCGCGGCGCGCCACGTCTGCACGACGTCCGTGAGCCACTGCCAGTCCTTGGCCGCGCCGGCGCTCCGGTCGATCCCAAACGAGTTCGAGATCACGTCGGCGCCGAGCGCGCAGTTCCGGTCCGTGCCGTCGGCTTTTGTAGGACACAGGACCCACTGCGCCGCGGCGAGGAAGTCGCTCTTGTTCGCCGCGCCGTAGATGTCGAACGCCCGCGCGGTGATCCACGTCGCGTCCGGGGCCACGCCGATGCCGCTGCGGCCGACCGCAGTGCCCATCGTGTGCGTGCCGTGGCCGACCATGTCGGCCGTGTCCGGCGTCTCCTTCGTCATGTCAGTGCCTGGCGGGAACCAGAACGCGTAGTCGAACGTGACGCTCGTGGCGTCTGCGCTGCTGCTGCTGTGTTGCGAGCCTAGTCGGTCGAGCGAGCGAGCGACAGCGACGTGTGTCTGTCAGGTACAGGTCTCGATGCCGCTGGCGAGCAGCTCCATCAACACAAGCGCACCTCGAAAGTTGCCGCGCAAAGCCTCGTGTGTGTACCGCACGCCCGAGTCGATCGTCGCGACCACGACGCCAGCGCCAGTGGCGTTCCGGCGCCAGAGCGCAGGCGCGTGCAAGAGCGCAACGTTCGTCTGCGGCGTCTCATTCGCCAAGTCGTCCTGTACTGTGTGAATGGGATCGCTCGGTACGGCGTCAGTGAGCCGCACGACTGGCGCGTCGTACTCGACCGCGCGGACGCCAGGGATCCACACGAGCGAGCGCTCAAAGAACGTCTGCGCGGCAGTGAGGCGTCTGCTGCGGTCGGTGCACAAAGCGTCGTCGTCGTGGCACAGACTAACACGGACGACAAGCGTGTTCTGGATCCACAGGTGATCGATTGCATCGAGATGCGGGAGCTGCTCTGCTGCTGTTGCTGCTGTTGATCTGCTTGTCGAGCGGTTGGTCGCAAGCGCAAAGCTGTGGCGAATAACGTCGCTCACTGCTGTCTGTGACGCGCGCACGTAGTCGCTCATGACGTTGTACACGCGCTCGCGTCTTGCAGCGCGTGCTTGCGTTCGATGCGGAGCGCCATCGTGTGCGAGCGCTTGAGCAAGTGCGCTGTGGTGCGAAAAGTCGATCGGCGGGTGCAAGTGCACGAGCACAACGAGTTGTTGTGGCTGGGATTCGTGATGTAAAGAGGCTGTCGCGCCAGTAGCGAGTGATGTCGTAGCGAGCGCCGATAGCAGCATGAGCAGCAGCATCGTGGCAATAGCAGAGACACGTCGCGACAGCACTGCTGCTGCTGCTCGAGGAGCTCGTTGCGCCATCTTGTTCTCTTCGTTTGATACTCGTCGTTGGATGTTCAAGATCAATACTCCAATTTTCTCTCTCTAACACTAAACATAATAGTTATGTTGAGCATACTGAAACACATACTGAACAACCTTTCTTCCATTATGGCGCTTTTTCTGCGAATCCACCAGTATCGACATTGTATCTTGCATTGAATATACTGAAATCGACACAATGAGCCCACGCATTTCAGTTCAAGCTAATTTGCGCGCCTGCTTTGCGACTGATCGATCGATCATCGCCAGCATCACCACTTCGATCCAATCACACACACAACACACACACACACGGAGCGAGCGACAAGAGCGACGACCTCGGCGCGACAAGAACAGAAGTGAGAGCAGAGTGAGAGTAGTTGTAGTAGCGACGTACGCAAGATTAAGACATGTTCGTAACTTTGCGTCTGAGAACGCGACGTTCACTCTTGTTGAGAATTGATGGATACAATCGCTGGTATTCATTCCCACTAGCACATTACTATGGCTTCACACTTGGCGACAGAGATGCTGGCCATTGAGCTGCTCGAGAAGAAGAGAACGCACTCGACATCGCGACTTGCTGCGTCCACGATACGAGCTGCAAGCACAACAAGTGAACGCGTCCCGGACGAGATGGCGCTGAGCGAGTCTCAACAGCACTCGCTGCACAGCACTGGCAATGCATCAGCAGCGTCGCGACTGCGAGACGCGATCATTCGCGACGACATTGAGGAGCTCACACAGCTGCTTGATCAAAGCACAAACGTCTATGCGCCAATCGACGACGCAAGCGGTTTACTGCCAGTGCACTTGGCGAGCCAACTCGGTCGTCTCGACGCGCTCAAGCAGCTCGTGCGTCGTGGTGCGCGCATCCACGGCGTCTACACCACAGCCGGCGAGTCGCCACTGACGCTTGCAGCTGCGCACGACCATCTTGCGACTGTCGAGTGGCTCATTGAGCATGCCGGCGCAGTCGTGAACGATGCTGCAAACTGGGATCATACGCCACTTGTGCGAGCAGTACAGTGCGACAACGTACGGATCACGCAGTTTCTACTCGCACACGGCGCAGCGACATCGTCGGAGCTGTACCCGTCTCTCTCCGTCTGGGCGACTGCTGTTGCCGACGAGAAGCTCGACATCCTCGCGCGCCTCGTACACAGCCGCAAGCAAGAGCTCGTCGACGACAGCAACCTCCGAGTGCGTCTGCTCGAGATTGCAGTCCGTCGACCGAGCGTCACAGTCGTCCGTGAACTGCTATCGACACGCGTGTTCTCGGGTCCGGAGCTCACGAACGCTCTTTGTCTCGCGACAATGCGACACCAGCCAGCACTCGTGGAGCTGCTCGTAGCAAGTGGCGCAAACGTGAACGGCGCGAACCCGTCGGGTCTGACGCCCATGTTCTTTGCGATCGAGCACTCGACGCCTGGAGCGACGCCCAACATGACCGAGACGCTCCTCGCACTCGGTGCCAACCTCTCTGTCCCGCCCATGGGGACCGAGTACCCAGTGATCCACTCGTTGGCGATCAGTGGACGCCTCGATTTGCTGCAGCTCGTGCTCGCAATGCGAGGCGACATTACTGCGTTCCGTGCACTGAGCTGCAGCGATGGACAAACACCGCTGCAAGTTGCTGCACGACATGGCCACCTCGAGGCTGTGCGGTTCTTCATCGAGACGCTCGCGCCCGAGGGACTCGACATTGAAGTCACGAACCGCTTTGGCGAGACGCCACTGATGCTGGCGGCTCAAGATGGCCGCATGCAGATCGTGCGCTACCTGCTCGGACTCGGTGCTGCCGTGAACGCGAGTGACCCAAGCGCCAAGTCGACTGCGCTCTTTGGCGCTGCTGAGAACGGATGCTTTGACGTCGTGCAGTATCTGTGCGAGCATGGCGCAGACGTGAACTGGCAGCGCAGCGACAGCGCCACAGCACTCAACGTTGCTGTTGAGCGAGAGCACTTCACAGTCGCCGCGTCCTTGGTCGAGACGTGGGGCGCCGATGTCAATGCAGCGACGTACGGCTTGACTGCGCTCGACCTCGCTGTGTTGCAAGGTGACGTTGTGCTAGTGCGCGTGCTCCTGGCGAACAACGCACAGGCGCGCTGGGACCTCGCGCGGCATTCAAACGTGCTATGCGAAGCAGTTCTCGCTCGCAACGTGCCGATCGCAGAGCTCCTCGTCGCGTTTGGCGCCGATGTGAATGCGCCGTACACTGTCGCACTTGAGCCAGAGCTGGTTGTGCTGACGCCACTGCTTCTTGCTGCTTGCCGCGGCGACCTCGCGATGGTCAAGTACCTGTGTGCAAGTGGCGCAGACGTCGAGGGCGTGAGCAACGAAGGCGAGACAGCACTGCTCGCTGCTGTGATATGGGACCGACTCGACATCGTGCAGTTCCTCGTCGACGACATGAACGCGAACGTGCTGGCGACGACAGCGTACGGATGTTCGCCAGTCGACGCGTCAGTCATTGGAGAGTACAGCGCGATCACAGCGCATTTGCGGCGCTACAGCCACAACAGTGGCGCTGCTTCTGCGTCTGGACCGTGCGTGTCGCGACACAGGTGGCATGGCGCGTCGACTTGGTATCGAGCGAACGATCACGATCCTGTGTTCGAACGACTGCTCGAGCGCAGGGACGAGATGGCGCATTTCGTGCGCTTTCGCTCGTTCTACTGCGCGCGCCAAGCGAATCTCTTGCTCGAGACTGCGGAACACGTCGTGGACTCCGACTCCGAGAACGAGCCTTGAGATGAACGGGCTGCTGATGTGGAGATTGGAGCAAGTTGAAGTGGTGCCGGCTAGTTTTGTTATTTTGCAAACTTGACAAGTAAAACAAAGAGGTATATGCAACACAAAGAGAAGACTCAGCTAAATAGAGAGGTATTTTGAGAAGCAACAACACAAATCTAGTTTATATTTGTAAACGATATGAATGTACAAGCTATCTATTGTGAAGCAACATTCGTGACACACACATTTGTAACACGCTGCAGCATGAACATGGAGCGCGAGGTCGTGGCACCACCGGCGCTGTCGCCCATGACTGTGCTCGGCGGTGCGCTGCTGCTCCCGACGCGCGACGCTGTGCTGCTGCTCGTGAGCTGGCTCGCGTTCTTTGCGTTCGCGCGCGGCTTCTTCACGTGGTGGCTCTTTCGCGACTACGAGGTCAAAGCCACAGCGACGCAAGTGCTCTTCTCGCTCTCGTTCATGTTCTCGTTCAGCATCTTCGAGGTCGTGCTGTTTGAGCTCGTGGACGTCATGGACGTCGCATCGCGGCAGTGGGTCTGGCGCGTCGACCTCATTGCAATGACGTACCTCCTCGTGCTCATCCTGCCGCTCACGCTCTTCTACACAGCGGCACGCGAGTACGGACTCGCCCGTCGTCACGCCATTGCGAGCTCGCTCGTGCTCTTTGCTGGCTACCTCTACGGCTTTTGGCGCCTCGGTGCTGTGCTCGAAGAGGACTTGCCGTCAACAACAGTCGAAGGTACGTCGCTCTGCTGCTTGCTCTCTCTGTGTGTACGTACGACGTTGTCCAAGAGCTCAGTGCCGCCTCTGTACTTCGCTATGGATCGACTCGTAGCCCTGTTCTCGATGCGCAACTTTGTGAGCCGCGTGAGTCTCCTCGGCGTGATCTTCATGGCGATTCTCTCGGGCTTTGGCGCCGTGAACTGTCCGTACGAGTACCTCTCGGTCTTCTGGCGCCGCATCGCAGACGACGACATCGCGTTCTTGGAGAAGCGCCTGCGCCACAATGTCGACATGCTCGTGGCGAAGAAGAAGTGCCTGGCATTCGAGACGCGCGCAGCAGCGCGGCGACGGCTGAGCGACAGCACTGGCACTGGCAGTCGCCGCTCGCTACTCGCACGAGTGCGCGGGTTCTTCCAGCGCGCGCCATCCGATGGTATGGATCTGGTTATCGACGATAGGACTGTGAGTGATGGTCTACCCATCGACGTGAGACTAACATCCCATGAATCGCCAGAGACGTACATCCGGAGCCTCGTGCGCGAGATCGAGAGCCTCGAGAGCCTCGGACGCGAGCTCTTTCTCGAAGTCCACGACATGCGCGATGTCCAAGAGCGCTCGACGCGCGCGCGGACGCTCCGCGGGCGGCTGTTCAACCTCTTTGGGTACATCCTCTCGGTCTTTTGCGTCTACAAGATGGTCATGAGCACTGTGAACGTCGTCTTCCGCCGCAATCGCGAGAAGGACCCGATCACCGACGCGATCGAGAAGCTCTTGTACATCTGGCCGTCCGTGTCGCTGTGGGTACGTTTGGTTACGCTTTTGTATTTGTGTATAACCTGCTGATCATGTACTCACTGTACCCTCGTCGTGCACACCATAGCTCAACTTGCGGCTGATCGCAGAGATGGCGTCGCTCGCACTCGTGGGCATCCTCGTGTTCACGCAGACGCGCGGGTTCCTCCTCACGCTCGTCAAGATCTTCCGCGCCTGGTCGAGCATCGTGTCGTCCAACAGCGTCGTGCTCTGGCTCGCGCACCTCATGGGCATGTACTTTGTCTCGTCGTTTGTGCTCATGCGCATGAACCTCAGCCCAACGCACCGGTGCGTCCGCGTTGCTCGGTGATTGATCGCACTGCTGTCTGTTCGTACTAACTGCTTGAGACTGGACGCCACCTGCTCTGGTTACGCTCTCGCTAGTCAACGCATTGACGACGTGCTCGGCGACATTGAGTTCAACGTCTTCCATCGGTACTTTGACCTGATGTTCGTCGTGAGCGCGTCGTGCAGCGTCGCAGCGCTCGCGTTGCTCAAGTTCTCGAAAGCCTCGCGCACGACGAACGACTACGGCGCGCACGACAAGTTCCCGTGATGAGGAGCGCAACTGTCGATTTTTGCGAAAACAAACACTAAATATCGTACGTTTTCACAAAAATCGAGCAATGCAACAAACAACAACCAAGCGCAACCATGAGACGTCATGACATGGAGCAACACGCGCTCGTCCGCGCATCTGCTCGTGCCAGCAAACAGCGCGCCGACATCGCAAGCAAGCGCGTTCCGCACGTCACTTGATAACTCACCAGCTCCAAGCGACGACAACGCACGCGACAACGACGGCGAGTACGACGGCGATGAGCACGACGCGAGTGATGGCAGCACTGATAGCAAGCGCACAACAGCATACGAGCAACGACACAAAGCGGCCAATGAATGTACGTATTGACACACGTGGCGACGCAACGCGCGAGCTCTTGAACCGCGTCATCGACACGGAGGCCACTGCGCTGCACGACGGTCTCACGCTAACAGTGGTAGCGTGTGCACACAGGAGACGCCGACGCTGTCGTTCCCAGGACCTGATGTGGCGCCTGACGACGACTTTGCCACGTCCAAGCGCTGCGTCAAGTCGCTGCTGGCGCAAGGCGCGGACTCCACCATTGCACTCACGCACTTGAGCATCGTGCGGGTCAAGCTGCTGGCGCACTGCGTACCAGCAGATCGTGACCAAGTGGCGTCGATGGAAACGGAGAAGAGTGCACGCGTGCTCGCGACGCTCGCACTGCCGCTCTCGACCAAGACGTCGCTGCTGCTGCGCTCGGGTGAGGCGAACATGGGACACCTCGTCGCCGACGCGCTCCAGAGCGAGCTCGCAGCAGACTTTGGACTCGTCAACGGCGGCTCCATCCGCGGTGACGAGACGTGCGCCACGCGCACGAACGTCACAGTCGGGATCTTGGGCCAAGAGACGCCGTTCTCGCGGCCTGCGATCGTCGTGCGTACCCAAGCGCGCTGCTGCAGCACGTTGCCAAGTACCTGCAGCGGCCGGGCTTGCATCCGCACGTCTCAGTTGTGCGCGTGGCGCTTGATCAGTAGCGCGAACCGCTTGCGATCGCTGTGTTCACGAGCGAGTAGAACAAGGATGCCTGGAAGCTCGTGGCGACGTTCAAGTTGGTCGAGAGAGAGAGAGCGAAGCGCAAGGATAGAGTAGGCGTGCAAGTGGATGAACGCGATGCACGAACGAGTGAGTGTCCGAGTGGGCGGACTCTGTCGCTATGGCATTGGCGCTCTGTACTGCGGCGTCATTGGTGCCAACAGTTCATGAGACGCTCGGCGCCGTCGATCCCGTCGACGAGCGGCAGTCCCGTACGCTGTGGTCCGAGAACAAGCACTCGCGCACGTAGCAGCGCAGCGCGCGACACGGACGCTTCGAGGCGATCGAGGCCTGAGAAGAGCGAAAGAGCGCGACTGCTGTCGATGGCTCGCAGCAGCAGATGCACAACTGGCAGCAAGCGACGGCAGACGACAAACGAGCCGAACGTCCTACGGACACGTGGACGCCTTCGCACACACGCACACATGCACACACTCACACACAACTTTGCACGTGAAGAGACTGCAACTTGTCTAGCTCCAAGACTGCGCGCCGCGGTCTCTGGACGCTCAACGAGCGCTGGACCTCCGATCAGCGCACACACCTCAGTCACTGCTTCGCGCGCACTGGTCTGCTCGCAAACCGGCAAAGACGCGGTCAAGCGCAGCGCTGTCTGCGTCTGTCAGTCCAAAGAACGCCTTGCGCGTCGCGGTCGAGCTCAGGTCGAGCAGCACGACCTCGCTGATGCCTGGGTGCTTGGGTTCGACTGTTGCCGCGTGCGTGAACGTGTTGAACTTCGTCCGGAGCTTCGTCTCGTACTTGCTGGCACACACGATGAGGACGCTCACGCGCTGTGGGTCGTCGCCATGAGCAGAGAGCACGCGGAGGAGCTCGTCTTGCTCGTCCTGGAGCCGCTGGATCGTGACCTTCGTGGCTGACGTGTGGCTCGTTGCCGCAATTCGTACTACCAAGCGCTGCTTGGACGGGAGCTCCGCCATCAAGACCCGGGTAGACGACGCGCGTCGAGACTGGCCGTTGTTCGATCGGTCCGAGAGACTCAAGTCGGCGAACGCACGTGCGGTGCAAGCTGAATGCGCATCATTCGAGTGGTGATCTGTGCCTGGCGATACGCCGACTGATGGCGCCACTTGCGTCAAGACTGGAGCGAGACTGCTGGTCTCGAACTGGACGCCGCGGAGCTTCCCAAACACGGGCGTCGTGAAGAAGACAGGCAAGACCTGTTCAGGACACGACGGCGCTGCAAACAGATCCACGAGCCGGCGCATGCAGAGCCTCTCAATCTCGTACGCGCAGTCGACGAACGATCCGTCGTCACGTCCAGTCGCGAGCAGCGCGATGTGCTCCGGAAGCGACAACGCGAGCTGCACAAGAGTGTCGCGGACGCTCGACACGACGTAGAGCTTGGCGTGCTTCATGCGACCTTCCCACGCCACGCCGATCTTGCTGGCGATGACAGCGAGTGGCTCCGCGGCCGAGGCTCCGTCGCTGCTGTCGACCCGCCTGTCAATCGTGAGGTTCGTACTGATGTCGTCGTCGTCGCGATTCGCGCGTTCAAACATCGCGCGTTGCACGAACTTCTTGGCGAGCGGCTTGTAGCGCGCGACGTTGCGAACGAGCTCGTTGTAGTCCGCCGGCGTGAGCTTGTGCGTGTACGCCATGAGCTCCTCGAACGTTGTGCACGTCTAGAACGCCGACAGCAGCTCGCGCGGATGGCCGCACGTTGCCTTCCAGAGGTAGCGCGAGACAGTCTCGACCTCGCGGTCCGTCAGTCGCGCCGCGCGTTGGATCGTCTTGCTGCTCTCTGCTTCTTCTGCCGCGCGCGTCGTCTTCATGATCTGCGCAATCGCATCGGGCGACAGGAGACGCAAGTCCAGGCGCGCGAACGTACAACCGAGGCGCTCGAACTCGCTCTGCGTCGCCTTGACGTAGCCAAAGAGTGGCGCTGAGCCGATGACCACGAAGAAGACGTTCTTGATCGCGAGCCATGGCTTGAGCACCTCCGAGCACAGCTGAAAGAAGCGATCGCGCTGTGCCACGTCGTCAAGTGCGCCGTCGTCGAGCGCCGCGCCGACGTCGTCGACCACGATGAACACCGGACCGACCTCGCGCGTCAGCGCGCGCAAGAACGACGCGACGCTGCGGTGCGCTTCGCTCAGGAGCTGCGGTGGAGACTCGAACATCGTGCGCAGCTCGGCAACGAGCGCGGCGAGCACCACGTCGTTGAGCGATGCGTCGCCTTCGACCAGGCTCCCAGGCTTGAGCGCGACGCGCACGGTGCGGCAGCTGCACAGTGCTTGCTCGAACGGAGTTCGTGTGGCAGCGGACGGCCACATCTCGCGGCACTTGCGGATGTAGTGCGTCGCGAACGCCGTCTTCCCCATCCCGCTGATGCTGTCGACGAGCGGGACGACCCAGTCTTGTCCGTACTCGCTATCGATGCGCTCGAACGTCTTCTTGTGCAGCTCCTGGAGCTGCTTGACCGGACGGTCGCGCTCGACGACGAACCTGATGCCGCGCGCGATCGAGAACACAGGCTCACTATCGCTCTTCTTCCACGCCCAGCGCTCTGCAAGCTTTGCTCGCTTGGCGCTGCGCACGTCGTCGGTCGCTGCGCGCGAGCTTGGTGCGTTCACGAGCACTTGAACTATGTTGGGACTTGGCGCGTCGGCGACTCCGAGGAACTGTGCCGAGCACAGCTGCCACGACGGGCGCAGCACGAGCGACGGTGCGAGGAAGCATTCGATCTGGTCGCACTGCAGCGCGGCAATCGACTCATCGGAGACGTCCAGCCAAGGCAAGTCGCTGCTCTTCCGTGCTTGATACAGGATCAAGTCGAGCGGGTCTGTGTCTGCGAGCCTCGCGTGCGCCTTGCAGATCGCGGCCTGCAGGTCTCGCACTTGCGCGCACTTGGGCACGGCGACAGAGAGCACGCGTCCATCGTCGACGAGTGCGCACGAGAGCTGCATCATGTCGCCTGCGCCGCTGCTCGCTGCTGCTGACGCCATGGTCTCGCTGCTCGTGGCTCGATGTGTGCGTTGCCAGTTGCCAGTTGCTCGTTGCTCGT
Source organism: Pythium guiyangense (assembly GCA_003730235.1). Taxonomy (NCBI): domain Eukaryota; phylum Oomycota; class Peronosporomycetes; order Pythiales; family Pythiaceae; genus Pythium; species Pythium guiyangense. The sequence continues at coordinate 52,677 of QXDM01000033.1, forward strand.
CGATGTGAGTTGCGACTGTCGTGAGTTGCTTCTCAAGTGAGGTCTTGTGTCGCTCGTTGCAGAAGAAAGGTCACAAAATGTCAAAGAAGTCCATTTTGATGTGCGTAACACAAAATTTTACACCGCAAATCAATGATGTGCACTACATTAAACATATGCCTAGTTTTATGTGATAGACGCTATCCCGAACAAGTTACACGCCGATATATGATATCCCTCCAAAACGATCGTATTGCACTCCGATATGTATTCTATTTTTACTGATCGCTTAATTTGAGGAGAAACCTAACTATTACATATAGTGCTACAGTCAACTCTCTCATTAGTGCGGTCGAAACATATGGATTTTTGTATTGAGTTTCGAGGTATTTTCGTTCGATGGCACGATGCATTATCGAGAAGTAGAAGTACATGCCGGTGATCGGCGCGCATCGTCTCGTCAAACTTGCGCAGCCATTCTACAAACAGCGCCGACGTCGTCCACCCTTTGGCAGAGTGACTGTGCTCGATGCCGAGATCGTCGGGCGAGGCACCGCCAAAGCATCGTGGCCGCTTTGCAGTGCCTATGAACAGTAGTGGAACGTGCGTTGACCCGTCTGCGTTGCTTGTAACGACGACTGTGAGCCTTTACTTTGACTGCTTGACTCCTGAGTACATAGTCGTTGAGCCCATTTTGATGTACGAAACACAATTTTTCACAGAGAACAGTATGATGTGCACCACATTTAGCATAAGCCTTTTATCGAATTTTATATGTTATTCTACATCTGACTATCGAATATTTAGTGATACAATCGTTCTGGGAGTACCACAACTAATTAATAAAGTGCGGGTCAAATCAAGGATTATCAAAAACCTGCACAAACCTGTCATTGTCAAAAACCGAGACAGCAGAGAAATGGCAACCATTGATTACGAGCGTGCTTCAGCTGTGCCGATGCGAGCATTGCATGACATTGACAACTTCTCTCTCTATCTCTCGCTCTGTGTGTGTGAATGCTACGTCTGTGTAGTGAACAAGAGTACATATAGCTGTATATGCACAAGCACCAGTGCATCATACTTGGTGCGTGTGCTCGCTTGTGTCGCTCACTGCTCGAACTGTGTCGATGCGAGCGATGCATGACATTGACGACCTCACTCTCTCTATCTCACTCTTTCTCTCTCGCTCTCTCGCTCTCTCTGTGTGTGAATGCTACGTGGGTACTATGAACAAGAATACATCGAGCTGTATATGCACGAGCACCAGTGCTGATGCTTCTTAACGAAGACCCAAGTGCTCAAATGGACAACCGCCGACTACGTACAAACCTTCTTGACTACTCGCGTCTTCGACGTCGTAGGATTGGGAGGTGCAAGTCTTTCGGTTGTGTCCTGTTGACTAGCACAGTCCACACCGATACGCAGCGCGATCTTGTTTGACTGAGCCTCGGACGTCTAGAAAGAGTGCTGCGACGAGGTCTGAGCTCAATGCCGTCTCTTCAAGCACTGGATTTGTGCTTGTTTTGCCGGTTGCTCGACGGTGTCACGATTCACTACAACTCTTGTATCGAGTCTTTTGTCTGGCAACGTCGCGTGTTGGTTCTTTGCGAGCATCTGCCTGCTTGTAATGATTGCAGCAGGAACGTTGTGCCAGGCGCCACCCTTGCCGATCAGCGAGAGACAAACACCGTTGTAGCTTGGCGTCCTATAGTGCGCACCGTCGGTCTCGTACAAAGGAAGGAGACGTTCTTGAGAAGCAACAAAGAATACCAAAGCAACAAACGAGCGGTAGAATCGACCTGCGGCGTCGACTTGACAGCACGCCCGTGATCCGTCGTTCCTTGCCTGGAGATGAATCAAGAATGACGGCGGCCACGCGTACTCTGCGCCAGCTGTGCTTTGGTCGAGCAGCTTGGACATCTGAATACTGCTATAGTTCGCTGAAATCTAGTTATGAGTGTTGATGTTACTGGTTGCTGCAAGCGAATGCGCAATGCGAGCTCTCGAACAGTCGTGGCAAGCGAGCAAAGCCGACTGAAATCCAGTCAGCTCAGTCATTTATCGTGCGCTACAGTCGCGCACGCTGTCGCAAGTGTCTGCATGATCAAGCTGTACTTTACTGACGAGCTAAGAAGCCGTTGGTATTGAAGTGAGCTTCGAAAATGGCGATGACGACGGGCGCTTTTCCGCAAGCGAAACGAACCGGCCACAATCGGATGACGAGCACGCCCATGTCTTTTGACCACCAGCGAAGTATGTCTGCCGGATCGGCTTCTTCTCGTTGAACGCGTACTCTTTCAGGAACGCTCTGCTGCTTTGACTCGTTGGAAAGTGGTCAGGAAGCAGCACACGCTTACGGCCGTGAAGTCGCTGCATATCTATGACTGAGTCGGCCATTTCTGCGCAAATAGAGGAGCGATAAAAAGACGAGGCACTCACTTCAACTCATTGCAGGGCCACTGTAGTCAGTGTCCTGCACAAAAGACTCAAATGCATTCTAGACATTTTGGTAAATATGTGTGAGGTGTACTATTTTCTTGTTTCTTCATAGCTATTTCTGAAATTTCTGTTATCGTCTGCTTCCTTGAATACAATAGTATTAAATTTTTTGTCTCGTTTATTGAAAATGAGTGACATGATTGTGCAGGTTTTTGATAATTATCCCTGTCCCAGAATATGTAACTCAAACTGAAGTTATTTGTTGCAAACGTGATAGCGACTGATATCGCACCGGGTCAGATTACAGTACAGAAGATGTGCTCATTTCGCGATGAATCAGCGTCATCAAAGTAAAGTTACATTCGTTTGTGTGACAACTGAGGTCTGACTTTGCAAACGGACAAAAAATGTCGCCCACCCGAGGTGTATTTTGGTTTGGTGAGCCCTTAAACTTTTGCAAAATGTGTGTACACCATTTGCCGCTCAAAGTGCAAACTTTCTTAGTCAAAGATCAAGCTGAGGGTATTTTCAGATGAATTTTCAATCTATGCAAAATATCTGTACCTTTCATCCCAGACAAATGCAAACAGTTCGATCCACTGACCAAGCAGAATGTCCTCGCCTCGCTCAGCTGCGTAGCAAGCAGGCATACTATGGTACTCAAACTGACGGACGACTCGCGCAGTATGGTGTTGCTGCGCTTCAGTGACAGCCTGCTTCATCAGCGAGTAGTGGTGCTCTGTGTAGGTAGCGACAGCCTCGTACGAGTTGCTCGTCCTACGTATCGCGCAATTAGCGCTTCATGAGCGACTTCATGACGCTGTAACATCCCTTTATGGGGTTCAGCCTAGGGCTGTATGGCGCTAAGCGCATCACCACGAGCTTACCCGCGTTGACGACACCATCCGCAACCAGCAGCTCGCGCGCGCGCTCCTCGACACCTAAATGTGCTGGCGCGCTGTCCGTGACGACGGCGACACTGATGGCGATACCGAGCTGCGCGTATTCTTGAGTCTGCATCGCGGTAACAAACAGACCTTCGACGAAGCGAGCGTTCACATCATTCTTGATGGCGCCGTCGTGGACGCGAAGGAGCACGAGACCGGACACGGACGAAACGCCACTTTGCACGTGCAAGTTCTTGCCCTAGGATGCCGGCAGTTGCGCGACGGCGCGCGACCCCACGCGCGTGCGTCCTCCAGAGCTCGAGAGGTAGTTGACGGATGTTGAAATTCGTCTCGTCCTGAAACACGATCATGTCACCGCGAGATCGGTGTTCGCCTAGACGCAATGCGTGCCGCTGTCGCTTGGCCTTGTTCATGTTGTTCATTGTCGCCTTCTCAACGCGAACGCGCTTCACTAAATAGAGCATGCCTTGCAAGCTGCGGTGCACTGAAGAGGTGATGAACGTTACACCCATGTCGACTCGAATGCGGGCGCAAATGTCAGTCAAAATCATCCGGCAGTCCTCTTCGATATGCTCATCATTCTTGCACATCACTGGAACGGTCATCTTGATGCGTGCCGAACGCGCACCACCCTGCTGCCGCTGCAACTCGCCGTCATGGAGTATCGCTCGCCGAACCGTGTGGTACTTCAGGTCGTTCACCGCGGCGACCGGTCGTCAGTCGTCGCCGTTTTGGAACGCGCGAACGACACGTTTTTTCGCGCTATCACGCTCTCGCCGCTGCGTTGTTGGTGTTGTGCTGCTCACTGCGAAATGCTCATACTGCTCGGACGCGCGAGATGGTATGTGAGTGCGCGTCGCTATCGACGCTTCTGCGCGAGCGAAACGAGTGGTGGCGCACAAGCGTTTGTGCTCCGTACTTGCACGTTGATTGGAATAGGCTAAGTACGATTTGCAATTTTGTGGGAAGAGGTTATGACTGTGTCATTTCTTGCATCGTTTTGTACTTGGACTGGGAAAGTTTGCGCTTTGTGCTGCAAACTGTAGTTCAATGCGGGCAACGTCATATACGGAATGCGATGTATGCACAACACCATACACTCCCAGCCAACTCATAACAGATTGCCCATGAACAAAATGCACAACAGCTTTCTTGTTATGGATTACGATGTGACTGTGAACCTCCAAGGTGACCCTGACTGAGCACAGTTGAGCGAGGAGGGATGACTCCCTGCGTCTGTCAGTGTGGTTGACTGGTGGCTGTGTTTTTGTAACCTCTCAGCTGTTTTTTTCGACTGTTGCATGTTCGAGCTATAATCAAATCAAGTGAGTTTTGAGTCACATACTTTGGGACAGTGAGTACAGCTGCACGAGTCACATATTATAGGACGGACTATTCTTTCATGCAGATTGATCTAGAAGCACCACAGCCAGTCCATGTTGCGCTAAGGGAGGTATTGTACGCGGTGTTGCAGTTCATAGTGAAAAAATTAAGCGTGTTAGTCGCATTCTGTTAACGGTGGCGGGAGAAGGACAAAGAAGTGCACTCGTCGATCGTACGGCACGAGTTCAGGATGGACATCAGTGACCACTTCCGCGCGAGCAAAAACGTCCAGAGCACGACGGCGCGCTTTATTCCTATGGTTCCAGATAGCACGCTCAATCTCAAACGCAAGTTCGTGTACAAGTGGGAGAAAGCACACCTGGTCATCGAGGCACTCGCCAGAACCCAAGGCTCGCGTTGCAGTGCCGCGTCCTAGTGATACGTCTGGGCACCACGCTGACAGTAGACGCCGAGGCTACCATATTGAAATGGGTAAACGACTACAGTCCATACGGGATCCCCATATCCCTTGTGCTGCAGCGAAGGACAGTGGACGTGGCGCAAGAGTGCGCCAGAGAGCGCGCCCGAAGCAACTGCAACGCGCGAGCAAGGTGTGCGCGATCCTCCAGGACTCACCACACCGCGCCGACTCAAGCTCGTTCTACTGCGCTGGCTGTCCATCAGCGCCGATCTACTTTTGCATGGCCCAGTGACGCAAGATTCACGGCAGTGTGGTGCCGTGCTTTGAGTTATGGCACAAGCAGTGGCAGAACGACACGGTGCTTCCTGACGGCGCCGGCAAGAAGATCAGACACCGACTGCCCGTGTCGACAGCAACGCCTGCGTCAACCACTCGATCGCCGCGCGCTACGCCATCTTCAAAAATGAGGACACAAGGGAAGCGTGATCAAAGCGACTCGTCGTCGACTCGAGGCGGCATTGATCGTGTGCACAGAGTACTTGTTGTCGCCGACGAGCAAGTCAGCGTCGACGACGTCAAAGAAGCAGCGAAAGCGTGAGTGAATGTGAGCACTAGTGAGCGCTTTCTTGTGAGTGATTTCATGCAGCACGATTCGATTCTTGAGCAATGGTGTCTGTCTATGGTTCTTATTGGCGAATGCAGCATACGCCCAAAACACAATGTACCGTCGCGTACAAACCAGTTTCTGTCCACACTCATCATCTTGTCATCAATCGCATCTTGATTCCACAACTCTTGCTTTTTGTATAGTATGTGTGTGTCGGCGACCGCAGCAGCCTCTCGGAAAATAGTGCAGGTTGACTGGCGTCGTATCGCATGCCCTATCTACAGTGTAAGTCTTTACCGCGATTGACTGTTTCAAGTCGACCGCATAATCAGCATACGCACAGTACACAATGCAGCATACCGAAAGTGCGGTTTTGCACATGTTCTAAATTTTCTGCACTTTATCTGAGTTTGTATACGAGGTCTTTCAGCGCCAGAATATCATTTTTATACAAAAATTCAGTGTGAACTGCGGAAATCGTTTTTACAAACATACGCTAGTGATGTTGCCGCTTCTCTTCACACAAATGAGGCCTGTAATTGATAGTAAACTTCATTGACGATTTGTAAAGTTTTCATATTTTTGGAAACCAAAGACCCACGAACCCTTTTCATTTGCGTGTCTTTTCTTGTGCACGCGATTGAGGCCCGATCATGCACAAATCTTTCGCTGAATAGTTTAACATATTTGGAATAATGTTGCGCTATATTGTGAATTTATTCTGCATATCGCAAGTGTTGCACCAGCTGTGTCTCGATTCTGCTACATTGTAGGACTGAATTCAGTCACGTTTGTACAACAAGTAAGATGTCGCTACACAGCATATACTACATAAGCTTGCACAAAATTACCCGTTCTCCAGGGATTAAGTGGCATTGCATTTGACCAGTACGCAGAGTTTTGCGATCGCGGTCACGTTTTGGAGCAGCGGCAAAGCTCTTTGACCAAGATCGCCTCGCATCAAAATCAAGTCCTGCACTGTACACATTCTGCGCAACCTGAACGCTCACTTCTCTCCTCGCGGCCAGCCCGTCGAATGCATCCTCTGGTAGACACAAGAAGCTTCTACAACGGAGTGGGGGGTGCTACCTATGTTCGAGCGATCAATCCCGTGCAGTGGACCGTGTACGCGAATCATCAGCAAGCAAGCAACGGGGCGTGCCCTCAGCTACGGCCGGCCAAGCTCTTTAATCAGAGAAGGGCAGACGTCGTCGAGAGTACCAACAGCTCCATGCGCTCAAGCGGCTTGCGTTCGAGCTCGCCATATGCGATGTTCACGACTGCAATGGAGATGTCAATGGGAGAGTTGCTTAAGAAGAATCAACGTATCGACGCTTGAATGGCAGCAAGAAGGACAGTCACGCTACTCGCATAGCGACTGTGGGTGCTTGTGTCACGGATGAAGTCGGATGAATTAATTGGCTGTGGATAGAAACTCCGCAACCAGTTTTTTCCACAAAGAGATGAAATGTGCACTAGTTGGATATTTGTGAACTCCCTGAACTGTTCGGAGTGAAAGTGCCAGTACTCACTGCTCTTCACTCGAGTCGCTGCGTCGGACGACAAAGTGCGTATTTGCCATCTCTAGTACTTGCTCGTCGTCACCACCACCAATTCTAATTGAGTCAGGAGCCTGAGCATCACTGAGATATGAACTGGCAGGTGTTACAAAGGAACTGACATGATCAGTTTCTGCCGCAGCCACTTGAGAAGCGTCGAGACGCTGCGCTACCGCCAGCGGTTGTGTTGTCTCAAATGTCAGTTGGACTCTGTTACGTGATATATATTCGCTGGGTGGTCGGTCACTGGAATCTCTACAGGAGGGTGTTTTGAAGAAATACGCGGAGTTTCTTCGGTAGATCTTTGTGCTGTTGGAGCTTCGTGGGCTGCGAGGCAGGCGGGGACTATGTTGCCCCACTCGGCTGAGACGTTGATGCTTAGGCCGCTTTGATGCCACTTGTATTGGTCTGGCACTGCGAGAACTTGCATAAACTTGGCCGTCAGTTCAATTGTCTCGTCAAATCACTCATAATACAAAAGAGTTGTCGATGGTTCGAACCTGCGCTCTTGTTTTGTGTACTCTCCGAGAGCAGTTACTTATAGAACTCAACGGACTGATTTGGTCACGCTGGCTTGCTGCCCGATATCGTTGGGCTTAACTTTACACGTAACAGGGTACACAAGCTATGATTACTATTGTAACAATCTAGCTTTGCAGAATCACTATTCACGCACATGTTTTAGGGCCGGCGTGTTGGCGGTCGATCTTATTGGTAGTTATTTTAGAATATTGCCAATTAGCGGTATTGGGATCTGAGAGCCAACCACATTTTAGTCGACGTAGCTTTAGTATTACATACTTAGACTTAGTGAATTACTCCAATGGGTGGAGTCCACAAAACCAACTAAAATGAACACTTGCGATTTAGATCAACTCAACTGTTGCATATATTTCCCATCAGTCTTAGCGGCTGGAATCCTTGCGGAAGGTGTTTGTACACGCTTCCTCGCGAAGGTTCTGCGTGACTCGGGAATGACAGGTTACATTACACCCTCTACGCTACACGAAATGCTGTTTAGAAATATGCCGCAATGTAGGAAATTGACTGTAAATGAAGAACGCTCTTCAGTAAGCCACAACAATATCGTACAGGTTGTATATGATTGACTAACTGAATTGTTGTAACGTTTTTGTGGTGGTATTGAGTATGGTGTGTGTTCACAATGTTGTACAAAACAGTTGATATATTTCTAAACCTCAATCTCCAATCAATGAATGATACATCTTGTTGAAATATAGTTGTAGATTACAACCACATATGCTCGGAGTATGTGATTATGTTTAAATATACATGCAGTGTATACGATATTCCGTCCGTTTTCGGATATGAATGTTTTAGACACTTTATGAAACTTTGCCTATCCTTCGTGTAATAAGTACTAACCTAATATATCAAACAATCTTTAGGTAATATGTGATATGTTTGTTTTTTGTTGGGTTTTGTGTGAATCCGGTTTATGGATTTACTCAAAATCCAACAAAGGAAATATACCCATCTTGCGTGCCTGAAGAACTGCACTATGCATCAGCAGCTACATCAAGGAAGGATACTGAACAACTTAACATCCCAAAGGCCGGGAATGTAACTTAAAGTAAGTTTTTCATATTGTAGACGACGACATGCTAAACAGTTCGTCACTACTGGTCACATAACAGGACGTGAACATCAACAGTACCGAAACTCTTTTGTTGTCTTCGACAACATGTTTGATCAAACCCAAAAGTATTTGTTGAAAACATCCTGATTCTTTGCTTGTAGTATCTTCTCTATCCGTGATGACAGAACGATCGTGCAAAGTATGGACAGCACTGTCATCAACACAGCACCATATTGCAGATGCAACATGATGAGTGTGCAGGAAGCGCAAGTCATTGGACGTGCTGTGTCCAGAAAGATATGATGGCCTCACTCAAACGAGCGTGTAATGCAGTTCAAATTCTTTTAATTCTCAATGTTGACCACTGCTCTGATCTCTGCGCTACACTCACACGCACACTCACTACTCAAAGTCATCGCTACTGTTGCCGCCATGATTCATGTCTTGGTAGAGCTGGCGTCCGACGCGTTTGCGATCCCCATCGCTGGTGGTCTCGGGTAGCTGGATGCTCGTCGTAGCAGTCACAGTCACGGTGACCTTGCAGCGCCAGTCTTGGTGCCAGATGTCGAAGCAGGTTTTACTCTTGCCTTGCGCTACGCGGAATGTTGCGCAAACAAAAATGCGCTTGCGGTCTTCGGAGCACTCGACGCAGTAGTAGGTTGTCTCGTTTCGTTTCTTGCCTGGATATACTAATCATCGTTGGGCACGAGCGTGTGCGAGATGCGCAGTCCAGGTGAGCGCCGAGCTGGCGTTGGGACGGCGCCTGCAGTCGCAAAGTCACGTGGCTCGACAGCTGTCAATTGCGCGTGGAGCTGTGTCATAAAGTACGCGTGCGAGAGTGGAGTCGTGCATGCGCGATTGGTGCATTCCTTGTGCGTCACTTGGGAGCACAAGATCGCGAGGTCTAGCAGATCGACAAAGAGTTTCTTGTAGTATTTGCGAAACCGGACGCTTGTCTGTAGCTAGTCGTTTCGGAGACGGGGCTGGTCGTGGCGATCGACGCCGCCCATCATGGCGTATTAGTCGCTGACCACGTTTGGGCCATGGACGTTGGGATGCGACTAACCCGCCCGTCTGTTGACCGTCGGTGCTGACAGAGATGCACCAGTAGCCAAGAACTGGACCGACGTTTTGTCAATCCAGCTGACTGCAGCCATTGACGGGGCTTCCACCACACGGATCGCCTTGAACAGACCACGACACCGACGCAGGCTCGCACGCCTGACGTGTCCACGACGGCTTGGCAAAAGCCATCGCGGCTTGTCACGATCGTCATGATCGCGTAGACCTTCATAACGAGAAGCTGCGGCAACAGAGCGACGCGCGTGCAGAAGCGGTCGATCGTCACCACCCGCCAGGCCTCGTTTTTGTCCTTTTGTGTGATTGCTTGCGCGAGATTTCGTAGCAGGGCCGCTGGTCCGGTTTGTTGCCCATCGATGGCTGCTGTGCGTCGTGCCGCTTCTTTCCGAGATACATCTCGAACCTACAACATGTTATTCGTGTGTCAAATGTATGTCGCGATAGACAAATGCTAAAACAAACATTTACATGCTGCTCGCACCTGAAGCAGTAATTTGTTGCTGCGTCGCACATCATGAAGAGTTTGGTTCCAAATTTGTGCGGCTTGTCTGACACGTACTGGTGAGTTGTGTTGCGGCGCAATGTTGCTGGATGTACGCCTCCGTCAAAAGCAGCCCAGGTGTCAACTGCCACGAGTTGCGGAACATCGGCCCTAAGGCGCTCACATTCCTCCGGATATTCCACGCCTTTTCCTTGACATCGCGCTCGTTGGTGTTGGTAAAGTGGAGGTTGCTCTGCACTCCTCAAAAGCGATTGCTAGCCATGGCACGCCAAAATGAGCAGGCAGGCAACGAGCCGTCTGGGTTGGCTTTCCAGTGGTGTGAGAAGCCTCTCACGTGTGATACAACGTGTCGTCAAGAAGTACATCCACTGCACGCACGATCTCGAACGCTGCGAACTGCTCGATCAGTTGCATTCTCGCTTTCACCTCTTCGACGGTCTCACGGGAGCCCGTCTGTCGGCGACGCTGAATGGCGACATTGGCAAGCTCACGGATGTCGCGCTGCTGAGACTTGTGGCGGTTCGCCTCGAGTGCAATCTGGTTCCGCATGGCGCGCAGGCAAAAGTGCAGGAACAGATTGAGTGGCGGCTCGTACTTATAGACAACTTGAGCGGTCGGACTGCCATCGAGTCCGCAAGCCCTGCGTTCTCGCTTGCTTTTGCTTCAAAGTCTGTCGACACGAGCTCCCACTGCATGTGTCGCAGCGCGTCTTGGTCGATGGCACCGGACACCAGTCGTACAGAGCCGCCAAGCTGTTGTAGAAACACAGATGACGCACGCCCGTCGTCGTCGCTGAGCTCGTCCTCGTCTGACTGCGACGGCAAAACTGGACCGATTGTGTCGTCGTCAAAATCTTCGTCGCTGTGATCTGAGTCGTATTTGCTTTTGGTGTCGCCGCCGGGAAGGTGGTTCGGATAGCTTAGAGCAATAGCGTGCTCTATTGCGTGCGAACAAATGTTTGGTTGCTGGGGGTCGCTTTGACAGTTGAGATCGCTTTGCCCATCACCGCCGTCGTCCACATCCTCGTGCTGTGCGTAGTCGTGGAAGGCGGCGACTCTGGCGTCGTCAGGTTTGTTTTCTTTGTGATATTCGTTACTTGAGATGTCGTAAATAAGCGACAAACGTGAGAACGGCAATGACATCTTCGTACTGCGACCCCTTGTGGTTCTTGACACAAAATCGCTCGGCGGAGGTGACGTAGAGGGAGCTCGACTCGCTACAGCGCTCGTGGCGGTCTGCACGACACTCGTCTTAGTCTGTGCGGTGCTTGTGGCAGTCGGGGTCGTCGCAGCGCTCGTCGCGGTCTGTGTGGTGCTTGTGGCAGTCGGTGGCGTCGTCGCGGCGGTGGGTTTTGTTATGATCGATGCAGTAGTTGCCGCCATGTTCGCTGGAGATCTTGTGGTCGTGTTCGTACCTGCATGTGCAAGGTACCATCACGCAAAGGCGTTTCGACAATGAAGTAGTCACGCCCGATGACGCCTATAGCAACAGATGCCCCAGATCGAATGTAGACATGCGATGACTCGAGCCTTCGGCCGCGCTGGCTCGTCCAGCCGAGTGTCTTCAACAGCCGCCAGTCATCGCGAACTGCGTTCACGAGATCTGCTCGGCTGTACTGGTCGTCGTCTGACGTCGAGCCTGTACAACCAGCACGTACATGAGATCTATAGATAATTGCGCTGTTTTCTTGTGCTGAACGCTTTTGTGAGAGTTCCAAGGGAACTATGAGCTGAGAAGAGCTGTTCTTTGAGAAGCTCGTGTGCGATGAAGAGTGAGCGAATTGCAAGGCCAATGGTACATGGAGTTTCACGAGATCATCTACAACACGTGTACGAGATTGCGTCTTCGTAGCTCCACTTAGTCGTCAAACACAAGCGATCGCTTGTGAAATTTATTTTTCGGTCCGAAGACTTATGGCCAGTATAAATAGGATAAAGTATGCACAGTAATACATACCTTTTGTGTGTAAAAACATGTTGGCTCCAACTTAATAACGCACAACCGCTAACTATCCCTTGTTGCGCGAAGGTTACACTCACACAACCGATTGAGTCAATTTGGAGACTCATTCGCTCCACCTACTCCCACTCAAGTGGCGATTCTCATCATCTTCGCAGTCACAGGTTCGAGTCATTTATATATGTTTGGTTGGTTTTTGAACTCTATTTCAATCTTGGGCACGTTCCGCATCCCGCACGGTTGTTATAGACACGGTTGTATATAGCAGTCAGAGAGCGCCAAATACATTAAATCACAGTTTATTCTCACGCCGACTGCTCGTTGCGACGAAATTTCGTTCTTCAGGACCACTATTGCATACCACTGTTAGTGCACGCTCATCAGCTAACGCGTTGTCATGTTACCGATACGCATCTACTCTGGGTCTTGCTTAGTTTCAATCTTTCATTCTTGCCTATGAGCTAGTGCTGGGGATGCACATATCAGCACCAACGCACACGCGCAGACTCTTGCACTGAACTTACTCTCGCTGTGACAGTGTAAGTATTGGGTACTTAGGTATCGGGTATCATTTGAATTTGATTTATCTTATATTCACGTTGCTGAGTTACTATCGACTAACACATCTAAAATGCCGGTCAACATTTGTTACCCACGTTCTACAGCAACTGGCTCAGGTACAACCTTTACCTGTGTCTAATACATCAGTGAAACAGCAGCGACATATGGTGGCGGTGGAGCATTGCCTATAGACGCGACAACGCATTCGTAATCATTTGGACTGAACAAACCCCTTTTTGAGGTCGCTATTTTCGTTAGTTTGCGTATAATGAGAAAGCTCTCTTTTTACAAAACTGAAGTATGTATTACAAAACTGACGTATGTAATATCAGTGACAAAATATATTACAACATCAAAAAATTATGGATATCGGTCAGTGTTAACAATTCCTATTTTAGTGTTTAGTGTTCTAGTTAGCCTATTTTAGAGTTCCAGGTAAAGTGCGTACACTATTATAGTGATTTTACTGTTAAACAGCTTTTAAGTACGAATTCCGAACGGCTGCACTCAAGATCTGTCCCCAGTCTATTTCAAGATGCGACGCTTGGTTCGAGATCAAACAGTGGCAAGACCGACCTTGAACTGTCGCTGAGCGTGACAGTCCCCAAGACGGACGGACGGACCAACCAACACGTTACCAGAGTAGTTAGTAGTAGGACTAGCCGATGCCGCCCGCTGCGCGGGCCGAAGTACAATGCTTAAATATTGTTGTTTGTGGACTAAAAGTCACAACAGTCGCCTCAGCACCACCACATAAAACCTCAGTCGCACTATGCTGAGCGGTGCTGCCGACCTCCTCTGCGCTGCGGTGGTATGCCCCAAGCAACATGGCACTGCTTCGGTCCGCGCGAGGTGCTGTCGGCTGAAAGCTGGGACAGTCCCGAACAACACATAACTATTCTCACAATGTGTCGTCAACAATGTCCCAAAAACTGTCAAGATTCGATCTTTCTGGTTTTCGCATTCAAAGATCGACACATGTCACACAAATTAACACCCACAAATCTGATTTCACTTGAACAAAAGCGTTACAGCTAACCGAGCGGTCCGAAAACGTACACACGTAGCCACGAACTGACAAAAAGGTAGAGTAGTTAAGGGTATCATACTACTAACTACTCTGGTAACGTGTTGGTTGGTCCGTCCGTCCGTCTTGGGGACTGTCACGCTCAGCGACAGTTCAAGGTCGGTCTTGCCACTGTTTGATCTCGAACCAAGCGTCGCATCTTGAAATAGACTGGGGACAGATCTTGAGTGCGACCGTTCGGAATTCGCACTTAAGAGCTGGTTTTCAGTAAATCTCTATTTTAGGTGTCAGATTTGAAAGAATACACCTATATTAGGGAATACAACGGTCTAAAATAGGAAACTAAAACCAGCATGTTGTTTTCCGATACACAAGTACCTGCTAATGTAAATCCGATACAAACGTGTTCTCTTTCTTTTGTATGCACGACCTTCGATGAGGTAGACACTGAGCTTAGCAGGAGTCGTTGTTCGCAGTGGAGAGTAGGAAGTCTACACCGATTCGATTTTTTGGATGCTAAGTTGTCGAAATAGGTTTTCACTTTCCCTATATATATGGGGAGTGTCGTACGAGACCGCAAGCTGTTTGTATCGGAAATACATAGCGGGCATTTTTGACTGCTTTGTATGGAAAAACATCAGCGCGCAACAAGTCGCGCGCATTTACGTGATCGAGTTCCAGAAGCGTGGACTGCCGCACGCCCACATTTTGATGATCCTGCACGAAGACGACAAACCACGCTCAATTTCCCGCATCAACGACTTGGAGTCTGCAGAGCTCCCAGACCCCGACAAGAATCCGCTTCTGTACGAGACAGTGATCACAAGCATGCTGCACGGTTCGTGTGGCGCGACGAACACCAGCTCACCGTGCATGAAGGACGGCAAGTGCAGCAAGAACTTTCCCAAACCGTTTGCTTCAGTGACGTCATTTGGAAACGACCGATATCCGGTGTACATGCGTCGTGTGCGACCAGCTGGGCGTTTGAAGCATAACGGCAAGGATTGGGACAACGCGATGATCAACCAATTCGTGGTTCCGTACAACCCTTTTTTGACGCAAAAGTTCAACTGTCACTTGAACGTTGAAGTGTGCTCAACGATCAAGGCGGTCAAGTACATCTACAAGTACGTGTACAAAGGTATTGACAAGGCGTCCATGACGTTTGAAGAGCGCGAGCGCGAGCGCAATCCAGACGAAGTCGAGCGGTATTTGCAAGCGCGGTACATCTCCCCAGCTGAAGCATGCCAGCGTCTGCTTGACTTTCCGGCACAAGCGAAGACACACTCTGTGGTGCAATTGACTGTGCATCTTCCAGGTGAGAGCACAGTAACACTCGCAGCCGACACAGAAGACCTCCAGCGTCACATCGACCGTGGCGAACTCAGCACTTTGACAGCGTTCTTTAAGATCAGCGCCGCAGAACCGACCGTTGCAGGAAATATGGTGTACAACGGCATTCCGAAGAAGTGCCGATGGGACAAGCCAAACAAGCGCTGGGTTCGGTACAAGCGCTTCGTTCCATCGATCGGGCTCATTGTGCACTGTTCGCCGCACCACGAAGAGCGTTTTTACTTGCCTCTGTTGCTCTGCTACGCCCGAGGTCCAACGTCGTTTGCCGCGTTGCGCACCGTTGAAGGCATCGAACATTCGACATTCAAAGCAGCCGCAAAAGCAACAGGGTACCTTCGAGACGACAACGAGTGGCACCTTTGTCTGTCCGAAGCAGCAACGTTCCAGATGCCACGCCAGCTGCGCTTGCTTTTTGTTACGATTTTGACGTACTCGCAACCCATCGACATTCGCGCGCTTTGGACAACTTTCCACGACGACATATCCAAGGATTTTCAGCTCGAGTTCGACACCGATGCAGAAGATCCGTTCGTTCAGCTCAAGACGTTGATCAGCATCGACGAGTCGCTCGCTTATCCAGTTCGCGGAAATGCCACAGCTATGCGAGTTTCCGCAGGACGTGCGTGACCGCAACACGTTGAGCGTCTTGGATTCGCAAGAGCGACACGCGTACTCGAGAGAGCTACTGGAGTCGATCCTTGCGCGAACGCACGACCACCCGATGAACCAAGAGCAGCAGTCCATCTTTGACCGTGTCGTCGATGCTGTGAACAAATCTGCACCAGAAGAGAAGCTGTTTTTCATCGACGGACCGGGCGGCACCGGCAAGTCGTTCGTCTTGGAGCAGTTTTGGTAGCCGTGCGCATTCAGAACAAGATCGCGTTAGCAGTTGCGTCAAGTGGCATTGCAGCGCTGCTGGTGACGGGCGGACGCACCGCACACTCGACGTTCAACATCCCGATTGAAGTCAAGCACGACACCAGCTGCTGGATTTCGAAGCAATCAAAGACAGCGCGTCTGACCCAGAGCGCAAGACTGATCATTTGGGACGAGGCGCCAATGACACACAGACACGTGTTTGAGGCGGTGGATCGAACTCTCCAGGACATCATGGACTGCACGGACCCGTTCGGCGGTAACGTGGTCGTCCGCTCGGGCGATTTCCGACAGATCTTGCCAGTGGTCAAGCGCGGCGGTCGATTCGAGATGGTCGACGCAAGTTTGAAGCGATCCGAGCTTTGGCAAGCGATTCGAACGCTGCAGTTAAGTGAAAACATGCGCGCCCAGGCCACACCCACTGAGCAAGACGGTGTTGAGATTGCAAACTTCTCGAGGTACTTGCTAGAAGTTGGCGAAGGCCGGCACAAACGCGACGAAGATCTTGGCCACGAAGACATCAAGCTCCCAAGCGACTTGGTGATCAACAAGACTGTTGAGCCTGTGCTAGATGGTGCAGAGTACGTGAGTCAAGTGCAGAGCAATCTGGAGCGTCTGATCACGACAGTATACCCGGAAGTAAACAACAGTATAGTAAACGACGAGTACTTCGCGGAAAGGGCGATACTGTGTCCGACAAACTTGGACGTGCATCGCGTCAATAAAGAAGTGACCAAGACGCTCACGAGCGACGCTCACGAGTACCTGTCGCTGGACGAGATCAACGACGAAACAGTGCTCACCGCTGGGCTGTACGAGAAAGAGTTTTTAAACTCGCTCAACTTTTCCGGAGTACCACCACACAAGATTACATTTAAAGTCGGCGCCCCAATCGTGTTGTTACGAATCCTCAACAGCAACTTGGGAATGCGCAACTGTACGCGACTGCGCGTAGTCGAGCTACGCAACAACTGCATCAAGGCGACGATCATGACTGGACCACACAAGGGCGATGTGGCGTTCATCCCGAGGATCATTTTTGTTCATAAGGACAACGAATTACCGTTTCAACTTCGTCGCAAGCAGTTTCCCATTGTACCTGCGTTTGCAATGACGATCAACAAAGTGCAAGGCCAGTCGTTGCATCACTTGGGTCTGTTCTTGCCCGTCCAGTGTTTGCGCACGGCCAGCTATAAGTCGCGCTTTCAAGAGTGACTTCGCGCAGCAACATCAAGATCGTCGTGGTCGACCCTGTGTATGAAGATGAGGAAGGAGGAGTGTATACAAAGAACGTAGTTTATAGCGAGATTTTTGACTGACAACAACAAAAGACAAAAAACGTAAACGTAGGAATACATGCATTTTTGGAAAAACATTTTATGTTTTTGATGTTGAGCATAAAAAATAGAACTCCATCCAAACATGAAAAATCTGCCCGCGCAGCGGGCGGCCTCGGCTAGTAGATAGGATAAGACAACGCGACATGTTGTGAGAAAATTTAACACGACAAAGACAACAATGTGGTCTTTGTTGTGTTAACTCCTTTAGCCCCGAGGATTATTATCAAATTTATCCTGGCAGTGCCAGGTTGAGTTTCGACTTGAAGTTTGTATTGCTACCTGTTAAATATTTGAGCCTTGCTCATTTGGATTTAGTATTCATGACTTGAATAAAGTATTCATGCTCTTAACCTGGCACTGCTAGGATACGGGGCTAGAGGGGTTAAATTTTCTCACTTGCGTCGAGTTTTTAGCTCACTCTCTCACTTTCACTGCTACTGTTGCTGCTGCTGTGGTCTGCTGTGGTCGCCCGACTCGATGACAACAAACCCACCGCCCGTGCCGTCGTCATCACTCATCGTCATCTCTGTCGTGGACGCCATCGGCTCGACGTCTCTCGCTGTCTTTGCATCACTCGCATCATGCGCAACACGGGCGTCGAGTTGCGCCTGGAGACTGCGCTGCATCATGCGCGCCTCCTGCGCCT
Organism: Pythium guiyangense; assembly: GCA_003730235.1. Taxonomy (NCBI): domain Eukaryota; phylum Oomycota; class Peronosporomycetes; order Pythiales; family Pythiaceae; genus Pythium; species Pythium guiyangense. Next base: position 70,860 of record QXDM01000033.1, read on the forward strand.
CTTGCACGAGCGCCGCGACGTTAATGTGCGCAAACGGCTGGAGCTTCCGCACCTCCTGCGCGAGCACGCGCTTGTGCGCCTTGAGCGTCCGGTTCTCGGCTTCAAGCGATGCGATCGCGTGCGCGTGGGTCTCGAGCTGCTGCTCCAACTCTGCGCGCGTCAAGTGGGCGTCTGCGAGCTGGGCGTCGAGCGTCAGGACGCGCTTCTCGCTCTCGCCGAGCTCGATCGCGCGCCAGAGACACTGCTCCTGGAACGTCGTGCAGAGCGACACAACGCGCGCGTGCTCCTCGCGGCTCACGCTGTCGTCGTTGGTAGGGCTGACGGTTGAGTGACTATCGAGGCTGACTGGTTCAATAGTATCACAGCTGCTGCTGCTGCTGGTGCCGACTGAGCCCGAGGCCACAGAGCGGACGACATCCTCCTGCGACTTCTCCTGTTGCTGTGGCTGCTGGTTTGCCACAGCAGCGATCTCGAGCGTCGCGATGGCTTCGAGACTCGCTTTGTATACTTCGCTCGAGACCGCGAGCTCCTCTTGCGCGCGCTTGAGCTCGCTCGTCGTCGCCTGCAGCGCGTCCTGAAGCTCTGTCTGTGTCATCGAGCAATGCCACAACCACAAGCATCGTCAGGCTCGTTGTCTCGCACTCAGTTGCACGCTGACGGCCGCTGGGCACAACCACGACTAGCACCACTACGACGCACCACTGTGTTGTCCAGCGCCGCGACGCGCTGCTCATAGTGACGCTTCTCCTCCACCAAACGGTGCAACGCGCTGTCAGTTGTCCTTCCAGCGCCCGTCGTCGTTCTGTCTTTGCTTGCATCCTCATCATCGTGATCGCTACCGTCGTCGTCGGTCTGGAAGACGTGGTCAACGCTCTCGAGTGACGACGCAGCAACGATGCGCTCGAGCCAGCGCTGAGCTTCATCGTCGTTGTTCTCCCACGCGAGTGCTCGTTTGCCGAAGAGCAGGTCGATCGCTGCTGCGTCTTGCGTTGCGAGGCGAGCAGCACCAAGCGGCAACACGCGGACGTCAAAGGCCAGCGCCTTCGACGCAATGCTCGTTGCGTCCGCGTTTGTCCACTCGAGCACGACGTCACACGGCGTGCTGACGATGCAGTGGCCCGTGACAAAGCGCGGCAGTGGCGATGCGGACGCTGGGAACGCACAGCGCGTGCGGTATTGCGCCATATACGCGCGCATTGGTCGTGAAGAGTCTTTGCTGTCTTGTACGACTGCGAGAGCGTCATCTAGCGTGCTCGTGCTCGTGGCGCCGACAGCGTACGGATCAGCGACCGCGTATGGATCCAAAGCGTCCTGTGCAGGTGGCGACTCGCTCACGCGCGCTGTGAACACGACGTCGTCGCCTTCCGATGCAAAGCGCCAGAGCACGAGCTGCGGCTCCATCGCATTGACTGCGACCGTGTGCTCGACCGAGCATCCTGATGGGATGCGGTCGTGCGTGGACGTCGCGCTGGCGCCATTCGTATCGTTGCAGCTGGGCGACGCGTCTGTCAAGAGCGACGCCATGAGCGCGTCGTAAGCAGCCGCTGTGTCAGCGCACGCAGGCGATGTGCTGCCAGAGATGAAGTGCTGGAGCGCACAAGACGAGCGCACAGCTGCTTGCAAGTGCGTGAGCAGCGCCGACAGCGCATGCTCGAGCTGCCACGCAAAGCGCGCTTCAAACAATGCGGCGTCGCCATACAAGAGTCCTGGAACCTTCCCGGTCTCGTTGAAGCTGCGGCGCGCTGCCAAGTAGTCGGCAAGCACAGCTCGGATGTCGCTCCCGAGTGCGCAGGCGTTGTTCGCGTCGCTCAGCTCTCGCTCGAGGTCGTGCTGGAGCTGGAGAAAGTCGTGGAGCGTGCGCTGGATGTGGTGGAACCGCGACGGCGCAGCGCCGTGCTGTAGCACAATGTCAACGAGTGTACAGGAGTCGATGTGCGCGTCGACGTGCTGCTCGGCGTGCAGCGGCCGCACTGCGACGCGCACACATGCATCGCGAGCTTCGTCGACCATACTGGGAAAACACCGACACAGCAATTGCTTCCGACATTGCTTCCGACACAGGCCACTGTTGAGGCGTATTGTTGTACACAAAGGTCCACAAATATGATCATTGTGTTGACACACCATTTTTGCCTTTGTGGGTGTGAAAAAACAGATGGCGACTCATGAGCCTGAGCAAATGCGAGTTTGCAGGCGAGTTTGTAGGCGTAATGAGAGCCTCTGAAACGGCCTGTGAGGCGAGAAAACAAGGAAAAACGAAAACAGGCAAAACACAGTGCAGTCTCAGGCCAGATCCATGTGTGCTCGAGCCGGCAAATTCGCAAATGAGGCCGCAAACGCGTGTGAAGGGGCCAGTATTTTGAAAGGACCTCAAATAAGAGCGATTACGCTCTGCATATGATAGGATGAGCGGTTAATCATTCATGGCCGTTCACAATTGAGTGGCTCATATTGTGCGCCAACTCGACTTTGGCGATCAGTCGGCTTTTTCGCGCTCTACTGCGCAAGACATCACCTCGCTCCACTACATCGTTCGTATGCATGTCTGCATGTTTTACCACGTCGGTCGGTGAGCGTCTGCACAGCAAGTGCAAGTGAGATCGATTGATCAGCTATATGTCGTGTGAACGCCTGCAACCGAGAGCAGCGCGCGTGTGTGTTCATATGCGAGGCTGTGAATGAGCTGCGCGACATGTGTTGAGCCCCCTTAAACTTTGTGTGCGAAGCGCCTTGCGCCGAGCGGTAACATCGTTGTTTGGGCAATGCATGAGTCGCACACCCTCTCATCAGCGCGCATATTGTATAACGAATGAAGGCATGTTTGAGATCGCACTCGAGTGTTGTATTCCTGCATGCTACTGCGGGTTGAGGCTGTTGTCGACGAGCGCCTCGTCCTCGCAGTACTTGTTGCGGACGAGGGCGCGGCGCTCCCTATGGAACTTAACAATGAGTGCGTGTGGCAGGTTCGAGGCCGGCTCCTCCGTCGGCTCCCAGTCGACGAGGAAGTACGTCGTCTTGGTCGCGCGGTCGTATCGGGTTGCCAGGACCTTGCGCACGTTGTGCAGCGGCTGCTCCGACAAGTCGCCGGCGATCTCGACCTCCGCTTCGTCGCTCGGCGCCACGATCCACTCCTCGATGTCGCTCGGCGTGATCGTCTTCTTGAGCGACGCGAGCGACTCGAAGATGACCGACAGCGCTTCGGCTTGCGTCTCCTTGTCGTTCGTCGTCTGGTTCAGCGCGGTGCGCAGCAAGCGAATCGCGTGCTGGTTGATGCGGAGCTCGAAAACGCTCCGCTTCAACGCCACGAGTTCCATGAACTCCGAGCGACTGCGGACAGTGGTGCGTGGTTGCGGCTTCTCTGGCATCGTTGACGTCGTGTGTGTGCTCGAGTGCGATTTCGAATGTGCACTACAGCTCGCAAGATCCATGACGCCAAGATCCACAGCAAGCAATCGGATGGACAGCAAGCAAGACCGAAACAAAGGCAATCAGGTATGTACTGTGCGTGGCGTTACTGCATGACATGACGCGCGTCTAGGCGGTCTGTGTCTTGAGAATGCTCTGTCCAGCGAGCGGAGATGGATCGACGATTGCGCCGGTATCGCGCAGAGCAGCAAAGTGGCGAATGCGCTCGTCTAGCGCTCCGCCTTTGTGAGCCCGACGCAGCAGCTTGAGCACAGACGACGCACCGACCGCACGCTCGCCTCGTTCGCGAAGAAAGCTGAGCACGCTGCCTTCAGCTTGCACTCCGAGTGCGTGAGCGCGAGTCTTGAAGTCAAGCGCGCTCTCGTCCAGGATGAAGCCGCCGTCGACGAACAGCTGCATGAACGCTACGATGTGCCTCGCGTCCGAGGTCGCTTGGCGGCTAGAGCCGCCAGACATCCACATCCGCGGCTCGCGAGTGAACCACTCGAACCAAACGGCGCGATGGTGCGATGGCGATGACTTCTTCTTGCGCTTGCGCTCTGGCATGGAGCACTCACTCTGTTCCTGTGTACGCTGCTCTTGATCGTTGTTGTGCAGAACTTCAGCGACGCCGCGCTTGCCGAGTGTCGCTACCAGCGTCTCGAAGCGCTCTTCCCAGCGCTTGTTGATGTCGATAAGACTGGTAATGACAGCCGCCTGGTACTCGAGCGTGCTCTGGTTGTTGTTACTCGTTGTGCTGCTGCAGCTCGATGTGCTGCGCTTTGCGCTGCTCCGCGCGTTCAACCTCATCGACCAGCGTACCAAGTCGTCAACTGTGCGCCCGGCCGCTTCAACGCTCTCCTCGATTCGGACGACTGCAGGGCTTCGAACGGCGAGCTCTTTCAAGCGCGGGTAGTGATGAAGCACGCTCGCCGTACACAGCTCAAGCACTCGCCCGTCGACTTTGCAACCAGGCGTCGTGATGCCCGTGCACGACGCGAAGAGCAGCTTTTGAACGCTGTCAATCGCGTCGCGCTCGCCACTGTCGAAGCTGGCCAGATCCTGGAACGCCACCTCGTCGTTCGACTTCCAGCCCGAGAGCACGCGCGAGATCTTCTGGTCTTCGGCCGTGGTGTTGAAGACGTATGCGAACGCCTTGTTGGTGGACGTCATGCTCCAAGCTCCACGGTCGAAGATCCACTGAGCGCTCAACTCCGGATCGCCGTTCGCGTGCTGCGCTCCTCCTCGTCTGAACGAGTGAGACGTGAGCGCGCTGCCAGCTCCAGCGTCTTGTGCGATCCGCTTGAGGACGCGGTTCACATAGCTGTGGACCCCGGGCGCACGGTTCACAGCAACTCGTGGAGCATCTCTCTCAAGATTCGGCTGCGAGGGCGCGCTGCAGACTTCGAGGAGCTCGAGCAGCGGAACGGAGGAGAGAGTTTCGCAGTCGGCTTGGACGCTTGGCGTCGGTAGCTGCGTCAGAAGCGCGGGGCTTGGCGCTTGTTGCATCATCAGAGCCATCGCGACGGCGAAGACAGGACAAGTCAAGATGCTGTCGCGGTCCGGGAAGAGCGACAATCCCTGCTCCTCTGCTGTCTTCACGCGCACAAGACGCAGGAAGAGAGTGCCACTGGCACTGACGGAGAGACCAGTCTTGGAAACGAGCGAGAGGTCGGACGCGCGGCCGAACACGTGCCACATGAGGCAGAGGAGCGCGGCGTCTTCGTAGTCGGTAGAACTCGTAGCCGTCGTGTAGAGGTAGCGCATAAGACAGCTGAGATCCGCCTTCGTGCACGCTGGAGCCTTGTTGACCACCGTTCCGTTGTCGCGAGAGACGCAGTGGCGCTCAAGTGTGCGTGCCATCTCGAGGAGCTTCTCGTTGGTAGCGGCCTTGAGCTGCTTGAACTCGTCGAGTACCCACTTCTTCACTTGTCTGTAGTAGGAGAGGACCGAGTTGACCTTTAGGTAGTCTCCTGTTGGGCCGCGCTCGAACGCCAGGTGCAAGGCAAACTTGTCCATCACAGTGAGAAGGGCGTTGCCGCTTGCGTCTCCTTGGATCATGACCGTGATCGTGTCGAGCGTGACGTGCTCTGCAGCTAGGAAGCGCTTGAACGCATTGATGCCCACGGACATCGCGGCCTTGGAGTTAGCGGGGACGAGCGCTTGCAAGCTCATCGTGACGGAGCGTCAAGTAGTAGAATGACAATGATCAGTTGCTGTATTGTGTGTGAACTTGTGTGTCTCCTTTCACGCACGCCCAGTGCGACAACATCGCTAAAGACAGTGTGTTGTCGGAACCTGGACAAGTATATTGGAAATACGCAGTTGTGTTGACTATTGTATAGTGCATATACATATTTTTCATTTGCTTCCGACAAAATATGTCGGAAGCTGTGTCGGAACTAAATGCCTAACCCTTTCAGCTCTCATTGGACACAAATTCAAGCAGAACATGCCGGTGATTCGACAAAATTTATCTAAGCATTCCTATTGGTCAATACTTCAATACTTAACACAAGTGAACAGTTAGCTTGTCGGAATAACGATCATATTCATCCATACTGGGAAAACACCGACACAGCAATTGCTTCCGACATTGCTTCCGACACAGGCCACTGTTGAGGCGTATTGTTGTACACAAAGGTCCACAAATATGATCATTGTGTTGACACACCATTTTTGCCTTTGTGGGTGTGAAAAAACAGATGGCGACTCATGAGCCTGAGCAAATGCGAGTTTGCAGGCGAGTTTGTAGGCGTAATGAGAGCCTCTGAAACGGCCTGTGAGGCGAGAAAACAAGGAAAAACGAAAACAGGCAAAACACAGTGCAGTCTCAGGCCAGATCCATGTGTGCTCGAGCCGGCAAATTCGCAAATGAGGCCGCAAACGCGTGTGAAGGGGCCAGTATTTTGAAAGGACCTCAAATAAGAGCGATTACGCTCTGCATATGATAGGATGAGCGGTTAATCATTCATGGCCGTTCACAATTGAGTGGCTCATATTGTGCGCCAACTCGACTTTGGCGATCAGTCGGCTTTTTCGCGCTCTACTGCGCAAGACATCACCTCGCTCCACTACATCGTTCGTATGCATGTCTGCATGTTTTACCACGTCGGTCGGTGAGCGTCTGCACAGCAAGTGCAAGTGAGATCGATTGATCAGCTATATGTCGTGTGAACGCCTGCAACCGAGAGCAGCGCGCGTGTGTGTTCATATGCGAGGCTGTGAATGAGCTGCGCGACATGTGTTGAGCCCCCTTAAACTTTGTGTGCGAAGCGCCTTGCGCCGAGCGGTAACATCGTTGTTTGGGCAATGCATGAGTCGCACACCCTCTCATCAGCGCGCATATTGTATAACGAATGAAGGCATGTTTGAGATCGCACTCGAGTGTTGTATTCCTGCATGCTACTGCGGGTTGAGGCTGTTGTCGACGAGCGCCTCGTCCTCGCAGTACTTGTTGCGGACGAGGGCGCGGCGCTCCCTATGGAACTTAACAATGAGTGCGTGTGGCAGGTTCGAGGCCGGCTCCTCCGTCGGCTCCCAGTCGACGAGGAAGTACGTCGTCTTGGTCGCGCGGTCGTATCGGGTTGCCAGGACCTTGCGCACGTTGTGCAGCGGCTGCTCCGACAAGTCGCCGGCGATCTCGACCTCCGCTTCGTCGCTCGGCGCCACGATCCACTCCTCGATGTCGCTCGGCGTGATCGTCTTCTTGAGCGACGCGAGCGACTCGAAGATGACCGACAGCGCTTCGGCTTGCGTCTCCTTGTCGTTCGTCGTCTGGTTCAGCGCGGTGCGCAGCAAGCGAATCGCGTGCTGGTTGATGCGGAGCTCGAAAACGCTCCGCTTCAACGCCACGAGTTCCATGAACTCCGAGCGACTGCGGACAGTGGTGCGTGGTTGCGGCTTCTCTGGCATCGTTGACGTCGTGTGTGTGCTCGAGTGCGATTTCGAATGTGCACTACAGCTCGCAAGATCCATGACGCCAAGATCCACAGCAAGCAATCGGATGGACAGCAAGCAAGACCGAAACAAAGGCAATCAGGTATGTACTGTGCGTGGCGTTACTGCATGACATGACGCGCGTCTAGGCGGTCTGTGTCTTGAGAATGCTCTGTCCAGCGAGCGGAGATGGATCGACGATTGCGCCGGTATCGCGCAGAGCAGCAAAGTGGCGAATGCGCTCGTCTAGCGCTCCGCCTTTGTGAGCCCGACGCAGCAGCTTGAGCACAGACGACGCACCGACCGCACGCTCGCCTCGTTCGCGAAGAAAGCTGAGCACGCTGCCTTCAGCTTGCACTCCGAGTGCGTGAGCGCGAGTCTTGAAGTCAAGCGCGCTCTCGTCCAGGATGAAGCCGCCGTCGACGAACAGCTGCATGAACGCTACGATGTGCCTCGCGTCCGAGGTCGCTTGGCGGCTAGAGCCGCCAGACATCCACATCCGCGGCTCGCGAGTGAACCACTCGAACCAAACGGCGCGATGGTGCGATGGCGATGACTTCTTCTTGCGCTTGCGCTCTGGCATGGAGCACTCACTCTGTTCCTGTGTACGCTGCTCTTGATCGTTGTTGTGCAGAACTTCAGCGACGCCGCGCTTGCCGAGTGTCGCTACCAGCGTCTCGAAGCGCTCTTCCCAGCGCTTGTTGATGTCGATAAGACTGGTAATGACAGCCGCCTGGTACTCGAGCGTGCTCTGGTTGTTGTTACTCGTTGTGCTGCTGCAGCTCGATGTGCTGCGCTTTGCGCTGCTCCGCGCGTTCAACCTCATCGACCAGCGTACCAAGTCGTCAACTGTGCGCCCGGCCGCTTCAACGCTCTCCTCGATTCGGACGACTGCAGGGCTTCGAACGGCGAGCTCTTTCAAGCGCGGGTAGTGATGAAGCACGCTCGCCGTACACAGCTCAAGCACTCGCCCGTCGACTTTGCAACCAGGCGTCGTGATGCCCGTGCACGACGCGAAGAGCAGCTTTTGAACGCTGTCAATCGCGTCGCGCTCGCCACTGTCGAAGCTGGCCAGATCCTGGAACGCCACCTCGTCGTTCGACTTCCAGCCCGAGAGCACGCGCGAGATCTTCTGGTCTTCGGCCGTGGTGTTGAAGACGTATGCGAACGCCTTGTTGGTGGACGTCATGCTCCAAGCTCCACGGTCGAAGATCCACTGAGCGCTCAACTCCGGATCGCCGTTCGCGTGCTGCGCTCCTCCTCGTCTGAACGAGTGAGACGTGAGCGCGCTGCCAGCTCCAGCGTCTTGTGCGATCCGCTTGAGGACGCGGTTCACATAGCTGTGGACCCCGGGCGCACGGTTCACAGCAACTCGTGGAGCATCTCTCTCAAGATTCGGCTGCGAGGGCGCGCTGCAGACTTCGAGGAGCTCGAGCAGCGGAACGGAGGAGAGAGTTTCGCAGTCGGCTTGGACGCTTGGCGTCGGTAGCTGCGTCAGAAGCGCGGGGCTTGGCGCTTGTTGCATCATCAGAGCCATCGCGACGGCGAAGACAGGACAAGTCAAGATGCTGTCGCGGTCCGGGAAGAGCGACAATCCCTGCTCCTCTGCTGTCTTCACGCGCACAAGACGCAGGAAGAGAGTGCCACTGGCACTGACGGAGAGACCAGTCTTGGAAACGAGCGAGAGGTCGGACGCGCGGCCGAACACGTGCCACATGAGGCAGAGGAGCGCGGCGTCTTCGTAGTCGGTAGAACTCGTAGCCGTCGTGTAGAGGTAGCGCATAAGACAGCTGAGATCCGCCTTCGTGCACGCTGGAGCCTTGTTGACCACCGTTCCGTTGTCGCGAGAGACGCAGTGGCGCTCAAGTGTGCGTGCCATCTCGAGGAGCTTCTCGTTGGTAGCGGCCTTGAGCTGCTTGAACTCGTCGAGTACCCACTTCTTCACTTGTCTGTAGTAGGAGAGGACCGAGTTGACCTTTAGGTAGTCTCCTGTTGGGCCGCGCTCGAACGCCAGGTGCAAGGCAAACTTGTCCATCACAGTGAGAAGGGCGTTGCCGCTTGCGTCTCCTTGGATCATGACCGTGATCGTGTCGAGCGTGACGTGCTCTGCAGCTAGGAAGCGCTTGAACGCATTGATGCCCACGGACATCGCGGCCTTGGAGTTAGCGGGGACGAGCGCTTGCAAGCTCATCGTGACGGAGCGTCAAGTAGTAGAATGACAATGATCAGTTGCTGTATTGTGTGTGAACTTGTGTGTCTCCTTTCACGCACGCCCAGTGCGACAACATCGCTAAAGACAGTGTGTTGTCGGAACCTGGACAAGTATATTGGAAATACGCAGTTGTGTTGACTATTGTATAGTGCATATACATATTTTTCATTTGCTTCCGACAAAATATGTCGGAAGCTGTGTCGGAACTAAATGCCTAACCCTTTCAGCTCTCATTGGACACAAATTCAAGCAGAACATGCCGGTGATTCGACAAAATTTATCTAAGCATTCCTATTGGTCAATACTTCAATACTTAACACAAGTGAACAGTTAGCTTGTCGGAATAACGATCATATTCATCCATACTGGGAAAACACCGACACAGCAATTGCTTCCGACATTGCTTCCGACACAGGCCACTGTTGAGGCGTATTGTTGTACACAAAGGTCCACAAATATGATCATTGTGTTGACACACCATTTTTGCCTTTGTGGGTGTGAAAAAACAGATGGCGACTCATGAGCCTGAGCAAATGCGAGTTTGCAGGCGAGTTTGTAGGCGTAATGAGAGCCTCTGAAACGGCCTGTGAGGCGAGAAAACAAGGAAAAACGAAAACAGGCAAAACACAGTGCAGTCTCAGGCCAGATCCATGTGTGCTCGAGCCGGCAAATTCGCAAATGAGGCCGCAAACGCGTGTGAAGGGGCCAGTATTTTGAAAGGACCTCAAATAAGAGCGATTACGCTCTGCATATGATAGGATGAGCGGTTAATCATTCATGGCCGTTCACAATTGAGTGGCTCATATTGTGCGCCAACTCGACTTTGGCGATCAGTCGGCTTTTTCGCGCTCTACTGCGCAAGACATCACCTCGCTCCACTACATCGTTCGTATGCATGTCTGCATGTTTTACCACGTCGGTCGGTGAGCGTCTGCACAGCAAGTGCAAGTGAGATCGATTGATCAGCTATATGTCGTGTGAACGCCTGCAACCGAGAGCAGCGCGCGTGTGTGTTCATATGCGAGGCTGTGAATGAGCTGCGCGACATGTGTTGAGCCCCCTTAAACTTTGTGTGCGAAGCGCCTTGCGCCGAGCGGTAACATCGTTGTTTGGGCAATGCATGAGTCGCACACCCTCTCATCAGCGCGCATATTGTATAACGAATGAAGGCATGTTTGAGATCGCACTCGAGTGTTGTATTCCTGCATGCTACTGCGGGTTGAGGCTGTTGTCGACGAGCGCCTCGTCCTCGCAGTACTTGTTGCGGACGAGGGCGCGGCGCTCCCTATGGAACTTAACAATGAGTGCGTGTGGCAGGTTCGAGGCCGGCTCCTCCGTCGGCTCCCAGTCGACGAGGAAGTACGTCGTCTTGGTCGCGCGGTCGTATCGGGTTGCCAGGACCTTGCGCACGTTGTGCAGCGGCTGCTCCGACAAGTCGCCGGCGATCTCGACCTCCGCTTCGTCGCTCGGCGCCACGATCCACTCCTCGATGTCGCTCGGCGTGATCGTCTTCTTGAGCGACGCGAGCGACTCGAAGATGACCGACAGCGCTTCGGCTTGCGTCTCCTTGTCGTTCGTCGTCTGGTTCAGCGCGGTGCGCAGCAAGCGAATCGCGTGCTGGTTGATGCGGAGCTCGAAAACGCTCCGCTTCAACGCCACGAGTTCCATGAACTCCGAGCGACTGCGGACAGTGGTGCGTGGTTGCGGCTTCTCTGGCATCGTTGACGTCGTGTGTGTGCTCGAGTGCGATTTCGAATGTGCACTACAGCTCGCAAGATCCATGACGCCAAGATCCACAGCAAGCAATCGGATGGACAGCAAGCAAGACCGAAACAAAGGCAATCAGGTATGTACTGTGCGTGGCGTTACTGCATGACATGACGCGCGTCTAGGCGGTCTGTGTCTTGAGAATGCTCTGTCCAGCGAGCGGAGATGGATCGACGATTGCGCCGGTATCGCGCAGAGCAGCAAAGTGGCGAATGCGCTCGTCTAGCGCTCCGCCTTTGTGAGCCCGACGCAGCAGCTTGAGCACAGACGACGCACCGACCGCACGCTCGCCTCGTTCGCGAAGAAAGCTGAGCACGCTGCCTTCAGCTTGCACTCCGAGTGCGTGAGCGCGAGTCTTGAAGTCAAGCGCGCTCTCGTCCAGGATGAAGCCGCCGTCGACGAACAGCTGCATGAACGCTACGATGTGCCTCGCGTCCGAGGTCGCTTGGCGGCTAGAGCCGCCAGACATCCACATCCGCGGCTCGCGAGTGAACCACTCGAACCAAACGGCGCGATGGTGCGATGGCGATGACTTCTTCTTGCGCTTGCGCTCTGGCATGGAGCACTCACTCTGTTCCTGTGTACGCTGCTCTTGATCGTTGTTGTGCAGAACTTCAGCGACGCCGCGCTTGCCGAGTGTCGCTACCAGCGTCTCGAAGCGCTCTTCCCAGCGCTTGTTGATGTCGATAAGACTGGTAATGACAGCCGCCTGGTACTCGAGCGTGCTCTGGTTGTTGTTACTCGTTGTGCTGCTGCAGCTCGATGTGCTGCGCTTTGCGCTGCTCCGCGCGTTCAACCTCATCGACCAGCGTACCAAGTCGTCAACTGTGCGCCCGGCCGCTTCAACGCTCTCCTCGATTCGGACGACTGCAGGGCTTCGAACGGCGAGCTCTTTCAAGCGCGGGTAGTGATGAAGCACGCTCGCCGTACACAGCTCAAGCACTCGCCCGTCGACTTTGCAACCAGGCGTCGTGATGCCCGTGCACGACGCGAAGAGCAGCTTTTGAACGCTGTCAATCGCGTCGCGCTCGCCACTGTCGAAGCTGGCCAGATCCTGGAACGCCACCTCGTCGTTCGACTTCCAGCCCGAGAGCACGCGCGAGATCTTCTGGTCTTCGGCCGTGGTGTTGAAGACGTATGCGAACGCCTTGTTGGTGGACGTCATGCTCCAAGCTCCACGGTCGAAGATCCACTGAGCGCTCAACTCCGGATCGCCGTTCGCGTGCTGCGCTCCTCCTCGTCTGAACGAGTGAGACGTGAGCGCGCTGCCAGCTCCAGCGTCTTGTGCGATCCGCTTGAGGACGCGGTTCACATAGCTGTGGACCCCGGGCGCACGGTTCACAGCAACTCGTGGAGCATCTCTCTCAAGATTCGGCTGCGAGGGCGCGCTGCAGACTTCGAGGAGCTCGAGCAGCGGAACGGAGGAGAGAGTTTCGCAGTCGGCTTGGACGCTTGGCGTCGGTAGCTGCGTCAGAAGCGCGGGGCTTGGCGCTTGTTGCATCATCAGAGCCATCGCGACGGCGAAGACAGGACAAGTCAAGATGCTGTCGCGGTCCGGGAAGAGCGACAATCCCTGCTCCTCTGCTGTCTTCACGCGCACAAGACGCAGGAAGAGAGTGCCACTGGCACTGACGGAGAGACCAGTCTTGGAAACGAGCGAGAGGTCGGACGCGCGGCCGAACACGTGCCACATGAGGCAGAGGAGCGCGGCGTCTTCGTAGTCGGTAGAACTCGTAGCCGTCGTGTAGAGGTAGCGCATAAGACAGCTGAGATCCGCCTTCGTGCACGCTGGAGCCTTGTTGACCACCGTTCCGTTGTCGCGAGAGACGCAGTGGCGCTCAAGTGTGCGTGCCATCTCGAGGAGCTTCTCGTTGGTAGCGGCCTTGAGCTGCTTGAACTCGTCGAGTACCCACTTCTTCACTTGTCTGTAGTAGGAGAGGACCGAGTTGACCTTTAGGTAGTCTCCTGTTGGGCCGCGCTCGAACGCCAGGTGCAAGGCAAACTTGTCCATCACAGTGAGAAGGGCGTTGCCGCTTGCGTCTCCTTGGATCATGACCGTGATCGTGTCGAGCGTGACGTGCTCTGCAGCTAGGAAGCGCTTGAACGCATTGATGCCCACGGACATCGCGGCCTTGGAGTTAGCGGGGACGAGCGCTTGCAAGCTCATCGTGACGGAGCGTCAAGTAGTAGAATGACAATGATCAGTTGCTGTATTGTGTGTGAACTTGTGTGTCTCCTTTCACGCACGCCCAGTGCGACAACATCGCTAAAGACAGTGTGTTGTCGGAACCTGGACAAGTATATTGGAAATACGCAGTTGTGTTGACTATTGTATAGTGCATATACATATTTTTCATTTGCTTCCGACAAAATATGTCGGAAGCTGTGTCGGAACTAAATGCCTAACCCTTTCAGCTCTCATTGGACACAAATTCAAGCAGAACATGCCGGTGATTCGACAAAATTTATCTAAGCATTCCTATTGGTCAATACTTCAATACTTAACACAAGTGAACAGTTAGCTTGTCGGAATAACGATCATATTCATCCATGTTTGAGTGTTTCTTCGACGATGTAGTATTGTGAAATGTGACGATCGAATACTTGAATATTAGGTCTTGATATTCATGAATGGCACATTCCCCCACCAGCATAGTGTGTCAAGACAATGAGTAAGAATGTCAGCAAGTACCGTCACAGACTGAACTGGTCATTGAGCATACCCAGTCTCGACCAGCAGCAACATGCACGCGACGTCAAGCACGCGGTCGTCAGCGCTGCCGACGACGGTCAAGCGCGCTGCTGCAGTGCCCTCGCAGCGTCTGCGCGTGCGACTGCAGTACGTCGTTGCAGTGCTTGCGCTCTGCGTCGTTGCGCGCGTGCTGTTTGTTGACTTTGCGCGCCGCGTGCTCTTTGCGCGGTACGTGAACGGCAAGCGCTGCGAGCACGTCTCGCTGATCCACGTCGAGAGCGCGTTCCACGACCCGAGCGACTGCTTCTCGCGCACGGACATCCAGCAGATCCTCGTCGGCCTGACGTTTGCGATCCACGACGTCTTTGCGCAGCATAACCTGACGTACTGGCTCGACAGCGGCTCGCTCCTCGGCGCGTACCGCGACAAGACAGTCATTCCGCACGACACGGACGTCGATATTGGCGTCGACGCTGCGACGTTCGAGACACTTCGCACTGGCAAGTGGGACTTCCCGAGCGTCTACGAGCTCCAGGTCGTGGGCGGGACGCACCACAAACCCGGCTCGCGCGACGCTGGGATCCCCGGACGACTCATTCATACGCCCTCGGGCTTCTACGTGGACATCTTTGCGTTCCAAGACGACCGCGCAACCGCAGCGAGCGCGACGCCGTTCTTTGGTCCACAGCCGAGCGTGTGCTTCAACGGCTGCCACCGGTGCCCGCGCGTGAACGACCTCGGTGCGTACGCGTTCTCGATCCCGAAAGACTGGGTCTTCCCGCTCCAGCCGTGCGCGTTCGGCGGCCGCATCGTCCACTGCCCCGCAAAGACGGAGCTCTACCTCGACTACCTTTACGGTCCGGACTTCATGACACCAGACAAGTAAGCCAAACAAGTCATAGAGACGCGTGATCTCGTTGTCTGTAGTGCGCTGCTGCGACTGCTGCGTGGTCAAGAGTGAAAGGATAGGCACGCGCTTGGTACACACGAGGCGACGAACGATGTGTGTGTGTGTCATTCCACCGCATGAACGTCTCGCCCATGGAAAGTCGGTCGTTTGCGCGGACGACCCAGACGTATGGAGTCGCAGACTACACACGTGTTCATGAGCGAGGACGCCAATGACAGGAGCGGCATCGGTAGTGAGTGCGATCGTAGTGGCTGCTCACTCGCGAATGCGTTGTCTTGAAGCGATCGACAACTTCAAGCACCGTCGGCGCACTCACGTCCTAGACAGCGTCATACACAAGCACCTTCACAATGCAAGCGCATGTAGGTCAGCGGTCTACATGCCTCTCGTGTGCAAGTCTGTCAGTCACAGAGAACTTCCAGCAATGCGCACTCGTTCAAGTGATCGATCGATCGATCAACGCGAGCAGCATTGCGCTTGGTCGTGGCGTCTCAAGGCGCTCGCGTCCGATCGAGTCGATCGTCGTCTGCTCGAGAGCACACGACGTACCACGCACGTGAACGAGTCGGTGGCCATGTGGTGCAGCATCTGCAGTCGAACGTGTGGTCGAGCTGCGCTGACTTGTGAGCCCAGCCATGTAGCCAATCGTACGACGATTGAGAGTTTGTATGATCAAAATGAGATAAAAGAACCTGCGGCGAAAGGCGAGCGCTCTACCGACGAGATGCTCGCGAGCGCGCACTCTACGATCGCCGCTGTCACAGACACAAGCACGAGATGGTGGAGACGACGACGGCGACGACGACGACTGCACCGCGCCGCTGCTGCGCGCATGCCTCGCTCACAAAGCGGCTCGCGCGTCTGCGCCATCGCACTGGTCTGCGTCTCACACTCGCAGTCATTGCGCTCTGCGCTGTGCTCTGGATCGTCGAAGTCGACATCGTCTGGCAGCTCGCGCGCTCGACGCAGATGCACTGGAAGCAGCACTTGCGCAGCATGAGCACAGGCACGAGCTGCGTCAAAGTGCACGAAGGGCACATCGAGCGCGCGTACTTCCACCCCGAGCGCTGTCACACGCGCGCAGACATTCAAAAGATCCTGCTCGAGCTCGTCTGGACGCTCGCAGACGTCTTCGAGCGCAACGACATTCCGTACTGGCTCGACAGCGGCACGCTCCTCGGCGCGTACCGTGACAAGACAGTCATTCCGTACGACAACGACGCGGACTTTGGGATCACGAAAGCGTCGTACTTGGCGCTGCGCGACCGCGAGCTCGCTGGGATCCCAGACGCGTACGAGCTCCAGGTCTTTCGCGGCAAGTTCCACCCCCAAGGCTCGCGCGACGCTGCGCTCCCGAGCCGCTTCATCCACCGCGACTCAGGCTTCTACGTCGACATCTTTGTCTTTCTCCAGTCGCAGAAGCGCGAGACGCACTTTGGTCCACTGCCGTCCGTGTGCTTCATGGGCTGCTTTCGCTGCCGCGTGCTCTCCGGTGGCCGCACAGTGTTCAAGATCCCGAAAGCCTGGGTCTTCCCGCTCCAGCCGTGTGCGTTTGGCGGTCGAAACGTGAGCTGTCCATCGCAGCCGGAGAACTACCTCGACTACTTGTACGGCCCCGAGTTCATGACGCCCAACAAGTCGTAGCGAGAGTTGATAGTCGTATGTCGTTATACAGTCGCGTGCATGAATGAGCAGAACGTGTGTGTGATTCATCGAGTCGAGTCCTTGTACTCGGCTGAGAATGCTGCTTGTGCTGGCACAAACAGAGCTCCAGGACGCGCTGCCGGCGACGACGAGCGAGCTCAAGCGCGCGCAAGATGAGTTCGCAGTCTCGAAGCCATCACAACAACACTTGAGATCGCCGCTGTGGCAGTAAGTGATTGAGCTGTACAGCAGCGAGAATCCCATACAACAGTTAGCTCTACACTTTCCTCTTCCATTGCCACATCAAGCGCTCGAAGCGACAATCACTTTTGACTCATGTTGTCACATTTTGGGTACATTCACTCGATCGCTCGAGGCTAAAGACGCAAGCGCCATGACGACGACGTCCGATGCTGCCAACAAGGCTGTGCATATGCGCCACCCACTGCCACTGACTGCTGTGGCACTCGTGTGCGCCTCGCGCTGTGGCCTCGCGACACTCGCGCAAGAGATCAGCGCGTTCATCGACCTCACGCGTCCACACACCAGACGCTGGACGATCGTCCGCGCATGTGAGCTCGGCGACGTGCGCTTGCTGCAGCGACTGATTGACACTGCGGTAGACGACAACGACAAGCCCGCGCTCTACCGCTCGCACATGTTCAGCCACGCACTCGCACACGCAGTCTTACACGACAACGCCATGGCGCTGCTCGAGTGTTTGTACGCGTACTGTCCGATGGGCTTTGCGTCGCTCGGCATGGAGGCGGCTGCGCGCGTGGGCAAGCTCGACGTCATGCAGTGGCTCGAGACGCACTGCGGCGCAAACTTGATCTGGAGCTCGCGGTTCGCTGAAGCGGCTGCGAGCAACGGCCACTTGCACGTGCTGCAGTGGCTAATGACCAAGTACCGACCAGACCAGGAGCGGCTCAGTCGCATCATCTACGCTGCGATCAAGACCGGTCACCTTTCAGTCGTAAAGTGGATCGTCAAGACGCCTGAAGGTGCGAGCCTGGCAGAGTTCTGCCAGAACGCTCTCCTTCATACGGCATGCAGTGTCGGGAGCTTGGAGTTGGCCAAGTACCTCATGGAGGAGTGCCGGTACCCGCCCGTCTATTGCCTCCGCTCCGCAGTCACGTCTGGGAACCTCGAGTTGGTCCAGTACTTGTACGCTCGAGGCGATCGCTTCCTGACGAGCGTCGACGTGCGGACTATCGCCCACAGTGGCCACACGGACGTCTTGCAGTGGCTGATCGCGAACGACCCGGTCATTGGGAATCCAGACAACGACTTCATCGGAGAGGCCGTGGAGAACGCGAACGTCGAGATCGTTCAGATGCTCTTTGCACTCAAGCCCGACTTGGTCAACGCGCAGTGGGAGCTACAGAAGACGTTCCGAAACGCAGCGGAGCGTGGCGACCTCGCGCTGCTCCAGTGGCTGCTCGCGACGCTCCAAGCGTCTGGGCAGGACCTCGGCGCATTGCTCAGCGGCGCGTATCGTGCGCTCACTGCTGCCGTAGCGAGTGGCCACTTCGAGATCGTCCAGTGGCTCTTTGAGAACGTCCGGGAGTTTGCATGGGAGCGACTGGGCGTTGAAGAACTGGCGGCAAGCGAGGCTGCAGGACGCAACCACGTCAAGATCGTCGAGTGGCTCCACGCGCACCGAGTCAGACAAAGTGCGGAGAAGCCACGGTACCAGATCGCTATGGCAGCCGAGCACGGACGCCTGGATCTGATCAAGTGGATAGTAGAGCATGGCGACGTCACCGACAACGACGTCACTTGTCTCGAGGCAGCAGCAGCGAGCGGCGATCTGGCAACGCTCCAGTATCTTCATGAGTACTATGGCTACGCCCGTCCACTCCAACGAGCAGACCTGTTGACGAAAGCAGTCCGACTGAACCACCTCGGGATTGTCCAGTGGCTCCACGAGCAGGGCTACGAAGGCTGGAGCTCGAAGGTGATGGACATGGCGCCAACGCTCGAGATGGTCAAGTGGTTTCACTACAACCGCACGGAAGGCTGTACAACAGCGGCGATGGACAACGCCGCCGTACGCGGCGACTTTGAGACGCTGCTGTTCTTGCACGAACACCGCACGGAAGGCTGTACCTCTGACGCAGCCGCGAATGCACAGGCGATGAACCACCCGATGATCGCGCAGTGGCTCTTTGAGACGTATCCAGGCATCGTGCATCTCGAAAGCGTGATCCAAGACATGCGCTCGAAGGTGTCGGAGCACACCGCGCTGTACTTTGCGCCGTTCATGTACCTCGAACGTTTGAGTCAAGACGGCGCTGTTCTCAACACATCGGCAGCGTAGTGAGTGGTACCAAGACACTGGCGCGCGTCGTCCACCGAGCGTGCTATCAGCACGAGCAGAGGATCCTAGCCCAGCACGTTTGTTCTTGACGGCGCTGTTGTACACAACTTCGAGTCCGTGTTGTCGCCAAGGACGCCAAGGGACTCGACCAGATCACCAGATCCATTGCCACTTCAAGACCGCAATGCGCCATTCAATTCGACACGTTGCGTCCCATTGGGTTCACTCGCTCATTCGCTCGATCCACACAAAAAGACGACGGCGGCGGCGAAGAAGAGCAAGTGCACGAGCATTGCCACTCTCGCTCTCGCTCCGTTACAACACTTGGTCGACTGCAGCGCACGTGCACTCCTCATACACAGGCAGCCCGATCCTGAGCGCGTCCAGGTTCGTCGTGCATACTCATGACGCGATATCGCGCACGCCACTTGTGAGACGCTCCTCTTGCGTTCTGCTCGCCACGAGCGCCGCCATCGACTCACACGTTGCGTACGTGCGCTTGACTGCACTGTGTCGACCGACGCGATTAGCATCAATGGCCCTTCGTCCGGCACCAATGCGTGGTCGCTACAACATCGTCTACCATCAGCTTGGCGCAGACGCAAACGCCGAGAACGGCAGGACAGAGCTGCACCGTGCAGCACATTCAGGCCGTGTCAGCGCCGTGACTGAGCTGCTTCGGCTCAGAGCAAACGCGAACACCAAGGACAACAACGGCCGAACAGCGCTGCATCTTGCAGCGTTCAGTGGCCACGTCGACGTCGTGAATGCGCTTGTTCGCTTTGGAGCAGACGTGGACGCCCGCGACAAGGACGGCCAGACTGCGTTGCATCGTGCAGTCGGTCGTGCTGACGCTGCGGCTGAGCTGGTGCGGCTCGGAGCAGACGTGAACGTCACGGACAAGGATGGCAGGACTGCGCTGTCTCTGGCAATCAACCGCAGGGTCAAGCACGTCGTCGCAGTTTTGCTTCGGCTTCTGGTCTTTGACGAGACCTGTAGCCCCACCAACGACGAAGTCGCGCTCTTCGCTGCTGCAGCTAATGGCCGCCTTGGCGACATCGAGGAGCTCGTGGCCAAGGACGTGAGCATCGAGTGCGTGACGAAAGACGGACGAACGGCGCTGTTCTACGCTGCCGAGTACGGACGTCTCGATGTCGCGATGCACTTGATCAAGTGCGGCGCGAATGTCACTGCGAAGGCGCGTGCTGATCCAGCGTCGCCGCGCGAGTCCGAGACGCCACTCACACTCGCGGGTCGCAACGGCCACATGAAGGTCTTCCAAGCGCTCGTTGACGCTGGTGCGCCAGTCAACATCCGGAGCAACGTCGATGGTGAGACGCCGCTGATCTCCGTCGCCAGAGCCGACTACTTCCCAGCTGTGCAGCAGCTGATCGCTCGAGGCGGCAGCGGCGTCCTTTGTGTCGACGACGCTCAAGACGATGAGTACCCGCTGCTTCCTGGCTCCTTGGTGACGATGGCGACGATGTGTGCGACTGCCACGTTCGAGTTTGAAGACGTGTGCTCGCGCATGCTCACGCGACTGCAAGCCGTATGCACTCTGCTCCAGCAACGTTCGCAGCGCCAGCGAGACACTGAAGCGGCAGTGACCCACGACGCGCTCGTGACAATCACCAGCATCCTCTTCCGCGCCTGCCGTCTGCTGTTTGACATCGAGAAGAAGGCGACAGCACTTGCGCGCTTCGTGGCGAGTCGAGCGATCCTCCAGCGCATCCACGCCATCCACGATGAGCTGAGCCACTTCGTTGTGATGCACCAGCTGACTCAGGACACGGCGTTCGGTGTCGATGGAGAACAGCAGCGATCACGCGACGAAGAGGATGTCCAGCAGCGCTTTGAGCAAGCGCTGAGCACCGACAACGCATTGATGGACGGATGTGTCTACAGCAAGCAGCGCGAGCTTGCTGTGCTGCTCCAGTTCGAGCGCGCAGTTCGCCGACAAGAGCAGAATGCTCGAGCGCAACAGATGATCAGCTCGGTGCTCCAGCGCTTTGTCAACGCAAGTACGATGAAGGCAGCACCTGATGTCCCGACGTGGTTCATCTCGCCTGACGACTTGGAGTACCGTGCCTGGCACTTCATCGAGAGCGAGCACTGTATCAGGTGCTACGCCGGCAAGTGGCGCGGCTCGAGCGTGACGATCAAGGAAGGCGCGGTGAACGTGGACAAGATCGCGCAGTGGCACTCGCTGAGCCACCCGAACGTTATGAAGCTCTTTGGCGCGTGCCACACTGGCAGTACTCCGATCATTGTGTTTGAGGCAGTGCCAGACGCACAGCCACTGCACGAGTTCTTGTGTGACGCACCCAACCGACAGCTGGTGTGGCACTATCTGTACCAAGCAGCGCTCGGACTGCAGTACTTGCACGATCGAGGCGTTGTCCACGGATGCGTTCTTCGCCAGACGATCGTCATCGGCTCGGAAGGCGTCGTGAAGCTCCACCACGTTGCTGGGGTCCCGTGGTGCCTGGCGCACGACTACGAGAAGTGGATTGCACCAGAGCACGCTCAAGATCGCTACAGGTCGTCGTCACCTCAAGCCGACGTCTATGCGTTTGGGCTCTGCATCTGGGTCGCAGTCGTCGGCGAGCTCTCGAACGACGTCGCGAGGCACTTCAGCACTGGCAGGTGGCCAGCGCGACCGTCAAACATGACCAAAAGCGTGTACGACCTGATCAAGAGCATGTGTGCGTATGAACCAAGCGGTCGCTTGGACACTGCGTCCATCGTGCGTCGGCTTAAGCAGTTCGCCAGCAAAGTGGAGCAGACGAGCACCAACAGCGTTGATGACAACGACACTTCGAGTTCGTCATGTGTCCATGTCAAGGTACGAGCAGGACACAACTGTGTCAAGTCTGAGCCAGACAACCGAGTCTGCCTTTTGGTGACGCAGAGCCTGAGCTGTGCCGTGGTGATGTACGTTGCTGTGTTCATCTTGCAGATCCAGTCCCAGCGTCTGGACGAGTACGCGTTCCCTGAACTGGGCTGCCACTCGATCCCAAACGCGCTCGCTCACATCAAGACGCGATGTGAAGACCTCCCAGACACGCAGTGGATGCTCGAGCGTGTGCTGCCAGCACTCGCGCTCGTCTTTGATCTGCTGCAAGAGCGCGAGAAGACGCCGCTTGACGCTGAAGTCGTGGCGTTCTGTGCCGCCGTGGCGCGACTTCAGCGGTACGTGCGCACTGCAGTGTCGAACAAGTCGGTGTACCAGCAGATGCGGAGTCGCAAGGTGGCCGAGTCGCACCACTTGGTGTACTCTGAGCTGGATCAGCTGCTCGACATGCTCGACGTGGACGCGAGTGACGCGATCCGGCGATGGCGACACGAAGCACAAGCGTCGATCCTCAACCCAGTGGATCTGTCGGAAGTCCGAGTGCCAGTCGACGAAGAAGACGTCATGACCACTGCAACCACCAACGCCACCGACACGAACAAGCCAAGCGACAATCCGTCCGATGCGATCACACTGAACCATCTCGACACGCCGCCAGCGATCTACGAGCAGTGGACGCGCGATGGACTCATCAAAGCGGTATCGACAGCGCAGGAGGCATCGGGATCGGCGGCGGATTTGGCAACTTTCTCGACAACATCGTCACCGCCGTCTTCGTCGACTGTCATGGCACCACCGCTCAAGCGACCGTCGTGGTACCTCTCGCTCAAAGAGCTGACGTTCAGCGAGTCGGACCAGATTGGCCAAGGCGCGTTTGGCGCCGTGTACAGAGGCAGCTGGCGCGGCACGCCGGTCGTGGTCAAGTTCATGGGCTACGAAGAAGACATCGAGACGATCTCGACCGACTTGCTGCTGCACGAAGTGCGCGTGTGGCACCGTCTGAACCATCCGCACGTGCTCAAGCTCTTTGGCGCGAGTCACGTCGACAAGCGGTACTTTGTGTGTGAGCTTGCTGGGAACGGCGAGCTGCGAGCGTACCTGGCGAAACCTGGCAACAGCCACATCACATGGCAGAAGCTCCACGAAGCTGCGCTCGGACTGCAGTACCTCCACAGCATGAACGTCGCGCACAACGACCTAAAGTGCGACAACATCATGGTCGGCTCCGACCACAAGGCGAAGCTCATCGACTTTGGACTGAGCTGTCTGCTGGGCGAAGCCGAGGTCCAGATTGCCAGCAACAAGATCGGCGCCGTGAACTGGCGCTCGCCCGAGTACTTGAGTGGCGGTCGACCGTCGTTTGCGTCGGACGTGTACTCGTTCGCGATGTGCATCATCGAAGCCGTGAGTGGCAAGCCGCCGTGGGGACCAAATCCAGTCCAAGCAGGTCAAGTGCGCTTCTGGCTCCGACGCAGCATGTCGCCACCTCTGCCAGCCTCGATGACGCCAAAGCAGCGCAACTTGATCGAGCTGATGACCAAGACCGAGCCAAGTGAGCGCGTGAACATGGCGTTTGTCGTGTACAAGCTCGAGGAGATCGCGCAGGATGCAAGGGCGCCATAGTCGCGGTTGTTCGTCGCCGTGTTTCAAGGATCGCGCGCTCGTGTGGATGGCGGCATCTGACGCGTCCGACCGCCGCGAGGTTGGTTGACGCAACCTACAGCCGATAGACGATCGGACTCGACACAACAAGAGTTGATCTTGCGTGACACCAGCTAGAGGAGGGAAGCGTGCTCGCTCGCACACGTGCGTCTATCAATCGATCACTATGTGTGCTCCAATGAGCGCTCGAGTCCTCGTGACGCTACGCTCGATGACGCGAGACGTCGACTGGTTGACTATCGGTACTCTATCTACTTTGCAACCGCGCCATGCGCTTCGAGGAACGCGACGACGTGTGGGATCGCAGCTTCGTCGTCGCAGTCGCGCGCGCAGTCGAGCACACCCGTGCCTTGTGACGTCTTTGCGTTGACGTTTGCGCCGTGTGCAACGAGCGTCTCCAAGACGCTCATGTGCGCGTACAGCGCAGCAAAGTGGATGCTCGCAGTACCATCGAGCTCTGGCTCGCACGAGTGCTCGACGACTTCGTCGACCAATGCACCGTGTGCGAGCAGCATGTCGACAACGTGGGCATGGCCAGCCGTTGCAGCGTAGAGCAGTGGCGTGAGACCCGCTGCGTTGCGCGCGCGGACGCTCGCGTGCTGCGCCGTGAGCAAGTACTCGACGATCGGGACGTTCCCGATCGCCGCTGCCGTGTGCAGCGCCGTCGTGTCCTTTGTCTCGAGCATCTCGATGCCAGCGCCACCGCGCTCGCACAAGTGCTGCACAATGTCCAAGTGCTCGCCTTCGATCGCGCCAATGAGCGCTTCCGTCCGGCGCGCTGTCTTTGCGGCGTCAGGCACGCTGCTCGTGTCCTGGAACTCCATCAAGTACGCGACGACGTTGAGGTGTCCAGCAGCTGCAGCGAGCGACATGGGCGTCACGCCGCTCGTCTCGTGCTCAAAGTCCCGCGTGAAGCCGTTCGTCGCCAAGTACTCGAGCACTGCGAGCCGACCGGTCGTAGCAGCGAGGTGTGGCGCAAAGAAGTGGCCAGCGCCGTCTGCGAGCGGGTCCGCGCCGTGCTCGAGCAGCAGACTGAGGACCGGGACGTGGCCGTGGATCGTCGCGACGTTGAACGGTGAGTGGCCCATCGCTGTTCGAGCGTGGATGTCCGCGCCGTGCGCAATGAGGATCGCCATGATCTCGACGCGACCGAGCTCTGCGCAGTAGTGCAAGCAGCTGTAGCCGTCGGCTTCGGCAGTCTTGGCGTTCACGTTCGCACCTGCGGCAATGAGTGCGTTCACTGTCTCGACTTGGTCGCGCACTGCAGCGACGCAGAGCGGCGTGAGGCCGTGGTCATCAGGGAGCTCAATGTCGACGCCGCTCTCGAGCAGGAACGCAAGGGCGTCAGTGAATCCGTTCGCAGCGACGACGTGGATCGGCGATTTGTGCGTCTTCCACTGCGCGTCGAGGCTCGCAAAGAGCTTTGCCGCCTCGAGGTGGCCGTGCTCCGCTGCAGTATAAAACGGCGTCGCGCGTGCAGTCGTCTCGGTGTCAGCTTGCGCACCGTGGTCGAGGAGGAACTGGATCATTGCGACGTCGCCGCGCACGGCTGCGAGGTGGAGCGGCGTCATGTGGCTCTCACCAGCGCCAATTGCAATGCCAGCGCCAGCGTCAAGGAGCAGCGTTGCGAGCTCGATCGAGCCGTGGAGTGCGACAAAGTGGAGCGCAGTGATGCCGTCTTGCATCGGCGCGTTCACGTCCACGCCGTGCTCGAGCAAGAGCTTGATGATCGCAACGTAGTTCTTGCTGCACGCGACGTGGAGCGGTCGCCAGCCGTCGTTCGTGACTTCGGCGTTCGCGCCATGGTCGAGTAGCAGCTGCACAACTTCGATATGCCCTTCGCTCGTTGCGCAGTGCAGCGCCGAGTAACACCCGACATTCATGTCGTTGATGCGCTCGACTGCAGCAGGTTGCGCAAGGAGGAACGCTGCGATCGCCGCGCGACCGTGGAGCGCTGCAAACATCAGCGCCGTCGACTGGTTCTTGTTCTTGAGCGTCACGTCTGCGCCGCGCTGCACGAGCAGCTCGACGACAGGAAGCTGGCCGTCGCGCGCTGCGACCATGAGCAGCGTCGCACCACTCGCGTCGCGCTCGTCAACGCTGTGCTCTGGCAACTCGAGAAGCGACTGCACGAGCGCGAGGTTGCCGCGTGACGCAGCTTCGTGCAGCTCTGGCACTGACGCAGGGGTCTTTGCGCTATGCGCAGCAACACCAGCAGCGGCAGGCTCAGGGTCTGGGTCGCGAACGTCGGTGGCCATGGCGAGTAGAGGTGGCGTCTTGTGGTCGCGCAGTCTTGGTCTTGGTAGATTTGCTGAAATGAGGCGAATGGAGCGTTTGCGTGTCAAAGTGGCTGCTCTAGCGCAACAATGAGTACATCGATTGTCTGTATTATATATATGTCGAACTGGACACTATTGTGGTGAAGTGCGTGTCAAAGTGCACACTACTGTGTACGCGAAAACCAAAGGACCGACTCGATGGCGCGCTCTCATTGAGCGTCGACGCGAGCACAAGCGCTGCACTTGGTCGTCTTGTGCGCCTTGCCTGCGTTTTAGCTGTGTTGCACCAACGCACCACATTGACGATCTGTTCGCCTTGACGAGGCACGACGAATGCTCTTGAGCTGTTCAACGCGCTCGACATTGTACACCGAACCGTCGTGATCATGACGCACAAACTCTTGTTGCACTCAACTCTGGTGCGCTTCCGATACGTGTCAGAAGCGAGATGTATCGTATAGCATTCAATGTCTCGCACTCAAGTGCTTGCGCTCACCTTGGTGTGCTCTTGAAACAAGTCGTGTTGAAGACGCGTACATGTGCGTGTGTGCGTCGAGGCTGACTCTGCCGAGACTGCGATCGTACGCAAGAGCCTTGACTCACTGGGCATTCTTCACTTGATTCCGAGCACGAACGCGATTGAAAGCCATGACAAGACTCGTAGTCTTCGTGACGATGCTGTTCATTCCTTCATTTACGGGTCTGTACTCGTAGACGCGTCGACTGTGTCCTTCAACACATACACAGTTCATCGATGATCATACCAGCACCTGCTCACGATGTACAACCCGCAGTCGTAGATCGCTGCAACTAAATCGTGTTATGTTACCGTCTCGTACGTTTTGATCCTATGCCTCGGGTGGTGCACGCGCATCGTGTCTGCCCAATGTACGCGTTGACATCGATCATGCACGAGCAACATCGTTCACTCCCAGTCACATCGACTACGACGATGTTGACCATCTTGCGTTTGTGCGATGGAAAGCGATCAAACTTGCGTGAGGAGGAAGCAGTCGTGACGCTCAGAGCTCAACGAGATCTCAAGACGCTCCAACTCGAGGACTGGAGCGAGCTAGCAAAGTTGGAGGTTTGAGAGTGCCTCTTGTACCTGGCTCATGTCGAGGTTTTGTTTTTGAAGCCACTTGACGCAGTTATACTGTTATATAGACATTCAAGCTTGTATGTCGAAGATGCAGTTCCAAATAAAAAACCACAATATAGACTTGGACTTGTGTTACTTTTAGCCAGCGTATTTTCAGTCTGTGACAGAATAAGCATCGCTAGAATTTCGCGCGAGTCTTCTGTGTGCGTCGACGCACGCAACATGCATGTACTCATGACATGCGATGGAAAGTGTGTCTATGCGTGTGCGACCACGATGCTTTCATCGCTCCATCTATCGATCAATCGATCGACATACTGGCATATTGATGCATTGAAGCATTGAGGCAATGGTCTGTCTTGGCTCCTTACAAAAGTAACACGATCGACGTTTGTGTGCGGTGCTTATTGCCCACCTGTTGAAATAAGTGTGTGTGTGTGTGTGTGTGTGTGTGCGAGAAATGGTGCGTTCCGCGTGACGAGCCTTGCTTGCTTCGACGCAAGCAAGCGCACGAGCACGTTGCACAGGTCGCGACACGCTGCGTGTAATGAAGACCAACGACTCGAGCGAGCGAAGTCAATGTGTTCGCTCGCACACTACGAATCCCGCCGCTCCGTTCGAACAACGTCAATGCCAAACTCGCTATTCCCTCTCTATCGCTGCTGCATCCTCTCAACGTCGGCTGTTGTCAACATTGTTGTGCTGATTCGTCTGTGACCGTATTCCCTCTCTATTTTAGACCGCTGTATTGAGCGTGAAGTAACACGATTGCACCCACAAGCGCGACTTGGAATTCGTATACTCGAGGCCGGACCGCCTGCTCGAGCCCTCGAGCGCGCACTATCCCACTCGCGTCGTTGTAGCAGCAGCGCTGCTCGTCGTCCAGCAGCACCCGCCGTCGCCGCAGGAGCAGCTCACGCACGCGCGAGGTCGACGAGCAGTCGAGTCATCGCGCTCGAGTGTGTCATCGCGCTCGAGTGTGCCGTCGTCGCCCCGCGCAGAGCGTCTCTCTCCAACTCGCGCGCACATCGCTGCGAGCCGCAGTCTCAGCACCACCACCACCACCGCACACGCCGCAGCGCACAGCAGCAACACACATACACACACATACACACGCACATAGCCACCATGGCGACGATCTACCGACGCAATCGCGGACTCTCGCCGACGCAGCTCGACGATGCGAGCGGACCTGAGCACAAAGACGGCAGTGGCGCGCGGCGATGGTGGGGCTGGGGCCACCGCCGCCGGCGCAATGCGCTCACAGCACTCGGCGACGCGAGTCCGCTCTCTGTGCGCAACCCGATCATCAACGGCGTCGTCGGCAGCAGCAGCAGCGCGTCGAGTGCGCGGCGGTTCGTGAGCCACCGCGTGAGCCAGATCCTCTGGCTCGCCGTCCTCGTGTACGCGTTCCTCGGACTCCCCGTGCTCGGCCGCATCCTCAACTTCCTCCGCTACGCCCATCGCTTCAGTCTCTCGAGCGTCCTCAAGAGCCTCGTCGCTGGCTTGTTCCAAGACGTCGCGATCTTCTTCCAAGCCTCGACGCTCATCTGCGTCGTGAAGCTGCTCTTCCACGACAGCTCGCTCCTGCCGTTCCGTGCGAGCGGGAGCACGAGCGCCGCCAACAGCAGCGGCAATCTGGGCGACCGCAGCGCGTCTTGGCTCCGCACTGACGCGAGCGCAGCAAGCGCTACAGGGTCATCGATGCTCCCGAGCCGATCGCTCCGACTGCCCGTGTACATGCCAGTGCTCACGAACGAGCACGACGTGAGCACCGACGACGCGCCGAGCGACAGCTTTGGGAAGCACACGACGCTCCTTGCGAGCTCGTCCGTGCCGGGACCAACGGCGTCGTACCTCTCGTCGCTCGCACCGCGCGGGAGCGTGTGCTACGCGACGCTCCGGCGCGTCGTGTGCGCGAGCGTGACCGTCGTGCTCATCAAAGTCGTCGTCGTCGCGGCGACGGTCGCGAGCGTCGTGGACTTTTGCTTGCAAGTGACGATGCACCCGCGGCTGAACCGGGCGTTCGTCGAGATCTTTGTCAACTACGCGGCGCAGTTCACGGCGTCGCTCGGCGACGAAGAGGTCGTGACGCGCACTGTTGTGTGGTCCTGGACAGTGTACGTCGCGCTCGTGCTCGCACTCACGCTCGGGTTCTACTGCAACAAGCTCCCGCTCCTGCCGTCGGTCTTCTTTGCGCCGAGCTTCTTCAGCGCCTGCTTTGCGTGCGACCGCAGCGCGCTCCACCACGGCAAGCGCAAAGACTCGATGCTGTCGTCGACTGCTGCGAGCGCAGCGACTGCAGGTGCACCAGGCGATCGCGCGTGCAGTCTGTTCCCAGCACGGTGGTTCGCACCAAAGGCGCTGCCACCGCCTGCGCTGCCGCGGAGCCGGCGCCGCAGTGGCCAGAACCAGAGCCTGTACCCCCACGCGAGTCAGCAAGCGCCGTCGCTGCTCGCGTACGTCTTTGGCTGCAGCACAGCGACGTCTGCGTCGGCGTCCGGCGCGTCTGCAGCAGCGTTTGCGGGATCAACCAAGCCGAGTCCGCCGCTCATTGTGCTCCGGAGCCTCCTCACGACAGTCGCGCTCACGGCGATTGCGCTCGCGGCGTCGCTCATGGTCGACGGCAAGGGCGTGGACATGAAGCTCATGTCGAACGCGCTCTTCTCGCTCGAGACCGAGGGCTTCTTCGTCAAGCCCACGACGTTCAGCCGCGAAGAGATCAACTGCACGCGCGCATCGCAGGCGCTCCTTGCGACGCTCGACCCGAACGAGCAGTACGAGCTCGAGGGACTCGGCAATGACGACCGCTGCGCGCTGCTCTGGCGCAAGACAATCGGCTACGGCGGCGACACGTGGTTCGACTTCCCGCTCCAGAACGTCACGACGACGACGGCCGAGAGCAATGCGCACGTTGCAGTCGGCGACGCGCACGCACCAGACGCGAACGCCTCGATGGCAGCAGCAGCAGAGACAACAACAACAAAGGTCGCACTGCCCAACATCATTGTGATCAACATGGAGTCGTGGCGCGCGCTGGACACCGGCGTACTTGGCGGTGCGGCGCGCAAAGCCGCGAGCGGCAAGAGCGCGACGCCCGAGTTCGACGCGCTCGCGCAGACAGGCATTCTGTACCGCAAGCACTACACGCAGTGCGTGCAGACGACACGGACGCTGCTGACGCAGCTCTTTGGCATGCTCCCGTCGTGCACAGAGACGACTGCGCTTAAGCGGTACGCGACGTCGCTAAACGTACGCGGCTTGCCGCAGTTCCTCAAGTCGCGCGGGTACTCGACGATGTTCTGGAGCGCCGTGAACTTGAGCTGGGAGTACTGGGACAAGTTCCTGCTGCTCAACGGCTTTGACAAGCTCGTGGACGACCGCAAGGTCCGGAAGCTCCTGCACGACGTGCGCGAGTACAAGAACCAGGACGACGACCACTTTAGCTGGGGCATGCACGACGACCTGTCGTTCGAGATGCTCTTGTACGCGATCGAAGCGGCGCACAACGCGACTGCAGCAGCAAAGGCGCACGACGTGCGCAATGCGACGCTCGACTCTGCAGCTGTGAACGCAACTAGCGCTGACGTCGCGACGGCGTCTGCAGATGCCGTCCGAGGCGACAAAGACGCTGTAGCAGCCAACGTGACAACGGCGACAGCTGCGCCATCGGCTGCCACTGCAACGCCAGCGTCGCTATTGCGCGCTAGACCACCTACCAAGACGCAGGCGGCGCAGAAGAAGAGCGCAGACGCGGCGAAGAGCCACGCGAGTGCGCGCGGGTGGGAAGGTCTCCAGGAGCCGTACTTCATCGACATGTACACGATCACGAGCCACAATCCGTGGGCGCTCCCACTTGCGTACCGCGTCCCGGACCTCTCGGAGCTCTACACGCCGTACACGAAGAAGTACATTGACGCCATGTACTTCTCGGACGACATGCTCGGGCGGTTCATCCGTGCGATGCGTGCGAAGGGCCTCATGGCGAACACTGTCGTCGTGATCCAAGGCGACCACGGCTACGGCCGCATGGAGCACAACAATCCGTCGATCGCCGACTCGGGCATCTACGACGAAGGCTCGCACGTGCCGTTCCTGCTCCTGGCCGACGACTTCTTGGCCGAGCACGAGCGCGGGCTCCAAGTTGACCAGCTCACGATGCAGTCGGACCTCATGGCGACGATCGCTGACATCATTGGCGTCTCGGCGGACGCGCCGCTCTACCAGCACGGCTACGGCCACTCGATGAAGCGTCGGCGCGCGACCAAGCGTACGAACCCTGCGTCCCACGCGCCACGCGCAGCTGGCGGCTACACGACGGCAATCGGCGCGGTCGACGTCGCTGCGACAGTGCAGGACGATAGCGCCGACGCAGCAGCAGAGCGCCGCGTGCTCATGTGCAATCCGTTCAACGGCATGACCAAGGGCGTGCGCACGGAGACGCGCAAGTACGCGTTCTTCCCGGACGGCGCGTTCAAAGTGTTTGAGCCTGCGAGCGACCCGGGCGAGAAGAACCCCGTGCGCGCGGGCTTTGATGTCGAGACCATGGACGCGGACGTCCAGGCGCAGTTTGCGTTCGCGACAGAGCACGTCGACTTGAACCAGTTCCTGTTTGAAGCCAACAAGTTCAGCGCGCCGCTGCCGTCGTCGCCGTCGCCCGTTCGGCGGCCACCGCTGCATCACGTAGAGCGCATGCCGATCCAAGTCGATCAGCAGCACGCAGCGTCGAGCGCAGCAGCCGAGCAGCCGAGTCTCGAGCCGCAAGATACTGACGTCGTGATGCAGCACGCAGCGCCAGCAGTGAGCCCCCCTGCGTCGCGGTAGCACGGAAGGACTGCTGCACATGCGAGTGATCGAATGATCGCTGCCACATCACAACAACGCATGCCTCTCAACGTTGTATGTACTGGTAAGCTCCCTACTACATACACGCGCACGCACCAAGCAGCCGAACACATACTGATGACCATGACCTGGTACAGAACTGACGATCGTTAACTACTCCCAACTGTTTCGAGCCATTTCTGGTGTACTTTGTCAAACAAATCGCAGTGCTCGCTATACTTTGTTTCAAGTATGTTGCGACGACAAGTTTGACAATTTTGAGATTTTGATTGTTCAAATAATTTTTAAATGCAAAGTAAAGGAACAGTTTGAAAAACAGTGGACTTTGGCTCGGCTGTCGAAGCTTGAGTCGATATTTTGAATAATGACTGCAAGATTCTAGTCTCAAAGCACACAAAGACATGGTCTTGAAGCAAAAAACACAACACATAGAGAATTTGTATGCCAAGGAATAACACACGGAAACATATGCTAAAAAGACCAATCCATACATCAGTTATATCCGAGATTTCAGGTCTAGTACAAAAAAGTGTCCGACATACATCTACAAGACAAAGCCTATCAGATTTTTCTACAACATCGCACACTTCAAATGTTTGCTCACATTAAGAGTTCAAGCTTGAGCTTTACACCTGAAGACAATCTCTGGACTCAACGTGTTGTCTAACTTGAGTGCACGGCAATGGTGAGTGTTTCTACTTGTGTACAAGCTGTACTATGTTGTCATTTATTGACAAAGTATAAATTGTCCAGAAAGTGCTGCATCAAAATATGCCACTTGCTAACGAATTTTGATTTTGTCCGAATAGTATTTTGTCTTAGTAGAGTATTCATGTGTCCAATACCGTTTTGTCCTTCTTCGTACTATATTGGGAAAACCTAAAAAGTGACTCAAATCAGTTTGTTCAGCCAAAAGATGACTCAAATTGGTTATAACATATAACATCGTACTTATTGCGGTACTGTCTATTGACACAAACCGTTTGTGGGGGCTCTCGATTTCAAACACGTTGCGGCAAGACAAACTCTGTGATCCGCGACACAAGTATAGCAGTGTGATCCACATCAACCTCCTAGGTCTTGCCCTAGTCGTGCTGTAGCTGCAAGTGCAACCACAAGATCATTACTACTCTGTGCCACGAAACAATCAGCATTTGCGTGAAGCCGTGTTGTAAGAGCTACAAGCAAGCAATCACCATGGCGCTTTCACTGCTGCGGCTGCTTGTCAATGCTTTACTTGTGGTGATTAAATGCCGAGTCTAAATCGATCGGTTTGACTCGCAAAACAGATCCTTTTAGCGGCAATTTGAGGCGAGATGGTTGATTAGCGCTTGCGCGAGAAGGCGAAACGTATAAAATACAGGCGATTCGTGAGGATAACGAGGTAAAATGCTTGTTCTGATGCAACGAGCGAAGGCGGCTGAAACGCATCCGCGGCCTTGGTATCGCAAGTTGAAAAAAGAGGTGAAATGGAGTGAATGAGCGGCTACAAATCATTTTTTGCCAATCACAGATCGATGCAAGAATGTTTGTCAGATTTAGAAAGGAAAAGTGGATTTTACTTCACTTTACCTCGTTTATAGCGCTAACGCCATCAGAATAGGTATTTTCTGATCAGGGCAAAGAGACATGCCGATCGCCGGCAGAGAGGTGACGACTACGCATCCGAGGCAGGTCGTAGTCATTGCCGCATTGAGTAAGCCGCACCTCTTCCATCACCGCCTGCAACAAAGCATTTCTATAGTGTCCATATTGGTAGCGCGGTGTTGGTGTATGTAGCGCACACCACTCGCACAAGATCGCTGATGTTGCTCGCTTGCGGCTTGTGCTGCTCGGTCTGGATGGCTAGAAAGAAGCCCAGGCCGAGCGCATACATGTTGGTAGGTCGCGCCGCCTGGCGCAGCACACAAACAGACATACCTCGCCCACCCGCATTCAATGCAGATTCTGCGGATCCGTGAGGGGACACGTTGTCTTGCTGGAGGAGGAGCGGCCTGCAACTTGCGCCTGCACCGCAAACACTCGCGAGCAGTACACCTACGCTCGAGCGTGTGCAAAACAATGTAGTATGAACGCAGCCACTCACCTGGTATATGCTTGCGAATCGCGGGTAGAAACCTCGACTAGAGAAGTTCCTTTTTACACTTCGGGCGTCACCGTCGGTGGTGCGAGCACGAGATCACCGCGCACTTGAAGCTCGAGCACGTTAGTTTTGACGCTCAAAAGCGCAGATTTGATAGCCAATCAAATTGACCAATCAATTCGTTCAACGGAGTACTGTATGACACATAATATTCAAATGCTGATTGTTTTGCGGTACAGAGTAGTACATCCAGCTTTTTGTGTTTGTAGTACTGTGGCTCTTCTGTCCACAAGTTGTCGAGCACAGTGTCTATTTTTTCGAGCGGCTCCAGCGTGAGGGACATAAAGATGAGGAGTGACTCCCCTACGCCCCTCTTCACGGCCATGTCGTCAACGATCGCGAGTAGTGGTGGCGCACCTCGTGCAGTGTACTCGCGTATCAGCCAGCATTCGCTTGGTCGCATGGCTTTGTCGGCTCGGCTGGTGGTGAATGCGCGAGATGCAGCAAGGCCGCATCTTCAGCATTCCGCACACCTCGTAGACAGACGTGAACAAAGACGACCATCGCTTGATCATTCTTGCTCTCTGTCTCTCACTTGCTCAATTGCTCGTTTCGGTATAGTGGTCATGCTACGATTGCTCCTCATTTTCTTGCTGCGCAATTACAAGGAGCTGTTCGCTACAACGAACGCGATTTGCACACATTGCTCTGGGTCTAGTGCGCAAATCGTGCGAATGAGTGTCCAGTGCCTGGTCGTCATGCCCCAGCTTTGATAACGCGCCGCGCTTCGCGATGTGAAATCTGATGCCCTTAAGAAGCGCAGCGCGTCGCTGCAGGGTTCTCGGGCAACTTCCAGCGGGACTGACGCCTTGCCACTTGAGCGCGAAGTGGAACTTGTCTAGAGTTGATAAAAGCACTGCCTAATTACTGCAAATATCTGCATTTTGCAGTTGTCGTCATGATACCTGCAAACTGCAATCAACTGCAGTCAACGGCACATAACTGCATGAATCGTAGACATTTTATGATGAAATATATGAAAAGTCGGATGAATATGGCCCTTTCAAAACTCTCGAACTCGAGTCGAGAGAGCCCACAGCAATCGCTGCGCCTCTGCGCCTGCGCTATCTGCAAGCGCAAGCGAAACAATCGCCGCTACTGCCTGGTCTCAGCGTCTTGAGTACGCTATCTACTTTAGCTTAGCACAAGTCCACCGACGGCGACGTCGTTGTTGTGCTCACTCAAACACATCATCACTGTCGCACAGTGCGCACCTGTCCGCTCGCCTGCACTATGAACTACTTGCATGACACTCATGGTGCCTGCGATTGACTGCGACGGAGCTCTGCGATATTTACGCACATGCATTCGCATCTGATCGAGTGACTTCTTGCTCAAGTGACTGATGCTAATACCCTTACATCTTTCAACATAAACTTGTACAATCTCGACTCGGTAGAGATAGAATGCGCTGTGACTTACGGCTGCAAGTCTCATTCTCATGCAGCTTTGTGCCAGAACCGAGTGTCAAAGCGCCTCGCACAGTGTATCTCGTGAACGAGGAAAGAGTCGCTCATACGATTAGACGGACACTAGTTATTTGTATGTGGCTGCTACAACCAGACATTTGAATTTTCGAAAATTCCCCTTTGCAATTACTTGCAGTTGATCAACTGCAGCAGGGAATAATGCAGTTGCCGTTGTCGTTGTCGTTATGCGTAAAGTAATCAACTCTATACTTGTCGCATTTGAGGCTGGTGCTCAGATCAAAGGCGATGATATTTGCGCTACAGTCGGTGCCAATGAGCACATTGTCGTCCTTGAGGTCGTTGTGCAGCACGTTCTGCCCGTAAACGTACTGCAAGCCGTGTCCGACTTGGTGCAGCAGCTCTCAGACGCTACTGCTGCGATCGTCCTATCGCTGCGAGCTCAAGTACGCGATGAGCACCCCGCCACGGACAAACTCGCTCACGAAGAAGCGCTTGTCGACGTGGCAGGCACCGTATAGCTTCGTGACGTGCGGTTGGCTCAGCGGGAACCACACGCGCAGTTCGTGGAAGAACGGCTCCGGACTGTACGCGTTCTTGTCGGCTTTGTAGACTATGAGCTTGACGGCTACAGTTGTGAGCCACGTCGCTTTGAACTCTTCGCCGAACGCGCCGACGCCGACCGAATTACTCGCGGTGTACTTGAGGACGGACAAGTGCACGAATCACAGCAGAGCTTCGGAGGCCACTGTATCGATCGCAGCGAAGTCCAGCTCTTTGAACCGCTCGTTCTGCTCGTCGCTGTTGTGAGTGACATCTCTATCAGAACAACGTTGGCAGCGCTCTCCTGATCTCCATTTTCAACATCAACGTCACTCATTGGATGATCGAGATCGCCACGGCGCATCCGCTCGCGGATCGCATCGACAGACGATGGCGCATGCAGCTCGAGGATCACGTTGAGTTGTCGATGAACGACGTTGCTTTAAAGTGAACTTGCCACGGGAGTGACTTGCTTACACTATAGCAGAGGAAGCTTGAGTGTATCGTGTGTTTTTCAACTCTGAGGTTTTTGATTTGGAGTGCTGTCTGCTAAAATACGGAAGTACTGACAGCCACTCAAATTCAGGGCGCCTTCTAATAGGAGCACCTCTCTAAAGAGATCCCTCGCTAATAGAACGCCTCCTAAAACGAACATGTATGAGTAAAGGTACGCTAGTCGTACCTAGCGGTAAGTGTACGGTGACCCCGTTACAGAACTGGAGCATCGAATTTGTGTTAATCGAAACGATCAACCGCTTGGCTTGTCTTGTCGTGGACAGAAGAGCTGCAGTACTACAAACACAAAGAGCTGGATGTAATGATCTTGTGGTTGCAATTGCAGCTACAGCACGACTAGGGCAAGACCTAGGAGGTTGATGTGGATCACACTGCTATACTTGTGTCGCGGATCACAGAGTTTGTCTTGCCGCAACGTGTTTGAAATCGAGAGCCCCCACAAACGGTTTGTGTCAATAGACAGTACCGCAATAAGTACGATGTTATATGTTATAACCAATTTGAGTCATCTTTTGGCTGAACAAACTGATTTGAGTCACTTTTTGGAATACTCCCTGTTATATATATATCATGTTTTGTTTTTGTATTTAGGTATTAGGTTTCAGTGAAAATACCTAGTATTGTTTGTGGTTTTCTGTGTTGTTCGTTGTGTTTGTGTTTGCATTTTGTTTCACACACTTATTAAAATACCAAGTCCCAAGAATATATTTATTGTCTAGACATGTGCCTTAGTACGTGTCTAGACATTAAATATATACCGTCATGACGGTAACCCTAACACTAATCTGAACAGTTTGATATGTAGGTTTAACTAGTGTAGAACATGAATTCTGTTTAATAACTGTGTCTGGTTTCGCCCTTTATGAACGCCTTAGTATGCTATATTTATCCAAGCTATCTGTTATGAGTAGTACAAGTGAATGTTCCCTCTTGACGCACCCGACACTTCTTATATATTCTGGTGTGTCAAGTCTGAGCAGGAGAGTAGTCTAGCGGTAGAGCGGTCAAGCAGTCTTGTTCAAGAGTGAAGACAAACAACACAGTTCGGCTAACTGTCTGCGTCGCACTCGATCTGTCATGCTCTACTGCAGCGCACTCTCGTGATCGAATTCCTGGAGGACACATGTCATGAATCATCAAAGGGAAGAGAGTCGCGCTAGGGACAGACCGAGCAAATGTCGTATTCTCAAACGGCCGTCGTCGCAGTCGTAAACGTCTCGATCAATCTGTGGCTATGTGTCGACTGTAAGGCTGACGCAAACGATATTTCGGCCGTTGCCATCGTGCGAATGGCATTGACTGTATTCGAGACTTGTTTGTGCTTGTCGTTGTCGGACTCAACAACGGCAGTACACGGCGTGAAACCCAAAAGCTGTCATTAAAAACTGCCACTGCCGCCGGTACTACCAGCGCTCACAACAACACCTGCCTCCTCACCGATGGTCAAGGAGACGAATTCATACTCAGCCGGGCGACACTGAAGTCTCTCGGCATTGACATACACAATTTGCTCGAGCAGCTCGCATCACCACTAAAACTCGACGGCCAAGAGGAAGGACTCCCAGATTTGCTTGCCATAAGACAAGGCAATTACAATGAGCTTGACGCATTGTCGCCAACAATGCTAAGCGACGCATTCAGCAACGGCTTCCTAAGCAAGCTAATCGTTGAGCTTTAGCAGCTCACTGAAGAGTTCCGTGAGGGTTTCCACCTTAACGTGGCTTCTAGAAAAGTCGAACAAACTGAGGCAGCTGTACGTTCACCTTTTCGATGATGCAGTCCCGTACAGATACAAGCGACGTCGCTGCGCTTCAGCGTGGTGCACGTTCTTGCGCGGGTGTTCGAAGGAGCTCGAGCGGGATAGGCTCAACCGGCTGAACGATCAGGGTACATCAGCGCGCGGCGGTTCCAAACACCAAGAACGGCAGAGCGAACTTCCGTATAACAACAGGCAGGTATAACGCGCTCAACAGGGTGACGGCGCCAGTTGCCGGCACGACGCCAAACTTGACAGTAGTCGCGCACAAAGTCAGTGGTGCGGTCTGGTTGACACGATGATACATAGTGCGGCCCTTTGACAGATCTGTCTGCTTGAACTCTCTCAAGAGCTGCTCAACTACTTGATTGAAGTCGCGGTTAAAGGATTGCCGTGTGTGCTGCAGAGCTAGATGCAGATGGTCTTTGCCGATCACATAGACAAGTTTGCGTCCACCCGGGTTGACGTTACGAGCGCGCTTTGTCGTTGCAAAGCGCAGGCTCTTTGAGGTCCTCAGAGCGACGATTTTGAGGCTCAACGCTTCAAAGAGCAAGCTGTCTGAGCATCATACAAAGTGCTGTGTCCATTTAACCAGCGACACTAGAGTGCGCCGCGATCATGGACGCACTACCGCACCAATACACCTTCCGTTATCAGTACCGCGGCAGATCAGCAGTATTTGCTGTGCGCGACGAACGGGATTCGCAAGTCTGTCATTGAATACACCAGAGTGGCTGAACCACTAATCCGTAACCTTACGGCGTCTATAGGTGGCTGGGCACGTCAATAGGTGAAGAATCGTTTAGGACAGTCGTAAGTGTGAGCAGCATGGCCAGTTTGTCGACAAGGTCGATTGGTCTGTATCGCTATCATTCCTCTTGGATGACACCAAGGGCACGTCTATACGGACACAATCGATGAAAGATGGGTCGTCGCTGCTACTCAGGTGGCGACATAGTCGAAGGATCTCACGGGCCACAATCAGGAACGCCAACGCCTTGTCCGCAAAGACGAGAAATTCTGCGGCGCGCAGCTGTACGCAGATGAACTAGACGGTGATAGCAAAATGCGTCGTTCCGTATCGCGCTCGAGCGTTCGAACCTCGACTACTTGCTTGTGTGAACACGGAGTTCTGCTTGTTTTGTGATCTACCGAACTTGATCGCGATCTTGTCTGCGTTATGAGAGGCTGCAGCACTGGGCGAAGTGGTCGTCACGACCCCAGTACTCCATCGTGTACATTCCAGGCGAGGGTCTTCTTTGCAGGCACGTCAAAGGCAGTTACGTTTTCCGGAGCACATATCACTCGCTCTCACGACACCTCGGCGTAACGAAGTGCTACATTGTGTCTCCCTCTACCTCGGAGTGAGTGTTCATGTCCTCTAGGACGTACTCGAAGAATGACGCACGCACTACTTCATTTAGTGAGCGCACGAATCCAACAGCCTTTGTCGCTGCGAAACCGTGATTGCTTGAGTAAAAGTGTATTTGTGACTTTTGGTCTACCAAATGTACGATTTGAGTTGCATTATTATCACCACATTTAAGTGACTGATATTTGGTGACTGATTAGTAACATTGTACATTTCGAGCGACCAATTAGTCACAAAGCATGAAAACAAGTGACCTTTTTGCAACGGCCTCGTGAGTGCGTCTTTCGTGTGCGCTCTCTTTGGTCATCTGGACACGTGTGTCTTGATTGTAGCCTCTGCGTGGACACCAGAAGCTGGCACATTTCTGACTATTATGTTTCAGTTGCTGACCATCCAATATTTCTCGCATCGCATACAAAGTTCAACATAACATGCGCAATCCATGGGTGAACAGTGTTCAAATGTGGGAGCCGCTCACCCGTTGATTCCGCAAACAAGCTTGTGTTTTGTATGTCAAAAGGATAGTCGATTGGTAACGATCGTTTCCGCAGTCTGCGTCTGGGCTATTTGCAGGCAGACGCGTGAATAGTTAACAAGTAAGAATTAATCCCCGGTACAAACGATTCACCTATTTTAGGTTTTTCGGTATCCGCTGTCGATTTTTGAGCACAAAATGACTCGAAACACGTGTCGAGTTGGGAGAGTCGACTTCGTTTTGGCATTCTTAAACAGGATATGGCACACCATATTTTTACCAATGTAATTTCCCAAATTTCATATATTCCAAAAATTCATGTATTCTCGGTGGACATGTTTGACTTGCGTCCACTATGACGCGAGAAGCTGCTGTCTGGACATACATGACTTGCGTCCAGTATAAACCAATGGACACACTATTGACAACTGATACAAACAAATGACAAGAGTTCTCTATACTTCAACTCGTCCACTTTGATCCATCGAGTGGTTGCGACACGGTCGGCGCGCGGGTGTCGCGACCACTTGATGGATCTAAGTGGACGATTTTTCGGGATAAAAACAAATCGGGGATACATCAAAGGTAGTTCAGGGTTACATCATAGGTAGATCAGGGTTCCAAAAAGTTACTAAGTAACCAAAGGAACCGCGGAGCTGTAACCTCCTCGAGATGGTTCCGTAACCACCTCCAGATTGTTCAGTAACCTCGTACATTTAGGGTTACGTACTTTGAGACTTGTTTTTGTATGTGAAGTGAGGACGGGTTATGTACATACTGAAGCCATGTCGAGCATCCACTTCAATTGGACAGTCGCATGTATGTGCGCCACACCACATCACATTGAGATGGCTCGAGTCGGCGCGCTTGCAAACGTCCCTGCTCACACCCACTCGCCAACACGACGCGTCGTCTTCGCATCGATCCCACTCGCTGCGGTTCTCGTCGACGCATCTGCACGCAGGCGCAATGTCGAGCGCTACTATCCACGGCGGAGCACTGCGCTCGCCGTCTGCGGATATCGGGTACATCGAAGCAGTGACGCCGCGCGATGCAAGTGCTGGGCTCGAGGACATGGAAGACGACGACCAGCTGCACCGCCATGCCGCGGCGAGTGTACATCCACTCGAGACAGTATCAGGCAGTGCTACAGCAGCAAACACACCTGCTGTCGCCTCGACAGACGATCATCCGCACAAGACGCAACCAAGCAGTCGTGATGCAGCGACGCCGCACGTGTCCAAGCAGCTCAACGAGACGCAAGCCGCGTTTCGGTTTACTGATCTCTATCGCTACGCCTCACACTGGGACTTGCTGCTGCTCACTATTGGCCTCGTCATGACGGTCATCAACGGCGCGCTCTTTCCATGCATGGCGCTGATCTTTGGCGAAGCGATCTCGAGCTTCCAGCCGTACGATGCCTCTGCAGTGAACAACGCCGCGCTGCTCTACTTTGGCGTCGCAATCATCCTCTTCATCACAGACTACGTCTCGTACGTCCTGTTCTTCGCGACAGCCGAGCGGCAGATGAAGGCGTTGCGCGAACAGGGCTTTGCACACATGCTCCACCTCGACATTTCGTGGTACGACTGCCACGACGCACTGCAGCTCTCGAGTCGCCTCACTGGTGACACCGTCAAGATTAAGGACGGCATGGGCCAGAAGCTCGGCGACTCGCTCCGGTTCACTGCGCAGTTCGTCGCAGGCTACGCGATTGGCCTCACAAAAGGCTGGGACATCTCGCTCGTGATGGCGTGCGTGATGCCGTGCATCGCGTTCTCACTCGCGTGGATGCTCAAGACGCTGCGGTCGCGCACCGAGTTTGCGCAGAGAGTGTACGCTGAGGCCGGTGCAGTCGCAGAGGAGACGCTCAGCGCCATGCGCACAGTCGTGTCGAACAACGGCGAAGCGCGTGCGATCGCCAAGTACAACGCCATGGCGCGGAAAGCCGAAGACGAGAACGTCAAGCTCGCTAGGCTCATGGCGATCGTGTTTGGTATCTTCTTTTGTAGTATGTGGCTCATGTACGCGGCGGGGCTCTGGTACGGCGGCAAGAAGGTCTCGGACAACAAAGCGACGCCTGGGAGCGTCTTCAGCGCGTTCTTTGGGATCCTCATCGGCTCGATGGCCATGGCGCAGATCTCGCCCAACATCACTGCGGTCGCACAAGCAAAAGGCGCCGCAGCCGGACTCTACGAGATCCTCGACACAAAGTCCAAGATCGACGCGTCGAAGGATGACGGCATCATCCCGGACTCGTGCGAGGGTGCGATCCAGGCGATCGACCTCAACTTCACGTACCCGAGCCGTCCGGACGCGCAGATCTTGAAGAACTACAGCGTGAAGATCGAGAGCGGACAGACCGTGGCGTTTGTCGGCGCAAGCGGCGGCGGCAAGTCGACGCTCATTGCGCTGCTCGAGCGCTTCTACGACCCGAGCAGCGGTACGATCTTGCTCGACGGCCGCGACATCAAGACGCTCAATGTGCAGTGGCTCCGGTCGCAGATCGGCCTTGTGTCGCAGGAGCCCGTGCTGTTTGCGAACACGATCTTTGAGAACATTGCGCTTGGCGCTGCGAGCTGCACGCATCGACAGTCCGATAGCGCCAATTCTGCCGTGACACGAGAACAAGTCGAAGCGGCGGCAAAGCTCGCGAACGCGCACAACTTCATCATGTCGTTGCCGCAGAACTACGACACATTGGTGGGCGAGAAGGGCGTGTCGCTCTCGGGTGGCCAGAAGCAGCGCGTGGCCATTGCGCGTGCGATCGTGCGGGAACCCAAGATCCTCGTGCTCGACGAAGCCACGAGCGCTTTGGACGCTGAGAGCGAGCGTGTCGTGCAGGCGGCGCTCAACGACTTGATGGACAAGACGCAGATGACGACGCTCGTGATTGCGCACCGACTGAGCACTGTGCGTCGCGCCGACAAGATCGTCGTGCTCTCGGGCGGCGCAGTGGTCGAAGAGGGTCCGCACGACGAGCTCATCGCGATCGAGCACGGTGTGTACCGCAACTTGTACACGATTCAAGAGAGTCCCGGCGACGAGAGTGACTTGCGAGACACGACGAGCACGCGCCCGTCGCGCATGAGCGTCGACACAGTCGTTGTCGCACGTCAGGACAGCCAGGGCTCGACTGAAGGCCGCGATGTGTCCGAAGGTGCAGCCGCGCCTGGCAAGAAGACAAAGACATCGAAGCGGACGAATGCGTTCGACAACTTCTCCGTGCGCAAAGCGCTCGCGCTGTGCCGCCCTGAGCGCTCGTATTTTGCCTGTGGCTGTCTTGGCGCCGCTGTTGTGGGTTGCAGCATGCCGGGGTCCGCGATCCTCATTAGTGGCATGGTGAGCTCGATGACCGACAAGTACATGCGCTTCCAAGCGACGCGTGACCCGGTGTACATGGACAAGCTCTACAGCGAAGTCGAGCTCTACGGCGCGCTGTACATCGCCGGCGCTGGTGTGCTGCTCGTGGCGACCGCAGTGCAGCAGTTCTGCTTCAAGTACATGGCCGAGAAGCTCACGTCGCGACTGCGCGACATGCACTTCTCCGCGCTCTGTCGCCAAAGCATCGGCTTCTTCGACGAGACTCGGAACGCCACCGGTGCGCTCACGGCGGACCTCGCGACGAACGCAACAAAAGTCGCGCTGCTCTCGGGCGACGCGCAAGGGCGAGTCGTGCAGGCGCTCTGCACGTTCGTCGCGGCGCTCGCGATCTCGTTCGCCCTCGGCAGCTGGCTCCTCACGCTCGTCATGCTCGCCGTGTTTCCGCTCTTGATCTTCGGTCAAGTCGTGCGCGTGCAGCAGTTCAAAGGCGGCACTGGCACAGACCATCTCGCAGACGCCGGTGCACACGCGTCGCAGGCGCTCAGCAACATCCGCACGGTCGTGTCGCTCGGCCTCGAGCCCTCAATGCGCGCGACGTACAGCACGCTACTTGCGGTTCCAATGACTGCTGGTTTGCGCGAAGCAAACGTGAACGGCCTCGCGCTCGGCTTCAGCTCGTTCATCGTATTTGCGGTCTACTCGCTCGTATTCTGGTATGGCGGGAAGCTCGTGGCACGCGACGCAATCTCGTTCGAGCAGCTCATTCGCACGCTCATGGCCATCATGATGTCGGCGCAAGGTATCGGCTCCGCGGCGTCGTGGCTCGCAGACGCTGAC
Source organism: Pythium guiyangense (assembly GCA_003730235.1). Taxonomy (NCBI): domain Eukaryota; phylum Oomycota; class Peronosporomycetes; order Pythiales; family Pythiaceae; genus Pythium; species Pythium guiyangense. Next base: position 114,887 of record QXDM01000033.1, read on the forward strand.
AACGCCAAGCGCGCGGGCTCAAGCATCTTCACGCTTGTCGAGACGCCCGTGTCGATCGACGCGTTCGCCGAGCGTGGCCGCATACTCGACACAGTGCAAGGCAAGTTGTCGTTTGAGAACGTCTCGTTCCGGTACCCGACGCGTTTGGACGTGTCGGTCCTGCGACGCTATAACCTGACGATCGAAGCAGGCCAGACCGTGGCGTTCTGCGGTCCGTCGGGCGGTGGCAAGAGCACGTGCATCTCGCTCATTGAGCGGTTCTACGATCCACTCAAAGGCGTCGTGCGACTCGATGGCACGAACCTGAAGGACCTGAACGTGCGCTGGCTGCGGTCGCAGATCGGTCTCGTGGGCCAGGAGCCGACGCTGTTCATCGGCACGATCGCCGACAACATCGGGTACGGATTGCAGACGAAGCCGAGCCAGGAGGAGATCGAGTCGGCGGCGCGCATGGCGAACGCGCACGACTTCATCACGCGCTTCCCGGACGGCTACGAGACGCAAGTGGGCATGAAGGGCGAGCAGCTCTCGGGCGGCCAGAAGCAGCGCATCGCGATTGCGCGCGCGATCCTGAAGAACCCGGAGATCCTGCTGCTCGACGAAGCCACGAGCGCTTTGGACTCGGAGAGCGAGAAGATCGTGCAGGAGGCGCTCGACAAGGTCGTGGCGCTCAAGCGCCGCACGACGATCATCATTGCGCACCGGCTGTCGACGATCCGCAAGGCTGACAAGATCTGCGTCGTGAGCCACGGACACATTGCGGAGGAGGGCACGCACGCAGAGCTCCTGGCGCGCAACGGCATCTACGCGCGTCTCGTAGAGCACGCGACGAACTAGTTCAAGTTGGTGAGACTACAGTAGAGCTCTGGTCAGTTGTGTCACCATTCAGTCACGCGCGTTGTCGTTGTTGTTGCTGGCGTTGCTGCCGTTGTTGTTGTTGTTGTTCAAGCTTGCAACGTACAGATACACATACTTGTCTTTCCGTCTCGCGTCCACATACACATGGCCGTGTGGTCTTGTGTAGCGCGTAGTCGTGCTCCGACGCCTAGTGCAGCACACGGTGGGTGGTGTCTTTGCAATGTCTGTTGATGATACACGACGGTCTGTGTCCGAGAGCCCTGTGTCTGAGAGCGTCGCGTAGAGAGAGTCGAAGAGAAGAGATTCGCCTGATGTGTGTTGTGCGTGCCGTGTCGTAGTGCGGCGTGCCAGTCCAGTCGCGTTTGCCAAGTCGATTCGTCACACGCACTCGGCTCCAAGTGCCACAGCAGCAGCAGTCCTCGTACTTCCAGAGGCGAACAACACACAGACACGACGCTGCGCAGCCATGGAACGATGAACTGTTGTGTGTACTTGTTTGTTTGTATGTTGATCTGTTGTCCTGAGTGCGTCGACTCAGATGCGAGCGACGAGCTCGCTGAGAGTGAGCCGCAGCACTGAATTGCTTGCTCTTGACGCTTGTGAACATCGGTACTTGTGTGCCTGTGTGGAGTTGTTGGTGCTTGGTTGTGTGCTTGTGCAGGAGCAAGTGCAAACACACCTCGCAAGTTGCTACACTTGTTGTTTGTTTGCTTGTTGTTGTGCTAGATTGATTGAGACCACAACGAGGAGAGAAGAACGGCGACACACATCATGCCTGTACGAGCACGAGCAGCCTTGTTGTCGCCGCTGTCAGCTGCGATGGTGTGTGTGCGTGAGATGCTTGAGTGGTGTCTGCAAGTTCGAGTTGGAGTGTTAGGCTTGCCACCTTGATACTTTGACAGAATACGTGTCTACGTATCGAGTTGCTAGTTTCGTGCTGGCGTGTTTATTGTGTCAAACCACACACCACAACAAACATCCAGGTAAACTACACATGACTTGGTTTCGTGGTCAATACTTCACACTCGAAAGATTTGGCTCCTATAAATTTTGATCCACAAATGTATTGCTACTGTAGACAGACTTGTACAAACAACACCACAACATGGACAAAAGACAAATACATCTTGTATGACAGACAAAATTCTATTGGCCAAAATACAAAGTGATCTTGGTCAAATGACAAAAGGACATAATGACAGAACACAAACATGTACAGACAAATCACAACTAGAACAAAGAACAAAACAACCTTAGAACAAATGACAAAACCCTACATGTACACCATACAAATAGCGCGGAAAACTTTTGAAAGGTATTAGACATAGTACAATTATGGATTGCGCAAAAAGACGAAATGCTTATTGTGCACAAGGCATAAAACCGCTTCGGACCAAAACAAATTTAAGCGTGTAACAGGCAAAAATCCGCATTCATATAGAAAATATTGTACGGTCTACTATAACTGAATTCAACAGCTGTAATTGAGTGTTAGTCTCGCTGGCTAGCCCCCTTTGTAACGGGCCTACATTGGCCGTTACATGGGAACAGTTGTGTGGACCACACCAACTGGGTGCCTCAGGAATGTTGGTGAGGAACCAACATTTAGGCACATGATGATGTCATGGATGGCAACATCACCATTCCGGCATGGACCTGCGGGTGTAATCACCCAAAAGAGTAATCATGCGGAATGATGGTTCCTGCTCTTGGGGAACTGGATCGGTGACGCGTGGCGACGCGACACCGAGTCTCAGTGAACCGGACCTATGACGCGTGTCGACGCGACACCAAGGTTCAAGTGAGAGGCGTGAGCCAATCACGGGTTCGAGAATGTTCGTGAATGTTCTCTCCGGACTACAAGCTCTAGGTCCGTGGGTTGAACCTCGGATGCATCCAAGTCTTTGTATATGAAAGTAGGTGCATGTCAGTAGGAGTGAGGTTTTGATCATAAAACCTCTAGGCGCCCTTGAGGTGTTTTAGGACAGCAAGACAGCGCGGCTGCCGACAGCGGCAGTCCGCGGCAGGAACCATCAGTGCTTTCTAAGTCAGTTGCAAATTTACCTTCTTCCAAGCAAGTCGCCTTCCTCTCTTCTCTCCGGCCGTCCTCTCGGCACCAAGACACCCTCCACGCACAGGCGATCGGCTCACATCGTGTGAGTCCCTTCGCGCTGGAGTCCAAGCTTCCTCAAGACCCCGTATTGGGACTCAGTGCTGTCCAACTGCTCGGCAGTTCGGTCGTCTGAGGTCCCGTTACACCTGGTAGCACTTCGAGGAGTCCTTCCAACTCCTTCAAGACGAGAGCCAAGATGTCGAGTGCATCGATCGGGAAGACGATGCTCGACAGGAACAACTACCTTCATCTGGCGGATGAAGAGTGGTCGGCGTTCGCTCGGATGGTCGAGTCGATCGGCGAGGACAGTGTCGGCATGATGCTGACTACTTTCTCGCCGGAAGAGCAGAAGAAGGCTGCGGTGCGCTTCCTGCATCATGAGCTGATGCATGCGCGTACCCAGCCGGCAACTTCTTCTGCTCCGCGCCGGGTTCCCCCGCTCAAGCTCGACATCTCGCCGTATCGGGGCGGCGAGAGCAAACCGCTTCTGCGCTGGTTCGTAGAGCTTGAGGCGGCGATCGAGGCTCGTCAGCTGACGAACACAAGTCAGCAAGTCGCTTTCGCGATGTCGAAGCTCGCGGGACGCGCGAAGACGTGGGCGTTCGGTAAGCGGATGGCTGATGCCAACTGCTTTCCAACGTACGACCACTTCAAGTTCGACCTCAAGCAAGCCTTCGAACCACCCAAGTGTGAGTTTCGAGCGCGAGCTGAGTTCCTGGACCTGCGCCAGGGGCGATCGGACCTGCACAGCTACGTGCAGCGTGGGCGCTACCTCGCATCGAGTGTCGTGAGCGACCCGATCGAGGAGGCCACAAGAGTCGTGACGTTCATGAATGGTCTGAACGACGGTCCGATCAAGACGCAGCTGTTTCGCGAGTATCCTGCGACAATGGAAGACGCGATCAGCTTGGCGCTCCAGGAGGACTTCAGCCTGCGTCAGGCGCGAGTCGGCAGTGCGACGTTCCGGCAGCCACGGCAACCGATGCAGTTCCAGCGTCCGGTGTACAACGGCCCAGAGCCGATGGACCTGTCTGCAGTGTCGCAAGACTCGGGAGGCAACCAACGCTTAAGCGCGAACGTCAAGTGTTTCCGCTGCGGCAAGATGGGCCACATGAAGAAGGACTGTCGCGTGCGGATGGACCAGAAGACGTCCGCGACGTACTCTCGCCCCGGCAACTCGAGCCAGCGACGGCCTGGTGGGCAGAGTGAGCCAGCAAAAAACGGCTACGGACAGTAGGGGTGGGGCCTCCTACTGGCCGCGAGACGTGTTCTGCGAACAAGGTGGACTCGCAGAGCAGCGGCCCCAGCGTGCGGGACGACGCACGGACAAGGACCACCAAGATCAAGACGAAGAAGTCTGACAGCCGCGGATCCAAGCTGATCGTTCTGAACGTGAAGGTGGATCGAACTTCGGTCCCTTTGCGCGCGCTTGCCGACAGTGGGGCGACGAACAACTTTGTTCGGGCAGACGCTCTTCTGCGGAGCAAGGACTTTGCTCCGGAAGTGAGCGTCCGTGGCAAGATGGTCGTTCGTTTTGCCGATGGATCGGCAATCGAACAAGCCAAGCGAACCGTTTCGCTTCGGTTGGCCAGTGACGTGTACGAAGGCGAGGATGAGTTCATCCTCCTCGACCTGGACGACAAGTATGACATCATACTTGGGATGCCGTGGTTGATTCGCTATCAACCCAAGTTCGATTGGGAACGGCGTCGGATCAGAGTTCAAGGATCGAACTCTGTGCAGTGGGAATCTGCGGACGAGGAGCAAGTCTCATGGGTTTCTACTTCGGTTAAGGAAGTCGAGGATTCTGCTCAAGCGCAAGTGGCGTGCGATGGCCCCACGCGCACTTCGGACGAATCTCTCGGGTCCAGCATTGAAGAGCGCGTTCAAGATCAAGTCGTGAATCTTCAACCGAAGAAGGAGGAAGTCTCGGTGGTTGAACCTGTTCAATTCAGCCGTCCGGATCCGTCGGGCGATCAAGGTTCGAGCGCGACGCGTGTCCCTGAACAAGGCACGAAGGCGCCGAAGAAGATCATCGACGAGGGCTGCGTCATGCGCGATGATGCAGAGAGCGAGCGGTACGTCTAAGCGATGACGTACGACGCATCGGGGAACGCGCGGGGCATGCGCGGGTACAAGGTTCAAGATCCCCCGAGCTCGCTGTCGAGGCTGCTCTCTCTGGAAGAAATGAGCGAGAAGATGTTCCTCGGAGATGTCCAGGCTGGTGAGATCGTTCAAGTATGCAAGATCGTTGCTTCGGCCGATCTGGAAGAGATCAAGACGTCGTCAAACATGGACATCGAGGTCCTGGACGACAAGACACGTGCTGAGCGGTTCGAGGCTCAGTCGTGGGAAGCGCTCAAGGGAAATCCGGAGTATGAGCTTGCTCAAGAGTTCAAGGATGTCTTCCCAGACGCGGTGCCGGAAGAGCTGCCGCCTGACCGAGGCGTGCACCACGAAATCGACTTGGCTCCGGGCACCAAGTACTGCGTCACTTGGCAGTGGCCACTGCCGAAGGAACAAGTCGAGGCAATCGACGAGTTCTTCGAGAAGCGTCGGAGAGCTGGTCAAGTGCGTGAGAGCAAGTCTCCGCATTGCAGCCCGACCTTCTGCGTGAAGAAGGCGACGGGAGGTTGGAGGATAGTTCACGCTTTCAACAAGCTAAACGATGCCACCATTCCTGCCCAGACCCCCGTGCCACGAAAGGACATGATCCTGGACGGTATGGTCGGGAGCACGATCTTCAGCACCCTGGATCTGATGGACGGGTTCTATCAGGTCAGGATGCGGGAGGAAGACGTGCCCTCACTGCGGTGTCGACACCCAGTGGAATGCTGTGGGAATGGCTTGTGATGCCCCAAGGGCTCAAGAATGCACCTGCGACGTTCAATCGCATGGTGACCAACATTCTTCGACCCTTGGGAGACTTCGCTCCAAGCTATTTCGATGACATCTTTGTCCACAGCAAGGCGTCTGGTAACCAGACGGACGTGGAGGTTCACCTCCAGCATCTTCGACGGCTGTTTGAAGTGATGCGGGAAAACAAGCTCTACGCGAACCTGAAGAAATGCATCTTCGTCTCACCAGAGATCCCCGTCCTCGGTTGCTTCGTCGGCAAGAACGGCGTCCGTGCTGATCAAGAAAAGATCAAGGCGATCACGGACTGGCCGGCGCCGACCAACGTCAAGCAGCTACGCCAGTGGCTGGGTCTCGCCAACTATCTCCACAAGTACACGCGGAACTACGAGGAGATGGTTCGGCCGATGACACTTCTGCTCAAGAAGGACGCCGAGTGGAAGTGGGACGTCGAACAGCAGGATGCGTTCGGCAGAGTCAAGCGGAGTTTGCGGGAAGCCCCAGTGCTCGCACTCCCTGACGCCTCGAAGCCGTTTCACGTCGTGTGCGACGCGAGCGACTACGCGATCGGTTGCGCTCTGATGCAACACGATGCGCAAAGGCATGAGTGGGTGATCTCGTACCAGTCGAGACAGCTCAAGCCGGCGGAACGGAACTACCCAGTTCACGACAAGGAGCTACTCGCGATGAAGTACGCTCTTGTCATGTTCCGGGTTCACCTTCTGGGTGAAGTGCGATTCGTGATCTACACTGATCACGCTTCGCTGAGGACTGCGGTGAAGACCCCGCACCTCTCGCAAAGGATGGCAAGGTGGATCTCCTTCTTTGCGGAGTACAACTTCGTTGTACACTACAAGCCCGGCAGTACGAACATACTAGCCGACGCGCTTTCAAGACGGCCCGACTACGACCCCAAGTCGAGCGAGGGAGCTTCAAGTGCAGGATGCAGAAGCTGTCCAAGTGAAAGCGAGACCGCGAACGCAATCGCGGTGCGCGCAAGTTCAAGTGTCGTGGACGACATCAAGCGCGCGTACAAGGACGACAAGGAGTGCAAGGAGCTCATGCACTACCTGGAAGACCCGAAGGACGACAAGCTGGCGAAGCTCTCGTCCAAGGCAAGGTCAAGGGTCCGCAGGCTTTCCGTCCGAGACAGAATCCTGTACCACAGAGTGGAGGACGGTGACCAGATGCGAATCGTCGTGCCAAACGACGAGGATCTAAGGCATCGGCTGCTGTTAGACTACCACGACAGCCCCTCTGGAGGCCACATGGGTCGAGAGAAGACGTTCCTGAGTCTTTCTCGAGACTACTACTGGCCGCACATGTACAAGAGGGTACGCAAGTACGTCCGTACATGTGAGGTGTGCCAACGCGTGAAGCCTTCAAGCTCGGCTCAGGCTCCGCTGCTGTCACTACCTGTCCCAACCGACTGTTGGAAGTCCGTGAGCATGGACTTTGTCTTCGGACTTCCGACAGACTCGCAAGGGCGAACTGGCATCCTCGTCATCGTGGACCGATTCAGCAAAATGGTCCACTTGACAGCCGTTTGTGACATCATCGATGCTGAAGGAACCGCCCATGTCTTTGTGGACACGGTGTTCCGGCTTCATGGTTTGCCCGAAGAGATCGTGAGTGATCGCGATCCTCGGTTCACCTCCGTCTTGTGGCGCACAGTCTTTGAGCGCTTGGGAATGAAGCTGTCGATGTCGACGGCTGCGCACCCAGAGACGGATGGTCAAACCGAGCGAGTCAATCGCGTGCTGGAGGACGTGTTGCGGAGCTACGCAACCTCCTTCAAAGAGTGGAGTGACTTCCTCCCTCTTGTTGAGTTCTCGATCAACAACTCAACGCACGCGTCGACGGGCTACTCTCCCTTCTACGTCAACAGCGGGTTCCATCCTCGAGTACCGGCTACCCTGTCATGGGTGGGCTCTACCCTGAGTGGGGGAGGAACTCCTGCTGAAGCGGAGTTGAACCATGCGAGTGAGATAAGCGCCAACTTCGAAGCTTTGGTACCGAGGTCCAAGCTGTCGAGGCGCGACAAGAGCCAAATTCTCAGCTTCGTCGACAAACGACAAGCAATCGTGAGATTTGTGCGCGACGCCCTTGCTCTAGCCCAGGACCGGCAGAAAGAGCAAGCGGACAAGCACGGAAGACGGAACATGCACAAGTTCAAGAAAGGAGACCTAGTATTGCTCAATGCTACGGATCTGCCTGAACATGCAGTGTCCAACCTGGGGAGCAAGAAGCTCTTGCCAAGGTTCATCGGACCGTTCCAGATTCTGAAGTGCTTCGGCGATGCCTACAAGTTAGACGTCCCGACGAGTATGCGTCTTCACCCAACGTTCTACGTGGGCAGACTGAAACTATACTACCCGAGCGGATCTGCGGATCCTAACGGAGACAACGAAGACGCTCGAGGTCATGCTGAAGTGCATCGACCTGCTCCCGAAGACGTGCCATCTCGGTCGTCTGGAGCTGGCTCTCGGCGTAGAGACGTTGAAGAACGTCGAACGACTGTACCTTCACCGACTCAAGCGCAACGAGACGAGCCTCGAGGTCACCGCGGAGCCTGGAGAGAACCGAGCCCGCGTCGTCGACAGCGACGAGAAGGCGAGACTGCTTCGAGCCCCGCTCCTTCTCTCGCTGCTGCACCTCCCGCAAGTCCGAGCGGAGAGGCTGCAAGGTGGTCTCAACATAAGGTGCGGAAGCCGTCAACTCGAGGCGACCCTCGAGGGCACCGCAACGAGCCTCAAGAGACTCGCAACGCGCCGCCAGATCGGGGCAGTGCTGGGAAAGCTCTGCGATCTGGTGACGATGAGCGCTCTTCCACTTCCAGAGCCGCTCGATCGTCGTGGCGTTCAGCCCCACCTCCGATGATTGACTCTCATGGAGATCGTCGGTGGCTGGTGGAGTCAATCGTGGGTCATCGGGATGATCAGACACGGTCGAGGCGCGGGAAGATGCGACCGACTCGCTTCTTCCGTGTGCGCTGGCGGGGTATCCGCCGAGCGAGGATACCTGGGAGCATCGCGAGAGCCTCGCGGCTGATGTCCCAGAAATCGTTCGCGAGTGCGAGAACCGTCTGTAGACTCGATGCGATCCGAGCTACGACGATCGAAGGATCGGCGTGCATCCGAACTCCGATGAGAGTTAAGCCTCGCCTTCGCAAGAAGGGAGTCGATCTTGCTGTCGTTCTTGAGACGGACAAACGTTCGTCAAGAGTTGGTCTTCGCGGCCAGCGACTGGGTCGGGTCGTCACGATGGTTGACCCGACGCCAGGCGAAGAAGCGGTTGCGGTAGAACTCAACGTCACCTCAAGGATGAATGATCCCCGAGGTGTCGAAGAACACCGCACCCGACTTCTTCTTGGCAGAACGGCTGGAGTCCTGTTCGCTTGCGCGCTTCATAGCGGCAAGGAACGGCTCGCAGCAACGGAGGGAAAAGGAATCCACTCCGACCAGAGCTGACAGCGTCAGTCTGGCAGTCGGCACCAGCTCCAAGTGACTGTGCACTTTGGACTGGAACGCCCCGGACACGGTTCACCGTGCCCTTCCGGCAGCAGCCTCGTGGTTAACCTGTCCGCCGCCCACTCGTTTGGAACTGTGCACGGAGTGTGGGGTACGCGGGTCAGGGATCGCGATGCTGCCGGCTTGGGGCGTTCCCCCTCGCGGGTTTTCGTCGAGCACTTGTCAAGTCGGTGGCAAATTGCCGAATGAGGCGAATGCCGACTTGCTCGCGGTGCATGGCGATGCCAAGCGTGTGACTCTGTCCACTTTGCAGTGAGACATGTGATGACGCAATCAAGAGCGTAATCATCGGTCACGGGGTGCCATCTCGACGTAATCAGCTGAGGATCTCGAAGGCTCGAGAACATTCGAGAACCTTCGAGAATGTTCCAGGACTATCTCGAATGAGATGAACCTAGAACAAACCTTTTAGCTCGAAGGAGTCGAATTTAAGGGGGAGGTGATGTAACGGGCCTACATTGGCCGTTACATGGGAACAGTTGTGTGGACCACACCAACTGGGTGCCTCAGGAATGTTGGTGAGGAACCAACATTTAGGCACATGATGATGTCATGGATGGCAACATCACCATTCCGGCATGGATCTGCGGGTGTAATCACCCAAAAGAGTAATCATGCGGAATGATGGTTCCTGCTCTTGGGGAACTGGATCGGTGACGCGTGGCGACGCGACACCGAGTCTCAGTGAACCGGACCTATGACGCGTGTCGACGCGACACCAAGGTTCAAGTGAGAGGCGTGAGCCAATCACGGGTTCGAGAATGTTCGTGAATGTTCTCTCCGGACTACAAGCTCTAGGTCCGTGGGTTGAACCTCGGATGCATCCAAGTCTTTGTATATGAAAGTAGGTGCATGTCAGTAGGAGTGAGGTTTTGATCATAAAACCTCTAGGCGCCCTTGAGGTGTTTTAGGACAGCAAGACAGCGCGGCTGCCGACAGCGGCAGTCCGCGGCAGGAACCATCAGTGCTTTCTAAGTCAGTTGCAAATTTACCTTCTTCCAAGCAAGTCGCCTTCCTCTCTTCTCTCCGGCCGTCCTCTCGGCACCAAGACACCCTCCACGCACAGGCGATCGGCTCACATCGTGTGAGTCCCTTCGCGCTGGAGTCCAAGCTTCCTCAAGACCCCGTATTGGGACTCAGTGCTGTCCAACTGCTCGGCAGTTCGGTCGTCTGAGGTCCCGTTACACCCTTCGTGCGTGTTGACAATGAATTTTCCCTTTTCACACCACATCGATCAACGAGAAAAACTCCACAATAAACTTAGTTTTGTGGCGTATACTTAACACTTGGCGATTTGATACCGTATGTCCTTAATCCGCAAAAGTAATGCTATACTGACTTGAATATGATGCAAGATGGCCAGAAAACAACAATTTCCTCAAATACATACAAAACACATTTTGACGTATAACAAAGTCTGTACGGACATAGTTTGTTTTTGTCCGAAATATCTTTTGAACTTTTGGACAAATACAAATATTTCTAGGACAAATGATGATGTGCTATGTGAACAAAATCAAAAACAACAAAAAATACCTTTCAGAAATATGAATATCGTCTTCCAAGCTGAATATCAATGCTCCACTTGACAATATACTTCAGCATGGACACTAAACATTGGGGAGTAAGCTGTACAATAAATATCAGGCAAATCAGATATTGAACACTTAAAAATACTGTTTGGACAGAATACAAACATCATTGTACTACAAAGTGATTGCCTAACAGAATGAGTGAGCAGAGTTGTCAAAACAGAGGGATGATCTTAGTCAAATCTATGAGCGCAAGCTATGGTCAAATATCCACTCGGTCCTTTTCGCTTGTTTTTCACTATAAATTATGTTAGTCGACGATAAATGTGTTCTAAAGTGTACATCATATAATGCTTTTAGCACTGGTACACACTGTCAAAACAGAAGTACATCCTTGTGCTCTAATGCTACAAAGATGAGAATTGGGGACTTGATTAAGTGCTTCTGGGATCGGAACGATGTGTATGCAAATGATATTTGTTTTATGTTATCCAGTAGTTAATATCGCATCACTTTTATGACCGCGGTGTCGATGTTGTGCCGATTTCCGTTATAGGCACTGCAAACTCCGTCCACTGGACAAAGAACTAGGCTGTGGCCTGACCGTTGTATCCCAGCGCCCAATTGAACCCATATATAGTCAACGTTGAAAATGTCGCTCGCAGCACTGCCGACACTATCACCTTGTCTGAGTCGTTGGTGATGATGGGGCGAATGATGGTGGCCTGACGAACCTTACGGGAGACAAAGAGGATGTCTGTAGTGGCGATGCGTGGGCTATTGGCGAGGCTGACCGAGATGGAGGTGGCGTTTGCACTGCCAGCGAGATTGACGTCGGTTCAGTCGACGTTGTGGCGGTGATGGAACTAGCATTTATGGCGGAGCTGGAGCGGGATCAAACAGCAAGCGAGCGCCGGCAAGCGTCATCATCTCGGATTGGAGCTGAACACGCACGCTGTCAAGTTTACTTGGGCTACTGTACTTAGCGGCGGTGTGTTAAGTAGAGGCGCGAGCCACTTGTCCAGCCGTCGAACATCAACCCGAACTCAGAGACAATCTCGGACGATGCGCAACGTTGCCAGCAACGAGCGGCAATAAAGACTTCAGAAACTTTAGCGCGTTCGACCGCAGTTGACCAGGTGCCGGACGATATTGTTATTAAGGTCAGCAAAAAGGCTATGTTCGATCACCCATCCCGTCCAGTCGAACTGGTTATGGATGTTGCTACGCCAGGGTGGAGAGACCAGTCCAATCGCTTCGGCGTACACGCGTGGGTATCTTTACGACGGCTTCATAGATGCGTGCTCCAAGGGATTACTTGCGGCAACAGTCACACCTCTTGCACTTGAACATGTCCAATCCGGTGTCGTTGGTGAAGTACTTGGCAAGCCGCTTGGATGGCATCTTGCGTGGAGAAAAGGCATTTGATGCTGTGGTAAATGTGTGAATGATAGAGTGTGCTGTTTGCCCAACGAAGCGCGATTCGACGCCTGACGTGATTCAAACCGCTGCTTCACATAGCCAATTATATTGTGTCATAATGTATATGTACGCTTCTTTACGATGTGTCGCAATAGTAAATACGTCAAAATGTTGCTAACACTATTGAGAATATATTGCGTTTCCAAGCCCGGAAGACAGTATGTCACTGCATTATCACTGCTCAACCACTGCTACTGGTCCTTGGCTGCACGTGCGCTTTGTATTGCGATGTGACAGACAAACTCAGGACGACAAATTATGAACAGTATTTGAGAGCTCCAAGCCGAACGGCATGACCTTCAAGTAGAAATGAAAGAACTCTACAACGTCACCGTGCGCGCAGCAACGAGGACTTGTACAAGCTGTAGAGGAGGATTATTTCGTCGCAGTAGACGCACGGACTCAGGTCGACGAGCATATGGTGTACCGTGACCATGCTGAGCTACGAAAACTTTCCATAACTCAGTTTATTCCTACTGATTTGAATGACCCCAGCGCGCTTTTATAGCGCGGCACTGTACGATATTTGATGCGCGATATTTGATACCATCTATATGTAAAAAGACTTGCGTATTGTTGCGTGCGATATTTTGGATTGTGCCAAATTACACCACAAACAACCGCAACTAACAAGACTGTGAGCTACATCAAACCCGGTGTTGGTGTCGTCGTCAGTTCTGAGCACGGACATTAGAACCAATATTCATTCTCACCTCAAAAACAATACTTGAACTAACCTCAAATAAGATCTTGGGCGAAAGATAAATATGTTCATAGAAAACAGACTCATACAACGAAGACACACGACAATTACGAATTTGAACTACGACAACATAAATTGTGACAACACGCCGCACAAAAGCAGTCCACGACACGTCCAAGTCGTCATGAGCGACAGTTCCGGCAGGCTCAATCGGTCTCCCTTTGGTGTGACGCTGCCGCCATCAAAGCTCTTCGACCACGCCGTCGCCTGGCGGGTTCACCGCGCCGCTACAATTGTGCAGCGTCACTGCCGTCGCGAGTCTACGTACGACATCTCCACTAGTCTCGTCCGCGCCGCGCGAGTGCTGCCGATGTCACGTCCGTTGGTCTGCTTCGTCGACGATTGGTCTCTAGACGTCGCTCGCACATTCCAGCCGTTTCTCGTCATGCCCGCGTCTCGACTGCTGCGACAGTGCTTACTGCTTGTTGTTTGAGGTTGTTACTTGCTCGCTGCTTTCTATTACACGTTTTGCACTGCGCGTTGTACGCGCTGTCTTTTGTGGGGGTGGTGTGACGGAGTCACCGTACACACTCTGTTAGTTACGACTAGCAGCCCATCACTCTTTCATATTCGTTTTTCGAGTTGTCCCATTAGCGAGGGATCTCTTTCGAAAGAGACTCCTATTAGATGCACCCTGCACTTGAGAGGCTCTCAGTATTGTCGTACTTTATCGGAGAGCATTCATTAATTCCAAATCAAAACCTCAGAGTTAATAAACACACATTACACTCGAGCATCCTCTTCGTTGTGTAAACAAGTCACTCCTGTAGCAAATACAACAAATACAACAGACGAAGACAAACGAAGACACATGTCAAGTACGAATTAGATGTTCGACTAAATAACTTGAAACAACGACTACTGTACACAACATCAATTTGTGTCGATATTGTACGTGATCGGTACTATCACATAACTATAATATCTTGGAACGACGAACGCATTAGAACATTAGAGTACACATATGTGTTACATATCTAGTTGAGTACACAATTCGTCTCACGTCTCAACCTTTCTTCTATAATACCACTACATCGATGACACTTAAAACAATGGTCGATATTAGCAGACGAGCATGTATGGTTGTGGCAGCAAGGTATGACGACCATATCCAAAAACTACTGCATCATCACAAACGAAACATATTACTTCACAACAAGGAAGAATATTTGGTGTCGTTGTGGTCACATAAAGTAATCCCAGTGAACGCAAATTCGATGGTTCTGCTATAGTAACACAAACAAAAAACGTAAACCCTAAGCAACTAACAGACAAACGAATAAAGACAACCGCACATACAAATTAACGAACACAGCCAAACACACAAACGAAAAGCCAACTTTACTCTTTGGTACTGTTTGATACTTTTTGACTCTTAATAATCCCACTATCGTCGAGTACCCGCGTTTTGTGTGGGGTACTCGACGTGCAGCCTGAGTGCTTAGTCATTGCGTGTCTTGCTCACATTTCACTATTTGACATAGTTTTGTGTAGAGGTAGTATTGCTAATGCTTTGGAAAATGTATTGAGGGTCAAAGTTATTAATTCCGTCCAGTATTCGCAATGTATTATTCGCGTCATTTATATTATCTATTCCATGGACGACTACCTACAACTTGCAACTTCGAAATACTCTAAAAGTACAATTTAGTGCCTTGACACAACTTCTCAAGTCATTACGAGTCTCCAGTGCCGAGGATCTGTGTGAGTCCCAACGAGTATGCCTCGTAGAATACACAGCATCAGCGTATGCAACACTTCCATCTTCATTGAGTAAACAAAAAATGTATATTCATTGAACGTATTGCATATACAATAATTGAATCAAATAAGATATAGATTATACACACATGGTATCCAAGTGTTGAGTATAGGCCGCAAAAGTTTAGGTTATTGTGTGGTTATTCTCGTTGTTCGATGTGGCATAGGGAGCAACCAGAAAACACAATTAGCAATTGTAAATACTGGTAAGTTGTGTCGCGCACAAGCACTTATGTGCGCTTAGGTTCGTTCCTCAGTTGCGACTTGAGAGCCGCTCTTTCCCACAACAAAAACAACAACGCGCGCAGCCTGCACCTTCGCTTGTTGCTTGTCGTTCTGCTCTCTCACGTCCTGCAAGTGTCGCGCCGCCGCCAACGCAGAAGCAAAAGTGAGCGTCTGTACGACCAGCGCGTGTCCAGGCGCGCTCTCCAGCACCCAACAATGAGCGCATTCCAATATTCGTATGGATCGGGTTGTGAACAGCCTCTGGTCACGCTCACAGCGTTTGAACATGCTGCCTTCCGGCGCCTGTTAGCTCTCTTCGCACCGTTGTACGACACGCACTCGCCCTACTCAACCGACGGCACACTACGCTGTTTGCCTACATCTCGGCGCGGGCGAGAGAGAAGCATGACAACAGCAAAGTGTTTGGCTCTCTACTTGGTGTGGGGAAAGCCACTACGTCGGAAACGTGCTCATTTTCTCTCCTGGCGGCTGCTTGGTTGCGTGCGGCCTTAATGCACCAGGATGCATGCACGATTCACTCGTGGCGGAGTGGAGCGGGTGCTACGAGCGGCTCAAGCAGCAGTACGAGCGGACCGGCGGCAGAGTGGTTGTCGACTCAGCGTTCGCTGCCTCTGAGCACCAGTTTTTTGTCAAGTGCGAAGGAAACGAAGACGCCGGCTTGCAAGCCAGGCAATTGCGACAGACGGCGGAGTGGGGCATGCGAAGCCTGCAGAGCTTCTTTCCTCGCATTTGCGACATTGTGAGATCGAGGAGACGGGTGATCGCACGCTCAACTTGATGTCGTGCATTCAGCTCTACAACATGCGCAGGGCATGAGTAGGAATGAACCATATACAACCGCCTTTGTACTCGGACGCCGTCCACGAACAGATCACGAGCTTGCTTAGTAAACAACAGTTAAACACGACGCGTCTATGCTGCGTTACGCGCTAGCAACAGCATGATCGCCTCCATCATTTGTGTGTGTCTAGCCACTTGTTCATCTCTTAATCGTCTCTCCACTTGTCTCTCTATGTCACTCTGTCGTCTCTCCTCTTCGCGCCGCTCTCGCTCTTCTAATCGTTCTCTTTGTCGCTCTTTGATCGCAATCTGTCGCCACTTGTCTTCCGCGTCGCAGCGCCGGCGCTCGTCTTGTTGCGCTGCAATGTTTTTGAGGCGGAGGGTTTGTGCGAGGTCGTCGTTCTGTGTGCGACCAGTGCGAAGAGTGTGGATGGGGAGGAGCGGGCTGGTGAAACCTGATGCAATGTCGGACTGCGATGGTGTCTCACTCTGCTCTGGGTCGTCGTCGAGCGGTCTTGTCGCCTCGCTGCTGCTATCGTCGACGGCAGCAAAGACGGACGCGACGGCAGCACTCATCTCTTCGCCGTCAGCAATATCGGCTCGATCGACGATCAATCGCCGAATACGCTTTGTTTCGTGCACGACCGCTGGACAAGAGGCGCTTCCAGTCAGCGGGCTTGGCCGGCACAGCGACGCAAACTTTCAGCGGAGCGACTCTCCTTTTCGGGTGTGGTGCGAGGAGGTCATGTTGTGTGCGCGGCTCACCTCGTTCTAGTTGTCGCTGCTAATCTGTAAAATGTTGCGCACACAGACGAGCACGTTCATCACTTCAGCTGTGGAAAACTCTGCGCCACGCACGCTCATCGCAATCCGCCTCCTCGTCGTCTCACTGCTAGCGCTTTCAGCCACGCTGTCGTGTTCCATGGCCTGCGCACGTTACACCAATTGTGGTTGTTTGAGAGCTATACCTGTAGCGGCAAAACGTGTACGCGAGATTGCCTGCGCACCTGGAAGTGTTGTCTCCATGTTGCAGCACATCAAATGTGGCGAGCACGGCGACAAAGAAGGACTGGTTACGAGTGAGTTTGAGGTCACTACTCAAATTCGGCAACTCCATGCGCTCAGATTTGTGTTTGTATGTAGTAACAACGTCTGCGTGTCTACCTCTAAGCCAAAAATCCCAAATTGCTCGGCACAATGCGGTCGTGGACCGCACAAATGCGCGTCGCCGAATGCGATCAGTGATTTCAGGTTGCCCCCATTGCCAACACGCATAAAGGGGGCTAGCCAGCGAGACTAACACTCAATTACAGCTGTTGAATTCAGTTATAGTAGACCGTACAATATTTTCTATATGAATGCGGATTTTTGCCTGTTACACGCTTAAATTTGTTTTGGTCCGAAGCGGTTTTATGCCTTGTGCACAATAAGCATTTCGTCTTTTTGCGCAATCCATAATTGTACTATGTCTAATACCTTTCAAAAGTTTTCCGCGCTATTTGTATGGTGTACATGTAGGGTTTTGTCATTTGTTCTAAGGTTGTTTTGTTCTTTGTTCTAGTTGTGATTTGTCTGTACATGTTTGTGTTCTGTCATTATGTCCTTTTGTCATTTGACCAAGATCACTTTGTATTTTGGCCAATAGAATTTTGTCTGTCATACAAGATGTATTTGTCTTTTGTCCATGTTGTGGTGTTGTTTGTACAAGTCTGTCTACAGTAGCAATACATTTGTGGATCAAAATTTATAGGAGCCAAATCTTTCGAGTGTGAAGTATTGACCACGAAACCAAGTCATGTGTAGTTTACCTGGATGTTTGTTGTGGTGTGTGGTTTGACACAATAAACACGCCAGCACGAAACTAGCAACTCGATACGTAGACACGTATTCTGTCAAAGTATCAAGGTGGCAAGCCTAACACTCCAACTCGAACTTGCAGACACCACTCAAGCATCTCACGCACACACACCATCGCAGCTGACAGCGGCGACAACAAGGCTGCTCGTGCTCGTACAGGCATGATGTGTGTCGCCGTTCTTCTCTCCTCGTTGTGGTCTCAATCAATCTAGCACAACAACAAGCAAACAAACAACAAGTGTAGCAACTTGCGAGGTGTGTTTGCACTTGCTCCTGCACAAGCACACAACCAAGCACCAACAACTCCACACAGGCACACAAGTACCGATGTTCACAAGCGTCAAGAGCAAGCAATTCAGTGCTGCGGCTCACTCTCAGCGAGCTCGTCGCTCGCATCTGAGTCGACGCACTCAGGACAACAGATCAACATACAAACAAACAAGTACACACAACAGTTCATCGTTCCATGGCTGCGCAGCGTCGTGTCTGTGTGTTGTTCGCCTCTGGAAGTACGAGGACTGCTGCTGCTGTGGCACTTGGAGCCGAGTGCGTGTGACGAATCGACTTGGCAAACGCGACTGGACTGGCACGCCGCACTACGACACGGCACGCACAACACACATCAGGCGAATCTCTTCTCTTCGACTCTCTCTACGCGACGCTCTCAGACACAGGGCTCTCGGACACAGACCGTCGTGTATCATCAACAGACATTGCAAAGACACCACCCACCGTGTGCTGCACTAGGCGTCGGAGCACGACTACGCGCTACACAAGACCACACGGCCATGTGTATGTGGACGCGAGACGGAAAGACAAGTATGTGTATCTGTACGTTGCAAGCTTGAACAACAACAACAACAACGGCAGCAACGCCAGCAACAACAACGACAACGCGCGTGACTGAATGGTGACACAACTGACCAGAGCTCTACTGTAGTCTCACCAACTTGAACTAGTTCGTCGCGTGCTCTACGAGACGCGCGTAGATGCCGTTGCGCGCCAGGAGCTCTGCGTGCGTGCCCTCCTCCGCAATGTGTCCGTGGCTCACGACGCAGATCTTGTCAGCCTTGCGGATCGTCGACAGCCGGTGCGCAATGATGATCGTCGTGCGGCGCTTGAGCGCCACGACCTTGTCGAGCGCCTCCTGCACGATCTTCTCGCTCTCCGAGTCCAAAGCGCTCGTGGCTTCGTCGAGCAGCAGGATCTCCGGGTTCTTCAGGATCGCGCGCGCAATCGCGATGCGCTGCTTCTGGCCGCCCGAGAGCTGCTCGCCCTTCATGCCCACTTGCGTCTCGTAGCCGTCCGGGAAGCGCGTGATGAAGTCGTGCGCGTTCGCCATGCGCGCCGCCGACTCGATCTCCTCCTGGCTCGGCTTCGTCTGCAATCCGTACCCGATGTTGTCGGCGATCGTGCCGATGAACAGCGTCGGCTCCTGGCCCACGAGACCGATCTGCGACCGCAGCCAGTTCAGGTTCAGGTCCTTCAGGTTCGTGCCGTCGAGCAGCACTTCGCCGCGGACCGGGTCGTAGAACCGCTCAATGAGCGAGATGCACGTGCTCTTGCCGCCGCCCGATGGACCGCAGAACGCCACGGTCTGGCCTGCTTCGATCGTCAGGTTGTAGTTCTTGAGCACCGTCACCTCCGGTCGCGTCGGGTACCGGAACGTGATGTTCTTGAACTCGATCTTGCCCTCGACCTTCGCTGGTTTCAAACCGGACTCGTCAAACGCATCGATCGGGAGCTCGCGGTCACGAATCGCGACGATTGCTGCACCAGACTTGACAGCGTTGCCGGAATCGCCAAGGAACGACGCGGCGCTGCCCACACCTTGCGATGCCATCATGATCGCCATCAGCGTCCGCATGAGCTCCTTGAACGTGATGTCGCGCTTGTCGACGAGCACACCGCCGTACCAGAACACGAGCGCGTACGTTGCAAAGAGGATGAACGACGCAAAGCCGACGGCGAGACCATTGAGCTGTGCCTCGCGGCGACCGCTCTTCAGTGGCGCTTCGAGCAGTGCAGAGAACTTGTCGGAGATGCGCTTTTCAAGACCAAGCGATGCGACTGTGCGGATGTTGCTCAGCGCCTCGGACGCGTGAGTGCCGACTTCTGCGAGCTCGTCCGAGAGACCGCCTGGACCGTGGAGCTCCTTCATGTGAATAAAGTGGCCGACGATGAGCAGCGGAAAGACCGCGAGCATGATGAGCGTGAGCAGCCAGCTTCCGGTCGAGAACGAGATGATCACGGCGGCGATGAGCGTGAAGCCGGCTTGGAGCACGCGGCCCTGCGAGTCGCCCGAAATGAGCGCCACCTTGGTCGCGTTCGTCGACAGGTCGGCCGTGAGCGCACCAGTGGCGTTCTTCTTCTCGTCAAAGAACGCGATGTTCTGACGGCAAAGAGCTGTGAAGTGGATGTCGCGGAGGCGAGACGTGAGCTTCTCGGCCATGTACTTGAAGCAAAAGTTCTGGACCGACGTGACGAGGAAGATCACGACTGCGCCGCCGATGTAGCAGAAGCCGTAGATCATGACGTCGTCCGAGAGCGAATCGAGGTACGAGTGGTCGTCGCTGTTGCGGAAGCGCGCGTACTTGACCGTCATCGTCGCGACCATCTCACTGATCAAGATCGCCGAGCACGGCAGTGCGAAGCCGTTGATACCGGCCGCAAACATCCCGACAAAGAAGAACTTGCGCTCTGGACGGCTGAACGCCATTGCGTCGCGGAGCGTAAACCGACCGCTCTTCACCAGGTCCTCCGGCTCGTTCGCAGCCGTAACGTCGCCAGCACGGTCACTCTTCACAGACCGGACGCTGTTCTTGCGCACCATCTCGACGACGACGTCAGTACTGGCTCCGCCTTCGCGTGCCTCCGCGAGCTCCGCGGCAGCAGACTCGGCTTCCTCTTGCGCCTTCTCCTCCTGAATCGTGTACAAGTTGCGGTACACACCGTGCTCGATCGCGATGAGCTCGTCGTGCGGACCCTCTTCGAACACTGCGCCGCCCGAGAGCACGACGATCTTGTCGGCGCGACGCACAGTGCTCAGTCGGTGCGCAATCACGAGCGTCGTCATCTGCGTCTTGTCCATCAAGTCGTTGAGCGCCGCCTGCACGACACGCTCGCTCTCAGCGTCCAAAGCGCTCGTGGCTTCGTCGAGCACGAGGATCTTGGGTTCCCGCACGATCGCACGCGCAATGGCCACGCGCTGCTTCTGGCCACCCGAGAGCGACACGCCCTTCTCGCCCACCAATGTGTCGTAGTTCTGCGGCAACGACATGATGAAGTTGTGCGCGTTCGCGAGCTTTGCCGCCGCTTCGACTTGTTCTCGTGTCACGGCAGAATTGGCGCTATCGGACTGTCGATGCGTGCAGCTCGCAGCGCCAAGCGCAATGTTCTCAAAGATCGTGTTCGCAAACAGCACGGGCTCCTGCGACACAAGGCCGATCTGCGACCGGAGCCACTGCACATTGAGCGTCTTGATGTCGCGGCCGTCGAGCAAGATCGTGCCGCTGCTCGGGTCGTAGAAGCGCTCGAGCAGCGCAATGAGCGTCGACTTGCCGCCGCCGCTTGCGCCGACAAACGCCACGGTCTGTCCGCTCTCGATCTTCACGCTGTAGTTCTTCAAGATCTGCGCGTCCGGACGGCTCGGGTACGTGAAGTTGAGGTCGATCGCCTGGATCGCACCCTCGCACGAGTCCGGGATGATGCCGTCATCCTTCGACGCGTCGACCGCCGAGACCGTGTCGAGGATCTTGTACAGCGCGGCGGCCGCACCGCGCGCTTCGGCGACCGCCGAGATGCTCGGCGAGATCTGCGCGAGCGAGAAACTGCCCATGAGCACACCGAAGAACGCCTGGAAGACTTCGCTTGGTGACGTCGTGCCGCGCGCGACCTTGGAGCCACCATACCAGAGCCCAGCTGCGTACATGATCCAGATGCTGCCCAAGAAGAGTCCAAAGACCGTGGACGAGTACTTGGCGAGGTTGATGTTCTCAGTCTCAGCCACGAGCGCTCGCTCGTTGTACTTGGCGATCGCGCGCTTCTCGCCGTTGAGCGACGAGACTGTGCGGATCGACCCGAGCGTCTCCTCTGCGACCGCGCCAGCCTCTGCATACATCTTCTGCGAGTACTCGGACCGCGTGCGCATCATCTTGAGGAGCGACATGAGCGAGAGCGCCATGACTGGTACAATGCAAATCATGATCAGCGTCATATCCCAGCCCTGTGTAAACCCGATGATGTAGCCCGCGAAGAACTGGCAGCCGTACTTGAAGCAGTCGCCGAGCTTGTGTCCCATGCCGTCTTTGATCTTGACCGTGTCGCCAGTGAGGCGACTCGAGAGCTGCAGCGCGTCGTTGCTGTCGTACCACGCGATGTCGAGGTAAAGCATGTGCTTGAGCGCTTGGTCGCGCAGCGCTTTCATCTGCCGCTCGGCCGTGTTCGAGAAGAGCACGTACGCAGCGTAGTCCGTGACGAACAAGCCGACGGCGAGGAAAAAGTAGTTGAGCGCCGCAGTGTTGATCGCGTCTTTGTCGACACTGCCGTCAGGACGAGCGAACGCTGAGATCGCACTGCCAAAGATGAGCGCCATGACCGGGAAGAGCGCGCCGTTCGCAGCCGCCATGATGCAGCCTAGCACGACCGAGGCAATGTCGAAGGGCGTTGCGTAGCGGTAGAGCTGCGTGATCGGCATCGGCGGCACCTTGGGCGCCTCGCTCTCCGCCTTCTTTGGAGCAACATCGATCTCGCTGGCGCTTTCGCTGCTCTTCTCCGTCGTCTTCTTCTCCTTGTCTTTCGCGTCGCTCTGCGCCGAGGTCGTGGTCTTGCCAGCGCGCGGCGTCAGCACTGCGACGTACTCGGTCGCGACTGGCGCCGGCGCATCCGACGTCGGGTCAAAGTCGTCATTCACAGCCATGGCGCTTCGTTCTGCTCGCGACGGAGGAAGTGGCCAAGTGAAGAGCTCATGAGAGCGAGTAGCGCGAGAGCTCCTCTTCCTGCCAGCGCTGGCGATCTTGCGAGTGTCGTTTGATTGGCAATCGACTGACAAAACCAACCGTAAGTCGGTGACCGAGCACTGGTGCACTTGGTTTTTGTATTAATGCAGAATGATGGTTGATTGTTCAAATAGGGCTAGGTGCAAATGATGATGCCGTGTCTCATGTGGTCCACACAACGATATGGCCAATGGGTTCACCTCATATGCCTCTCCAAGCTGTGTCTCCTTGGTCTGTTTGACGTGCTCCGACATGCTGCTGTACCTGCTTTGAAGCGAGCACGACGCGTAGAATGCCGCGACGCACACACACTAGCACAAGAGCACGCTCGAGCACTCGCAAACGAGGGCGTGTACTCCATACAGCAGCATCTGCTCAAACACAAGACATCACAGACGACGTACCAACGGCGCCATCTGGATGCAATACACAACAGCGGCGAACACACATCATGTCATCGACACATCGAACTCGCAATGTCGCAACCGCATGGATTCAAACGAATGGATGGCTGCTTGGTGCTTCAAGCACCCATATGTCTGTATGTCGTCGAGGTTGCCTGTGGAGCGAACACGCTGCTCGACATGCTTGTTAGAGCGCGGCACTTTCTCACATGTGAGTGAGCGAGATCATGCGTTGCACCACGCTGGTCGTATGTATCAGTGGCTCCTCACAACGTGCGAGCGTGTCGATTCACAGTCTGTAGTCAGCAAGACACGAGACTGTATGGCACACGTGCAAGAGCTCCACTACACACCCTTGCTCCACAGAGTCTACTTTCAAACCAAACGTATATTGCTAGTGGTCAAATACTGCAACTCCTATCCAAGACCAAGCACTCACGACGACGCCGACTCGACAAGTCCTGTGTAGATGCCATTCAGAGCGAGCAGCTCCGAGTGCGTGCCTTGCTCGGCGATGCGGCCGCCGCTCACGACGCAGATCTTGTCAGCCTTGCGGATCGTCGACAGCCGGTGCGCAATGATGATCGTCGTGCGGCGCTTGAGCGCCACGACCTTGTCGAGCGCCTCCTGCACGATCTTCTCGCTCTCCGAGTCCAAAGCGCTCGTGGCTTCGTCGAGCAGCAGGATCTCCGGGTTCTTCAGGATCGCGCGCGCAATCGCGATGCGCTGCTTCTGGCCGCCCGAGAGCTGCTCGCCCTTCATGCCCACTTGCGTCTCGTAGCCGTCCGGGAAGCGCGTGATGAAGTCGTGCGCGTTCGCCATGCGCGCCGCCGACTCGATCTCCTCCTGGCTCGGCTTCGTCTGCAATCCGTACCCGATGTTGTCGGCGATCGTGCCGATGAACAGCGTCGGCTCCTGGCCCACGAGACCGATCTGCGACCGCAGCCAGTTCAGGTTCAGGTCCTTCAGGTTCGTGCCGTCGAGCAGCACTTCGCCGCGGACCGGGTCGTAGAACCGCTCAATGAGCGAGATGCACGTGCTCTTGCCGCCGCCCGATGGACCGCAGAACGCCACGGTCTGGCCTGCTTCGATCGTCAGGTTGTAGTTCTTGAGCACCGTCACCTCCGGTCGCGTCGGGTACCGGAACGTGATGTTCTTGAACTCGATCTTGCCCTCGACCTTGTGCGGCTGGAGACCCGACTCTTCGAACGAGTCGATCGGCACCTTGCGGTCGCGCAGCGTCACGATCTTCGAGCCCGACTTGAACGCCGTCTCCGAATCACTGAAGTACGACGTCGCGCCGCTCACGCCCTGGATCGACATCATGATCGCCATCTGCGTCCGGATCATCTGCGTAAACGTAATGTCGCCGTCGTTCACGAGCTTTGCGCCGTACCAGAACACGAGCGAGTAGGCGGCCATCATGATGAACGAGCTGAAGCCGAGTGCGAGGCCGTTGATCTGCGCCTCCTTCTTGCCTTTCTTCATCGGAACCTCCAAGAGCTCCAAGTACTTCTCCGACGACGTCTTCTCGATGCCGAGCGAGATCACCGTGCGGATGTTCGTGAGCACCTCGGACGCGTGTGCACCAGACTCAGCGAGCTCGTCCGAGATCGAGTCCGTGGCGTGGATCTGCTTCATGCGGATGATCTGGCCGAGCAGCAGGAGCGGGAAGATCGCGAGCATGATGAGCGTGAGCAGCCAACTGCCAAAGCCAAACGCGATCACGAGCGCTGCGATCATCGTGAAGAACGCCTGGAAAACGCGCGCTTGCGAGTCGCCCGATAGCAGCGCGACTTTTGTTGCACTTGTTGCCAGGTCTGCGACGAGCGCGCCAGTGGCGTTCTCCTTCACGTCAAAGAAGCCGATGTTCTGGCGACACAGCGCCTCAAAGTTCGTGCTGCGGAGGCGCGTGATGAGCTTCTCGGAAATGTACTTGAAGCAGTA
This sequence comes from Pythium guiyangense, assembly GCA_003730235.1. Classification (NCBI taxonomy): domain Eukaryota; phylum Oomycota; class Peronosporomycetes; order Pythiales; family Pythiaceae; genus Pythium; species Pythium guiyangense. Next base: position 140,013 of record QXDM01000033.1, read on the forward strand.
CGTCTGCATCCACATGAAGAACATGAGCACTGCGGCGCCGACGAGGTACAGGATGCCGTAGACCATCACATCGTCGTAGATCTTGTCCAAGTACTTGTGGTCCTGGAACTTCTGGAAGTTGGCGTACCCAGACGTCATCGACGTGATCATGCCACTCACGAGAAGCGCAGACGCAGGCATAGCAGCGCCGCCGACGCACGCGCCGATCATCCCAAAGACAAAGTACTTCCAGTCCGGTTTGCACAGCCGCGCGATGTCCATCAGCCCAAACTTCTGCAGCGTCATGTCGTTGTTCTCGACGTCGCTGATCGAGATGTCGGTCTTCGTCGACACAAAACTCGACCGGTGCGTCAGTGCGCGCTCTTCATTCGCGTCGCCGTCGTCTTCAGCAGCGGCATCCTCTTCGTCCTTCGACCGGAGCTGCTGGATCGTGTACATGTTGCGGTAAATGCCGCCGTCGATCTTGATGAGCTCGTCGTGCGGACCCTCCTCTGCGACTGCACCGCCCGAGAGCACGACGATCTTGTCGGCGTGGCGGATCGTGCTCAGTCGGTGCGCGATCACAAGCGTCGTCATCTGCGTCTTGGCCATGAGGTTGTTCAGCGCCGCCTGCACGACACGCTCGCTCTCAGCGTCCAAAGCGCTCGTGGCTTCGTCGAGCACGAGGATCTTGGGCTGGCGCACCACAGCACGAGCGATCGCGACGCGCTGCTTCTGGCCACCCGAGAGCGACACGCCCTTCTCGCCCACAAGCGTGTCGTAGTTCTGCGGCAGCGACATGATGAAGTTGTGCGCGTTCGCGAGCTTCGCGGCCTCGATCGCCTGCTCGCGCGTCACGTCCTTGCCGCCGGCGGCGATGTTCTCGAAGATCGTCGTGGCAAACAGCACGGGCTCCTGCGACACAAGACCGATCTGCGAGCGGAGCCACTTGACGTTCAGCGTCTTCACGTCGCGGCCGTCGAGGTACAGCGTACCGCTGCTCGGGTCGTAGAAGCGCTCGAGCAGCGCAATGAGCGTCGACTTGCCGCCGCCGCTTGCGCCAGCGAACGCCACGGTCTCGCCTGCGGCGATCTTCACGCTGTACTTCTTCAGGATCTGCGCGTCCGGACGGCTCGGGTACGTGAAGTCGATGCCGACGGCTTCGATCGCGCCCTCGCATGACTCGGGGATGATGCCATCGTCAGCCGACGCGTCGATCTCGGACTTGGTGTCGAGGATCTTGAACAACGCAAGCGCAGCACCGGTCGCCTCCGACACAGCCGAGATGTTGGGCGAGATCTGCGCGAGCGAGCCCGTACCGATGAGGATCGAGAAGAACGCCGAGAAGACTGTACCGGGGTCCGTCTTATTGTCCGAGACCTTCTTGCCGCCGTACCAGAGCCCGATCGAGTACATGACCCAGACACTGCCAATGAACATCGCAAAGACGATCGAGACGAGCTTGTGCAGCGCGATGTTCTCGCGCTCGGCTTCATCGACCTTGGCACGGTACTTGCTCATCGCGCGCTTCTCGCCGTTGAGCGACGCAATCGTACGGATGGACCCGAGCGTCTCCTCTGCGACGGCACCAGCCTGGGCGTAGACCTTCTGAGCCCACTCGGACCGCTTTGTGAGCGTCTTGATGAGCCAACCGAGCGAGATGGCCATCACAGGCATGACGCATGCCATTGCCAACGCAATGTCCCAGCCTTTCGTGAAGCCGATGATGAAGCCGACGACAAACGTCATCGTGAACCGGAACGAGTCGCCAAGCTTCTGACCCATGCCAGCCTTGATCTTGACCGTGTCGCCAGTGAGACGACTCGAGAGCTGCAGCGCGTCGTTGCTGTCGTACCACGAGATATCGAGGTAGAGCATGTGCTTGAGCGCCTCGCCACGCAGCGCCTTCATCTGGCGCTCGGCACTGTGGTAGAACGCGACGTAGGACACGTAGTCGGTGACAAACATGAAGATCGCGATGAAGAGGAAGTTGAGCGCCGCCTTGTTAATCGCGTCTTGGTCGATCGGGATCGATGCAAAGCCGTTGAGGACGTTGCCAAAGACGATCGCCATCGTCGGGAACAGTGCGCCGTTCGCAGCGGCCATGAGCACGCCGACCGAGAGCAAGAACTTGTCGTACACGGTCGCGAAGCGGTAGAGCTGCGCAAAGTTGAAGCTCTTAGGCGGTCCTTTGTCCTTGGCCGCGTCGCCGCTGCCTTTGCTCGATGAGCGCTCGGACTGCGTATCATTGCTGTGCTTGTCGTCCTTGGCGTCGCCGAGCTTGACTGCGACTGCGATCGCATCGCTGTGGCGCGGCGTCTCGACACGGACGTACTCGCTCTGGAGCGCGTGCTTGTCGTTGTGGTCATCGCTGCCATGGACAGCTGCATCCGATGTCGGTGGTGCCGTTTTCTTCTTGAGAAACGAGAACGGCGCCATGGCGCTCGTTCAGCGGTGCGGATGTGCGGACGTGTGTGCGAGAGAGAGAGCGACAGCGAACAAGAGGGGAGCTCACTCGATGACCGGTGTGATCGGAGCACGGTAAGTCGGCGAATGACGGGAGGTTGGAGACGAGAGGAAGCGAGGCGCCTCGCGTGCGAACGAAGACACAGAATCTGTTGGGGTGCCGCAACTCGGATGCGGGTCATGGACAAGGGGATGACTGGAGTGAACTAAAGTATAGTTCAAACAAGTATAATGACAGAACTGTTGCGTCATCGTCATTCCTGATACAGGAATGATGGTGCTTTCAAATGGACGACTAGCGAAGTTGCCACTGTTTCCTCAAGTGAATGTGCTTTGGCTCGGCGGTCGTATATGTAGTGGCCTTGCCACACCAACCAACCAAGGGCAACACAACGCACCTACGTGCACAAACACTCCATGCCAGCGTTGGTTGCCTCTTGCTTGCATTTCTGTACGCACACTCAACGCTTGGTTTGCTGCCGAGCAAAACACTCATCAACGAACTGTCAAAGGACAGTCGTGCAGTCGCGAGTTCAGTATACTATACAAACATCAAGTCATTTTGACATCACTGCTATAACAAATATCGATTGCGTCGATAAAATTCAACAGGTCAAGAGTAAACAGTGAAGACTCAAATACCTTGGCAGCTCTATACTATATTATACGCAAGTCAAATCGCTCCCCATACTCTTTGTGACTCTTTGTGACTCCTCATGGCGATCCATGACGCGGAACCTGCTCACTGGTCGGTCAATCACGTGTGTCGAGTTGCTTGCTTCGGACACATATGAGCTGGTGGTGCTCGCACTCGCGTTGCAGCGCTACCGCCAGCTATCCTGAATGAACACTTGGAAGAAATCGTACGTCAACTGCATTGCTCAAACGCAAAAGGTAGTGACAACATCTGCCTGCTTGTTAATACTGGAGCCACCAAGTTCATTGCCGTCAACACCCCTCGGACTCTCAAGGTAGACCATGGACATTGTATCGTCAACGCTGCATGTTTCGACCAATCAGTTCATCGCACACGCGATGAGTCCGGCATAGATGCCATTCAGAGCGAGCAGCTCCGAGTGCGTGCCTTGCTCGGTGATGCGGCCGCCGCTCACGACGCAGATCTTGTCAGCCTTGCGGATCGTCGACAGCCGGTGCGCAATGATGATCGTCGTGCGGCGCTTGAGCGCCACGACCTTGTCGAGCGCCTCCTGCACGATCTTCTCGCTCTCCGAGTCCAAAGCGCTCGTGGCTTCGTCGAGCAGCAGGATCTCCGGGTTCTTCAGGATCGCGCGCGCAATCGCGATGCGCTGCTTCTGGCCGCCCGAGAGCTGCTCGCCCTTCATGCCCACTTGCGTCTCGTAGCCGTCCGGGAAGCGCGTGATGAAGTCGTGCGCGTTCGCCATGCGCGCCGCCGACTCGATCTCCTCCTGGCTCGGCTTCGTCTGCAATCCGTACCCGATGTTGTCGGCGATCGTGCCGATGAACAGCGTCGGCTCCTGGCCCACGAGACCGATCTGCGACCGCAGCCAGTTCAGGTTCAGGTCCTTCAGGTTCGTGCCGTCGAGCAGCACTTCGCCGCGGACCGGGTCGTAGAACCGCTCAATGAGCGAGATGCACGTGCTCTTGCCGCCGCCCGATGGACCGCAGAACGCCACGGTCTGGCCTGCTTCGATCGTCAGGTTGTAGTTCTTGAGCACCGTCACCTCCGGTCGCGTCGGGTACCGGAACGTGATGTTCTTGAACTCGATCTTGCCCTCGACCTTGTGCGGCTGGAGACCCGACTCTTCGAACGAGTCGATCGGCACCTTGCGGTCGCGCAGCGTTACGATCTTCGAGCCCGACTTGTAGGCTGCAGTGGAATCGCCAAAGTACGATGCGGCACCCGTGACACCGATGATGGACATCATCATCGCCATGGTGCTGTTCATCATCTCTTCGAACGTGATAGTGCCGTCGTTCACGAGCTTTGCGCCGTACCAGAACACGAGCGCGTACGACGCCATCATGATGAACGAGCTGAAGCCGAGCGCGATGCCGTTGATCTGCGCCTCCTTCTTGCCTTTCTTGAGCGGCACCTCGAGGAGCGTCATGAACTTGTCGGTGGACACTGTCTCGGCCCCGAGCGACACGACTGTACGGATGTTCGTGAGCACTTCGGACGCGTGTGCGCCAGACTCGCCGAGGTCGTCGGAGATCGCATCGCGCTGCTCGAGCTCGCGGTCGCGCACGATCTGGCCAGCGACGAGGAGCGGAAAGAGCACGAGCATGATGAGCGTCAGCTGCCAGCTCCCAAAGCCAAACGCGATCGCGAGAGCACCGAGCATCGTAAAGAGAGCTTGGAAGACGCGTGCTTGCGCATCGCCCGACATGAGCGCAACTTTCGTTGCACTCGTGGCGAGATCCGAGACGAGCGCACCGGTGGCGTGCTCTTTCTTGTCAAAGAAGCCGACGTTCTGGCGGCACAGCGCTTCAAAGTTGGTGTTGCGCAGGCGCATCGTGAGGCGCTCCGAGAGGTACTTGAAACAGTAGATCTCGAGCCAAACGAAGCCGACCATCGCTGCCGCGCCGATGAGAAAGATGATGCCGTAGAGCATCACTTCGTCGTAGATGTCGTCCAAGTGTCGCCTCTCACCAAACTCCTTGTACTTGGCGTACCCTTCGGTCATCGACGTGATCATGCCGGTCACAAGAAGCGCTGATGCTGGAAACGACACGCCGCCGACGCACGCGCCGATCATGCCAAAGACAAAGTGCTTCCAGTCCGGTTTGCATAGCCGAGCGATGTCCATCATGCCGAACGGTTGCTTCTCGAGCTCGTTGTTCTCGACGTCGCTGATCGAGATGTCGGTCTTTGCCGACATCACGCTCGAGCGATGAGTGACTCCGCCGTGTTCATCACCGCCGTACAAGTCTGCGTCGTCGTTGTCGTCTTCAGCAGCGGCATCCTCTTCGTCCTTCGACCGGAGCTGCTGGATCGTGTACATGTTGCGGTAAATGCCGCCGTCGATCTTGATGAGCTCGTCGTGCGGACCCTCCTCTGCGACTGCACCGCCCGAGAGCACGACGATCTTGTCGGCGTGGCGGATCGTGCTCAGTCGGTGCGCGATCACAAGCGTCGTCATCTGCGTCTTGGCCATGAGGTTGTTCAGCGCCGCCTGCACGACACGCTCGCTCTCAGCGTCCAAAGCGCTCGTGGCTTCGTCGAGCACGAGGATCTTGGGCTGGCGCACCACAGCACGAGCGATCGCGACGCGCTGCTTCTGGCCACCCGAGAGCGACACGCCCTTCTCGCCCACAAGCGTGTCGTAGTTCTGCGGCAGCGACATGATGAAGTTGTGCGCGTTCGCGAGCTTCGCGGCCTCGATCGCCTGCTCGCGCGTCACGTCCTTGCCGCCGGCGGCGATGTTCTCGAAGATCGTCGTGGCAAACAGCACGGGCTCCTGCGACACAAGACCGATCTGCGAGCGGAGCCACTTGACGTTCAGCGTCTTCACGTCGCGGCCGTCGAGGTACAGCGTACCGCTGCTCGGGTCGTAGAAGCGCTCGAGCAGCGCAATGAGCGTCGACTTGCCGCCGCCGCTTGCGCCAGCGAACGCCACGGTCTCGCCTGCGGCGATCTTCACGCTGTACTTCTTCAGGATCTGCGCGTCCGGACGGCTCGGGTACGTGAAGTCGATGCCGACGGCTTCGATCGCGCCCTCGCATGACTCGGGGATGATGCCATCGTCAGCCGACGCGTCGATCTCGGACTTGGTGTCGAGGATCTCATACAGCGCCAAGGCGGCTCCAGTGGCTTCGGAGACGGCAGTGATGTTTGGAGATACCAACGCCAGCGTCTCAGTGCCGGTCATGACTGCAAAGAACGCTGTGAAGACGCTGCCGGGGTCGCTCTTGCCATCCGAGACCTTCTTGCCGCCGTACCAGAGCCCGATCGAGTACATGACCCAGATGCTTCCGACAAACATCGCAAAGACGATCGACATGACCTTGTGCAGCGCGATGTTCTCGCGCTCGGCTGCAGCCGTCTTGGCCTTGTACGCGGCGATCGCGCGCTTCTCGCCGTTGAGCGACGCAATCGTACGGATCGACCCGAGAGTCTCTTCGGCCACCGCACCAGCTTGTGCGTAGACCTTCTGAGCCCATTCGGACTGCTTCGTGAGACTCGTGACGAGCCACGCGAGCGAGACTGCCATGATCGGCACAGCGCACGCCATCACGAGCGCGATGTCCCAGCCCTTGACGATGCCGATCACAAAGCCGACGATGCACGTTGTCGCGAACCGGAGCGAGTCGCCGAGCTTCTGACCCATGCCAGCCTTGATCTTGACCGTGTCGCCCGTGAGACGAGAGGCGAGTTGCATGGCGTCGTGCTTGTCGAACCACGAAATGTCGAGGTAGAGCATGTGCTTGAGCGCCTCGCCGCGCAGCGCCTTCATCTGGCGCTCCGCCGTGTGGAAGAACGTGACGAACGAGATGTAGTCTGTGAAGAACATACAGATCGCAATGATGAAGTAGTTGAGCGCCGCCTTGTTGATCGCGTCCTGGTCAATGGGGCGCGACGTGAAGCCGTTGAGGACGTCTCCAAAGACGATCGCCATCAGCGGAAAGAGCACGCCATTCGCGATGATCGTCGTGATGCCGATCCCGAGGAGCACGTAGTCGTACGCCGTTGCGTAGCGATAGAGCTGCGTGAACCGGAAACTCGTCGGTGGCTTGTCGTCGTCGATGGCAGAGCTCTCGTCGTCTGTGCTGCTCCGTAGCTTTTTCGCAGCTCTGTTGTCGGCTGTCTCGCTATGCTCGGCGACGTTCACCTTGGCGTCGACGCGCGGCGTCTCGACGCGGACGTACTCGCTAGCGAGGTCGCCGTTCTCTTGCGGCTTCAGTACCGATGGCGCCATCGCGACGGGAGCAGCAAGCGTTCGTGCGTGTGCTTGTGTGCGTCGACTCGAAATCAAAAGTGCGCGCTTCGCACTCGTGCGCCAAGCACTCGAGCACAAGGAGATTGGTCCAGAGACGAATCGTCTGGAGACGAATCCGAAGCCATTCGACGTGACCCGATACAGCGGACTAATCAACCGTCAAAAACGCGAGCGACCGCGACTCACAGCACACATGCAGCCTGCATGTTCGTCCTTCCTACGACCACCTACGAGCGCGACGTGTGGTCTGTGATCGGAGCAAGGGTCGGTCGCCCATAGCACGTGCGCGCGACCAGCGAGCTCTTTCGCCAAGTATCTGCTATACTCACCTACACAAGTCTGCTGCGTCTAAACACATCGCTACTGCGATCATGCGCAAGCAACGAATGATCAGCAACACACACACACATCACGACGTTCGTGCTATCAAACGCCGAGCACGTGACACATCAATCGGCCATCGACGAGAGGCGATCGAGTGAGGCGTGGCGCCTGCGTGAGCTTGAACAAGGAGCGTTTCCGATACTGAGAGTAAAGACAATGGTGTCTGCATGTGGACACACGGCGTGACACTCAACCAAGACTCGAATGCGCCACGACACACCTGCTTTAGTATCACTCACGCACTCGCATTTGTCAGTCTTGCGCCACTCGTCGACGTTTGCTCGCACTCGCAGTAGCACTCGTGTCTGTCAGCATATCGTCGGCAGTCCTGTCGATCGGCGTGGTCGGGTCTGTCTGTCGACTCTGCGCCTGCTGCTGCGGTTGGTGAGCAGTCAACTGGCCTGGTGCTAGTACTGGCACCGCCTGCTGCTGCTGCGGTACTGCATTCGCCACTGGCGCGGCATTCGCGCCGCCTGCCGGCTCCTGTGTCACCGTTGTCGCTTTCGCTGTCTTTTGGGCTGAAAGTTGCTGCTGCAGGTCCTGGATCTTGCGCCGCAAGTGCTCGATGTGCTGGCGCTGGAACTCGTGTGAGCTCCCGAGCTTGAGTAGCTCTGCGTACTGCGCGTCGTTCGTCGCTTGGAGCTGCTGCACTTCTCGCCGCAGCACGTCGTTCTCAGCTTTGAGCTGCCGCGAGTCGCCCACGCAGTCGCGCTTCGCGCTCTTGAGCGCCTTGATCTCCTCGCGCATGCGCGCAATTACCTCGCGCTGCTGCTCGTCACGCGACACCTTTGGTCGTGTCGCCTCAATAGGCACGGGCAGCGGCGCGGGCGGGTCGCGCGAGAGTCCGTGCGGCAGACGCCCGCTCCCGCGCACCCACGCGAGCGTGAACTGGAGCGTCGGCCCCCAGTTCGGGTTCCGCCGCGTGTACACGCGCTGGCTCAGCTGGAGCACGAGGTCGTCGCGACTGCGCGAGAGCAACACGTTCTTGCACGTGTCGCTCTTGTGCACGCGCGGGTCGTAGTGCAGCGCGAGCTTCGTTGAGACACAAAGAAAGAAGAGAGGGAGAGAGCAACCGCAGCGTCAGCACGACGATGCCCGTGACAGCGTAGCAGTCAAGCACAATGTGCTCAGACACATACACACACACTAATGCACGCGCACCTCGAGCAGTGTCATCTCCATTGTGAACTGATCGCGGTACATTTGATTCTCTGCAAACACTAATCGGTTGTCGATCGCGCAGTACCTGCAGACAGTGAGCACATGTACACGCATGTGTCAATCGAGTTGGTATGTCATCGTACTTGCATCAGAGCGCTCTGCCAGTCAAGCACATGTCTGCGCGATGTGAGCGAGCGAGAGCAACAGTTGGAAAAGCGCGTGCGCACCATTCGCGCTCAGTTGAGACGCTCTTGAGCCACACGCTCCCATGCGCGTGCTCGTAGTCGATGCGGTACTCGTACGAGTCGCCCGGCAGCGACGCGAACGTCGTGATGCCAGCCTTGTGCACGTCCTCACGCAGCATTTTTCTGCTTGTTGTCTGTCAAATTATCTGACACAACAAACTATACCTGTCTATATACACAATTTTCAAAATCCTGTGTGGCAAGAAAAGGAGACAGCAAAAGGTCAGTGCTAGGACGTGTGAATAACAATAGGATAAAAATATGCATCTGCCCAGATACGTATAAACGTGTTTATGTCAGCAAACACGAAAAATAGGTAAACGACCAATTATGGCGGAAAACGAAAACCTAAGCTCTTTTTTGTCTGGCGTAACTCACTTCAAACACATTCTCTTCGAGTCCAATCAATTTCAATCAAAAGTGAGTAAGAAGAACTATCTGAACAGGAGCTTTACATGTCTAAGAAAATCACTAAATAGCGAGTTGTGGTCGTTTTAGTGAAAGAGTTTTATGGCACATTTTTATGGACAGAACAGTATTTGGCTGGTGAAAATGAATACAAAAATCAAGTGAAAATTGATCATTTCCGTGATGCGATCCAAAATATTTAAACCCCTATGACTTCATCGCAAAAGTGCTGGACGATTTTATATGCACAATAGCTGCTTTCCAGTCGCTTGCACCGATTTTGGCAGGACTGATATTGGTCATCACCGCGTTTTGTGTGGCAACGTTTGACACAATGTTTATATATAATGGCGCACCATACGTATTCCTTACTCTTGACCATAAACTGATAGCCCCTGGTTTAGATCAATCAGACTCGTCAATTTCTTTATTCCTGCGATACAATTGGATATTGCCTATATTCCGCCATTTTTGGTCGTTCGCCATAATGTGATCGTTTACCTTAATTGCATTTACCGTCCGTACACATAGATCTAAAAATGGCTAATGACAATACGTCGTTTACCTTAACCCCCTATTACCGATGGTGTGTAAGCGAAATGTGGTGGAAACATGTTGTATATGGACCCAGGTTTTTTGGCCAACAATAGCGATTGGCTCAGAAACGCTGGCCGTATACTTTAATTCAGTGTTTTGTTTTTTCACAAACCTGATGACCGTTTGTCTATGTTTAGGATGGAAGCCATGGCCAAAAGAGAAAGCCGAAACTGGTGCAACAGGGTGACAGAAAAATGGCACTCTTGGACCAAGAGAAAGGGGCCATGAGCCTCACGCTCAAAACCACTCACATCCACTCACTGTGCTCATTTCAAAGTTTGGCGCCATTCTCTAATTCGCCTAGAAGCACGCACCAGACTCAATCGACCCGATGCGCACACGTCGCTCTGGTAAGAAACTTTCGTTGATGCGTATGTGTGAGTGCGCTCGCCTGACATGAGCAATTATTGCATTTGCCGCAGCCGCCAACCAGGAACGAGAAGAACATATCTGAGGTGCGCCGCAGTACACGAGGTATATGTGCAATGATGTGGCCGAACATACCCGTCGCGTATACTTCCATTGACGAAAGCTGTAGTTTGCGCGCATAGGCACGTAGACAGCCGATGTTCACGATCCATACTCAGAACTGTTTCGCTGCGCGTTGTGCTGGCACTTTAGGTCTCGCCTTGTCGATGAAGGTTGGCCAACTCGCCAAGGTCGATCGATAGCGAGGAAGGCTTGGAATACTTGCTTGGGACAGAAGCTGTCGTTGACTACGGGTTAGCGCCTTCTTCCATCATGACCTCGCCAACCAAGACACCGCAACATCCACAGTGACGACGGTGCTGCAAGCTCTACTACAGTCGAAGACACGAGCGTGGGCGATGTTCGTGTCGACGACGTTGCTGCGAGCGATGCTGCAGTTGAAGATGGCAATGGTGCCGCATCACACAATGCACATGAGATTGCGAGTGACCCATGCAAGGACATGGTGTCCGAACGCCCAATACGCATGGTGTCCCGCATGGAGCGCTTTGGTTCTCAGCAGCCACACGAACGCAACATAGTTCCCACGCAGCGACAGCTTAACTAAGAGTACGACGAGGAACACAAAGATGGCGACGGCACTTCAGATGGGGCAGAGCAGCTACGCCACGTCCAGGACTGCCCAACTACTGCAGCTTCACGGCGATGGTGGAGGACGCAGCGAACTCATTTCGAGAACGATTACTCCGACGACTCCGACTTTGTCCCGACGAAGCAGTCTCCGTCGTTCAAAGTGCGCATCGACTCCGACAACCCGAACACCCTTGACGACGACGAGCACGAGTCAAATTTCGAGTCGGACAGATGTGAGGACGAGATCAACGATTGTCCAGTCATCCTGCCGCCGTCGTTCGATGACCAAGAGAGCGACACCATGAGCAACGAAGCAGACGACGACATGATCAGCAAGTCGTTTTTGCAAGCGATGGGCGGATCCGTCCGGCTGGCGCCCGGCTCTGTGAACAAGGCCGCTTTCAAGCAGATGCCGTCGCACTCCACGTCATTGGAGTTTGAGACGGCAGCGGCCGAGTATACATGGCTCTCGCGTGCACGCGGTGGCCCTGGCGCCGACGTCGCAGCGTTGGCAAGCTCGCCGATCGACTTGTTCTTCTACTTCTTCCCGAAAGCACTTTGGCTGGACATCGCGATGGAAAGCAATCGCTACGCGCGACAACAAGCTTAGGTGCGCGCTGAAGCGCTGCGCAAAAGCCAGTGACGGCGTGCGGCTGTGGGCGAAGATTAAATCGTCGAAAAGACAAGAGACATCAAGGCACGACTGAAGCGGTGCTCGCCTGTGGAGCCGCACGAGCTAACAATTGTTGTCGGGCTGCTTCTCGCAAACGTTCTGTGCCTACAAGAGCGTGGCTTGTACCAGCACTGGTCGATGACCGGAGAAGGCGCTCTACCACCAGATTCGTTAGGCAAGGTCATGGGACGGAACCGCTGCAATGATATCGTGCGAGATCTTCACTATTGCAACAACAACAACAACAGAGGCGACGTTCCAGACAAAGCCTGGAAGATTCGGATGGTCATCACGGTACTCCAGACTACGTTTGACGTTCCTCGCCGCGTGGAAGCTGACACCAGTGTTCTCCTTCGACGAAGGCGTTCTTACCAGCACATCACGCCGCTTCACGACTCGCACGTACATGCCCGACAAGCCTCATCGCTGGGGCACTAAGCTGTTCAAGACTTGCAACTCGGAGACGAGCTATTGCTTCAGGTGTGTTTTCGCTCTAAGATCAACATGATGTATAATACGCCATAGCATTACAAATATCAACATACCGGGGCCCCACGTTTGAGTTCTATTTCGGCAAAGCGCAGCACGATGGCGACACACCTGCAGCAGTCAACGGGACGGGACCAGCGGCCGTGGTCCGCAACATGAAGCATTTCCTTCGACGATCCACCGACATCGGCTGGCGCGTGGTGTCTCTCGATCGCTCTTACAGCACCGTTCCGCTGGCGCTGCAGCTGCTGCAAATGAAGATGTACTGCATCGGAACGATCATCACCAACCGACAAGGGAGCTGCTCTGCTGTTGAGGACAAGTCGAAGACGCTGCCAAGACATGTTCCTCGCGGCTCCTTTCAGCTGGCTCGCAGTGACGCGTGTTTATCAAAGCTCGCGGTCAAGTAGATGGACCACAAGCCCATGCATTTCCTGAGCTCTGGCGCCACGGGGAGCGTGTCGAGCGTGACTCGAACCAAGCGCGGTGCGCAAGAGACGATTTCGTGTCCCAAGGTCGTCGCCGGTTTCCCCGATACATGGGTGGCTTCGATCGTCATGATCAACTCCGTCTCCAGCGCTACTCGTTGCAGCTCCAGAACCACTTCCGCAAGTACTAAAAAATAGCGTGTTCCTCTTTCTCATCGATCTTGTGATCGTGAACCCGTACGTTACGCTCCGTGAGTGCGCGCGTCGGAGCGGCGAGAAGGCGATGATATGAGCAGAGTTCATGAGGGTGTTGCACCAACAACATCTCGGCGTGTCGGCTCAAGACTTCATCGACGTCGAGTCGCTCAGCTCCAAAGGCACGCTGCGAAAGCAGAAGAGAGCGCTTGAGGTCACTCAATAAATGTGCCAGCTCGACTAGTGGCGCGACTCCGGCACGCAGAACAAACGACATTGGCGCGCTTGCAAGGTCTGCTCTCTGCTCGTGCGGAAGAAAGGAGTGAAGTCGTCGTCGGCGTCGTTCTACTGCGAGACGTGCACTGTGGGTGACGCACGCGTCTACCTCTGCAACAAAGCGCATCGAGCAGACCAAGGCCACACCAAGACGTGTTTTGCACTCTGGCACACAGACTTTTCAAATGGGCAAGGCGATCCTAGAGGACATCACGAACAAAGTACTGGTGCGTCGGCCAAAGCAACCCAAAAAAGACAAACGCAGCGCCACGACAACGTCTGCCACCAGCAGATGAGGAAGGCGTGGGTGACTTCGCAGACTGATGAATACAGCATTCAACTGCTTGATTTGATTGCTTGTTTGGTTGGCGTCGTGTGTGTGGGTCGTGTGGCTCAAAGACATTCAGAGTTGTGGACTAAAACATATGCTACATCGATGTACAGAAAATCATGGATTTCAACATACCATGTAGGGAAATATCGCGCAGATCATGGTGCACCAGATACACTATCGACATGTCAATTTTACAAATATCTAAAAACTTGCACCTTTTTTCGGCTCCCCTGCTTTGCAGCACATACAAACACTACAATAAAGCAACATGGTGCATATGAAACCAAAACGCGACTTTTGCGGTAATAGGAGGGTTAAGTGCATTTACCGTCAATACACAAAGATCAAAAATGTTAATGACAATATGACGTAGAAAACATGATATCATACACTAAAGGCAAATGTTGATTAACTTAAAACTAGCAACCTTGATTAGATGTGCTCTACGATACATGTAGCTTTTGGCGACCACAGCCTCGTTTTCTCTAGATATAGATCACATCGCCCACGTTTTATACGTCAGTTTCTTGGCGAAGATGAGTAATCATTATACTGCGTACTGGGTCCCCATTTGCTGCAGACAATGCGAGAATGCAGTGACACGAGTGTGGTGGCGGTACTCGCCCGCGTAGACGTGCCGGCTGTCGTACCAGCTGGTTTCGGCACTTGTGACTCTTACGGTGCTTGAGCTGTTACGTGCTCCTATGGCGCTCAACAAGCTTTTCTGTCGTTGCTAGCTTGCGTATACAGCGATCGATGGAGCCGCCCTCGCGGTATCCGTGTGGGTGCACGCATGCTGTGGCCGACGCCAATCCCAGCGGCGGTCGCGTTGGGTTTGTTTTAAGCGAGTTAGCATTGACGCGTGATCGCTTAACGAATACAGAAACTCGATGGCCGTTGACCGTAATGCGCATCAGCTTGCGTCGGTCTAGTTGTTGCGCCAGCCTGCTCGATTCGCACACAACTCAAAAATTTACCTTCCCGCACCTCCTAATTGCACACCACCTGCACGAAGTCTTTCAACACAGCCTTGTAGATGATGACTTACGCCTCTGCAAACAATCAGTCGCGCCTTTATTTTAGGCTGAGATGGCGATCAAAGGTAGTCTCTGTGTGGCTCGCCCAGCTGGACGAAGTGTGGAGATGTTTGTTGTGATGTACGCGAGTGCGTTGGAGCAGAGCTGTTATCGGATTCAGGCAAAACTGTTTGTCAGTGCTCTCTATGTTGAGCATTGCTTGGTATCTCGTTGAGTTGCTATACAGGTCGAGCTTCCGTCCAAGCGCTTTGCCTTTCACGCCGACGCACTCGCAAGCACGCTAATGCAGCACCGTTTAAGGGATTCTTGCGAGAGGACGCGCAGCGATAGGTTCTCGCTCAGACATCGGAGGACCTGTATGTTGGTGGTGTGGGTGGCTTCCGTACGTGCATGCTTCAGCCAATGCAAGTGAACATTGATCTGGCCCAGCAACATCGTGTCGAAGCACTGGTGCTTCCACTGACGCTGCGGGCTCGACTTCTCATCTTGTTCGTCTTCTGCAGTGTCGTCCGTGCCGTTCAGGTTGTAAAAAGCATGAGGTGTTTGAGGGGTAAGTCGAATTGTGCAAGTTGTTGAAGAGGACCTCTCAAGATCGGGCGTTTTGCACTCGCGAGGGCGCCGCTCAAAGGATGATTGCGATAGGCCTAGCAGTGGCTCGTTCTTGTGTAGTCACTCAGTCGGACCTCAAAAACTACTCACACCATAGGTGTTGGCGCCGGCAACCGCGCTCCTAGTAGACAAGCACAAGACGAGTCGTGTCTGCTCCAACTGCAACAGCAAGCATAGACGACGCCATACGTAAATGACAACGGCGTATCTAGCCTGCGCGCAATACCCTGTACAGCAGCACATGCGGTATCACGTGGGATCGATACGCGAATATCGCTCGCAACATCTGGCGTCTCGGCAACGGCAACTTGTAACTCGACGGCCAGCAACGTCCACTTAGCCTTTAGTGTGTAATAGCAGCTTAAGCGGGCGGAGCGGCTTGTGACACCTTGCGCAATATGTGCATATGCAATATGTGCTTGTACGTACCAATACGTATGTAGAAATACACGGTCAAGTTTCTGAAATCGAAGCAGTACTTTGCGTACTATCGACGTTTTGTTTCGTCCTCTGTCTAAAATGGTACTACTATCAGAGAAGTACTTATATTGTGCAACCATATGTAGCGAGCTCCACCTGTTCCCGAAGCAACTTCTGCCATTTGTTTGCCCTATCATACTTGATTTACCAGTTCGCTGTGAGAGTAACGTCAGTTTTCTATTGTATTGTATTGTAGATGTCCCAAGGTTTGAATAGGGGCAACAATGTTTAAAACCGAACTTGTCGCGGTTTGAGTCTGTGTATTTATTCATTACTCGTGTCAGCTTTGCATGTTACACACCATAGTTTATATTTTGTCCAAGCAGTGATCTAGCTAGTGTAAGGATTACATTTGCCTTTTGAACAATAAGCATTTCGTCTTTTTGCGCAATCCATAATTGTACTATGTCTAATACCTTTCAAAAGTTTTCCGCGCTATTTGTATGGTGTACATGTAGGGTTTTGTCATTTGTTCTAAGGTTGTTTTGTTCTTTGTTCTAGTTGTGATTTGTCTGTACATGTTTGTGTTCTGTCATTATGTCCTTTTGTCATTTGACCAAGATCACTTTGTATTTTGGCCAATAGAATTTTGTCTGTCATACAAGATGTATTTGTCTTTTGTCCATGTTGTGGTGTTGTTTGTACAAGTCTGTCTACAGTAGCAATACATTTGTGGATCAAAATTTATAGGAGCCAAATCTTTCGAGTGTGAAGTATTGACCACGAAACCAAGTCATGTGTAGTTTACCTGGATGTTTGTTGTGGTGTGTGGTTTGACACAATAAACACGCCAGCACGAAACTAGCAACTCGATACGTAGACACGTATTCTGTCAAAGTATCAAGGTGGCAAGCCTAACACTCCAACTCGAACTTGCAGACACCACTCAAGCATCTCACGCACACACACCATCGCAGCTGACAGCGGCGACAACAAGGCTGCTCGTGCTCGTACAGGCATGATGTGTGTCGCCGTTCTTCTCTCCTCGTTGTGGTCTCAATCAATCTAGCACAACAACAAGCAAGCAAACAACAAGTGTAGCAACTTGCGAGGTGTGTTTGCACTTGCTCCTGCACAAGCACACAACCAAGCACCAACAACTCCACACAGGCACACAAGTACCGATGTTCACAAGCGTCAAGAGCAAGCAATTCAGTGCTGCGGCTCACTCTCAGCGAGCTCGTCGCTCGCATCTGAGTCGACGCACTCAGGACAACAGATCAACATACAAACAAACAAGTACACACAACAGTTCATCGTTCCATGGCTGCGCAGCGTCGTGTCTGTGTGTTGTTCGCCTCTGGAAGTACGAGGACTGCTGCTGCTGTGGCACTTGGAGCCGAGTGCGTGTGACGAATCGACTTGGCAAACGCGACTGGACTGGCACGCCGCACTACGACACGGCACGCACAACACACATCAGGCGAATCTCTTCTCTTCGACTCTCTCTACGCGACGCTCTCAGACACAGGGCTCTCGGACACAGACCGTCGTGTATCATCAACAGACATTGCAAAGACACCACCCACCGTGTGCTGCACTAGGCGTCGGAGCACGACTACGCGCTACACAAGACCACACGGCCATGTGTATGTGGACGCGAGACGGAAAGACAAGTATGTGTATCTGTACGTTGCAAGCTTGAACAACAACAACAACAACGGCAGCAACGCCAGCAACAACAACGACAACGCGCGTGACTGAATGGTGACACAACTGACCAGAGCTCTACTGTAGTCTCACCAACTTGAACTAGTTCGTCGCGTGCTCTACGAGACGCGCGTAGATGCCGTTGCGCGCCAGGAGCTCTGCGTGCGTGCCCTCCTCCGCAATGTGTCCGTGGCTCACGACGCAGATCTTGTCAGCCTTGCGGATCGTCGACAGCCGGTGCGCAATGATGATCGTCGTGCGGCGCTTGAGCGCCACGACCTTGTCGAGCGCCTCCTGCACGATCTTCTCGCTCTCCGAGTCCAAAGCGCTCGTGGCTTCGTCGAGCAGCAGGATCTCCGGGTTCTTCAGGATCGCGCGCGCAATCGCGATGCGCTGCTTCTGGCCGCCCGAGAGCTGCTCGCCCTTCATGCCCACTTGCGTCTCGTAGCCGTCCGGGAAGCGCGTGATGAAGTCGTGCGCGTTCGCCATGCGCGCCGCCGACTCGATCTCCTCCTGGCTCGGCTTCGTCTGCAATCCGTACCCGATGTTGTCGGCGATCGTGCCGATGAACAGCGTCGGCTCCTGGCCCACGAGACCGATCTGCGACCGCAGCCAGTTCAGGTTCAGGTCCTTCAGGTTCGTGCCGTCGAGCAGCACTTCGCCGCGGACCGGGTCGTAGAACCGCTCAATGAGCGAGATGCACGTGCTCTTGCCGCCGCCCGATGGACCGCAGAACGCCACGGTCTGGCCTGCTTCGATCGTCAGGTTGTAGTTCTTGAGCACCGTCACCTCCGGTCGCGTCGGGTACCGGAACGTGATGTTCTTGAACTCGATCTTGCCCTCGACCTTCGCTGGTTTCAAACCGGACTCGTCAAACGCATTGATCGGGAGCTCGCGGTCACGAATCGCGACGATGGCACCTCCTGCTTTTGTTGCGTTCCGTGCGTCAGCGAGAAACGTCATCGCGTTCCCCACGCCTTCTGTTGCCATCAGGATCGCCATGAGTGTGCTCATGAGCTCCTTGAACGTGATGTCGCGCTTGTCGACGAGCACACCGCCGTACCAGAACACGAGCGCGTACGTTGCAAAGAGGATGAACGAGCTGAAGCCAAGCGCAAAGCCGTTGAGCTGTGCCTCGCGGCGACCGCTCTTCAGTGGCGCTTCGAGCAATGCAGAGAACTTGTCGGAGATGCGCTTTTCAAGACCAAGCGATGCGACTGTGCGGATGTTGCTCAGCGCCTCAGACGCATGAGCGCCGACTTCTGCAAGCTCGTCCGAGAGACCGCCTGGACCGTGGAGCTGCCGCACTTGGATGACGTGACCGAGGATCAGGATCGGAAAGACCGCGAGCATGAGGAGCGTGAGCAGCCAACTGCCCATTGAGAACGAGATCACGAGCGCTGCGATGAACGTGAACGCGGCTTGCACGATGCGCGACTGAGCATCGCCCGAGATGAGCGCCACCTTGGTCGCATTCGTCGACAGGTCGGCCGTGAGCGCACCAGTGGCGTTCTTCTTCTCGTCAAAGAACGCGATGTTCTGACGGCAAAGAGCTGTGAAGTGGATGTCGCGGAGGCGAGACGTGAGCTTCTCGGCCATGTACTTGAAACAGTACGACTGTACAGACGCGATGGCAAAGATCACGACAGCGGTGATGACGTAGCAAACGCCGTAGATCATGACGTCGTCCGAGAGCGAGTCGAGGTACGCCTGCTCGCCGTACGTCTTGAACTTGGCAAACTTGGATGTCATGCTCGTCACCATTTCTGTGATCAGGAGCGCCGCAACTGGGAGTGCAAAGCCGCTGATCGCAGCACAGATCATGCCAACAACGAAGTAGCGCAGCTCCGGGTGACTGAGCATCATCGCGTCGCGGAGCGTAAACCGACCGCTCTTCACCAGGTCCTCCGGCTCGTTCGCAGCCGTAACGTCGCCAGCACGGTCACTCTTCACAGACCGGACGCTGTTCTTGCGCACCATCTCGACGACGACGTCAGTACTGGCTCCGCCTTCGCGTGCCTCCGCGAGCTCCGCGGCAGCAGACTCGGCTTCCTCTTGCGCCTTCTCCTCCTGAATCGTGTACAAGTTGCGGTACACACCGTGCTCGATCGCGATGAGCTCGTCGTGCGGACCCTCTTCGAACACTGCGCCGCCCGAGAGCACGACGATCTTGTCGGCGCGACGCACAGTGCTCAATCGGTGCGCAATCACAAGCGTCGTCATCTGCGTCTTGGCCATGAGGTTGTTCAGCGCCGCCTGCACGACACGCTCGCTCTCAGCGTCCAAAGCGCTCGTGGCTTCGTCGAGCACGAGGATCTTGGGTCCCCGCACGATCGCACGCGCAATGGCCACGCGCTGCTTCTGGCCACCCGAGAGCGACACGCCCTTCTCGCCCACCAATGTGTCGTAGTTCTGCGGCAACGACATGATGAAGTTGTGCGCGTTCGCGAGCTTTGCCGCCGCTTCGACTTGTTCTCGTGTCACGGCAGAATTGGCGCTATCGGACTGTCGATGCGTGCAGCTCGCAGCGCCAAGCGCAATGTTCTCAAAGATCGTGTTCGCAAACAGCACGGGCTCCTGCGACACAAGGCCGATCTGCGACCGGAGCCACTGCACATTGAGCGTCTTGATGTCGCGGCCGTCGAGCAAGATCGTACCGCTGCTCGGGTCGTAGAAGCGCTCGAGCAGCGCAATGAGCGTCGACTTGCCGCCGCCGCTTGCGCCGACAAACGCCACGGTCTGTCCGCTCTCGATCTTCACGCTGTAGTTCTTCAAGATCTGCGCGTCCGGACGGCTCGGGTACGTGAAGTTGAGGTCGATCGCCTGGATCGCACCCTCGCACGAGTCCGGGATGATGCCGTCATCCTTCGACGCGTCGACCGCCGAGACCGTGTCGAGGATCTTGTACAGCGCGGCGGCCGCACCGCGCGCTTCGGCGACCGCCGAGATGCTCGGCGAGATCTGCGCGAGCGAGAAACTGCCCATGAGCACACCGAAGAACGCCTGGAAGACCTCGCTTGGTGCTTTCACGCCCTTTGCAACGCGCGAGCCGCCGTACCAGAGACCGAGGGCGTACATGATCCAGACGCTGCCGAAGAAGACGCCGATCACCATCGCAGCGAACTTGGCCACACGGAGGTTCTCGGTCTCAGCTACGAGCGCTCGCTCGTTGTACTTGGCGATCGCGCGCTTCTCGCCGTTGAGCGACGAGACTGTGCGGATCGACCCGAGCGTCTCCTCTGCGACCGCGCCAGCCTCTGCGTACATCTTCTGCGAGTACTCGGCGCTCGTTCGAAGTAGCTTGAGCAATGCCATGAGCGAGAGCGCCATGACGGGCACGATGCACGCCATCACGAGCGTCATATCCCAGCCTTTCGTGAAGCCGATGATGTACCCGCCGACGAACTGGCAGCCGTACTTGAAGCAGTCGCCGAGCTTGTGCCCCATGCCGTCTTTGATCTTGACCGTGTCGCCAGTGAGGTGACTCGAGAGCTGCAGCGCGTCGTTGCTGTCGTACCACGCGATGTCGAGGTAGAGCATGTGCTTGAGCGCTTGGTCGCGCAGCGCTTTCATCTGCCGCTCGGCCGTGTTCGAGAAGAGCACGTGCGACGTGTACGACGTCACAAAGAGCCCGAGCGCAATGAGCAGGTAGTTGAGTGCCGCAGAGTTGATCGCATCCTTGTCGACACTCCCGTCGGCAGTCGCAAACGCCGAGATTGCGTCGCCGAACACGAGCGCCATGGTCGGAAAGAGCGCGCCACTTGCGCCTGCCATGACGCAGCCAAGCACGACCGAGGCAATGTCGAAGGGCGTCGCGTAGCGGTAGAGTTGCGAGATGGGAATCGATGCGACTGGCGCATTGGACGTCGACGGCTTGGTTTCGTTGTCATTTCTTGTGTCTTCAGTGGCAGTGCTCTTGCCAAAGCTGCGCTTGTTCGCGATGCTAGCTCGCGGCGTAAGTACCGGGAGGAAATCGGTACGAGGGCTTGCCATGACTCAACGACGTCAACTGGCAAAACGTAAAGCTCGTGTCTTCGTCGTCTCTCTCGCGCTCTTGTCTGCGAAGCACGCGTCCGATTCGCAAGTGGCAAACACAGCGCAGGAGTGCGACACCGCCACGACATTGCGCCGCTACAAACGATATGTCTTCACGAGTTGTTGTCCAAGCGATTTCGCCAGTCTTGGTGTCGCGCGTGGTCACCTCATCTCGCGCCGAAGTGCGAGCACGTGCCTCGGCACCAACCAACTCGAGCAGGAACTAATCGCCGTTTGACGACACAACCATCAGTCGCCAGCTTGGTGATCGCTACTGCTCTACACACGCTCGAGATTAATCTCGCGTGTGGACATCAAGCGAGCGTGTGCGACGGTGTTGCTGGAGGCGTCTGGAGCTGGAGGGCGGCGTCTGGTCTGGCTGGAGCTTGAGGGGCTGGAGCTGGAAACGCGAATGACAGCGAGCGCAATTGCTGTTTGTGTCTCGGAGCGCTCTCGCTCAGGCTCAGGCTCAGCACACAACACTCGGGTCGCAAACACTTGACAGCAACTTCTTCGACGTGCGTCTCTATCCGGTTTGACAAGTGCGTTTGGCTTTGTGTTTGTAGTGCTTGGTTTGTGTCATCCGGCTATACCTTGTCAAGTTGTATACCGCCCCGACTCGAGAGCCATCCAGTCGCTCAAAACATTGATGCGCCAGGACACGAATGCAGTATGCTCCACACGAATCGATTTGGCGGATCGTCATAGAAAGAGCACCGAGATGTTGTTGTCCACACTCGCTCACTTGCTCACTTGCTTGTTCTCGTCATTGCGTCGCTCGACGCGCTCGCTTTGATCACGAGCGCTCGCTTCCAACGCATCGTGTCTGTTGTCACGACGATGGAGCTCTAGCTCCAGTGGTCGGTCGATCGCTCTCGTATCCGTGAGCTGGCACGGCTCTCTATCTCGATGTGGACGCTCGCAAAGTGGACGGTTTGCGCTTGGTTGGCCAGTCTAGCCTGAACAGCAACAACAGCAGTTCGCAAGACCCAGTCACGCCTTGCGCAGTCCGACTGCGTCGTGGCTTGACGAGACACAAGTGCATGTCAACGATTGTCATTGTCCAATCGATCGATTGATTGATTGCTGGGCACAGAGATGCACCAGCAGCAACACGAGCACCACTTGCTCATTCTTCATGCTCACACGCGCACTTGCAACTGCAGGCGCGAGCGTCGAGCGACGTTCACTGCAGTCAGAGCGACACGAGTGAGGTGACAGATGAAACGCAATGCTCACAACGCACCAAGCACACGTGGTGAACACGAACCACCAGTCGAGTCAGTCGCTGGTGATCTGAATGCCATTGCTGAAGCGAGCGAGTGGAGGCATCGTGGACGACTTGTCGCACTCTGCTCTCCTATCGCTGGATGGAGCGCACACGCAGGACGACTTTGAGCAAGACTCACGACGTGATGAGGCAAGACAACGCAATGCACAACACACGAGGATCGATCTATTGCTTGCTTCCTTACCACGCAGTCAGTGTCTGGCGGCGCATATGTGCATGTATGTATGTATGTATGACTGAATGAACAACACACGACTGACTACGCGTCGCTACGCATGCGGCCACGGCAGCGCGACTATGCTCGTCCACGCTGGCCACGCAAACCAGACGGAGCGAGCTGCTCTCGTTCTCGCTCCTGCTTCTGCCGCATCTCCTGCGTCTGCTGCTTGGCAAAGAGCCGCAGACGCAGCATCTCGCGCGCAAAGAACGCCGTATCGAGGTGGTACTGCTGCTGCGCGCGCCGCGCCATGGCTTCGCGCTGCGACACGGTCGTGTTCACGAGCACCTCGTCGACGGCGCGGCAGACGTCAGGACCGGCAAACGCCGCAGTCATGCCCTCGACGCCGCGCAGTGCGTGCGCTTTCGTCGACGCGCCGCCGAGAAACATGTTGGGGTCCTGGTGCGCCGTGGCGTTCACGAGCACACCCATGCCAGGCGCCACGATCAGCTCGCTCATCGGCGGTCTGTTCGACGTCACGATCACGCCACCTGACGCGCGCGCCTGGTTGATGTAGTGTCCGTAGCCCTCCATGACGCTCGTGCAGAGGAAGAAGCTCGCTTCAGCGATCGCGCGACCAAACTCGAGCGGCTCCATGCGATGGTTCGTCACGCGAATGTTCGACGCGGCGTTGATGCGCACTTGTACGTCTTGGTGCGACCCAAACATCCACTTGTACGACTCGTCGCTGATGATCAGGTCCAGTGGTGGGTAGTCCGGTCGCGAGAGCCAGCAGTCGACGACTTGGCGTGTTCCCTTGTGCGCACTACCGTCAACCAGCAGAAGCGTCAGTGAGTGCGTTCAAAGAGCGCGCAAGGCGGCACAACCCGATTCTACAGATCTATGAGACAACGCGTTTACGTACCTCGAGCCTGCTGTGTGGAGGAACGTGACGTTCACAAAGTCCTTGGGCTTGATCGGCGCTGCAGCTGCCTTGCCGAGTGTGTGGCGCGCAAAGTGCGCAACGTCCGACGTCGTGTGGCGCGTGTAGAACACCTGCGTGTTGCGCGGATTGCCCTCTTGCGCGTACCACTGCGTGAGGCGGTCCTGGCACACACGCGTCTTGCAGAGCACGACGTCTGCGCGCCAGTAGAACTTCTCGTCGAGCTCGTACATCTCGATGTTTGGCATGAGGTACACTGGCTTGGTGGCTGGGAAGTACGGCGAGTCGGGGATGTCGTCCCAGTAGTGATTGAACAGAATCACGGGCGTGTGAGGGCAGAGGTCGTGGTACATGACCGTGCGCTTGTGCTTGGTGTCGACGAGCGGCGTGTCAAAGACCCAGCGAGGCAGCAGACGCGAGTTGAGGTCTACAAGCCACGCACACGAGCATGTAGGTTAGAGGCGCTCGCAGTCGACACTCCTCTGTAGAACAAGTACATGCACGTACACTTGGCATATGCAACTGCGTCTTCGCAGTACCCATGTCCACGCAGTCCTTCAGGCAAGTACACGTCGACATCTGGGCACTCTCGCAAGCGGTCGACAATGTCTGCGTCGTCCTTGTTGAACAGCAGCGCTTCGTTCATGTGCTCGCTCTCTTGGTTCTCGCCAGGCGTGCCAAAGAGCCACGGGATGCCGCTGTTCTTGTGCTTGAGGCACGCTGCCTGCAGCAAGCTCAGATGCAGCAGATCCGCTGGCGGTACAGTCGCATTCGGTGTTGTCTGCATGACCCAGTCGCTGCTGCTGTCGCGAACGACGGATGCATTGTGCTGGGCGAACGCCGCTGCCGCGACACCAGCAGCTCTCGCAGTCGCAATCGCGTCGTCGTCGCCACCCCACGCGCGCAAGTGAGTGTTCACCGAGCTGATTGCGCTGCCTTCGAGCACGAGTGCGAGCAGCGCAAAGCACACGAGCACCGTGACAGCGACCGCAAAGAGTGGCGACCGCGATGTCGTCGTCGTCGGCGGCAGTGGAGGTGGCGTCAGCATATTGTGACTTGGTGGTGGCATTGAGAAATCACCATTACAATGCTAGATGCCACCGGCGAGGTGCAAAAATGTGAGCCGATGCCATGCCTGGCGTACACCTTTGGTGCAAAAATATGTGCATTTCTTATATCTGGCATTTCTTATACCATATTGTCAAAAATGTTGCGGCAAGAGTGTCAAATAATGTACAGTGTCAAAAATACAAAATGAGTGTCGTCGAACCATCATTCTGTACCACACCAGTGCCACACATGATTGCGCGCCATTTTCGCACTTAGCAAATCATTAAGTGCGGCAAATGTTAAGTTCGCGTACTTAAAATACAAAATATCATACAACTACCTTCTTGTCATAATTGCACCAAATATGCAGCGACATTTGGTCGCACTATTATCAGCAGAGGCTATAATCACGAATACCCGAAATTGCGACTACATTGAGAATATCGAGATTTTGGTCGTGACAGGGTCGTGGCCCGCATTTTAGCCGCAGTGTTTCAACTATTTACAGCAATAGCTATTGTAAATACTTCAATAGTGTTTTAGCAAAAACACATGTCAAACAATTTACGGTTCGTCTATGACAAATGTTTATTAGAAATCTGCCTACCATGTCTGAAAAGCACTTGTCATAGACCAAGAACGTGTACCGTGTTGTCTTGTAACAACCTCTTTCATCCAAACTTCAAGACAACGTCCCAAAATCAGCACTAAAAATTCGAAGGTTCCAGCTTAACTCAGAGCATTGTTTCGCAGATAAGTCCGCGAACAGCTCAACAGTACATTAGTCGTTTATATAGCAAGTTGTCGCTTGATTTTACTCGTGTAATGTGCAAAAGTGTGAAATGAATATTGCCTGATTGAAATCAAATTGTTAACAAAACGAATTAATTTGTCCTCTTCGCATGCTTTATACACTCTGCGCCACAAAAATTCGGACAACACAAACAATCTATTTGGAGTGTTGAAGTACTGTTTTGGTTAGATTTATCATTATGATGAGACGAATTTGACTGTGTGCTATGTTTTGCCTAATTCGCGCTGCATCTGTTGTGACGAATATTCGCTGAAATTTTTTCCACGCCACAAAATCGGACAACACGATAATACAAAACTCAAGTCTATTTTGGTCATAAAACCAGCGGTCGATTTTGGAGTACCGATAATGCATACAAAGTTCAAGAACATTATTGATCGGTTGTTACTATCACACCTGTTGAGCACTGACATGGGTCTCAAACAACATGACATGCTTCATATGCAAGAGAAAACAACACACTATATGTATGTGTGGTCGTATGCTCAGTACCGTGGAGTTATGGCGCGTTATCGTCACTTCATTGTAATCGTTGCATCTCAGACCATATTTCTACCTGGTTTTGGTCAAAATTGGCGTTAAATAACGAGTGGATGCTTTGATCTCGAAAGCCTGCGAATGGTAGCGATCTATGCGCTGTGACTGGTTGACAATATGCGCAAGAGTTTCCTGATCGATGTTCTCCATATCGTGGTGCTAGTCAATGCGCATACTTCGCGTCAAGTACGCCAACCAACTCGGTCGCTAAATATACTTGAAATTTGTATGACATATCTGCACAGCAAAATCGACTCCAAAAAGGGTTGGTTTTATGTACAAAGTAGACTTGGTTTGTGTATGAACCTGTTGTACAACTTTTATGGCGCAGTTATTTGTCAGAGAAAATGCGTCACGACAGATACAGTGAGAATCGGACAAAACCAATCACACTGTTGAAATCGCCAGAACAAGACGAAACGGCTGACTAATATCGGATGATTTGTGTTGTATGGATTTATATGGAGTGTAATGTGTAAAAGTGTGAAATCAATATTTGATGCCTGGTTGAAATGTATTCGTCAAATATCATGTAACGATTGAATTTTGCAAGTCGTTTTTTGCAACGATTTTGTATTTCAAAAACATATAAACTGCATTTGATTTTGAAGCATGCAACCTATTTGAGCATAGTCACTGTAAACAGATTTGTATGGTGCGCAATTATCATAGCCGTTGTGAATATTCTAGACTATGGTGACCAAGCCAGTAGTGCGATGTCATATCAATGATCTGTCATTGGGTTGTTGCTGCTGGTGTTGAGAGCGTGTATAAAACCACCACTCAATCCTTCAGTTGCACCACAGTAGTCGTAAACTATTGACGAGTTGATATTTGTCGTCATGTCGCGCAGTGGCATTTTAGCCTGGAAATCGATTTTTTCGACTAGCAAAAGCACTATAATATTGTGAGTCTATCCGGCCCTGTCGATTTGTAACAATTTTCATCCTTAATATGTGATCATGTATACGCGTTTTCAGCGTTCTAATCATGTTTGACATGCAATGAATTTTATAGTTTACAAAAATACGCATATATTTTGGGTCGGATAATGGATCAGTACAAAAATTCACTCATAGTAAATGATGTGATACAAAAATACCGTTTTCCATAATTGTATAATCTAAAGGGTGTGTTCGCTGACAGGATACAACATTTACTGCTCAGCCAAGTGTAGTTTTATAACCAAATTACACTTTAAAATATTATATTACTGTAAGGTTTGTAATATATATACTCCTTTTGACTTTTGGACACGAGCGTCGCCATTGATAATTGGTTGTACGAAAATATCATAAAATTGTGAGGGAATATTTGCTAACACTTTGATAAATGTCGTGTAACCTGCGGTGTCTAACAACCGTTTTGTAGGGTAATATGCATACAAAAAGTCACAGCATATTGAGTCGATTCGCCAACCGTAGTGTACAAATTAATACATAATTATCCTGTTATGAACAACATACCAACCGTCATCCATATTTTCAAGCCCTCTTTTTTAATACTATGTCGAAAATTAACATCTATCCCTTAACTCCTGTTGTAATGTATGTGTCCGTTGGTGTGTGCGTGTGCGCGTGTGTACGTCCAAGGGACAATCAGAATGTGTCACGCTTTTTTCGGACAAGAGGCAATTTTTGACTGGCATTATAATGGGTGATGTTCGAGACATGAAATCACTTATTGAATCATCCCCGCTTGAAATAATATCCGGTACTTCCTGACCTGTCCCGGCTTTTAGCCGATAGCACCTCGCGCGGACCAAAGCAGTGCCATGCTACTCGGGGCTCGCCGCCACAGCGGAGCGGGGGTCGGCAGCACCGCTCTGCATGGTGCGACTGAGGTTGTGCGCGGTGATGATGAGGCTGAAACAGCGATAGACATTAAACAAATGGCTCCAACCGAGCACTGTTATTCCGCCCGCGCAGAGGACGGCACTTGGCTAGTTGTTTGCTCTATAAAGATGATGAATAAATGATCATGGCGAAATGTGTTATTTTTGTAACATGCAATCATAAATTTCGCTATTGCGCGTATAAATTCGTGAGTGTGTTTGTTGATACTGTGATTACAATTGCGTCGTGATCTTGGTTCTACGTTCGTTCATGGCGAACACGGCCTTACTTTTTGTATATGGTTATAAAATGTTGTCGACTATGTTTACAATTGTTACATTGATCTTGGCGCGTACTATTTTTTCATTCCGTCGACAATAGAACTCCACACATTAAAGTGCACGACAAAAGTCTTGGAAAATTTTTGTTTCATTTCAAATATTTTTGATTTTCATCGGACAGAGCTGCAATGAAGCTGGATTAATAGCGCAATTAAATACGGTTCGAATGCTATATGTCGATCATCGAAATACACAGTGTAGCCAGCACAATGGCAGAAAATGTCATTTTCGAAATATTTCAACGATGCGAGAATAAATGGAGAGGCGTGGTAAGATTGGTATCAAAATTGTAATTGTGGTCAAACGAGCTCGAAAACACGTAATTTAGATAGAACACATTGCGTACACCAAGCGAACAAATTTCCAGTGCCTCCGAAGCTGTTTTGCGATGACGGCGTGGCAAGAGATGACGGCGAGCGACGTCGCAACTATCCTCGACCTTCGAGGCCAAGGCGAGAGGCTGCAGGCGATTGCAACGCGTGTGCAGCGCAGCGTATCGACTGTGTCACGCGTCATCAACGGCGAGAGAGCCTCGAAGACCAAACAGCGCACGGGAAGGCCTCGAAAAGTGTCTGAGCGTGAGGGCCGGCGGCTGGTGCGCGCGGTCACGACGCGAAATGAGAGCGCCTCTCAAGCCCGAGCGAGTGTCGGTGTTGACGCATCGGTGCGCACCGTGCAGCGCGTCCTCCATGCACACCCTGACGTGTCTTGGAAGAAGAAGAAGCGGACGACGGTGATGACCAAGATGCACCAAAAAGGACGAGTCGCATGGGCGAGCGAGAGAGCAGCTTGGGGCGCGAGTGAGTGGTCGCGTGTCGTGTTTAGCGACGAGAAGAAGTGGAACATGGATGGGCCGGATGGCTTGCAGTTTTACTGGCATCGCGCGGGGCAGCCAGAGCGATGCGCCGTGAAGCGTCACAGCGGTGGAGGATCGGTCATGGTCTGGGGCGCATTCTCTGCAGCCGGCAAGTCGGAGCTCAAGTTCATTGAGGGCGGCCAAGACGCGCAACGCTACACAGAGACGCTTGCCACGCACTTGCTGCCGTTCTTACGCGCGCACCACGAAGAAGGGCACGTGTTTCAGCATGACAACGCGCCGTGTCATCGCGCTCGACTTACTCAAGCATGGCTGCAGACGAGCAACGTGACGACGATGAGCTGGCCAGCGATGTCCCCGGATCTCAATCCGATCGAGCACCTCTGGGGCATCCTGACGAGAACCGTGTACGCGCACGGTCGCCAGTTCTCATCGCAGCAAGAGCTCAAGTCCGCCATCACCCAAGCGTGGCGCGATCTCGACCACTCAGTCATTGCCAACTTGGTTGCATCGATGCCCAAGCGCTGTGCAGCTGTCCTCGAGCGCAAGGGAGCGTTTATTACTAGTTCGTAAGCTTCAAACGCAGCGTCCTCACGTTTGATACCAATCTTACCACGCCTCTCCATTTATTCTCGCATCGTTGAAATATTTCGAAAATGACATTTTCTGCCATTGTGCTGGCTACACTGTGTATTTCGATGATCGACATATAGCATTCGAACCGTATTTAATTGCGCTATTAATCCAGCTTCATTGCAGCTCTGTCCGATGAAAATCAAAAATATTTGAAATGAAACAAAAAATTTCCAAGACTTTTGTCGTGCACTTTATGAACCTGCCGTAGTATACGGTTATTTGCATTATTTATTCTGTAGTATTCGGACGTACATAAATATCATTTATGTGTCGTATCGAAAACGCGAAAAGGATACTATTGTTCAGTGGACTCATACTGTATTTAGTGTATATTTACATGCCCGCTCTTTTTTCACTAAGACGATGCCATGTAGTTCTCGGTTATACAGTGTTCAACCTTAACCTGAACCGCTTGTCGTCCTGAACAGCTTGAACAGCACCCAAACACTCACGATTTGAAGCAGCATGACGACAACCAAGCCATCACGACCGCCGCCGCCCAAGCAGCGCGCGACGCTCGTGCGCATCGTCGTGCTGCTCATGGGCTTTGCAACCCTTTTGCTCGTGTTTGAAAGCAGCGCGCTCGTGCGCGAGTCTGTGGTCGATCCTCGTCGCTTCTGGTCGTCTCCTGAGTCGCGCTTGCGTGATGGCAGCAGCAAGGACGCACACGACTGGATGTTCCCGAGCGTGCCGTCGCCAGATCTACTGCACTTGAGTCTGCTCCAAGCTACGTGCCTCCACCACAATGACAGTATCATCCCGTGGACGTATGCGCAGCCTGGCGTAGACCAAGAGAACGCTGCGAGCAATGCGCTACTGCTGCTCAACAAGGACGACCCGCACCTGCTCAATGAGCTCCGCAAGTGCCCTGACATTGACATCTACATCCCGCAGCGCCTGCGCACACACGGCTACTGTGAAGATGCTGTTGCGTACGGAAAGTGTACGTCCTCACGCTGCTCATGCATTCGAGCTACCGACAACTGCTCCCTCAGATGACCAAGCACTAACGAGTCGCACATTGTGTCACTGCCTCGCAGACTTGCAGTCGCGTCTGCTGCCGCGATGGGCGCTCGAGACGCCGCTGTACGACGCTCAGACTGGCAAGAACGTGACGTACTACGAATTGTGTCCCGAGACGCCACTGCTGTTCATGAACCACTTTTGGGACGACATCCCCGACTCGCCGTACTTCCCAGCCACCAAGCCAGTGTACCTCATGCCAAACATCGAGATGTACGAGCTCGACGAGAAGTTCTACTGGCGCGCAGACGTCGTGCTCTGCAAGACGCGTGTGTGCCAGGACCGCCTCACGCAGTGGTACGCGCAAGAGGGCAATCCGCGCAACACGCAGGTGTTCTACACGCGCCACACGACGTCGGACGTTGCGCACTTTGCGCGCCACACGCTCGGCAAGGCAGCTGCAGCGCCGATCAAGCCCAAGGACTTTGCGAACGTCACGTTCCTCCACGCAGTCGGCACAAGGTATGTCGTTTGCGTTGTAGCGCACCTCGTTGTTCTGAGCGGGGTGTCCCACTGACAATATGTTCGTTGACGATGTTGGACCGTGGTGCACTAGCGCTCAGAAGGGAACGCGCCAAGTCGTCGACTGCTGGCTCTCGCGACCGGACTACCCACCGCTCGATCTGTACATCAATAACGACACGTACCAGTGGCTCTTGGGTGAGCCGCACGACATGATCTCGCGCATCAACGCCGCGTCGAACATTCGCGTGACGAACCATCGCATGGAGCCGCTCGAGTTTGGTCGCGCGATCGCTGAAGCGAGCTTCTTCCTCTGCACGAGCGTCATGGAGGGCTACGGACACTACATCAACCAGGCGCGCGCGTCAGGTGGCGTGATCGTGACGTCGAACAGACCGCCGATGAGCGAGCTGATCGTGGCGCCTGGCATGGGTGTGCTCGTGAACGCCACGGCGCACCAGGACCCCAACATGTTTCTCGGCGGCGCGTCGACGAAAGCGCACGCACTGCGCGGCGTCGAGGGCATGACTGCGGCGTTTGCCGGTCCTGACGTCTGCCGCGCCGTCGACGAGGTGCTCGTGAACACGACCGTGTCGCAGCGCGAAGCCATGGCGCGGCGCGCGCAGCAGCAGTACCACCTCGATACGGCGTTCTTTGCGCGCGAGATGCTGCGTCTGCGGCTCTTTGCCAAGCAGCAGACGCAGGAGATGCGGCAGAAGCAGGAGCGAGAACGAGAGCAGCTCGCTCCGTCTGGTTTGCGTGGCCAGCGTGGACGAGCATAGTCGCGCTGCCGTGGCCGCATGCGTAGCGACGCGTAGTCAGTCGTGTGTTGTTCATTCAGTCATACATACATACATACATGCACATATGCGCCGCCAGACACTGACTGCGTGGTAAGGAAGCAAGCAATAGATCGATCCTCGTGTGTTGTGCATTG
This sequence comes from Pythium guiyangense, assembly GCA_003730235.1. NCBI lineage: Eukaryota > Oomycota > Peronosporomycetes > Pythiales > Pythiaceae > Pythium > Pythium guiyangense. Next base: position 172,283 of record QXDM01000033.1, read on the forward strand.
CGTTGTCTTGCCTCATCACGTCGTGAGTCTTGCTCAAAGTCGTCCTGCGTGTGCGCTCCATCCAGCGATAGGAGAGCAGAGTGCGACAAGTCGTCCACGATGCCTCCACTCGCTCGCTTCAGCAATGGCATTCAGATCACCAGCGACTGACTCGACTGGTGGTTCGTGTTCACCACGTGTGCTTGGTGCGTTGTGAGCATTGCGTTTCATCTGTCACCTCACTCGTGTCGCTCTGACTGCAGTGAACGTCGCTCGACGCTCGCGCCTGCAGTTGCAAGTGCGCGTGTGAGCATGAAGAATGAGCAAGTGGTGCTCGTGTTGCTGCTGGTGCATCTCTGTGCCCAGCAATCAATCAATCGATCGATTGGACAATGACAATCGTTGACATGCACTTGTGTCTCGTCAAGCCACGACGCAGTCGGACTGCGCAAGGCGTGACTGGGTCTTGCGAACTGCTGTTGTTGCTGTTCAGGCTAGACTGGCCAACCAAGCGCAAACCGTCCACTTTGCGAGCGTCCACATCGAGATAGAGAGCCGTGCCAGCTCACGGATACGAGAGCGATCGACCGACCACTGGAGCTAGAGCTCCATCGTCGTGACAACAGACACGATGCGTTGGAAGCGAGCGCTCGTGATCAAAGCGAGCGCGTCCAGCGACGCAATGACGAGAACAAGCAAGTGAGCAAGTGAGCGAGTGTGGACAACAACATCTCGGTGCTCTTTCTATGACGATCCGCCAAATCGATTCGTGTGGAGCATACTGCATTCGTGTCCTGGCGCATCAATGTTTTGAGCGACTGGATGGCTCTCGAGTCGGGGCGGTATACAACTTGACAAGGTATAGCCGGATGACACAAACCAAGCACTACAAACACAAAGCCAAACGCACTTGTCAAACCGGATAGAGACGCACGTCGAAGAAGTTGCTGTCAAGTGTTTGCGACCCGAGTGTTGTGTGCTGAGCCTGAGCCTGAGCGAGAGCGCTCCGAGACACAAACAGCAATTGCGCTCGCTGTCATTCGCGTTTCCAGCTCCAGCCCCTCAAGCTCCAGCCAGACCAGACGCCGCCCTCCAGCTCCAGACGCCTCCAGCAGCACTCTCGCACGTCTCCAGCGCCGCCATGAGCAGCAGCCAGTACGGACGCAAACCGATCTGGTGCGACCCCGTGGACCTGAGCCTCGACTCGGGCGACTCGGACGACGAGGACGCACCGCTGCCGCCGCCCCCAGCCCACGCGCCAGGACACTTGCCGCGACCGCGCATGTACAACTTCCCGCCGCCACCGCCCAAGTCGCCACCGCCGTCGCCATCTTCAGGTGCCAGCCACCTCGCACGTGCAGCTGCACGTGGCGCGCCAGCTCCGAGCCAAGGAGCAGCAGCAGCGCAGCCGTTCCGGATCTACCCAAGCACGGGTGTCATCTTCCAGCCAGATCCTAGCAGCAGTACGAGCAGCAGCGGCGACGTGAGCGACTCGAGCGACACTGGAACGGACCGGAGCGGCAGTGAGAAGCTCGACACGCTTCTCACTGCTGCGATCGCTGCGACAAGTACGAGCAGCACAGTCGTGCCGAGCCGAATTCTCAAGCGCATGTCGAGCGTCACGCTCGTGGAAGACGACGCCGCAGGTGCGAACGGCCGCCGGGTGAAGCCTGCCACTGCGAGCTGTGGCAGCAGCACGTCGCCCAACACGTCGCACTCGTCTGGCGCTGGCGGTAGCAGCGATAGTGAAGAGAAGACGAGTCCAGTGCGTGCGCGCGACAGCTGCAGCGCCAGTCGAGCGCTCCTTGCGACTGACGACCAGTCGCTCCAGTACGACACGGACGACGAGCTCCGGTACATGCGCGAAGTCGAAGGATCGTCGCCGATTCCGCTTAGTTGCACGACGCAGGAGCGCGTGCACCACCCACGGCGTCGACCAGCGTCGTCGCCAGCTGCCGGCATGCGCGGACAGCAGACAAGCGCTAGCAGTGGTACCGAGTACTCGTGGAAGCGCCTCGGCACTGGCGCGTTGCCTGTTGTTCACACTGCAAAGACGCTGGAGACGCACGACGCGCGTGGTCCATCCACTCGCCGCCGTGAGGACTACGACATGGACACAGCAGCGATCAAGCGCGAGCAGCGAAGTGCCTCAGCCAAGGCGCCTGTGCACTCGAGTGCGCATGGAACACTGCTCGTGTACCAGCCAACGTGCTTGGATCACCACAACGACACGCACCAAGAGAATCGCCAGCGCCTCGGTGTGCTCTGCGGCCCGGACGGCGTGCTCCACAAAGAGCGCTTCACAGGCCTCATGTGGGCTCACTTGAACGAACTCAAGCCAGCGCGGCTGAACGACATGCTTCGCGTCCACTCGTTCGAGTACATCCAGCACCTCGAGCGCGCGTGTGGGCTCTTGCCAGACCAGGACGCTGCGATCTCAGTCGGCGCGCTCTACGAATCGAGCCGCGACCGCAACGGCGTCATCACGACGCTCACGTACAATGATTGGCTCAAGGTACACTTGCGTATGCGACAGACTGCTCTGACACACAAGGACACTGTTGACTCACGCGTGGTGTCTTGTTCTCTGTCCTTGGCGCGATGGCATCGCTAGTCGGCGAAAGCAAAGAAGTGCTACGCAGTGGAGAACCCACCGTCGGCTGGTAGCTTTGACATGGACTCGCCGATTTCCAAGAGCAGCTACCTCGCTGCGCGCCTTGCAGCTGGCGCCGTGTGCCACGCAATCGACAAAGTGCTGCGGCAAGAGACCAAGTACGTTCTGGCTGTGTGCGTGTGCGTGCGTGGCCTTGTGTACGAGCCACTGACGCAGTACTGATACGCAATGACGGCGACTCGTAGGAATGCGTTTGTGATTGTGCGACCGCCAGGGCACCACGCAGGACCAAACGGCTGCGTCGAAGCCGATACGTTCCATCGCCGCCCCGAGATGTGCACGTGCGGCTTCTGTTTGCTCAACAACGTCGCCATCGGTGCAGCGTACGCCATGAGCACGTACGCAGCGCCGTACTACACGCCAGCATCGCTGCAGCAAGCGCAACCGACGCCGTCACCGCCGATCGAGCGCATTGCGATCGTCGACTTTGACATCCACCACGGCAATGGCACGGAGGACTGCATCCGGAACTTGATTCCACACAAGCAGAACTACCCGCTGCCGCCGAGCTGGTCGCCGCTGCAGTTCTCGTCGTACAAGCCCTGGCGCGACGAGCACGACTCGGACAACGTCCTCTTTGCGTCGATCCATCTCTACGACGACGACAACTTCTACCCGTGCTCGGGCAGCGGTCCGCACGGCTGCTCGCCAGAGCTGCGCGACCACCCAAACATCCTCAACATGCCGCTTGAAGTCCTCGGACCCAAGTACCTCGACGAGCGCCTGAAGTTATCAGCGAAAGCGAAGAAGCAGCTCATGGAGCAAGCGTCAAAGGTCTTCCGCGAGACTGTGACAGCGCGTCTGTTGCCGGCGCTGAAGCGCTTCCAGCCCGACTTGATCCTGCTCTCTGCGGGCTTTGACGGCCACGCAGACGACTTTTACTACTTCCTGAGCGAAGACGACTACGGCTGGATCACCGAGCAGATCACTGCAGTCGCCGACACGTACGTGTAACTTGCGCGCTTGAGTTGTTGTTGTTTGTTTGTTTATGAGAGCTGACAATGTTGTTGTTATTGTTGCGCTGGCTCTCTCTCTTCTTGTGCAGATGCTGCGATGGTCGCGTTGTGTCGGTGTTGGAAGGCGGCTACAACGTCGTGCCCGACAAGTCACAGCGCCCGACGACAAAGAAGAACGCCAAGAACTCCAACTTTCACCACGCCGCGAAGCTGCATAACCGCGAGCTCGACGAAGAGCTGCTCGAGTACGGCTCGCTCGCGCGCTCGTGTGCGTCGCACGTGACTGCGCTGCAGCGCGCTGGCAAGCGAAGTGTGCCATAACAGCAGGAGTTATCTGGTGTGTGCGCGTCAATAGTACACTGATCGATTCGTGTGCACATAGCATCGCGTCGTCGTTTGTACACGCAGCGTGTGCATGTGCCGCAAGGTCGCCATGATGCTTGAACAAGACGACCTTGTGTCGAGCGAGCATCCATGTGTGCCAGTATTGAGGTAGTACATGCTTCAAGCAGCGAGTCACATAATGTTCGACAATATCAATATTGTGTAGTGCTGTCTTTCGAGTTGGATTCGACAGTGTAATTTTCACATAGAGATCGCAATCTATCAAAAGCGTGCAGAATTAATACATGCTAGTATTCTCTCACTTTAATATTTACATCAAGTAGTACCCAAGCATTGCATCTCGACACAGTTGATGCTATTGCGAACGGTTTTGGTTTTTAACGAGGGGGCGGCGCAATATATAACCGACCGTTTTGGCTTGGTTTTTCCGCTCGAAGCTTCGAGTGCCTCATTCAAGCGAACGCGAGCTTGTGCGCAAGTGCAGCAAGGAGCCGACATCGACGACGAGACGCAGACACATAGAGACACACAAGGAACAGAGCGAGCACGATGTCGGAGCGCAAGGCGGTGATCAAGAACGCCGATATGCATGAGGACATGCAGCAGGACGCGGTCGACTGCGCGTCGCAGGCGCTCGAGAAGTACAACATCGAGAAGGACATCGCAGCGTTCATCAAGAAGGAGTTTGACAAGAAGTACAACCCGACTTGGCACTGCATCGTCGGCCGCAACTTTGGCTCGTACGTTACGCACGAGACGAAGCACTTCATCTACTTCTACCTCGGACAAGTCGCGATCCTGCTCTTCAAGTCGGGCTAGCTCCCGCAACGTCTGAGCGAGCGAGTGTGCACGTGCGAGCAGAGCGCGCAAGCTTGCTGGATCGCAAGGATCGATCGATCGTCTCGTCACATCGACGCGCGTGCGCTCTCGTCGTCACTGCTGTGACTGCACTGCGCTTGGATCCATCGTGCAAGTTCGCGTTGTGCATCGCAGCAGTACCGTGCCAGTGAAGCGACAGCAAATCGAGAGCAGACGATCAACGAGAGCAACGTGTGTGCGTCGTGGCGCGACGACCGATCAAGTGCAGTAGCAAGACCTAGCGCGACGTCGTCTCGCAGTGAGAGCTCGCTATTTAACATCGAGTGCATTGCTTCGTTCATCGTTCTCTCTCACTCTCGATTGTTCCATTGACTTGTTGGTTGACGATCAACTTGAACAAGTTGCCTGTTGCCATGGACTTGCACTTGCAACTCGCTGATCTAATAGCAACTGTACTCACTTGCACAAGTTGCGCAACAACTTGCTCAGCAACAAGCTCACATGAGATTGCACTTGTCTTGATCTGTTGCACCAGACACGCGGCGCGAAGCACTACTGCCGCCAGCTGCAACTGCTGACGCATGCGCTATCTCGGCGTGCTGGATCAATGCGCCGACGTCGCGGAACTCGGCGTGGCACTGCGGACACACTTCGCGTCCATTTGCAGAGAACGACGATGCCGCGGCAGCAGTCGTGAGGTCAATCGGCTGGGCCGACGTTGCTCCGCGCGACGACGCGTCTGGATGCGCGTTGTTCACGTGCGCGATCAGTTGCGACACGTACGCAAACTTCTTCTGGCACATCGGACACTCCTCGGACGCAGTCGTGATCAAGCTCGCAGACGTTGACGCCGCAGCTGCGCTCACTGTCGCGCTTGCGGCCTTGGCGTTCTGCACAAGTGACCGCGCCGCTGACTTTGTGCCGTTCACGACGCTAGTCGCGACTGTCCGCGCACTTTGCTGCAGTTGAGACGCGTCTGCAGCGCTTCGCCGACTCACTGCAGCGGGTGCTCGTGCATTGGATGTGGCTGTCGCCGCAGGACGCGCAAAGCCCCACTGCCGCTGCTGCGACCGCCGCACAGTCTCGCAGTCGTGATCGCTCTCGAAGCGGTGCTTCAGACACACGTTCTGGTGGCACTTGACGCACTGGAACTGGTTCGACGCCGTGAGGATGTCGCGACAGTTAGCAGCACTGCAGCGCGGCTTCTTTGGCTTCTTCGCCTTCTTCGGGACGCCAGTCGCGTCAACGCCGTGCTTCGGCATGCACTGTCCGCCCTGGACGTGGCGCTCCCACACATTGTTCACGTCCTGTTCCAACGTCCAGTGGAGCATCTGTTGGCAGAGCGGGCACTCAATCACGCGGCGATCCTTGCTGCCGGCGAGCGGACACTCGTGCGCATCGTACGTCCGATGTGCGAGGCAAAAGACGCTGCGGCAGCAGTCGCACGTGAACGGCAAGAAGTCCACTTGATTGCATGCGCTAATCGAGCAGTGCAAGCCGACGTCCATGGCGTTGTGTAACGTGTCGTTGTCTCGTGTGTGTACGTGCGTTCGTCGGTCAAGCAGCGCAGGAAGCGATGTGAGCTGCTCGGCTTCTTGATCGTCTTCTTGCTCGTCTCCTTGGCTTGAGAAGTGTGTGCGCTGTGGAAGAGTGTGCGCGGGTGTGCGCTTGTTAGAGATTCGAATTGATTATACAATAACCAAGTACAGAGTGTGACATGACCACCCATGAAGCAATCACAACTCGCAAATTCGAGAATTTCAGGAACCAAAACCTGAGATTTGTTTTTCTCAGCTCAGAATGTGGAGATTGATACTGTCAGCGCCAGATTTATACGTGCAGCTGAAGCCGCCTTCCCGTTCACTCCCTTCCTCATCACCTGCGTGGGCACATCCGCACGAGCGCGACCTCGAGCGTCGCTGCTGTCTGCTCGATCCGCTGACCGACCGCTTGCGCTGCACTGCACGACACGCTGCGCTGCGTCGACACAGCAGCGTCTCTATCGAGCGCAGCACGCAACGCATCGCACGCGCGTGCTCTGCTCCTCACAGCTCCTCGGTGTGTTTGTGTGCGTCCACTCGAACTGCTCGAGCGCCACACTACTCGCTGCCGCAGTCTGTGTCCAGTCGTCGCGCACCACTGGCAGGCATCCACCACGAGCGTTGTCGAGCAAGTCGCAGCGCTGCATTGAGACCAAGTGGCCGTGAAGACGGGAGTCTACGGCTGCAAAGGGAGCGATCGAGCAGCAGCAGCAACAGCAGCTGTAACAGCCATCACAGCACAGCCAGCCAGCGAGACAAGACAACGAGGAGCAGTGCGCCGATTGACTGACGCTGCGTCGGCTGCACGCGTGAGATGGTCGCATGGATCGCGCAGGCTGCGATGGGCGTGCTCGGTGTCGCGCTGCTCGCAGCACTGCTGCTCTGGGCGTACCGCTACATGCAGTACCGCGAGCAAGTGCGGCTCTCTCAGGCGCGCTGGCTCACGTACGAGCCGACGATGCAAGTGTTTGCAACGGAGCAAGAGCTCGGCATTAGCTGGCCGATCCTCGCGCCTGCGATGCTCTCGCCGATCCCAGAAGAGCGTCTAGAGAGCGGACGGGTACGTTCGTCTCAGTGTGTGGCTGTACGCATTGTAGATGGTTCAGCGTGTGTCTGCGTGGCACTGTGTTGGTTGCAGCACTAGCCATCGAGCGATGCACATGCGCTAAGCTGTGCTCGTGATGCGTCGTGTCTGTGCGGGAACAGGAGTCCGAGACCGAGTCGATGATGTCTGCGCGAAAGGACCTGCGTGCCAACTCGCTATCGATTGTCGCATGTACGTCTGCAGTCAGCGCTTCGGCTGCGTCAATGTCTGTGAGCTGGCAGTGCACTGACAGTGTCACGTGTGCTGATGCTCGTTGCTTGCCTTGGGCGGCTGCGACTGGTCTTGGATCGGTACATCGAGCAGACGGCAGCTTTGATCAGGTCGGAGCTTAAACTTGAATAAACTAACTTATTGGCCTTCGCACGGACTTTCACAACTGCAACTATGACTCTGTCTTCACACTCGCATCTTGAGCGATCTCATGGAGCTTGCGCACAACGACTTCATGATGAAGACGCGGCTCGTCTCGTACCCCGAGCGCGAAGGACGCAACACGATCGTCGAGTGAGTGAGCGAGTGAACGAACGCACGACAGCAAGCGCTAGGACAGCAAGCGCTAGGACAGCAAAGAGAGCGACCGCAGGCGTACATGTGAATGGATCCGACGCACGAGCGAGTGCTCGAGTGGGTGAACCGCTCTCTGCTTCCTCGCGTCTCCTCCAGGTGCGATTGCCGCGATGCCTCCGTCCAGAACTACGAGACCACTCGCACATCAGCAAGTGTCCTTGGTACTATCAGCAACATGCGTCAATACGACGTCCACGTCGCTCCGCCTTGCACCATAACATACACCACAAGTCTGACTGAGCGTGAGCATACACGGTTCTTGTTTGAGCCGAGCAACGAGATCAAGGCGCGAAGTCAACTTTGTGTGAGAGCTCCATCTCTTTCCCAGCTCATTTATATGCTCATGGTTGGTTCGAAACATCAAAGGGCTTCAACACGCAAATAGGCACCAACTCATTCTCCTCACTCATTTTCGCTAACTCGCTCGCACTCACGCGCTCTCAGCAATGTCCGCTAGCGATGGCAGCCCCACTCACATGAGCGAGGCCGCCACAAAGCTGACGAGCCAATGACGTCACCATCGCGCCACATATGGGACAGCTCAAAGACCCACGTGCAGTACCGAGGCTCTCGCACATATCGTCCGTGCATGTGACAACATGCGCGTTCCGGGATCACGATCATGATCTCCGGGTACGTCTGAAAGAGCCACCGCGCAATGAGGAGGTCGTCGCGTGTTTGGGCGTGCGCTGCCGCTTGCGTCGTGCAGCCTTCGGCGCGATGCTCGTGCAGGAACAGCAGCGTGTCAAAGTCGCCGCAGGCAGCGGCGTTGTCCATCGCAGCAGTCGTGCAACCCTCAGCTCGGTGTTTGTGCAAGAACATGACTGTGCCCAAGTTGCCACAAGCTGCCGCGTTGTCCATCGCCGCTGTTGTGCAACCCTCAGCTCGGTGTTTGTGCAAGAACATGACTGTGTCCAAGTCGCCGCGTGCTGCTGCGTTGTCCATTGCCGCCGTTGTACAGCCTTCAGTGCGGTTGTAGTGGAACCACTTGACCATCTCAAGCGACGGCGCCATGTCCATCATCTCGGCGCTCCAGCCTTGAAAGCCTTGCTCGTGGAGCCACTGGACAATGTGGACGTGGTTCTTCTGCACCGCTGCAGTAATGACGAGGTGGTCCCAGTGCGATCGCTCGATGCCAAAGCGCTCGTGGAGGTACTGGAGTAGAGCCAAGTCGCCGCTCGAGGCTGCCGCTTCCAAGAGAAAGATGTCGGCGTCGGCACACTCGGCGTCCTGGAGCATCCACTGGATGAGCTCCAAGCGACCGTGCTCGACTGCTTTTGCGATGTTGTACTCGGGCGTCTTGTCTCTCGACAATGTCGTGTGGAGCCACTCGACCACGGGAACGTGACCGTTCCCTGCGGCTTCACTCACTGCTTGCTCCTCGGCTCGGTGTGGGTCGTACAAGAACGCGCGCAAGTTCGCAAAGAGCCACTGCACGACATCGAGGTGACCGTTCGCAGCCGCGCCGATGATCGACGTGTACTCGTACCTCAGCAGCGACTGGAGGTCCTCACCTGACGCCTCGAGCACTGCGAACATTCGCTTGAGGAGCGCGAGGTCGCCGATGCTCGCAGCGCTTCGGAGCAGCTTGGCGAGCAGCTGTGGACTAAAGAGCTTGGGTCGGAACTCGAAGAGCACCTGGGTGATCTCAAAGTCGCCTCGCCCAGCAATCTCGGCCACGCGTCGAGCCGGCAGTTCAGCGACCACCTCGTTCTGGAATAGCCATCGCATGAGGTCAATGTGGCGCTGGGACACTGCAGTCGATAGGTCCCACACACCCGGTTTGTAGTAGCCGTTGTCGTAGAGCCACTGTGCCGCCTCGACTTTTCCACTCGCAATTGGGCGACGAATGCTCGAGAGGTGCTCGGTGAGGAGGTACCGGAGCGCATCGACGTCCCCAACGTCGCTCGCGTTCTCGAGAATCTCGTTCTTGGCAAAGTCGCCGAAGTTGCTCGTCTCGATGATCCACTTCACGACGGCAAAGTGGCCACGAGTCATCGCAGTCGTGATGCTGTCAATGAGCCGGAACGTGTCTGGTCGGAACTTGGTCGCGAGCCACTGCAGCACGTGCAAGTGGCCGCTACTCGCAGCCGCTTCAGCGAACCGCGAGCTCCAGATCAAGTGTGCGACGCAGTGCATCTCGAGCCACTGCATCACGTCGAGCTTGCCCACGCGCGCAGCCGCCTCCATGCCGTACGACGCAAAGCCCATCGGACAGTACACGAGCAGACACTCGAGCAGCGCCATGTCGTTGTCGTGCGTGACTGCGTATGCGAGTGCGCGGCTGAAGATGTGCGAGCGGTAGAGCTCGGGCTTATCGTTGTCGTCTGCCGCAGTGTCAATCAGTCGCTGCAGCAAGCGCACGTCGCCGAGCTCACATGCGCGGACGATCATCGCGTGTGTGCCGCGAAGACCCGGACCGATGAACGCGCTGATCTCGTGCGCGAGTGTCGCGAGGCCACTACGCGAGGCGCACACGAGTGCCGCAGCAGTCAGCGGCGGCGGGTGGCGTGCGTGCATGGTCTTGCTGACAGCGTTCGACGTCGTCGTCATGGCGCTTGCGTCTTTAGTATCGAGTGATCGAGAGAATGAGCGATCGAAGGAATGTACCCAATGTAGCGAGTCAAAACAATTGTCGTTTCAAGCACATGAAATGGTAATGCATGTGGCGATTTGAATCGAGGAAAGTGTTAAGGCAATTGCTGTTTGCGATTCTCGCTGCTTTGTTAGTTTTTGTTAGTTGCTGGATTCTCTTTCTGCATGCAGCTCCCACACCGGCGATCTCTAGCGTAGCGGTGGCTTCGAGACTCGCGATGTGCACTTCGCTCGAGACGGCGAGCTCCTCTTGTGTGCGCTTGAGCTCGCTCGTCGTCGCCTGCAGCGCGTCCTGGAGCTCTGTATGTATCATGGAGCAATGTCAATGCCACATCACACGTCGTTATGTACGAGACGACGACTGCAAGGCGCGGTCAATTTGCTGTTGTTGCGTGTTGGCGAAGTTGTCTTGCCTTGGCTCGAGCGTGCCAAACTGCTGCGAGAGCTCGTCGCGCCATGGCTTGCGCACGTCAGAGTGGCGTTTGTGCTCGCAGTGTGGCCGCTTCTTTTGCGTCGCGTGCTGCATGTGCTTGACCTCGCTCGAATGACTCTGGACGTTCTTGACCGCGGATCCTCGCGAGTTCCGGCGTGTGGATGTTCCGTGCTGCATTGTCATCGCGGTTCATGTTCGGTTGCAACGTCGGACCGAGAGTGGCCAGGTTACAAACCATGTACTCGAGCACGTTGGATGTCTTGGTCATCGTCGTGCTGCTGTCATTGCGCACGCTCACGTACTCAAGTGTCGACGAGCGCGCAGAAGCAAGACGAGCAGTTCTTGCTCGTGGGGAATTCGTCGACGACGACCACTGTTGCTCGTTGGCATTGTGCGTGTGTGAGCTGTGACAGCGGCGATCTGTGTCCACGGACGATCTGCTGCGAGCGCCAGAGCGCGATTGTCGGGTCAGGATCTGGTGCGAGTTGAGCTGCGATCGATGCGCTTGCTCGGGTGGTGCAGCGGATAGGAAGGCTGGCGAACATGACCGGCAGCGCAGCGAGCAACACGTCTACATCCACAGTCTTCAAAGACGGGAACGTACTCCGCATCTCTGCCTCGCGGACGTCTTGAGAAATGTATAGTTGTGTTGTTCGCTCATGCATGTCCATGTCGACATCACACTACTACTACTACTACTACTACTACGGCGCTGCACCATTCGCATCTTGAGCGATCTCATGGAGCTTGTTCACGACAAACGCCATGTTCACGCGCTCACTCGGCTCGGTCTTGGTCATCAGCTCGATCAAGTTGCGCTGCTTTGGCGTCATCGAGGCTGGCAGAGGTGGCGACATGCCGCGTCGGAGCCAGAAGCGCACTTGACCTGCTTGCACAGGGTCCGATGTCCACGGCGGCTTGCCACTCACGACTTCGAGGATGCACATGGCAAACGAGTAGACGTCCGAGGCGAGCGGCGGTCGACCCGTGGTGAGGTACTCGGGCGAGCGCCAGTTCGCGGCACCGACGCTCGCTGCGGCGATTTGGATCTCGGCTTCGCCCAGCAGACAGCTCAGCCCAAAGTCGATCAGCTTCGCCTTGTGATCCGAGCCAACCATGATGTTGTCGCACTTGAGATCGTTGTGCGCGACGTTCATGCTGTGGAGGTACTGCAGTCCGAGCGCAGCTTCGTGGAGCTTCTGCCACGTGAGGTGGTCGCTGGTGGCAAGCTTCATCTTCTTGAGGTACGCTCGCAAGTCGCCGTTCCCAGCAAACTCGCACACAAAGTACCGCTTGTCGACGTGACTCGCGCCAAAGAGCTTGAGCACGTGCGGATGGTTCAGCCGGTGCCACACGCGCACTTCGTGCAGCAGCAAGTCGGTCGAGATCGTCTCGATGTCTTCTTCGTAGCCCATGAACTTGACCACGACCGGCGTGCCGCGCCAGCTGCCTCGATACACGGCGCCGAACGCGCCTTGGCCGATCTGGTCCGACTCGCTGAACGTCAGCTGCTTGAGTGACAGGTACCAAGACGGTCTCTTCTTCACGAGCGACACTTTAGGGTCCGTATCGGTTCGAAGGCGCAATCTCATCATCGGGCTCCATCTTCCGTCACGCTGGCGAAGTGCTGATGTCCAAGCCGATGACGTTGCTCTGAGTAGACCGTTGCGCGTCCACTGCTCGTAGATCGCTGGCAGCGTGTCGAGATGGTTCAGTATGATTGCATCGGACGGACTGTCGCTTGGCGTCTTCGTGTCGATGAAGACGCTTGTTGAAGTCGTGATGTCGTCGTCGACTGACGCTCGAACGTCCAAGAGATCCACTGGGTTGAGGATCGACGCTTGTGCTTCGTGGCGCCATCGTCGAATCGAGTCACTCGCGCCCACGTCGAGCATCCCGAGCAGCTGATCCAGCTCAGAGTACACCAAGTGGTGCGACTCGGCCACTTTGCGACTCCGCATCTGCTGGTACACCGACTTCTTGTTCCAATGTGGCGCCACATATCGCTGCAGTCGCGCCACGGTGGCACAGAACGCCACGACTTCGGCATCAAGTGGTGTCTTCTCTCGCTCCAGGAGCAGATCAAAGACAAATGCGAGCGCTGGCAGCACGCTCTCGAGCATCCACTGCGTGTCTGGGAGGTCTTCGCATCGCGTCTTGATGTGAGCAAGCGCGTCTGGGATCGAAAGGCCGAATTCTGGGAACACGTACTCGTCCAGACGCTGGGGCTGGATCTGCAAGGACAGATGAGCAGCAGAACAACGAGTGCCATGAGCAGTGTGAGGATGCAAACTCATCAGCGTTGGCACTGCACGTACCATCAGATTGGTGCCGCCAGCATTGATTCCCTTGACGGCTTCGACGCCTCTCGAATGTTGCTCGATCTCGAAAGCAAACTCCTGGAAGCGACGCACGACAGACGCGATTTCCATGCGCTGGCTTGGATCACGAACACACATCTGTGCGATCAACTCGTACGATCGCTCGCTCATGCTCGGAGGACGCGCTGGGAGTTCTCTATGGTGGAATTGTCGAGCGTCCTCGTCGGTCACCTCGCCCGTCACAGCAGCCCAGATGCAGAGCCCAAACACGAAGATGTCGGCTTTCGAAGAGCCCACAGAGAAGCGGTGAGATCCCTCTGGAGCCTCCAAGGTGCGCCAGTCGCGTGAAATAAGCCACCCATCGCCACCGACGTTGTTGAGCTTCACGACGCCACTCGACCCGAGGACGATCGTCTCGGTGCAGAGACAACCGTGCGCGACGTCTTGATCGTGCAGGTACTGCAGTCCGAGTGCGGCTTGGTACAAGTATTGCCACACTGGCTGCCGGCTCGACTCGTCGCACGTGAACTCGAGCAGCAGCTTCGCGTCCGGCACTGCCTCGTAGACAAAGACTGGCGAACTGCCGATGTGGCATGCGCCAAAGAGCTTGACGAAGTTCGGGTGGCTCAGCCGATGCCACTGCTCGGTTGCTCTCAAGAACTCGCTCAAGACCATGATGCTCGCCTCGATCATCACGCTCGTGCCTCGCCACATGCCAGCGTACCACTTGCCCTGATACATCCGGTTGACGAGGTTCCAGTCGTGGTACTCCAAGTCGTCAGGCGAGATGAAACATGTCGGAACGTCCGGGACTGCCTCCATCTTGCATACTTGGACGAAGCGCTGGAGCACTGACTGGATAACTTCTTGTGCTTGGACGCTCTGCTCTTGCTGTCGCATCGTGAGCTCGTACAGGAGCAGCACAGTCATCTCGCGCTGCTTGGCGTCGTCTTTACCGCATTCTTCGATCAAAGCGTTGTCGGTTCTCAGCGCGTGCTCGAAGCGCTGCTGGAGCTCGTCGTCGCCGCTTGACTGCGTTTGGCTGGCCACAATCGACGTATCATCGGTCAGTTGGTGCGGGACGCCAAAGTGGTTCAGCTCGTCATGAATGGCGTGGACGCGCTGCAGGATCGCTCGACTCGCCACGAAGCGCATGAGTGCTGTCGCCTTCTTCTCGATGTCAAACAGCAGACGGCAGGCGCGGAAGAGGATGCTGGTGATTGTCACGAGCGCGTCGTGGGTCACTGCCGCTTCAGTGTCTCGCTGGCGCTGCGAACGTTGCTGGAGCAGAGTGCATACGGTTTGCAGTCGCGTGAGCATGCGCGAGCACACGTCTTCAAACTCGAACGTGGCAGTCGCACACATCGTCGCCATCGTCACCAAGGAGCCAGGAAGCAGCGGGTACTCATCGTCTTGAGCGTCGTCGACACAAAGGACGCCACTGCCGCCTCGAGCGATCAGCTGCTGTACGGCTGGGAAGTAGTCGGCTCGAGCGATTGAGATCAGTGGCGTCTCGCCGTCGATGTTGCTCCGGACGTTGACTGGCGCACCGGCTTGAACGAGCGCTTCGAAGACCTTCATGTGGCCATTTCGGCCGGCGAGTGTGAGTGGCGTCTCGGACTCACGAGGTGACTCTGGACTGACATGTGCTCTGACACGGACGCTGGCACCGCACTGTGTCAAGTACGTCACGACGTCGAGTCGCCCAAACTCGGCGGCGTAGAACAGCGCAGTGCGTCCGTCCTGAGTCACACACTCGATGTCGACATCGTTGGCAACGAGCTCCTGAACAGCGGCGGCATCGCCCATGTCTGCAGCAACAAAGAGATTGAACTCGCCGTCTCCTGGAGCACTGAACTCGTCAAACGCGCTTCGCCACAGCAGAATCGCAGCGACGCCTGCTTGCGCTCTCTCGACTGCCAGCGCCAGCGCTGTCTTCCCGAGCTTGTTCTTGCTCTCCACGTCTGCGCCAAGGCGAACAAGCTCTGCTGCGACGTCGACATGGCCCGGAGTTGCTGCATGATACAGCGCTGTCTCGCTGTCGTTGTCAATGCTGTTGTCATCTGCTCCGTGCCGGACCAGCTCAGTCACGACGTCGACATGTCTCGAGACGGCTGCATACGACAGCGCAGTCTTGCCGTGTATGTCTCTGACGTCCACATCTGCTCCGAGTCAAAGCAGCTCCACTACGATATCGACGTTGCCCCAGTACGCTACGTTCATGAGCGTTGTCTGGCCGTTCTTATTCGCGACAACAGAGTCTGCTCCAAGCCGACGCAGCTCGGTCACAGTGTCGGTGCAACCAGACTCTGCGGCGCGACGCAGCGCTGTCTCGTTGCTGTTGTTCACGCTGATCATGTTGGCTCCGTGACGAATCAGCACCGTCACGACGTCGGTGCAGCCCAAAGCTGCTGCGCTCGACTGCGCTGTCTCTGGTCTTTCGCGTTCACGTCTGCTCCTAGGCGAAGTAGCTCGAGTGCGCCATCGACACGGCACGAGGACGCAGCGTACCCCAACGTTGACTTGCCGATCGAATCTCTGGCGTACACATTGGCTCCAAGGCGAAGCAGAGCGTGGATGACGTCTAGCTGGCAATACTGCGCAACCAAGCAAGCGGCATCGGCGGTTCGCGCGCCGTGCTGGATCAAAAGCTCAACGTCGGCCACGCCGCCAGCTCGCACTGCTTCATTGAGTGCGCGGTAAGGATCTGCAAGGGGTGCGTTCTGCCACGCTTCATCTTGCTCAGTATCGACGAGATGTGTCCTTGCAACTCCGTTCTCCGGCATGTTTGCAGCGTGCTGCACACCAGCAATGCGAGGTGCAACTGATAGTCAGATCAACGCGAGCGCAACCACGTAGTCGTACTGGACATACACACGACAATTGTCTATTGTCGTGTGTATGTCTGACGTACCGTGCGCGCGGGTATGCATGCACGCGAGCGGGTGTGTCGTGCTGCTTGTGCGCGAGTCACTCGGTGCTGTCAATCAACCGCGTCAGAGACGAGCGTCGCCGACGACGCACTGCGTCTGCTGTTTCTCTTGCTGCTCTTGAACTCACGCAACACCCTCGTGGCGTCTCGCTTGTTCGCTCTCGATCTCGATCTCGATGTGAACCCAACTGACCAAATGGGTTGAACACGCCAAAATCATTGCCGCTACAGCGTAGTGCGAAAATCGTTTTGGTAACGATATTTGGAGCTGCCCAAGCGTCATTCAAGCCCATGGTCCTTACACACCATGTGCGTTTGTGCGCTCACACTTCATGGTATTAGGTGACCAAGTCGGACTCCGAATCGATGTAGTAATGGTCACCGTTTGATAAAGTACAATATTGTCTCGTTTAGGTACGAAGCGATTGACTGTCGATAAACTGATAGCCAGCAAGAAGAGAAACTACACTAGCATCGTCGCCAACAAAAACAAACAGCTGAACAGACTCTAACGCTACAAATATCAACAGCACCAGCTCGCTCTAGGTGCCGAGTGCGCCGCCGATTCAGTGTGAGTCCAATACAGGACAAGAAGCCCTTATATCCTTGCTTGATGAATATACTCAAGTCCGAAACCAAGTGTTGGCTGGCAGTCCTTTTAGAACAAACACAACATCCACGTTGTATTCGCTCATGAGCGAGGTGCGACTGCGCGTTCAGGAACAACTCGAGCCCAACATATCACGTCGCAAGGTATGAGCTGCGAAGCTAGGCAACTGAGCGCCATGACACAATGGCCGACACGCTTCGCGAGGCGCGTGAGTTTCGGCATCACTAGTGGTCACATTTGCGAGCGAGCAACGTGTTCGTCGGCGCACCGCCAAATAGAGAGAAAACACACACAAGAACAGTGCGGACCTCGGTGTGTCGCGCCGTTGGTGCGTGCGAAGCGACAATCATCGACAGCAGCGTGCAGCTGCAAGCGTGCAGCTGAGAGTCAAGAGTTCTGATCATGATAGAATGGATTCCTTTGTTATTGCTAAAATAGATGTCCTCGGATTTACGGTTGAATGCTGTTGGTCGAGAGGTACTCAGACCATCGTAGAAAAGTACCCTTGAGCACGCTCCCTTACGAGAGACGCTGACGAGAAGCGCTGACGAGTGTATGGCGCGGCGCAGTCGGCGACATAATGCGAAAGTCGCAAGGTGCTTCTTGCTCTCTGGCTATGTCGGCCACCTAATAATTTGAATATATGTCTGGAGAAGCAACTCTCGCTCGATTACAGTACCTGAAAATAATGGCGAGCCTGGCCCGGTGTTTGTGTCACGGGAGCGTCTTGCTGACTCTGTAGCAGAGGAAGCTTGAGTTGAATGTGTGATTTTGTACTTCGATTTGGTTTAAAAAGAGGGCTCTCCACTAATGACGAATGTACTGTGAGCCACACAAATGCAAGACTCTTCTAATAGGAGTCCATCTCAATAGACATCATTTGCACACAGAACTCCTCCAAAGTACTTTGTAAAGTGATTGTGAGTGAACGTCTGGTGGCCGTCCCTGACTGAGTGTGTACGGTCACCCTGGTACATGTTGAATACTAGTTGCCTCTTCGTTTACTGTTCCAGCCGTTCTGTCATCGAAAACCAGCCCAGTATCGGTTTGATCTATCCTGTCGAATTCAATAGCCATTTCAGCCAGTTTGGCGCCTTCGTGATAATATCATATTCATATATATATATATATATATATATATATATATATATATATATATATCTGTTTCGTTTATTTATGACTTGATAACTTATACATGATACTCTTTCGTACGAAATCATGCCTACATATCTAAGTACGAATCGCTATTTTCGAACACCATCGTGTAGAGGGTATCTAATCTATCGATTGCGACCCTGAGCTTCTTTACAACTGCTGTTCGACTCGGACTTGGACGTCCATTTCCAAGAAATATTTGCCTTGTTGGGGGTAAATTTGGGTGCTCTATCTAATTCTACCATTAGAATCACTAAATTCGTGCTTCAAGAAGGAATTTGTATTTTTGACACTGCAATGGCTCCATGAAGGAGTTTATTTATTCTAGACACTGCAATGGCGGATAAGAAAATATTTTTTGACGTGCCACATATATTCAAAAGTCGGGGATTTGGACGAACATGATTGATGTATCTTGATTATTGGTGGAGATAAGAATATACTTGACCGAATCGCTCCAACAATAAAAGAGATAATTGCAAATGCAAAAGAGAACGTGATGTGTTGTGTGTGTCACCTCTCTCAACAATAACAAGAGAGCGGTAGGACGAGTAGTTATGTGATAGTAACGTGTTGTCTTCGCTACATTCGCTGTGTGCGCCATATTGGCTTGTGATCGATTTCGACAAAACTTGAAAGGCTCATTATCTCGAGACCATGCATGAGGTCTTACATGAGTGCGAACACAGGTGGTCAAACTTTGAGAGCGTTATTCTCGAAAACTCTCAATGGTTTGTAAGCATGACTTTGTATGAAAGAGTCTCATATTAGAGTCTGCGAAAAACAAAACGATGACAATCGGTTGGACAGGTTTTGCGTCAGAGGCGTCCAAAGTTTTCACACGTGGAATTGTACATATGTGAAATAGCGAGAAAACAGCGATGTATTTTTTGTCAAAAACACCGCGCCAGTCATTCCGCATCGAGCGCGCGTGAGCACGCATGGACGAAATTGATGAGAATCACGGCGGCAGAAGCGGGCCAAAGACACCTACAAGCGCGCACACGTCGTCGCCGGACGCATGTGAGGTAGATGAAGGCAACAGCAGCGTAGATGAAGGCAACAGCAGCGTCGGTCAGAGCGAAAAGGATGAGGACTGTGAGGACTCCAGCTGCGAGTAGGGGAGCTCAAGTATCGGCAGTGACGAGTCCGACTACGACTACGTATACGGCGTCGAGCAGTCCAACAAGTGTACGCCGAGCTGCGTCGCTTTGAACCAGGACAAGGTGCGCCAGTGCGTCGTATCCGTTGCGAAGATGTCCAAGGCGGAGCGAAACGCCAGCGTCGTTGGCGCTCTAGCGTACACGACGGCTCAGACGAAGCCTGGAGCAAAGCGCACGCGCTTCGAGTACGCGCTCCCACTTGTCGGCACGGGCTGCTGTCCAGTCTTACAAGCGTGCTACCAAGTCTACAGCGCGACTATCGACAGTCTACGCGCGCAGATCGCAAACGAGTCGTTCCACCCAACCGAACACGGTAACACGGCAAACAAGAACTCAGCATCGATCGACACGCAGTGTCTGGTGACGTGGTTTCGAGCGTTCGCAGACGAAGTCGGTGAGGTGGTTCCAGTCCGCGTTTGCCGCCAACACACCATGGCTGGGAAGGTGGTGAAACGCGTCACGAAGGAGAACCACATCATCTTGCCGGCGTATTTACATCGGCTTGGCTCCACCATGAGCTCGGCAAACCGATCGCGAACGTGTGAGGAGGTTTTGTGTGACGCGGCGCGCATGCCCTCCGCCATCGCGTCGACCGCCATCATAGTCAATGCGCGTCTTGGTCGTCGTAGAAGCACCCAGTCCCTCACTTTTGGCACTATGTTGTGACTTCCAGGTCTTGACCCTGGAGGTGTGTGACTAGTTGCCCAAATGAGGTCGAGCGCAATCATCATGGTTGGATGAGTGCGCGTGTCTCCACATATCCGGCTACAAGAACACTCGAAGAACTGCTCGGGAACTGCAAGTTGCCTAAAACAGTCCAGGTTCCGCTACTTTGGACCCAAATTCCACTACTTTGGGTTCCAGACCCGAAACTGGGTCCCGAATTGGCGCCATAGAGTTGGACAGTGTATCCACCCTGTTGGACCTCTCTCGCCAGCAACCTTGCGTCTCCAATGATGACCACCGCACCCACAAGCGCCAACACACACAAGCGACAAGCGAGAACACGGTCGTGTCGAAGAGGGCCAGCGCGCGTGCCACGTCGCTCAAGCTGTCGCAACATAGTGAAAGCAAGTCAAAATATGTCTCATGCATATCTTAATGTTTGTTATTTATCAACTCTCCAAATTGCCAGCTCCTGCGCAAGTCTCCCCGACAACCATCGACTCCACTGAACCAGCAGATACTCACACCAACAACCACTGCATTCGTCTGCAGCTCGACATGCTGGATAACGGAGACACTCGGCTGGGCGTACGTGGTGTGCCGCATCTTGGGGGTTCAAGCCCGTTGTATCGTATCACTTACACAAACATCTTGCCGCTGCGCTCGAGGCGAGGCCAATTGTAACGGGTAGTTACACAGTGTGGTCCACCTCAGGGTTTGTGGACCACATAATTTTAGGGTGTCACACTAATTGGTGAGTATCACTTCAAGTAGGTGTGGTCCACTCCACACCGAATCCTTAAGCACAGCCACACGAAAGGTCGCTGTGACGCATGAGCTTTGAGTCCGCTCATTGGCTAGGAGGTACACAGTGTCTAGCCAATCAGAGTAGGAGAACTTAGGTTTTAGGTTTTTCTTTTAAGTGCGAGCTACTGGAAGTTCGCACACCAATCTCACTCTTATTTTACCTACGATCGTACCTTTTCCATCTTCCTCTTCGTCGGCGAGGCATTCTCGCCGACGCATACAAACTTCAAGACAAGCGTAGTCCCTGCACCGCAAAGACTACGAGACGCTTCCTCGCGCAGTGCTGTGTCACGGGAGGGCCCATGACACCGTAAGACGCGACGACAAATCCTCGGGCCTTCAAGAACGTGAGCATAGCGGCTTCGGCGACGGCACCACTTGCGATCGTGTCGTCTCGGTACCCCTTAGAGTGAAGAGAAAGCTCAAGCACCAGAGGTGCAAACAGCAGCATGTACCCCACCGTGTGCTTGAATTAAGAGAGCTTTGCCCTGCTGACAGCGCCCTTCGCGTACACACGCGGCTCTGCTGTGAATCACTCGATCCAAACAGAAGACAGCGATCGAGGAGCAGCGTTCCGTACGCGCGATAGTGGAGTGCTGTGCTGTGCTGGAGTCGACGGCTGAGGCGCACCAGAGGCGACGTTGCGACTTGCCGCTGCGCCGCTTTTGAGTGCGGCAAGGCGCTCGTCATTGCGTTGATGCTGAACAAGCAGCTCACCAATCTGCATCGAATGCTTGTGCAGAAGAGAGACAAGATCTCAGCGCTCGTCGATCTGCGGCGGGCTGGCTTTGTTGGACTGGAACGATGAGCGGACAGTCTGCGACCAAGCGAGCTGCTCCGACTCGCAGACACCAGCCGCCGCAACTGCATTGCGGATGGATTTCACGTATGGACTGTCGTGGCGCTGAAGGAGAGATTCCGGGTAGTGGAGGAGTGCGGTCGCCATCAGAACGTCGAGTACTTCAGGCGCGAAGTTGAGACTCGATTGAGAGAGCCCGTGACAGTTGGAGAAGAGCGATTGTAGCACGGCATTGACGCGAGCGCGAACTACCGAGTCGAACGAGGAGAGATCAGGAAGGCGCGCACCTGCTCGCGGCTCCCAGCCGCTCAATTCCCGAGCAACCTGCTGGTCTTCTTGCGTAGTGTTCAGCATGTACTCGTATGCCTTGCTCACTCGCGACATGGTCCAGCCACCACGTCCCATGACCCATTCAGCGGAGAGGCGAGCGTCCGCATCTGCATGCATCGCGCCTCCGCGCCGAAAGGAGTGAGAGGCCAGGTTCAGTGTGAGCTGTTGTCGGTCTGCTAATGCAATCGGCGCCACACGGCAGAGCAAGCGGTTGATGTACGCCTGAGACCCAGGTGGCTTACGTACGTGCTTGCTCTCTCGCTCTCGTGCTTCGGTCACCGCCTCGTCATCGACTAGCTGCTCCAAAAGCGAGCGCTCAGGTTCCTCATCAGAGTCTTGTGTCAGAAGTACGTGGGAGAACTGAGGGAAGATGCGGCTGGAGATGTCGATCTGCATGATCATGGCGACTGCAAGCGTGTGTACCGGACACGTCTCGAAGTCGACTGGGTCCTTGAACAGGGACACGCCTTGTTGCTGTGCAGTTTTCACACGCTTGAAGCGCACGAAGAGGACTCCACCTAAAGACGGATACATTCATACGGCAAAGTGTCAACCACACAAATTTCAACTCAACGCACACAGTAAAATGCGCAGCACAACTCCGCACCAGGATAAACACTGATCTGGTTCTTGTCGAGCTGCTCGGCATCAGACCCGCGACCGTACAGGTACCACAGCAGTGCGACGAGTGCTGCGTCAAGGTAGGCGGTGCTGTTGTCGGCGTGTTCGTTGATCGTGTGGACAATCGTGCGCAAGTCCTTCTTGGTGCAAGGAGGTGCCCTTTTCTCCATCGGCTCTCTGCTCGCTTGGTGCAGTACTTGTCTAAAGTCGAGAGCATCTTTTGTAGCCGCCTAGAGACGCTCTTGGGCGGGGTGCTGCTTGGTCAGCCTGTTCTTGACGTTTCTGACGTACGACAGAACCGTGTTCCTCGCTAGCAGCTCTCCTTGCCTCACTTGTTTGGCTAACAGCGCCATCGCAAACCTATCAAGCACAACACACAAGTTTCTACCCTTCTCGCCCTTAGCGATCCACTCTTCGGCGTCCTCGAGAGTCATCATTTCCGAGCGCAGGAACGCAACGAACGTGTTGATCGATGTCGTGCGCACATGCACAGTATTCGCAGGAGTGAGCTGCTCCACAGACATGCTTGAGATGTCGAGCGGTGGCAGCAGTCGGTTGTGCGCCTGTTGGTTGGTGTGCTGTTTTTCGTTCGGCTCGACGTCAACTGTGCTGCGCGCTGCTACGTACTGCTGTGTGTGTTGCGTGTGTGTTGCGCGTGCTGCGTGTATTGCCTGCTGCGCTGCGTGTGTTTGCGATTCTGGAAGAGTTCCTCTTCGATCTATTTTTACAGTTTACATATATTGTAAGATGAGTCACGATATTTTTTGAAATCGATAATGTGTTGATATATATATAATATCAAACATAGCGAAATCATTCCAACACAATATTGTCAGAATTGTCGGAACCAATACACATAAACTCGAAAGAGTTTGATTGACCAACAGGCAGAGCAATCGCAACATGATTGGATACGTTCGACATCGTTTACAATGTATGTTATTCATTTGTCAGAATCTTGCCAATATTGCGCCATATCTTTGTCTCTTACAATTCAAATCCTACCCCGATCATTTTTCTTTTTACCATTTTATCAGTTTGTGGTTCGCTCACATTTTCCAATCCATAGATTCACGGAACAGAGAAATAGTAGTACTGATGGTTGATTGGTCACGGCTTCGACCAGTTCGTCACCTTCGCGAGCAACATCCAAGGGTTTTCATGGAATGTGCTTCACAGTGAAGATGACGCGAGAGAGATTATACTCAAGTTCTCCCATTATCAGTTTGTACGCCGTACAAATTGTGTCCAATGTCTTTCATATATTGGCGACTTTTGACAGTGTAAAGTTGTGGTTGGATGAGTTTGATTACGATTATGTGACCCATAGACTTCTCCCAATCATCGCAAACTTGAAGTGACAGACAAACAATCAAACAAACACGCGTCACCACGCGCGCATGGACGGCAACAACACCGGCCGCTGAACAGCGGACGAGCGCGCGCAGTTCCTGGCGGCACTTAAAGTGGTGCGTTCGTCGTTTCCTTCTAGTCAGTGACGAGACATTGCTGTGTGAGTGCCGTCGCGATTGCCCGCGCAAGAACGAATCCACGTGAACGCTGTGACGCGCACCACCCGCTGACACAGCGCCCCAGCTGTACCCACTCGAACGCAATCTCCACCGACCGTCCCTCAAGCTCCAACGCGTACTTCAACCCTCACTCCGCCAGTCTACATACAAGCTCCACCGCTCGCCCCACCACCTCAACCGCTCACACTACAGCCTCCCGGTACCCACGAGAATGAGCCCGAGCCCGACCTGGACATCGCCGAGGCCGTCGAGGAGCTCTCGCTATCGCCCATGGCGCTGCCAGCTCAGTTGTCGCTGACTTTGAGGTGCCAGTGACAACGACCGACAAAGCTCGGCTCACAAGCGCCCGAGCGTTTGTTGCCTCGCTCGTTGGTGCGTGAGACGGCGGCGATAGACTCGCTCGCTACGTCGAGACGTCGAGCGTCGACGACAAAGAGGCGGCTTTCGAGTCGACCGTCGCGCTCCGCGGCTGAATCAACAGCGACTCGTTGGGCGACGAAACGTATGTGTGCCTGGTCGACCAATGGGCTGGCTGCGGCGACACACTGCTCGTGGTCCTTGTCGTCCTCATACAGGCTCGAATGACCATATGTGTCTCAGTATTCGCATTTACTCACCGATTGGTTGGTTTTTACTTGGTTACGATATTTTTGAGGGAGGGGGTCAAACACTTATTTAATGACTCTATGGGCTTTATGGCACCTTTCAACGAAGATCGCTCGATCCCTCCATTACTTGCTGTGCAACATCGCTTCTCTACGACTGTATGTCCTCACCGATGCGATGACGGCCGGTGATAGGCGCTCAGCCGTCAACGATCTCATCGGGCTCGATCGTATGAGCGTTCTTACTTCCTCAACTACGCTGCACTGCAAGGATGTTCTCGTCGACGCCAGCCTTTTGCTCTCCGGCTCTATGAACCTGAGCGAGCTTGGCGCCGGCGTCAACGTGGAGACGTTTGGTCTACTCAGCCCGACGTCTCGACAATTTCACCGATGTGATGTAGCAGTTGACATCCGCACCGCTGTCCACGAACTCATCGGGCTTGACCGCTTAGTGCTTTCACGTGATTAACAACTTCTTAGGACTAAGACGTCCTCGTTGACGCTAGCTCCCTTCTCACTTGCGCAATGAGCATTTGCGAAAGCAGGGCTGGCGCTAACGTGGTGATGTTCGGTCTGAACAATCGCGGCGAAGGTCTCATCGGGACTCCTTGTCGCCGACATGCTTCAGTGGACGCGTGTGACCGACTTCTTGGTCGAAGGACTCGCTGCTGCTCAACGTCGCCTGAAGGCGAGACGCCTTCTACGACCACTCGCCAACCGCATCGACCAGATACGCTCTTACACTTTGGATGCAAACACCTTGCTCATGTATCACAGTAATAACTCCCAATAGCTCTAGAGTGATTCATTCATCTTCCTCTGTGCAAGCTTGGGTTTCGTGATATGGTGATTATATCACAATGTTTATATTATATCATACACTTATCTTAACGTATTTTTTAATATTTTTTTGTTTCATTTGGTTGACGAATGAAACAGACAGGAGAAGCAGAGGTGAAGCGCGGAGAAGACTATGACGTTGACTTGTCCTTGTGTATGTTGACTCGTACGTCAGACAAGCGGCGAGTGAACTCAAAAGCGAGGATTTGGCAATGGTTTCTGCAAACGATCGTGGCCCGACTCAACAAGCTCCTTCACGTTGTTGATATGACCCGAGGATGCTGCATAGTGCAGCGCCGTGCCACCGCCGTTGGTTGTCCTTGCCACGTCTGCTCCAAGTCGAACCAGCGCAGACAAGAGGTCGGCACGCCCCAAACTTGCTGCGCGACGCAGTGCTGTCTAGCCGTCCTTGTTTGCAGCATCTACGTCGGCTCCGAGCAGCACAAGCGTAGCCACGACGTTGGCATGACACCATTCTGTTGCATGATGCAGCGCCGTCTCGCCTTCTCTGTCCTTGGCGTTCACGTCGGCTCCGAATCGCACTAGCTCGTTCACGAGGTTGACGTGGCCCGACTCCGCTGCGCGATGCAACGCTGTTCGGCTGTTCCGGTCGTTGCCGTCCACGTTTGCGCCAAGCCGGATCAGCACGTTGGCGATGCTGTTGTGGCCAAATATCGCTGCTAGTCGAAGTGCTTTGTCCATCGCTGCTAGAACAACGCGTTCTCACCCGCAAGCGCCGGTGACGGCTATGCTGCTGTTGTCGGTGCTTGCCTCTTGCGCGAGGTGCGCACTCATGTAGCACGAGCAGCGGCACAAGAGTAAGAGAGCGCTCGTGCAGAGCGGATGCGTCAGTGCGTGGAGACTCTTAGTCGTGAGCGCGCACTGCTGGCGCTCGTGCACGTGCTCTTCTTGAGCTTGTGCGCTTGTCTTGAGCGCGTGCTCTTCTTGTGCTTGCTCGCGCTTGTTTGTTGACTTGCGTGTGAGTCAAGCGAACAAGTGAACCCAAAGGCGAAGATTTGGCGAGAATGCCAAAACAATTGTTGCAGCAAAAGCCTGAAGTGGCAATTGATTTGATCGACATCGAAA
Source organism: Pythium guiyangense (assembly GCA_003730235.1). NCBI lineage: Eukaryota > Oomycota > Peronosporomycetes > Pythiales > Pythiaceae > Pythium > Pythium guiyangense. The sequence continues at coordinate 198,764 of QXDM01000033.1, forward strand.
GCAAGGATTGCACGGGAGCTCGTCTTGATGTGGTGTGAGCGCTCATGCGCTCACAACCCACCAGTCAAGAGACGGTAACGACATGACCCTGATCGCGCACGTAGAGAAAGGTAGTGAAAGAGACGATGTTTCAACTGTGTGAGCTCTCCAGTAGTGTCCGTCCGCACTTGCTGTTGCTGATCGCTACGTCCACGAGTGATCGAGGCCATCGTCTTGAGCGAGCTGTCAGTCTCCAGGACGCCAAGACTATCGAGCTGAAGCAACGCCGCAAGTTCACTTTCAGCTCGATCTCCAGGACACGCACATGCACAGACGCTAAGACACAGAGCAACACGGCATCCACACTCTTGCATAGCGCAGAATCGGCTTCAACGTCACGGCTTGGTACGACCGTGTTGCTTTGGTACAGCTCGGTGCTTGGAAGCACTTGCTACTGCCGCTGCGATCACGACTGCTCTCGTGACTACTGCTGTGAAGCACGCTGTGACGCTCGTAAGCGAGAGGATCAAGCTCTTTCGTTCACTTGCTCAAAACAACGTTGTCGATCTGTCATCTTACATGGGCTTCTTCGCTCGACTTGTGATGACACAAGCACTCGTCGCCTTGCAGTCGCGCTTTGCTCTTCACGTTGGCATGATGTTGCATAAGTCGCGAGCGCTCGGTGTTGTTGCCGTCGCTCTCTACTGGCGTCGCTCGACGCGCAATGCGCGCTGCTCGCATTCGTCTGTGGTCTGTGCTCAGGGCCCGTGAGTCCTGACCGAAGCAACTCGACGGACTTGCACGGTGGCCAAGTGAGCGGCTGCGCTTGGGCGTGTCGTGAGCAGGGACCATGGTTGTCGAGTCCTCGCTGCCTCGCTGGCGCTCGGAATATGAGCTCTAGCAAGCGAGGACACACACACTAGGTTCAGCTCCGACAAGCGCTTTGCGATCCCGTAGTTGTCGTAGAGAGCCCAAGAGCTCGCTGCTGCAGCTCATGCACGAGCGGTGTAGATGGATAGAGTCGTCGATTAGCGCCGGAGTCGCTATAGGCTGCGGCTTCTTGGTCGCGTTGGCACTGCTGCAGCAGTCGTCAGGTACAGCGCGCTCGCCTGTTACCGCGGTCGCGATCGGCTCTCGGCTGCCGTGACTCGCGAGATCTGCGGGAACTTCCGCTTCGGTGTGTTGTGCGCGTTCAAGTGAATGAACGACTCGACTCGAAGTCAGTTGAGCCGTCTGCCGCGCGCTTCATCTGCTCGTTGCGACACAATGCGACAAAAAGATCTCGAGCACGCGACGCCGAAGTCGACGCCGAGGTGTTCCAAGAGCGCTGCTCGCGGGCGCGGCAACGACGGCGAAGCAGACTGCGAGACACTCACTCACTCGACAAAAGCGATCAAGTGATCAAGCAGAGCACACGAAGGTTCGAGACGCCTGTATCTGGTGCTGCTAAGGGAGCCTCTGGTGCTGCTCGGCACGTCCTCGCTCACCAATGGCCTCTACACGCCCACGCTCGCTCGCTCGCAGAGTGAATCGAGGAGGCGTGTGTCGATCGAACGCGCGAGTGAGCGATGGAGGCGGCGAGACACGGTCCGACATGCACTCGCTCTCTTTTGGGCATTGCGTCGTCGTCGGTGGGCTGTCGAGCAGCGCGTCGTCGTCACTGGCGCGCCCGTGACGCTATCGTCGCCTTGGTTTGTTCGAACTCGTGTGCGCGGCGACACGTGTCGCCTCGACTTGACTGGAGCACGTGGCTTGACGTGAGTGTCTGTTGCGCGTGCCAGACGATCGCAACCAGCAATGCAACAAGCAGCTTCATGCAGCTGCAGCATATAGCAAAGGCTTGTGGTGAACGACACCAAGCCAAGCCAAGCTCGATTGAAGCGATCTCAACAGACTCGAGTCACGACAGCATGCAGGTCTTGTCGTTGCAGTTCGACCAGCAGGATGAGGCGATCGCGAAGCAGCATTGGTGGCCGCTGTTCTCGATTGATCGATCAATCGGCGAATGGATATCGACACACACACACAAGCCTCGAAGCAATGAAGCGACCTCGGCGACGCTCGCAACAAGGAGAAGCAAGGCACGGACTGGACCGAGTGGCCAGGCGATCCGGTCAGATGTTCTTAGCCAGCTGCGACGTAACCCAAGTGTTTGTGTTTGTGTTTGTGTTTGTGCCTGCCTGTGCCTGTGCCTGTGCCTGTGTGTCTCGATGGCGATGGCGATGTCAATGGTGACCGCGATGCCAGGCAAAGCTAAACAATGGACCGATCAAGTGCTTCGAGCGATGAACATGAGGCAAGTGTGTCCAAGCGCTCTTGAGCTGCTCGAGAGTTGGTTGGTCGTGTTCATGCTGAAAGCCTGAAAGATGTCCGACTCGGACATGTTCGCGACAGGAGTCGTGTTTTTACTTGAAAATTGTATTGCCAAACTGCAAATAGAGCAAGTGCTGGTTGTTGCTGATTCGCATAGTTTCTTCAAGTGTTGTGCCTTTCGTCACAACGTCACCGTCAATTGTATCGCTAGAAAGAAAAGGCGCCCCTAGCCCTTCGTGTTGCGAATCGCCCGTACGAGGACATACTGTATTCAAGATCAATTCGAAACGGGATTCTCACATACAGCGAGTGGGTTCCTTCTGCCTCATTTACTTTTGCTTTGTTGCCTCGGTCTTGCTTTGCTCGTGCGCTGCTCGCGCTGGTGCTCAGCTCTGAAAGCTCACGGTCGAGCGCAGGTCGACGGCGGCAACGACGACAAGAACACGACCTCGTGCACACGTGCGCGTTCGCGACTCGTTCTCGCACTACCAGTGTGTGTGTCCCTCTCTCTCAGTGTCTCCATCCGCGTAGACGAGCAGAGACCACCTCAGCGCGACACTCGCACGAGCAGCGTCGCGACAACACCAACACCCCGAGACCTCGATCAATCGCGTCCATCTGCTGCTGCTCTCGTCTCGAGCCGAGCCACCTTCTCTTCTTCGCAAACCCAAACTCGCTCGCTCGCGCTCATCAGGAAGGCGCGCTCGCTCGCTCGTTCATTTTTGGCCGCCGCACCCTCGACAACACCAGCACCAGCTGACAGGGTTCGTGGTTGCGCAGCAACTCGTACCCCTCGCCGCGACAACAAGGCAAGCAACACGGCAGCAACAAGCGCGTGTGTGCGTGTGCGAGCGGCGCTTGTTTTGGACACCACCAGACAATCCGACACGTGCACGACCGACCGACGCGATATGCCAGCAACGCCCGCGATGCCGCGCAGCAGCGGCGCGCTGCACACCGGCGCGTCGCTCTCGTCGCGCGTCGGGACGCACAAAGACTACCGGATCTACCGATCCACGCCGCTGAGCGAGCCGCTGCGCGGGCTCCCGCCGATGGCGCGACCAGTCGATGCGTCGTACTACACGAGCTCGTCGCGGAGCGTCTCGCGCGGCATTGCGACGCCGCCAAGTAGCACAGGCAGCACGAGCTCGAGCACGTCGAGCAGCGGTCTGTACTACCGCCAGCGCAGCGAGAGCTTCGAGGCGATGCTCCTCGGTCCTAGCAGCAGCAGCAGCAGCTCGCGCAAGAGCTACGCCAGCACAGAGCGCCGGAGCCAGAGCACGAGCGCGTTGGGTCCATCGAGCCGGCTGAGCATCCCAGCAGAGCCCGAGACGCCGTTCGACGCGCACTTGCAAGCTGTGTACGACGGCACGTGCGACCCATCCGACGGTCTCACGTTCTTCGAGTCTCACGGCTACTACGACGTCGACGACGCCAACACAGTCGAGATGTTCCGGCAGAACTTTGGACTGACCGACGTGTTCTGGGACAAGACGCTCGCGCTCGACGACGACCCGAGCGTCCTGCTTGTTGTCGACGACAACGACGATCTTATGGACACAGCGCCGCCACTTCGCGTCTCGAGCGTCGGGACGACGCTGTACCGGCGCCACCGGACTGTGAGCGGTCGCTTTGAGCTCGTCGACGACGACCCAGAAGCTGCAGAGCGCTATGCGCTCGAGCAGCAGCAGCAGCGCGACGCGCGCTTGCGCGCCAAGGTCCTCGAGCTCGACGAGTTTGACTTGAACGAGCTCGCGCACGAGCAAGCGGTGCTCGTTGACGCGATCGACGCGATCCGCGCCGAGACGCAGCAGTTCCACGCGTTCTTCAGCCAGGCGTTCCGTGACGAAAACGCGCAGCACTTCCAGTTCGCGACGCCGGCGCCTGCGCTCCAGCACGTGCGGCGCACGACGCTCTCTGCACCGGCGTCTGCGCCAGTGACAGTGCCAGCGCCACCGACAACGACTGCGCTCGCAGCTGTCCCCGCGTCGCTGCCGATGATGAACGTCGAGCTCCCGCCATACTGCAGCAACGTGTTTGTGCTGAAAGACACGATCCCGTACTTGCTCCGGAGCTGGCACAAGCGCTGGTGCTACCTCGACTTTCGCTCTGGCCTCGTGTTGATGTACAAGCGGAGCTACTGGCGCTCCCCGCGCGGCGTCTTGGACCTGCGCGACGTCACAAAGGTCGAGCGCATGAACGCAAACGACTTTCGGCTCGAGTTCCGCAGCGCGGGGCAGCCGATGATGCTCCTGCGCACAAAGCTGAGCGAAGAAGCGGCGCTCTGGGTCAACTTGCTCCGGTTCGCAAAGCACCAGATGGGGCCGTCGCCACCGCCTGCGCTGCCGATTGAGCAGCAGCCAGTTGTGCCGTCGGGGCACCGGAGCACGCGGTTCTTCACGAGCAAGTCGCTGCGCAAGAGCAAGCAGCAACAGCCGACGACTACGGCGAGTGGCGCAGCGCCAAAGAACCAGGTCGAGATGCTCGCGATGCTCTTGAGCCAGTCCGCGACGCCTGCGAACTCGCTCCACAGCACGACGAGCTCGACGAGCACGGCGAGCGCGCTCACGAGCAGCAGCAGCACGCAGAGCCCCGACAGTCGGCGCAACAGCGTCACGACTGCGTAGCTCCGTGCGCTTCTCCTCCTTCTCCTCTCTCTCTTATCTATCGCCACCACCACATCTGAAGCGCTCCGCCGGCCGCCGTCGCCAGTCCGTCCGTCGCCCCGCAGCAGCAGCAGCGCCATGGTCCAGTTTTGCAAACACACGGGGACGTCCATGGTGCCACACGACACACGACACAAGACACAAACACACTGAGCTGCTCGCTGCACCGACTGGCGACAACACACAACAACAACACAAAGACACTCTTGACACACCTATGAGCGCCGGCTGGAGCTGCCACCAACCACTACTACTACTCCGTCCACACACACATCCCGCCATTCGCAATCGAAGAGCGCCAGCGTCGACCCAGTCGGTCGCCACTTGCGCCTAGTAGCGAGTTGTCCGTAGCCACCACCACCACAAGTTTGCAATCGCAACACGCACGCCTGTTGCAGTCCCCACACCACCATCTCTCGTTGTCACTCTTGGTCTCTTGGTCTCTCTTGTGCTTTAGTCGCTTGGTCGTGCTCAAGGCGACGTGCTCAAGGCGACTCGAGGCAGTCGGAAGTGAAGCGTCGCGGGATCAACACAACGAGAGGGATGGACAACGACTACCTCGGTCGGATGGCTTGCTCTCGTCTCTCGGTCTTGCAGCATGTTGGTGTCGATCGCTAACGCGTTGTCGATGCATTTGCAGTCAAGTCTGGCGCTCGGGAGCTGCTCACGCACGCAGTCGCAGAGCTCCTTGCAGCGCGACCGCGCGTCCCTGTGAACTTCCTCGCCGCACAGTACGTGCTGTCGATCACCATGAGCTGCTAGGCTCTGGCGGTCCTTTGGTGCTGCGCTACGTCGATCACAAGTGAACAGAGGCACTAGCGGTGTGTTGTCTGTCTGTGGTGGTGGTCAGCTTCCAGTTGAGCACGAACCGAGTCGTGTCGACTGCGCAAGTGCTTCGTGCGAGCTACGCGACCAAGACGAACTTCCCAGACGCCACTCTCAAGGCGTTTCAGACACTTGTGAGTGCGTCAAAGCCTGCGAGCGCGACGGCGCCGTCTCCAGCGCTGCGCACCAGCTCAAAGCCCAGCACTACACCAGACATCTTCCCAGCTACACAGGCGGCAGGCAAGAGTCTTGCGAGTCTCGACCGACGCGAGTTCACGAAGGTCCTCGAGTGTCTCTGCGACGACCTGCCCAAGAGCTTGCAGCAGCGCACGCTCGACGCTCTCGCGCTCTCATCACCGAGCCAGCAGCAGCAGCAATCGGCTAACGCGAGCGACACAGTCGCACTCGCCGAGTTCCAGCGCGGCGTCGAGGTCTGCTTGCTCCTCGAAGGTACGAGCGACCGTCCCAGCACTCTTGACGTCGCCTGTGCTTAGCCTCACGCCATTTCTCCTGCTCTTGCGCACGTAGAGCTCGTCGACGCAGTCGAAGATCTCTTTCGAGCTGTTGACAAGAGCGTCACCGGTGAAGTCCGCGCAAGTGTCCTCGTCCTTGCGCTCGAGACTGCAGGCGCCACTGCACCGCTGCTCGACACAGCGAGCCTCGTCGCGGCACTCAAGGCGTTTGTGCTGCCAGCGCCGCCAGGACGCTCGACAGGAGCAGCAGCAGCAGACGGCAGCGACATGGACCGCATCGAGTGCTTTAGCGACCGCACGTTGCGCGTCACAGACCTGCACGACGCCATGTTCCACGTCGTCTTTGCGCCATAGCGACCGAGTCACGCACCAGCGAAACGAGCGAGTCCATTGCGAATCGTCCTCATTGTCACTGTGTCTGTTGTCTACGAGGCGCACGAGTCGGCGAGCGCTAGTTGTTGAGCATGCTCAGGATGTTCTTGCGGATCTTGCCAGACACGAAGACCGGCTTGCCGAGGCGACGGATGCGCTCGCGCGTCTTCTTGGTCGCAATGTGGCGCTTGTTCGCCTGCGCGCGCTTCACGAGGCCGTTCGTGTTGACCGTGAAGCGCTTCTTGACCGCCGACTTGGTCTTGAGCTTGTAGCTCTTGCAGCGCACCTGGAGCTGCGGGAAGCTCGCAGTGTTCACCAAGAACGGGCTCGCGACCGCGCGCGACGGCGCAGCGACCGCAAGTCCTGGGAACGACCGCGTCGCCGCCGCTGGCGTCGCAATGCGCGACTGCGCGACAGCGAGCGCCTTGAACTGGTGCGTCAACGATCTATCGAGCGCATTGCGCGTTAGTTGGTTGTATGTCTAGTGCAGGAGAGAGTGCGCGTGCACAGAGAGAGAGAGAGAGACAGAGCACGCACCTCAGGAGCGCCATCGTCGCTGCTGATCTCTTCTTGGAACGGAGCGTGTGTGTGTCCACTCGATTGTGTTGGTGCTGGTATTCAAACTCAATTTCGTTTTTTTACAAATATCAAGATTAATACAATCCGGTGATCGATCTATAAAGAAAATTGCTCTTGATACTAATAAGTTCATACTAAATTCCAACGAGCATCCCATCATGACCTCGACGTGCGCGGTCGTGTCCACGACGCTGCTGCGGCTCTTGCGCACGCACGCAGCGCACATCCACGACGACGACGACGATGCATCTACTCGCGAGCTCACGGTCGGTCTCCTCCTTGGGGCACAGCAACCGATTGCAGCCGAGTCGCAAGACGCAGCAGCAGCAGTGACGACGCGCCTCACAGTCTACGGCCTGCTTCAGCACGAGTCGGATCTGTACGTGCGCTGTCCCTGCAGCATGTGCATTACAATGCTCGAGTACTCACATCCGCCGCTGTTCCTACTGGTGCATCCACACAGCGAGAGTGCGGCGCCCTGCCTCCCTGGCGGCGTCTCAATCCAGGGTCACTTTGCTGTCCTCGCACACGGCGATGACGACGACGCTGCGATCAGTACGTCCCTGTCCATCGTGTCTTGACTAACAGACACTGCGTATTGTAGAACGCTGTGCTGACTGCACTTGCGGTTCTGACTGCAGCAACGTGCGCGCAGCGCGTGGCCGCACAGCGCACGCGCGCGTCGACTGGCGACTTTGTGCTCGTGTATGTGCGCACAACTGCATCTGTTCACGTCTTCCACGTCGCCAGCAGCGGCGCCACGCCGCGTGCGCTCGACGTGACTGTCGTCCCGAGTCTCCACGCAAAGGACTTTCTAGCTGCGACGCGCTCCGTGCTGCTCCGCTGTGCGCTCGACGTCCACTCCTCGAGCCGCGATGTGCTGCACGAGGACGTCAAGCGCTGGACCGCGCAGCTCCAGCGCGCGTCAGCAGACGACGACGACGCTGGTGTGTTCTTCCGCATCACGAACAGCAGCGCCGTGCTCGCGAGCGACGGGCGCAACGTCCTGAGCAGCGGTGCTGCGTCTTCAGTGGTGCCACTGAGCGCGCTTGTGCGTGCGCCTGCCGTCCGTACCACATCCAACAACAACACCAAAGCCAAGAAGAGCAAGAGCAAGACGTCTGCAGCTCCGAGCAGCTGTAGCAATGACGGGAGTTCAGCAGACGCGTACCTCCCGACGCTCGAGTACGGCGACATTGCGGCGATCGACATCCTCACGAGCCTCTGTCCGTCGACATCGCCAGCTGCAGCGCCCGTGCTGACGATCCCAGCGCTGTCTGCCGCAGCGCCGTCGCCAGTGAGCCTCCACGCCGACGTGCTCGTGCTCGCGTCGCTCGATGCGCCCGTGGTGGACGCGCTCGCGCTCGTTCGTAACCAGTTGAGCCAGCAGGTGCGTCGCCACGTGTCCATTGGCTCTCATCACTGTCACGATGCGATCAACTGACACTGCTTGCTCGATGGTTGCTTTCGACGGGCTACGCTGATCCTACGGTTTTGTAGCTCGCACTGCTGGAGCGCCACATCCGAGCTGCACCAGCTTGCAGTCACGTCGACGCGCACCACTTTGCGCTCCGCGGCACTGCGTTCCCACTCACGCTCGTCTTGCCAGAGTCATCGTCTGACGATGCGAGCGATACGCATCTGCGTGCTGCGCTGCTCCAGCCGCCGCACTTGCCGCGTTTCGACCCGGCACGGTGCTCGCTCGTGCGCACAGCGGCGCAGCTTCGCGCGTCGGACGTGCTCATCAACGTGCACGACGGCGTCGCAGCGAGTGGCGTCGCGCACGGCGAGCAGTACGTTGTCGATGGCTTCTATGGCTACTACCACTACATGCAGCAGGGCGTGAACGACAAAGGCTGGGGCTGCGCGTACCGGTCGCTCCAGACGCTCGCGTCGTGGCTCGTGCTCAACCACTACGTCGCGGACGGCGCGCCGACGCACTTGACGCACGACGCGATCCAGCGTACGCTCGTGCGCATTGGCGACAAACCGCCGTCGTTCGTTGGCTCGCGCGAGTGGATCGGGAGCATGGAGGTCGGCTACGTGCTCAACGAAGTCTACGGTGTCGGGTTCCGGAGCCTCCGAGCTGTGACGGGTCCGCAACTCGTGGACCTTGCGCAGGAGCTCAAGCACCACTTTGAGACGCAGGGGACGCCTGTGATGATGGGTGGCGGACAGCTCGCGTTCACGCTCTTGGGTATCGACTACAACGCGTCGACCGGCGAGTGCGCGTTCCTGATCCTCGACCCGCACTACACGGGCAGCGAAGACCTCGACGTGATCCAGACTAAGCTACTGGCGCTCGAGGGCTACAAGGCAATCGCGTGTGGCTGGCGCCGCGCATCGACGTTTGCCAAGAACAGCTTCTACAACCTCTGTCTGCCGCAGCGACCGCACGTCGAGTAGAGTATGTGGGCACGAGACTGAGAGACTGAGAGACTGAGAGACTGAGAGTGAGACGTACTAAGAACGTGCGAGAGAGTGAAGAGCGTTGGACTGGTTAAGTGTTGACACGAGACTGAGAGGCTGGTCGAGTGTTGAATGTCGGTGATAATGAGAGAGCATTTGATTCGAGGCGTGAACGAGAGAGTGGAGGGAAGGAGGCGAGTGCATTCGTGTGATCTGAACAGCGTGATGACACGTGCTCTCTTCGCCACTTGCGCTTCAAGTCGAGGCTGGTACAGTAGCCAAGTAGCACCCGAGTTGCGCACCTCTTACCTCGAGGTGAGTCGTCTCGTGCACATCCAAGACCGCAGCCAAATTGTTCCCGTCGACGCCAGGTGGCTCGTACGACCACCGCATCAACTACGAACATGCGCAAGGCGTCGGGTTGTTCAAGAGGGCGGAGTGGGGAGCGTGCACCACTAATGATCCTGTTGCTATGGTCACGCAACGTACTTGATGCGTTCTTGTTCACTCGCAAAGCCTACGTGTGTGACTCGAGCTGTTGTGTCTGTCGTTAGCCAGCAAGTATGGGCATGTTTTAGAGCATCTGTGTGTGTGATTCGTGTTAGTAAGTCTGCATCGACACTGATCGAGAGTGCTGTGTGCTGGCAGTCGAAGGTGTTGCGTCTTGTGTCGCTGCTGACAAGTGCACTTGTCAGCAGCAGCAGCCGAGCAGATCCATGAGAGGCACATTGCATCAAACACACACGCAGACTGCCACCACCACCACCACTCTGGTTGCGCAATGCCGAGCACGTTCGAGCGACTGCAGGCATACATCGTCGGTGTTGTTGCTAGAGGAGAGTCATCTGAAGCTGCACTAGAACACACAACACGTGAGCAAGAACGACTCGAGTCTCTGCTCAACACAACAGATATGAAGTCGAGACTCCCCGTCTCGAGTATCGATGCAAACGCATTGTGTAAAGACGCTGGAGCTGGCTGTGCGAGGCCGGTCAAAAGCAGACAACGTATGGAGCGACACGAGTCCTACAAGCGAAAGCGACGGTGGTGGTATCATGGACAAGCAGTACAGCGAGAAGCAAGACACCGGGGCATTCATCCGCGGCATGCACGCACAAGTGTCTTGAGGTCACACTTGTAATAACACATGACGAGCAAACAAACAACCTACGACACTACACTAGCACTTGCGTCTTGCATGATCTCCTCGAGCTTGTGCACAACAAACGCCATACTCACGCGCTCGCTTGGCTCGGTCTTGGTCATCAACTCGATCAAGTTGCGCTGCTTCGGCGTCATCGAGGCCGGCAGAGGTGGTGCTTTACCTTTCTTCACGTGGAACTTGATCGCTGATGCAATCATGTGTGGTCCCCACGGCGGTTCGCCACTCACGGCTTCGATGATGCACATCGCGAACGAGTACACGTCCGACGCGCGTGACGGTCGACCGCCACTCAAGTATTCGGGCGAGCGCCAGTTCACGGCGCCGATCTTGTTGCTGGCAATCTGAACCTCGGCTTCGCCCAGCAGACAGCTCAGCCCAAAGTCGATCAGCTTCGCCTTGTGATCCGAGCCAACCATGATGTTGTCGCACTTGAGATCGTTGTGCGCGACGTTCATGCTGTGGAGGTACTGCAGTCCGAGCGCAGCTTCGTGGAGCTTCTGCCACGTGAGGTGGTCGCTGGTGGCAAGCTTCATCTTCTTGAGGTACGCTCGCAAGTCGCCGTTCCCAGCAAACTCGCACACAAAGTACCGCTTGTCGACGTGACTCGCGCCAAAGAGCTTGAGCACGTGCGGGTGGTTCAGCCGGTGCCACACGCGCACTTCGTGCAGCAGCAAGTCGGTCGAGATCGTCTCGATGTCTTCTTCGTAGCCCATGAACTTGACCACGACCGGCGTGCCGCGCCAGCTGCCTCGATACACGGCGCCGAACGCGCCTTGGCCGATCTGGTCCGACTCGCTGAACGTCAGCTGCTTGAGTGACAGGTACCAAGACGGTCTCTTCTTCACGAGCGACACTTTAGGGTCCGTATCGGTTCGAAGGCGCAATCTCATCATCGGGCTCCATCTTCCGTCACGCTGGCGAAGTGCTGATGTCCAAGCCGATGACGTTGCTCTGAGTAGACCGTTGCGCGTCCACTGCTCGTAGATCGCTGGCAGCGTGTCGAGATGGTTCAGTATGATTGCATCGGACGGACTGTCGCTTGGCGTCTTCGTGTCGATGAAGACGCTTGTTGAAGTCGTGATGTCGTCGTCGACTGACGCTCGAACGTCCAAGAGATCCACTGGGTTGAGGATCGACGCTTGTGCTTCGTGGCGCCATCGTCGAATCGAGTCACTCGCGCCCACGTCGAGCATCCCGAGCAGCTGATCCAGCTCAGAGTACACCAAGTGGTGCGACTCGGCCACTTTGCGACTCCGCATCTGCTGGTACACCGACTTCTTGTTCCAATGTGGCGCCACATATCGCTGCAGTCGCGCCACGGTGGCACAGAACGCCACGACTTCGGCATCAAGTGGTGTCTTCTCTCGCTCTTGCAGCAGATCAAAGACAAATGCGAGCGCTGGCAGCACGCTCTCGAGCATCCACTGCGTGTCTGGGAGGTCTTCGCATCGCGACTTGACGCGAGCAAGTGCGTTTGCGATCGAGTGGCAGCCGAGGTCTGGGAACTCGTACTCGTCCAGACGCTGAGAGTGGATCTGCACGATGAACAGCAAGCATCGTGAGTGGTGTGCCAGTGCAGCATCATTGCTGTCGGCACGGCACGCACCTTCGCACTCGCGCTCATCGCCGCGACACCTGTGGCACCTCTCGTGCTTTGCTTGCTCTCAAATGCAAACTGCTCGAGTCGACGCACGACAAACGCAATGTCGACGCGGTCGCTTGGATCGTGCACACACATCTGCGTGACCAGCTCGTACTCTTGATCGCTCATTGTTGACGGTTGCTCTGGGGCGTCTGCGACGTAGAACTGCTCGCGGTCTTGGTTCGAGAGCTCGCCCACCACAGTAGCCCAGACGCAGAGCCCGAACGCGTAGATGTCGGCTGGAGCAGACGTTAGTGACGAAAGATGCCCGTGCTCCGGCGCAGCCCACATCTGAGTGTCGTCAACCAGCTGCTTTATGTCTCCACAAGTGTTGTTGAGCTTCACGACGCCATCGGAGCCAACGATGATCGCCTCACAGTGAAGGCAGCCATGCGCAACGCCGCGATCGTGCAGGTACTGCAGTCCGAGCGCCGCTTGGCGCAAGTACTGCCACATCACCTGCCGATGTGGCGCGTCGCGAAGGAACTTGTGCAGTGTCTGTGCGTCTGGCACCGCCTCGCAGACAAACAGCTTACTGCTTCCAATGTGGCACGCGCCAAAGAGCTTCACGATGTTTGGGTGGCTCAGCGAGCGCCATTGCTTGGCGCTCTTCGCGAACTTGTCCATGTCCAACTTGGACGTTGTCAAGGCACGATCCAAGGTGTTTGTCTCGATCACCACGCTCGTGCTTTGCCACTTGCCGGCGTAGCACTTGACAAGGTGTTTCGTCTTGAGCAGGTGCCGGTCGTGGAATTCCAAGTCGTCAGGTGAGATGAACCACGTTGGGATGTCCGGCGCCTTCATCAACTTGCCAGCCCGAACAAAGCGTTGGACCACGCGCTGGGCAACTTCTTGCGCTCGGACGCTCTGCTCTTGTTGCCGGACGGCGAGCTCGTACTGGAGTAGCACCGCTAGCTCGCGCTGCTTGGTGAAGTCTTTGCCGCATTCTTCGATCAAAGCATCATCAGTGCTCAGCGCGTGCTCGAAGCGCTGCTGGAGCACTTCATCGTCGTCGATTGACTGCTGATCCGCGCTTGCGGACGCTTCGGCTTGCATCAACTGGTGCATGACGCCAAAGTGCCTCAGCTCGTCGTGAATGGCGTGGATGCGCTGCAGAATCGCTCGACTCGCCACGAAGCGCGCGAGTGCTGTCGCCTTCTTCTCAATGTCAAACAGCAGACGACAGGCGCGGAACAGGATGCTCGCAAACGTCACTAGCGCACCGCGCGTCACTAGCGCGGGCGATGGCGTCTCTGCTGTCGACACATCTCGCTGACGCTGCTGATGCTGCTGGAGTTGAGTGCAGACGTCTTGCAGTCGTGTGAACATGCGCAAGCACACTTCTTCAAACTCGAATGTGGCAGTCGCGCACATCGTCTTCATTGTCGCCAATGAGCCAGGAAGCAGCGGGTACTCGTCGTCTCGAGCGTCGTCGACACATAGGACGCCTTTGCCGCCTCGAGCAATCAGCTGCTGCACAGCTGGGAAGAAGTCGGCTCTAGCGACCGAGATCAGTGGCGTCTCGCCATCGACGTTGCTCCGGACGTTGACTGGCGTGCCGGCATCAACGAGTACTTGCCACACTTTCATGTGTCCGTTGCGACCTGCAAGCGTCAATGGCGTCTCGGACTCGCGCTGTCTCTCTGGATCAGCACGCGACTTGGCAGCGACATTCACGCCGCACTTGATCAAGTACGCCACGACACCGAGGTGCCCAAACTCGGCAGCGAAGAACAGCGCGCTTTGGCCGTCTTTCGTCGCAGCCTCGATGTTCACGTCCTTGGCGACTACTTGCTGAAGAACACCAATGTCGCCGATCGCTGCTGCAACAAAGAGCGCGACCACATCGTTCGTGGGACGACTGGACTTGTCGAAGGCGCTTTCCCGAAGTAACGCAGCAATGACTTCGATGTGCGCGTTGTCGACCGCCAGAGACAGCGCTGTCCGTCCGAGCTTGTCCGTCGCGCTCGCGTCAGCTCCAAGCCGAATCAAGTTCACTGTGACTTCGGCTTGATCGAAGGCTGCGGCGTGATGCAGCGGTGTCCAGCCGCCGTCGTCTTGGGCGTTCACGTCAGCTCCACGCAAGACCAGCTCGGTGACAACAGCGTTGTGACCCCTCGGAGCAGCGTGATGTAGTGGCACCTGGCCGCTCTTGTCCGTCTCGTTCACGTCAGCTCCGTGCCGAACCAGCTCAGCAACCAAGATGGCGCGGTTCGATCGAGCTGCGTGATGCAGCACTGTCTGGCCATCCTTGTCTTTGGCGGTCACGTCTGCTCCGAGCCGCAGCAGTTCGACTGCAGCGGCGACATCTTCCAGGTTCACTGCATAAGACAGCGCTTTCTTGCCGCTGTTGTCCCGCGCGCTCACATCTGCTCCGAGCCGGATCAACTCGCTCACGATCTTGACGTGGCCCGAGGCTGCTGCATGGTGCAACGCCCTCAGTCCGTACTTGTCCCTGGCGTTTGCGTCTGCTCGCCGTCGAATCAACTCTGTCACGACATGGCCGTGGCCGTGTGTCGCTGCGTGCATCAGCGCTGTCTTGCTTGTCTTGTCGCTGGCGTTCACGTCGGCTCCGAGTCGAAGGAGCTCCGTTACAACGTCGACTCGACCCAACGCTGCTGCGCATCCCAACGCTCTCTCCCGACTGTCGTCGTCGGCGTCCGCATCTGCTCCAAGGCGAATCAGCTCATTTGCGACTTTGACGTAGCCCGACTCGAGCGCGAAGTACAGCGGCGTCTCTCGAGTCCCGTCCTCGGCGCTCCCGTCTGCTTCCAGCTGGACCAGCTTGACTGCGATGTGAACGTGACCGGCTTCTGCGGCACGGGTCCACGCCGTCTTTCCGTCGCCGCCCTTGATGCGCACGTCTGCTCCAAGATGAATCAGCTCATCCACAACGCCACCGTGACCTAGCGACGCAGCTCGTGCTAACGCTGTCCATCCGCTGTTGTCCGTCTCGTTCACGTCTGCGCCAAGTCGAATCAGCTCCGCTGCAACGCCGACATAGCCCAATGATGCAGCTCGCGCTAGTGCTGTCCAGCCCTCGATGTCTTTGGTTCGCACGGCTGCTCCGCGCTGGAGTAGCTGCGCTACGATGGCAAAGTGACTTGACGCGGCTGCCCACTCCAACGCTGACCTGCCGTCGTTGTCTCTGGCGTTCACGTCAGCCCCCGATCGAACCAGCTCGTCGACGACCTGGACATGACCGAAACCTGCTGCATGTACGAGAGCTGCCAATCCGCGCTTGTCCTTGGCGTTTTGGTCTGCTCCCAGCCGGATCAGCTCCTTCACGACGTTGAGATGACCCGACCACGCTGCGCGATGCAGAACTGTTTTGCCTTCGTCGTCCTTGGCGTTCACGTCTGCTCCAAGTCGAACCAGCTCTGTCACGACTTCAGCATGGCCCGAAGCGGCTGCGCGACGCAGTGCTGTCTTGTGGTTGCGCCACTTCACGGTGCTAGCATCTGCGTGGCGACGAACCAGCGCGTTGATGACATCGTGCCGATGATACTCTGCTGCCACGCAAAGCACTTCGACGATGGATGCGCCGCGTTTGAGCAAGACCTCGACGTCGACCACATCACCGAGGTGCACCGTCATCTGTAGTATGTACCACGGAACGTCTTCATGTCCTCTCAGCAGCTTTCGCTCTTCATCGGACACACATGAACAACAAGCGTTAGTGCTCGGGCGGTTCCTTGTCATAGCAAATTGAAGCTCGCACAGCAGTACCTGATCTGCTCAACTTGTTCCCCATCCGTGCAAGGCGACACCCGCTCTTGTGCTGTGCAACAACACAGCAAAGGTGTGAGTCAATAAGTCTTGGCAACAGCACAACAGCAAGAGTGCGATTTGATTCCTATTACGCCAGCTGAATGGTGTACCTGATGCACTCGTGCAGAGCGGATGCGTCAGTGCGTGGAGACTCTTAGTCGTGAGCGCGCACTGCTGGCGCTCGTGCACGTGCTCTTCTTGAGCTTGTGCGCTTGTCTTGAGCGCGTGCTCTTCTTGTGCTTGCTCGCGCTTGTTTGTTGACTTGCGTGTGAGTCAAGCGAACAAGTGAACCCAAAGGCGAAGATTTGGCGAGAATGCCAAAACAATTGTTGCAGCAAAAGCCTGAAGTGGCAATTGATTTGATCGACATCGAAAGCAAGGATTGCACGAGTTGAGTTCCTGAGCGAACTGGAGCTCGTCTTGATGTGGTGTGAGCGCTCATGCGCTCACAACCCACCAGTCAAGAGACGGTAACGACATGACCCTGATCGCGCACGTAGAGAAAGGTAGTGAAAGAGACGATGTTTCAACTGTGTGAGCTCTCCAGTAGTGTCCGTCCGCACTTGCTGTTGCTGATCGCTACGTCCACGAGTGATCGAGGCCATCGTCTTGAGCGAGCTGTCAGTCTCCAGGACGCCAAGACTATCGAGCTGAAGCAACGCCGCAAGTTCACTTTCAGCTCGATCTCCAGGACACGCACATGCACAAACGCTAAGACACAGAGCAACACGGCATCCACACTCTTGCATAGCGCAGAATCGGCTTCAACGTCACGGCTTGGTACGACCGTGTTGCTTTGGTACAGCTCGGTGCTTGGAAGCACTTGCTACTGCCGCTGCGATCACGACTGCTCTCGTGACTACTGCTGTGAAGCACGCTGTGACGCTCGTAAGCGAGAGGATCAAGCTCTTTCGTTCACTTGCTCAAACAACGTTGTCGATCTGTCATCTTACATGGGCTTCTTCGCTCGACTTGTGATGACACAAGCACTCGTCGCCTTGCAGTCGCGCTTTGCTCTTCACGTTGGCATGATGTTGCATAAGTCGCGAGCGCTCGGTGTTGTTGCCGTCGCTCTCTACTGGCGTCGCTCGACGCGCAATGCGCGCTGCTCGCATTCGTCTGTGGTCTGTGCTCAGGGCCCGTGAGTCCTGACCGAAGCAACTCGACGGACTTGCACGGTGGCCAAGTGAGCGGCTGCGCTTGGGCGTGTCGTGAGCAGGGACCATGGTTGTCGAGTCCTCGCTGCCTCGCTGGCGCTCGGAATATGAGCTCTAGCAAGCGAGGACACACACTAGGTTCAGCTCCGACAAGCGCTTTGCGATCCCGTAGTTGTCGTAGAGAGCCCAAGAGCTCGCTGCTGCAGCTCATGCACGAGCGGTGTAGATGGATAGAGTCGTCGATTAGCGCCGGAGTCGCTATAGGCTGCGGCTTCTTGGTCGCGTTGGCACTGCTGCAGCAGTCGTCAGGTACAGCGCGCTCGCCTGTTACCGCGGTCGCGATCGGCTCTCGGCTGCCGTGACTCGCGAGATCTGCGGGAACTTCCGCTTCGGTGTGTTGTGCGCGTTCAAGTGAATGAACGACTCGACTCGAAGTCAGTTGAGCCGTCTGCCGCGCGCTTCATCTGCTCGTTGCGACACAATGCGACAAAAAGATCTCGAGCACGCGACGCCGAAGTCGACGCCGAGGTGTTCCAAGAGCGCTGCTCGCGGGCGCGGCAACGACGGCGAAGCAGACTGCGAGACACTCACTCACTCGACAAAAGCGATCAAGTGATCAAGCAGAGCACACGAAGGTTCGAGACGCCTGTATCTGGTGCTGCTAAGGGAGCCTCTGGTGCTGCTCGGCACGTCCTCGCTCACCAATGGCCTCTACACGCCCACGCTCGCTCGCTCGCAGAGTGAATCGAGGAGGCGTGTGTCGATCGAACGCGCGAGTGAGCGATGGAGGCGGCGAGACACGGTCCGACATGCACTCGCTCTCTTTTGGGCATTGCGTCGTCGTCGGTGGGCTGTCGAGCAGCGCGTCGTCGTCACTGGCGCGCCCGTGACGCTATCGTCGCCTTGGTTTGTTCGAACTCGTGTGCGCGGCGACACGTGTCGCCTCGACTTGACTGGAGCACGTGGCTTGACGTGAGTGTCTGTTGCGCGTGCCAGACGATCGCAACCAGCAATGCAACAAGCAGCTTCATGCAGCTGCAGCATATAGCAAAGGCTTGTGGTGAACGACACCAAGCCAAGCCAAGCTCGATTGAAGCGATCTCAACAGACTCGAGTCACGACAGCATGCAGGTCTTGTCGTTGCAGTTCGACCAGCAGGATGAGGCGATCGCGAAGCAGCATTGGTGGCCGCTGTTCTCGATTGATCGATCAATCGGCGAATGGATATCGACACACACACACAAGCCTCGAAGCAATGAAGCGACCTCGGCGACGCTCGCAACAAGGAGAAGCAAGGCACGGACTGGACCGAGTGGCCAGGTGATTTGGTAAGATGCGTGGTCAGTTGGGCTTTTGGGGTTTTAACTGATTGGCTGCGTTTGCTGTTTGGCTGTGGTTGTGTGACTTTTGTGTGTCTCGAATAGGTGTCCCGAACTAGCCGTGCGCCGCCCGCTGCGCGGGCGGAAAAACCATGCTTGGTTGGAGTCATTTGTTTAATGTATATCGCTGTTTGGGCCTCACCACCACCGCTGAGCGTTGTTGCCGACCTCCGCCTCGCTGCGGTGGCAAGCTCCGAGCAGCATGGCACTGTTTCAGTCCGCGCAAGGTGCTATCGGCTGAAAGTCGGGACAGTTCGGGACAGTCCCGAATATGATTTCAAGTGTCGATGATTCAAAACGTGATTTCATGTCTCGAAAATCACCCAATAAAAGGCCAGTCAAAAATTGGCGCTTGCCCTAAAAAAGCGTGACACATTCTGGCTGTCCCTTGGACGTACAGACGCGCACACGCACACACGAACGGACACATGTCGACAGTAGTTAAGTGTTAGATTCGCCGAGCGCCGCCCGCTGCCCGGGCGGTTCGTTAGGTTGGGTTGGAGTGGTGCCACGTTTTGCCGAACTGTGCTAGCTTTAGCTTCATTACTTGAAAGCCGTTCTTTTCACATGCAGTTTGTTTTTATTTCTTGTTTCATCCTTTTTCGTTTTTCTGGGGTTTTGTTGTGTTCTTTGCGTCCCAATCCTATTTGTCTTACGCAGTCCTATCTTTTTGTGTGTTTTGTTTCTGTGCCTACTTGGTGTCACGTGCATCCTACCTTTTTCTGGAGTTTTTATTCAGTGTCCTACTTGTGTGATGTCTTCATATGTAGTGTTGTTGAGCTCTTCAGTCGAAGATCTCGCAGTACACGACGTTCTTCGTGTACACGCATTCATCGTCTTCTTTCTCAGGGTCTACAACGACGATCTTGATGTTGTTGCGCGAAGTCACTCTTGATAGAGCGATGTAGAGCTGTCCGTGCGCAAACACTGACCGAGGCAGGTACAGTCCCAAGCGGTGGAGCGACTGGCCTTGCGCCTTGTTGATCGTCATCGCAAACGCTGAGATGACCGGAAACTGCTTGCGCCGGACTTGGAACGGGAGCTCTTTCTCCTTGCTGACCAGGGTGATCCGAGGGATGAAGACGACGTCACCCTTGTGCGGTCCCGTCCTGCTCGTCGCCTTGATACAGTTGCCGCGCAGTTCCACAACTCGAAGTCGCGTGCCGTTGCACAACCCCAAATTGCTGTTCAAGTTGCGCACCTTCATGACTGGTGCGCCAATTTTGAGCGTGATCTTGTGCGGCGGGATCCCAGAGAAGTTGAGCGAGTTCAAGAACTCGGTTTCGTACAAACCCGCTGTCAACTCGTTCTCATCGCTGATCGAGTCGACAGACAGGTACTCGCGCGCGTCGCTGGTCAGTCGCTTTGTCACTTCGTCGTTGATCCGATGCACATCTCGGTTCGTCGGACAAAGAAACGCTCGCTCGGCAAAGTACTCGTCGTTTGCCATCTGCTCGTTGACGTCGAGATAGAGGTGATCGATGAGCTTGATCAAGTCGTTCTGCACACGCGATGGCTGTTTTTTCTCATCCTCGTCGTCATCTAGACCCGGCTTCGGCTGATGCACTGGTTCGTTGATCACCAAGTCGCGCGGCAACTTGATGTAGTCGGACCGAGCTCAGGATCGCGCTCGTGTCGACCTTCACCGACTTGAAGCAAGGGGTTGGAGAACTCGGCAATGTCAAAACTCTCTTCAGCCTTCAGATCCGTGCGTACGCGCATGTTCTCGGTCAAGCGCAATGTCTGGAACTTTTGCTAAAGCTCCGAGCGCTTCAAACTTGCGTCGATCGATTCAAACCTACCGCCGGGCTTGACGACTGGAAGGATCTGACGAAAGTCGCCGGAGAGCACGACAACTTTGCCGCCGAACGCTTCGTTGCTGTTGTGGATATCTTGCAACATCCTGTCGACAGCTTCGAACGTGAAGCGATTGATCATCGGTGCTTCATCCCAGATGATCAACTTTGTGCGCTTAAGCAGACGTGCGATCTTGGACTGCTTGGAAACATCACACGTGCTTTCCTTCTTCAATTCGAGCGGGATCTTGAACGTCGAGTGTGCTGTGTGACCGCCCGTGAGTAGCAAAGCTGGGATGACACTTGACGCAACAGCCAACGCGATCTTGTTCTCAATGCGCGCAGTCGCCAAGATCTGCTCCAGCAAGAACGACTTGCCAGTGCCGCCTGGCCCGTCGAGGAAGAACAGCCTCTGCTCAGGAGCGTGACTGTTCACAGCGTTCATGACTTTATCGAAGACAAACTGTTGATCGCTGTTCATTGGACTGTCGACCGCGCGCGCGATGATCGCTTCAAGCAACTCTCTCGGGTATGCGTTCCTCTCTTCGTCTTCCAGCTCGGAGCTTGCAAGACGCTAGTGTAGTTTGACGCTGTACTGGCCGAGCTGTGGCATGTCGGTGAACTTGGACAAATCTTTGCCGTTTGCCTGAAGCAACTTGTTGATGCTGACCAAAGTCTTGAGCTGCACGAACTCGTCCTCTGCGTCGACGTTGTGCTGACGCTGGTAGTCCTTGGACAGGTCGTCGCGAAATGCTGTCCACAACGCTTCGACGTCACTTGGTTGCGAGTACGCCAAGATTGTTGCGAACAACACGCGCAGCTAGTATGGCATCTGGAATGTCGCTGCTTCCGACAGGCACAGGTGCCACTCGTTGTCGTCCTTGAGGAATCCTGCTGCTTTAGCTGCACCCTTGAACGTCGCATGCTCGACTCCTTCGATGGTGCGCAAATCTTCGTACGACGTCGGTCCTTTGATGTGACTGAGCAACAGTCGCAAGTAGAACCGTTCTTCTTGGTGCGGCGAGCAGTGCAACATGTGTTTGATCGACGCGACGCGAACTTTGTACTTGACCCAGTTCTTGTTCCGCTGGTCCCATCGGTACTTCTTCGGGATGTCTTGGTACAGCGTCGTTCCTGCGAGGTCGGGCTCTTCCGCGCTGATCCGAAAGAATGCAGTCAACGGCGTCCTCTCGCCTGCGTTGATACGCGCTTGCATGTCGCTTGTCGTGTCGAACGTGATCGAGGTCTCGCCAGGAAGGTGCATCGGCAGGTATACGACCGAGTGCGACTTTGCTTGCGTTGGGAAGTCGAACAGTCGCTGGCACGCTTCAACAGGAGAGAAGTACCGCGCTTGGATATATCGCTCGACTTCGCTCGGATTGCGTGCACGCTCGCGGTTGGCGATCGACATCGACGTCTTGTCTGCACCCTTGTACACGTACTCGTAAGTAGTAATGTTGTGGCACAGGTAATAGTTAAATTTTTTTGCAACACCTGTTTGTAACACCAAAGCGTCCGTCTGTGTCATTTAATAAAGCAAATTTCCAAAAGTATCATTTCCTATAACGCAGCCCTCTGGTGTAAGAAAATTATGTGCCACGTTGACGCTACTACAAAATGTATATTTCATAAAGGCAGGGCGATGAACCCTCTAAATCGCCCAAGGGACTATGGAGTATCAATTGAAACGAAACGACCTGTCGAGACAACCACATGCAACAAATTGGAACGAATTAATTAAATATATTTCAAAATATTGGTATGGTGTAGTATATAGGTTCCACCCAACAAAGATGATTGTGTTAAAATTCGGAAAGTACAAAGGTAACAACCTTGAAGATATCTTTACGAAGGACAAGTCGTACATCAAATGGCTTAGTCAAAACAAAATGCTACTTGATGCCAACCCTGAAATCAAAGACTTCATTCAGAAAATTGAACCTGAGGATTTAGCTTATCGAATGGGATGGGGTAAGTACAAAAATGCAACTATCAGTTGGATCTATGAAAACGATTCTCAATATTTTGACTGGCTAACGAAAAACGAATATGTAACTCAAAGCTGCCCAAAGCTTCTAAGTGAGATCCAGCGAGTTCAAGGTTAGAAAAAATACGATGCGAATTTTTTATCGCTTAAGTAAAGCTGTTTACTTCACTCGTCAGGCGGTCATATTCAAGCTCCCGCTCGTAAATTACGAGGTCAATTAAATCTAAGCCTTGAGCCGAACCATTGATCCCCGAAATGGTAACACTAGCCGGAACATCTTTCTCACTAATACGCGAAGTATCTGCGACCATGACACGGTGAGCCATGGACCACGCATCGCGACTAATAAGACCACTTGTAAATACACGAGAGATATCTCCATTTACTGCAGATAGCTTCGCAAACTCTTGAGCAAAACTTTCAAAGTCGTAATCTTGGGACGAAGCAAATACGTTTTTATTACCGATTTGAACATTGAAGTTACGGATGTATGCACCAGGGCAAACCGACCACGGAGCACTGTCAAAAGGACTTTGCCATTGTGGGGTGTTGTGTGCAGTTGCAAAATGACCAATGCGTGTGTCAGCGTATGGTAACACGGCTACAGCTTTAACGTTTCGGTGGTTACCACTAATTTGTAACGCAAATGAAGCGTTCTGTTGCCCCGCAGGGCTTTCAAGCGATTCGCCAGCTTTGCCACGGAAAATTTGAGAGTAGCAATCAAGGTAGCTGACCTTCTTCGTTGGATGGTTAATTAGTGCCATCGGATTTTCTAGCTCGTAAAACGGAACATAGAGACGGAGAGTGTTGAATGGGAAGTACTGCTTCGATGTGTTAATAGTTTGAAGAGCGTTTTGAACCGGACCGAAGGCGACAGTTAAAGTTGTTCCAGTCACGAGTCGATTGTAGGAGCTGTCACCAGGGCCAAGAGGATTGTCTGTACCCATAGGGGCGAACATGATAGGATTGACCTCGCCACTAGTCATAGTAACAGAGTCAAGCTTCATACCAGTTCCATCGGACGAAACTGTGAATTGACCGGCGTTCATACGAATGCGGAGCTTTAGCTGCGGACTACCAAGGAGGTTAAGCTCTTTGAAAATCGGGTGCAAGTCAGTTAGTTTGACTCGGAGCATGTAGAACCACTCTCCACATACACCACCTGCTGCGGGTACATCATACTCCTTGAAGCAACTGCGACCACTTTGCTGAACAACGTTCAGACCAGCCGTCGTTCCAAAAGAAGCCCAGCCAAAGGATCCTGTCGCATTGGCCATGTCAATAATCATTGGGGCGTTGAGAAGGCGATCTGCAAACCCAGTGTTAAAAGGGTTGTTTTCAGACGACTGTGTTTCACTGTTATCCAGTTTAAAAGTGAGATTCCCACTCAAGTTCGAGTTAGAATATCCATCACCAACTGTAGTAGCAAGCTTACTAAAGTTAATACTCTGCCAGTCATCAGGGCGAGGAAAAGTTCAGCTCCATGCTTTTTGACGTAGTCAGCGGTGCATTCATTTTGTGCTCGTAAGTTATTCCAAAATGAACGGTAGGTGTCTTCTGTTAGGATTTTCTTTCCGTTCAGTTCAAGTTGGATACTAGAAATAAAATTCCAAATACCGCATTTCGGAGCAAGACTGAAACGGGTGAATGGCTTACGAATGCCTACACCTGGAGCCGGCGGGATAGTACCACCAATAGACATGGTTACAGGGTACGGGATCATCAGAAAGCCGTCAGAAATAGCAGCAGCACCCGAAGCACCTGTAAGTGCAGTCGTTGCATCAATATCAATTAACCCGCTTTGGTACGAGCCTTGGTTACCATCTGGCACATATACGAGATGCTTGTTATTGCTGACGCGAACACTTTTATGTGTTACTAGTTCTTGCTGGAGACGATTTTCGTCGCTGAGCTGGGTAGTATCACTCATGATTATATTATTGTTTTATTATATTACTACAATAGATATAGTAAATGAAAAATAAATAATGAACAATATCAAGGCGGTGACGTCTGACAGAGAATTATTGGACCTAGCGAGACGATTAAACGTTAAGGTTGATGGAATATTGGCGATACAAGAGATCAAGAAACCCCTACCTAAAGGGTCATACATTATTTTGTTGCGAAGGGGTACTGGCATTGGGCATTGGGTTGCTGTGCATGATCACGAATATTTTGACAGCATGTCTGTAGGACCACCTTCTGTATTAGGAAACCTAAAGCACAATACAATACAATATCAAGGTACATACAGTGATCATTGCGGTGTATATGTATTGCTATGGCTGTATGCGAAGCAGTACAATAAAATGCATTTGCTGAAAGGGTTCAACAATCTGGACATCAACGTTATTTAATTTATTTACGTATTATTCTAACCTCATAATATAGATAGATATGACGTTTTACAAAGGTGTTACCATTGATATTACTGAGCCGCAAATCCGTAAAGCGGCTCAAGGCAAACAAATTACTCTAAGCAAACAACAACTTCAGGGAAGTGGTTACAAACTCCATGTCCACCCAGAAGTAGCTGCAAAAATTGCAAAGGCGAAAAAGAAAGGAACTGGTACTCGTGTCCATCTTAGTCCAGAGGGTCTTCAGGTTACGAGCCAGCTTGAAGGCGGTGCTCTAGGTGATTGGTTGAAGAAAGCTTGGGGTACATTTAAGAAAGATATCTGGCCAGCTATCAAACCTGCAGTTTCTTTGGGTTTAGACAATGCTGTAGCTCCTTTGGCAACTGCTCTTGGTCCATATGGAGCTGTTGTCGCACCGGCTCGACAGGTTGTGAAACGTCTTACTGGGGTTGGACTGCCGACGAAAGGATCTGATGCAATGAAAGAAAAAATGGCAATGCTATAAGCTCGTCGAGGTGGAAGCTTTCGCTTATCCTAAGTAACTTACATTCACTCAGAATTTTTTTGACTGAAAAGAATTTCAATCAAAATATTGGGATCATTGAATTTGATAAAACGACCGAGCTGATCAGTAATTGTCAATTTGATGGATGGACTATTACCTGGAGCGACAGCCAACCAAGCGTATTCATTTGGTTCGTAAGAAATCAGCTGGCCCGAAGTTGTACCTTGTGTATCAAATGAGCAAAGCAAATCCGACGGGATATTAAAGAAGTTATCAACCAATGAACATCTGAGGGCGTATGAGGACACTGGAGATATTTCTGGCGGAATGTTACTTAAGACGCTATTTGCAACACTCGAAACTGCAGCTGGGTACGTACCTGCAGTTAAACCCACAATTAAGCCAAACGAAGCGTTATTTATTACAATACGAGGTGTTCGAGTCGTACTTGGCAAACCAGTGCCTGATGTACTATATAAACCTGTTGCTGGTCGAGTCAGAGTCCCTAACGAAGTTGGTAAAGGTGTTAAGTCAAATTGAGCACTGTAATATACACTATTTGAAGACAATGCGACGTAAAATACATTTTCTCCATTTGCGTCGATTAAATACGCTCCAGCTTGGATGCAAGCACGCTGAATCATCTTGTTGATATCTTTATACTCATAGTATCCGTTCGGGAGTGTAATAGTTAGATTAGAAACCGTACTGCCTGTTGGGAATTCAATCTGGAACTGGTTATTGCTTGAGAAGCGTTCAGCATCAATGTTAAACACAGAATTATACATAGAAATTTTCTTGATGCACATTTCCATGTCTTTGAGATTTGCACTCGATGTCGGTAGCAGGTATTCAAATTGATTGTTGAGTCCATTGCTAACGATATGTGCTCTGTTGATGGAGACTAAGTAACTCATGATTATTTCGCTGGCTCGAAGTTATATTTATGGTATTACATTTTACTCACGGATTTATTAATGCGACTGAGTTCCAATGTTTTATTGTCAAATACCATATCGAAATTAGAGCGAATGTGCGAATTTACAGATTGATGAAAAGCATTTGTCCTTTTGAACTCGTAGCTTTCTTATATGCTCCATAGAACCCATCTTCGCTGATGTCAATATTGAAATCTTTCAATACCAGAGCTAAGTCCCGTCGGCTATTGGCCTTTAATATTGCACAATATTCCGCATTGCTTCGGATAAGCTTATACGTTCCTTGAAAGTAAGATTGTGTTAAGAATATTGTAGAAAGCTTGAAATGTCGTCCTCTTGTAAAGTAATGACTGAACACGTTCTTTTGTAGATTGATATCGTTCGAAAAATCATCGATGATTACAAGCTCAATCCCATCCATTGATTTTGATTTTCTGATTCCATCGACCCTCGGGACTTCATCTTGCCCCCAAAAAGACACAAAACCTTTCAATTGATCTTTCAAATAATTGTACAACTCCTGATCAGGGTTACGAGCAATAATGTGCAAATGACTGAAAACATTTGGAGAGTGTTTGAGAATATGGAAAACAAGATTGTTCTTTCCTGAGAATGAGGGACCCACGAGGATCATTCGGAACAGCTTCTTGATTGCTAAATCTTTAATTTCACCAACACTACCTGAGCGATATTGCTTAGGTAGCGATCCTCCATAATCTGGAATGGGCTTGTGCTCAGACTGCAAGGCTGAATCGCATGCGGAGAGGAGACCTCTCGAGGCGCGAGCCTTGAGGTCTCCGACCCCAAAGCTTGCTTTGACTCTACCTTTTGTGATGGTCATATTTTATTGTATTGATTTTCTTATATTTGACTATACATATATAATACAACACAAAATTCTGTCTTTCGTCTATAATCCATCTGCGTATGCCGACGACGAAGCATTGACTTTAGAGACTGCTCAGACGTACTTTCTGTCAAAGAATGACTATCGCCTTAGCTTCTTGTCCTCTATTTCAATTGGTGTAGCAGCCCCCAGCAGCTTGTTATGTTGCGACGTGAATAGATCAATAACCAATATCAATAATATTGGTTGTGTGACAATAAATAATGTAGCGACCTCTGGTTTAACTCTGTTGGACGGTGTTACAGCAGTTATTACCACCGCGGGAAAGGCTCTTGTCGTTGATTCTAATCGAGACATAGCAACTCTTAAAAAGATATCGACAAGTCATGTCTCCCCTTACACAAGCTTTGAATCTAATCAATCCACTGCTCAAGTTGCGTTACAAATGAATTCGCTTGGTACAAATTCGCTAGGCACTACACCAGCCCATCCTTTGCTATCATGAGCTCAAATAGCAATCGTATTGTAATCAGTGAAACCGGAGTTGTAAATATTATTGGGACTCTTCAATTGAATGGAGTTAATCTCACACAACCGGATACAACGTTTATCACTGGTGTTACACCTGGATTTGCCACTGCAAACAAAGCATTGGTTGTGGATTCAAACCGTGACATATCTGGAATTAAGAAAATCAGTTGCTCTAATTCATCACCTTATACAGCCTGGGAAGCAAGCCAAAACACGGCTCAATTTGCTCTACAACTGAATAGTGTTGCGTCATTTTCAAGTATGGGAACCACAAGCGCCCATGGGTTTTCTCTTATGACAGCAAACACCAATCGTTTAACTATTTCTGAGACGGGGATTGTGAATGTTATTGGTACGCTTCAGCTAAACGGAGTCAATTTAACACAATCCGATACAACGTTAATCAGTGGTATTACAGCGGGTATCGCTACTGTTTCTAAGGCACTTGTCATTGATTCAAACAGATCAATATCAAACGTCAATAGTATTGCTTGTACCGATATGACAATTGGCGGAGCGGGTTTTAGCAACGTTCATGTAAATTATCTTACGGGATTAACCGTAGGAACCGCCACTGCTTCAAAGGCACTTATTGTGGATTCATCGAGAAATATTGGAAACTTAAATTCAATAAATACATCAACATTGGTCTTGGGTGGAATTTCACTAACATCAACTCAAGCAAATTTACTCAGCGGTGTTACGAATGGGAGTATTGCAGCAGGAAAAGTAGTTACAGTTGATACTAACAATGATGTTACAGGCTTTCGCTCAATGTATTTTACAAATTCGACAGCATATACTCCTATCACAGCTACTCAAGTGTCTGGAGCTAGCGTTGCTCTTCAACTAAACTCAGCTGGTTACAGCTATTTTGGCCCTACGACGGCTCATGGTTTTAGTTTGCAAACATCAAATTCAGGGGCATTATATATTTCGAGCGCAGGGAATGTCAGTATTGGTGGGAGTAGCAACGGGATGTACAAACTAAACGTCCAAGGAAGTTTAAATTGCACTCATCTGTATATTGGAGACACTTTGTTTAATCCATCTGCATCTACTCTTACCAATGTCTTAGTTGATAAAATTGCCTTAAATCAATCTGGTACGTCCTCAACGCGTTGGTATGGTTTCGATAATTCCCCAACAACTCAAAACCTAATGCTTTTTCAAACTGGATCGGGCGTCACTGGAGACGGTCTTGGAAGTATTGTTGTTCGCTCAGCTACAAGTTCGTTTTGTATCCAAGACATATCTGACCGTTCGAGTTCATCGTCAAACTATAATTCTATTGAACAAGCTTGGGTTTCAGATTCACGAAGTGGTGTGTTTCGAAATCAATTGCAACTTCGATCTCAGGGTGGGTCAACATCAACTTCAAATTGGTTATGGATTGACTCGTCTGCTTCGCCTGGAAGAGTCGCATGGCAATTAACTGATTCGACTACGACACCAAGTCTCAACATTGATCTGGCGAATCGACGAGTATCGGTTAATTCAAGTACAATTGATAGTCTTAGTAACCTTGATGTAAATGGATCTATTCGTGGTCGACAGGGTATCTGGCTAGAAGATGTAGCAATGGAAAGCACGTCCCTGTCAGAACGAAAAATAGTATCTCTTCAATCAACAATGAAAGCCGGAAATAAATCTACGATGATATTTGGTAGAACGCTTCAAAATGTTGATTGTGGGATTATTGGTTTTACGTGGGCTGGAGCAAATAACCCTTTGAATCGTCTCTCGCTCGGGTTCTATGGAGGTGATAATGTTCTGTCCATAACTGCAGCTAGCCGTGTAGGTATCAACACAACCACCCCCAAATGCCCACTAGAAGTGGCTAATGGAGAATCAATAACGTTTGCTGCTGGAGGTAGTAGCTACCAGTTGTACCAGCACTATACAATCGGAGCGCCTATAGCATCACAAAGTATCGCTGGCGTGGGTCCGTACTTTCTTAGCAATGTCAGCGCTATGTTTTCAGGGATTGTGTTCTGTCAATCTATATGGAGTCAGAGTGATCGCAGATTGAAAGAAAATATCAAACCAGTTGATATTGATATTGACCGTTTCAAGCAATTTGATCCAGTCTCTTACAATTACAAATCCGATTCTACAAAAAAGCAAAAGATCGGGCTAATTGCACAAGAAGCAGCTGAAGTCGCATTCGAAATTGTTGAATTAATTCCAAACGAAGATTTGGATGACGGTGTTCAACTGAATGTAGATTACAGCCAAATAAGTATTATCAACATGTCTGTGATCAAGCAATTAATCAAAAAAATTGAAGTGCTTCAAAACGAAGCACTATTTCTGAAGAAGGTTATAGCTTAAACGTCTTCGATTTTTTGACTGTTGCTTTCGAAATTGCCCTCGCCATATCGTTCCACCTAAGGGCTCTACGGTAGTCTCAGTCGTTTTCGTATCTTCTCCAAGTATGAGCTTCTTCATTAGCTCTTTCAGTTTCTTTTCGTTCGTTTGGCTGTCATTTTTATAGACTTTACCATTGAACATCAATGGGTTTGAAATAATCATCACGACTTATTGTAGATTCCAATAAATTAGTTTGGAGAATCTGCTCTATATTTACAGTGATGAAATTTCCTTGAATTCTATTTTATTGAGCATTCCTTGCTCGAACATATCTACCGCAAGCGTTTTCAACTCTTTTAGTGCATGTTTATTGTCATTGCCAATCATGATCTGAGCTCGTAACTTATCAAGTTCAGCTCGCAAATGCTCTCGCGGTTCTTTAATGGTTGCTTACTCTCGTAGTTGAGGTGACATGCCTTGAGTATCTCTGAAACGAGCTGACGATCGTCGAAATCCAATTTTTCATATTGGTCAGAATCAATATTATTGTCATATACAATACCTTTCAGTAGAGAGACAATGCCTGCTCCGATTGATCGAATTTTACCGGCCGAGGTTCTGTTCGGATACACTAGCTTCAACTTTCCTTGATCAAGATCGGCGACACGGATAAATTTACTTCCAATTTGTTTATATTTCAAGTCACTTGCGGTTCCACTTCCTTTGATATCATTCAAATTGAATGGTCGCCCAACTTTGCGCTGCGGACGCATGCCAGCGCCTTGTAACCGATTTGTAAAGTTACTGACATCAATATCATCAATATCTTCTACATTGCTACTTGCCATCGAGCCAATTGCTGCAAGACTTTTGTTAATAGCATCAAGATCATATGGATTGTCAAGATGGTGTAACGCTACATTTAAATAGTGAATGAGACGTTCGAATGTTGCGGGCCATACAATTCGAGACATTACATTAACGGCTTCACTGTGAGGCC
Organism: Pythium guiyangense; assembly: GCA_003730235.1. NCBI lineage: Eukaryota > Oomycota > Peronosporomycetes > Pythiales > Pythiaceae > Pythium > Pythium guiyangense. The sequence goes on from QXDM01000033.1 coordinate 229,771, forward strand.
ATACCCCTTTCTTATTGGCTAAAGTTAGCTTGCCTCGAATTACGTCATCTGAGCTAACTTCCCATTCATAGGTTAGCCAATACGGTTGAGATACTACAACTTTAGAATTATCATATGTGTTGGGATGGAATGCATATTGTGTGTATGACAACCAAGGATTCATGCTATACAATATTTCAACCATCTTACGATACTCTAAGGGGGTCATGCTTTGTGAATGAATGCCGCGTGGGGTAATAATTTTCTTCTTTTGCTTACCTGGGCTATCATTTACTCTCTTTGTACCACTCTGGTTCGCAAGGTCCATTTTTTCGTCTCTCTCACTAGACCATGGCTTAGAGCTGACATTAATTACCTTTGCACGTTTCTCTTCTTCAATATTTACGCTAATCCCATTCTCACTCAATGTATTTAGAATACGAGTCAATGTATTACCCCAACTAACTTGTGGTGATATTGCATTGTTCTCTCGATTCGTTGCTTTATCTTTTATGACAATACCTCCGTCTTTGTAATCGAGATAGAAATTTTTCATTACATTCTTATCATAGCCTACAGGTTCGAGTATTTTTTAACGTTTCTCACGGACGCATACTTTTGAAACAATTCGCCAATGATACCCCACGCTCTATCCTCCATTTCAACGCTATCAGTACCTTTCGAAGGGTTAGGTACGTTGAAATCTTCTTTAGTCATATTTGTTTGCTCTCTTGTCCTCTTATTTCTCACGAGGTCTTTCAGACGACTGAGAACATCTCCGTGTTTGTTTAATTGCATGTTCAAAATACCAAATACCAAGCCACGTGTCTTTACCCAATCGTATGCTTAGTCTGTCTTTATACTTTTTGGTTGTCGCTTAGTATCTTTCAGTACAACTGCTAACTTTCCTAAAATTTCATGCCGTGATATTTTACCGTCATGTTTATAGGGTGAAATTTTCATATCGACCAGAAACTTATATTCCTTATACAACTCCTTAACATGGTTATGAGCCTCTTTTTGCTCTTGCTCGGTGTATGAGGCGTCATCAATTTCTTCGTTTGTCCCTGCCATATCGTCAGCAATGTCTGATAGACTATCATCAACATCACCAATATCATTTCCAGTCTCCGCGTCGCTCATCATTCCGTAGATATCACTTGCAGAAAAGTTACTTTTAGATTGAGGCATAGGTTCATCTTTATCTTTATCATTACTTGCATTCCCCATGAGCGAAATCAAAGATGCATAGTTAGATTTACGCGATTTATCGGCTGCTCCAGATAAAACTTTTTGTAGATCCAGCTTGTCTTCGATGTCATCAACCCAAATTGCATTTTTGTACGCTTCTCTTTGAGCTTGCTTATATTCTTGGTTACGTTGTGCTTTTTTGAGCAACTCTTTTTGTTTTTGGCTGTATTCGCCTCGTTTATTACCTCCAACGAACATTTTTGCTATATATTTATTGTTAAAAGTTGGTTAAAAAATATTAAATCGAGAATGAGCTTGCTCAACTCTTCGCTTGCCGAATTTGAAGATGCTTTGGTTTGTGCTTGATATTTTTCTCATACGCTTCACTGTACGCTATGAAGTCGTAATAGCTCGCAAGAAGCATTTTTGATGGATGCATTGGTGTCGGACCTTTCCATGGCTTTACGTTGCGTTCAATTTCGTAAATTTCCGAATCGTTTCCGTTTCTTTTTGCTTCTTTTTCATTGTTTCTTCTCGTTTCATTTCAGGTATTGGTTTGCCGTTTTCGTCAAGATAAATTACATTCATGTTTATTCTATATTAGTACCGATAGAATTGACGCGGAAATTTTATAAAATTACCCGTCCGGGGCGGCTATGTCAGCCCATTAAAATAGGCTTTTTCTAATTTACTTGCTTTCCCCTTTTCAGTAAGTCTCAAATTGGTCTGATGCTCCCACGTAGGATTGACATAGCCAACCCACTTCACCAAGTATTTGTTCTTTCCGTTCTTCAGCGTTTCGTGCTCTAAAATTTTCTCAGCTTGCCAAATGTTATTGTTTTTATCTATTGGTGCGTCTGTGATATCTGCCTTTGTGAGCATGATATCATTCGGAGATTTGTATATGACTTGCTTGTTCTTTGACTCTAGTTCGATTTTGTAGCCGTCGAAGCCAATAATTTTATACACTGTCTTGCTCCATAGCTGGTTTCCTTTCTGAAACGTCTTTTTGGGGACTTTGGCAATCGCATGGTCGCCAATATTGAAATGAGCTTCTACTTTACCACTAACCTTCCTATTGTGATCTAACTCGTCATCAATAACTTTACCTTTCATTTCGTTCGGAGTTGCTTTGATTCCAGTATGATACGTTCCATTATAGTTATCAATTGTATCAGATGGCATTTTCTGAGTAATCAAATTGTCTTTCGTTTCATGAGTGAGACGAGCAAGTCGCCCTTTTATAGTTCGATTGAAGCGTTCAATTTTACCCAGAGTACTGTGCTCGCCAGCTTCATTTATTGTGTGGCGTATGTTTTTGTCCGTGAAGAACTGCTGCACTTGATTGTTTAGAAACTCGCTACCATTATCAGTCGTGATATCTTTCAGTTTATGAATGGTTGCAAATAATTTAAGCTCCTTGAGAATGGTTTCAGCTTTCTTATTTGGCAATATTCGTGCATAACTAATTCGACTATTGATATTGATTGCTGTTAGGATGGTGTGAGGGTGCCAAAATGCTAAATCAATTTGCCAGCTGTTTGGATTTGACGAAGCTATTTTGTATCGATTGAATTTGTTTTTCTGCTGACCAAGACGTTGGAGTTGTACTTGTGAGTCGTACCACTTTCTTACTTTAGCGAGAGTGATAGTCGTATCATATTTCTTTGCCCGGTTATATAAATTAACGGCTGAAGTGAAGCCAGTCCTTGGATCGTTATAAATGCTTGAAAGTAATTTATCCATTGCTCTATATGACACTAATCATAAAAGTCCCCTCTTTCACGATTAAATATCAAGTGGAACCGTTGTAATACCATCTTCAAGCACTTTTCGTTTGTCGTAGTAATAGCTCAACCCCGTTTTCAGCTGAGTGTATGTGACCATACTTTTGAGCTCTTTGTTAATCCTGAAACCCTTGTTCGTTGCTTGAAGCAATACTTTCTTTTCAACGACATGCTTGAAACCTTCTGGATTTAGAACATTAACATTTCTTCCGATTTGCTCCCCTGTGACTTTATCAGCGCTTTGCTGAACGCCTTTTGCAGAAACTTTCGATTTGCAACCCGCATCTGGTTTGAAACAAATGTAATTCTTGCTACTTAGAGAAACAATACCATCCCCAGACCACTCCTCTTTGAAAAGCCCAGGTTTGCGACGGTCAAACGCAGCGTTAGCAGGCGTGTCATCACGTGGGAACCAATCATACTTATGTTGCTCAAAGTGCTCTCGTAGTTCCAGTCTGATTAAATTCTTGAATGGTTCTGGGTCTGAAAAAGCAATGTATGCCGAATCAGTGTCCATTTCTTGATACTGATAATGTTCTCGAGAAGTGTAGAAGTCAATACAGTCATAGTAGAACTGAAGCATACGCAACTTTGCTAATTGGTAGATAGCAATACTGACGTGGATTGGGTTGCTAAGCATGATGCGACGCTTACGTTTCGTAATTTCATACATTCCATCCCCAACTTCGTCTGATCCCTGAAAAGTATGGTGAGCAATACGTTCAGAAATTTTTTCGTCTTCATTCTCATACACAACTTCTCGGTGCTTGCTTTTATCCATACCCGAACGACCGAAGGCACTGTTTCCACACAGTTTCATCATCTCGGCAATCATTGCTGTCGATTTATCTGAATCACCAGCTCGACGTGCGTCCGATACAGACTCCATAAATTTCTTGAAAGGGTTACCAGAAGCAGCTTCAATAAATGAATACATTTTAGTGACCACTAACCCATGTGAAAGATACCATTTCAGCAATGGAGTGTAAATTAAAATTTTCTTACCGAAGTAACTTCCAATCAACTTTTTAGACGCTTTTCCACACACGTGATCAGCTTTAACTTTGCGGCCAGATTTACAAATAGCACAGTTATTTTTCACTTGCTCATGCATGTGAGTACCAATAATTTCAGCAGTTGGTTGGATTTCAACATTTTTAAAGATTGGCGTCATTTCGCTGAAATATTCTTTCAGATGCTCAGGAGTCTCGATGTCGCATTCCAAGAAACCAAATAGTTTATCATTTTTGATATCATCTAAAATTCCGTCATAAGGTTCAGCGTCGGTTAGACGGCCACAAGGCATGACATTACCAAGACACCAAAGGTAGAGAGCATTGGCATCGTAACCAATAACTTTTGCGACTTTGTTGCAGAAGTTTCAAATGTAAGTTTGGTCCTTCTCGGCGTAACGGTTGAAGATAATGCTTGGACCACCAACAATATTGTCTTTCAATTTTTGGTAGATGTGTTTGTACTCTTCATCAATTGACCAAATTAGTTTATCTCCATTCAGCTTTGTGATCAGAAGTTCTTTGAATCGATCAAATGACATATCTTTACGAGCGACATTGCATTTAAAACATGAAGCAACAATATTTCCATCAACATGACCAATAGAGTTATCAATTCGGTCTGCAGAGACATTGACCAAGTTCAAATTGCAATTACAATGGAAGCAGATGTATTTCTGGGTGTTGAGAACCTCATTGAAATGTTTCTTCGTAAAATTGAATTCTCGCCCAGCTTCCTTGTCTTGAGATCTATAGCTTTCAACCTTTCGAGTGCTAACCTCAAATGGAACACCTACTTTTGGCTCTGGTAATTGTAGCTCGTTGTAGCATGTCTGGTACATCACTTTTTCGGCAATTCCAGGCAAACTAATCCCATCGATGAAAATATCAAGTTCAAATTGTTTAAATAACTCTCTCTGAGCCATAATAGCCTTGACAAAGGGTTGAACATCCAAATTATTGTACCAAACCAAAAGATCCCGAAGCGTCTTCATTTTGTAATGTTTCCACACGAATTGTAGGCGCTGGTATTCTTTTGTTGAACATGTTTCGTTTCTAAAAGTGGAGTCAAAGTCACTCTGGGAGGGAAGCTTTGTTTCATTCAATTTTTCGAAGTTATCTAAGTACTCGTAGCAAAATTTTCCCTTTGCTAACTCACATGTGCATTCAATTTTATTGTCACATTTACATTCACCAAGGTACGTTTTCAAATAGTCGCTGTAGCTTGTACCTGCAGGCACGTAACTGGTGATGTCTATAAGTTTGATTTTGTCCGTTTTAATACACATGTATTTCGGATTCTTGACAACGAAAAGAATACTTTTCCCAATCAAGTTGAAAAGATATTGCTTCCCCATATTGATGTCGTACTTGCTACTATTGAAACCAACCATGGGTACTGTCTCAATAATGTCGATGAGCTTATTCATATCCTTCTGTGGTTGCGTCTCTTCTTCTGCTGCATTAGAAATAGCTAAACCAATCGCGTTGATGAGTTTTGCGAACTTTTGCGTATTGTTGCGAACAATAATTGTTCGTACCTCATAAATGTAATCAAACATATCGTTAAATAACTGCTGTGGGTCTTCATTGACGAAGCACTTGACTTTATTGGTTAGGTTATCGCCCACACCCACACTCACTGGAATATGCTGGCTACTGAAGAAAGTATTTTCCCCAGACTTGACTTCAATTTTCTTCAGGATTGCTTCAAAATCATAAACAATAAAGTTATCAACATAGTGATCACCTTCAATTTTGTACTTTTTCATGAGTCCCTGAATTGGATTTCCACTTGGGCGATATTTTCTTTGGTATTGAGAAAACATTTCAATATTTTTGTTCTCACATTTGTTCTTGAAGTGGTCTCTGAGCTTGTTTGACGTATTAAAAATCATACCACATTTACCGCACGGTGTTTGACAAGAAAGTTGTCGATTTTGGTAATATACATAGCGTGACCTTTGTAACTGAGCATGTTTAATGTATTCGGATACTCAGTCTCACTAACTCGGATAACAGTGGGGTCATTCGTTTCGTCGCTATACATATATACATTGATATTGATCTGAAATATTTCTTCAAGCTCATGGAATTGCATAATGTCGATTGGTTGAAAGTCCTTGTAAAATTTCACAGAGTAGTTCAATCTCTTGTGCTCACAATATTTCTGGACTGCCAACTTCACCAAAGCTGACATGTTTCGATATTGTGGCTTCTTCTCGACAAGAGCGTAAGCAATGCAAAAGAATACACATTTGTTCTCAGTCTTTGGGAAGTTAATAACGTGGCGGTTATCTTTGATGAAAGAAGGAATTTCAACATTGTCTCCAAGAGTATGGTTCAAAAAATGAACACACGTTCTAAATGAAACGATTGATTTGAGCTTAAACCCACTTTTCGGGTAAGGCAATCCGTCAGCAAGATCCATTGTTTGAATTGGATTAATTACTTTCTCTTTGATATCTGACCGTCTCGCAACAACAACATAATCTTTAAATACAAGACTATTCATTCGCGGATCCCAATAAATTTCCTCTTTTGTTTCATAATCTTTAAGAATGAACCCAAGTTGAATATTCACTTTGAAAGCACGTGTTTGCTTGTGCAATGCTTTCTCAAGCTCTTGGTAAAATTGACTTTGATCGATATCCTCGTAAAGCTGATACTCGTCATACTTGTTTGACTTTTCTTTCGTAATTTTTGTTTCCTTCTTGTAGTTCTTAGAAAGGTTCTTCTCAAGGTCCGCCAGCTTTACGTTGTATGTCTTAGCAATAAGCTTCATGTTCGATGGACGAGTGACGTTGGAGATATTTTTCTTACGAAACTTGTCATTCACTCGAAGGCTGTACTGAACACCACTCTTCATGTTCCATGGTGTTAGTTTGATGTTGAGTCGCTCAAATCCTTTGATCAAATATTTCTGCATGATTGTATAATATATGTGGTAAAAAATGTATCAAGATCAAATCTTTTTAGCTATGACTATGAATGTGATAGTTCGGATGTTTGTATAATCCAACTTTTGTTCTATATGTTAGGGTTGATAATTTTTGAGAAAAAATTAATTAATGTTTGGTAGCTCTACTCGACTATTTTCCTTCATCCGTCTCGCTCGTGCTTTCTCAATCTTTTCGTATCGATGGAGAGTGTCGTACTGACGTTGCTTGTAACGGGGTACACAGCTGGAGTTATCCGATAATAACCCAGCTCTGCGGAATCACAATTCACGCACTTCTTTTAAGACCGACCGTAGTTGGCGGTGGCTCTAATTGGTAGATATCTTAGGATATTAACCAATCAGTGAACTCGGACTCTCAGAGCCAACCACATTTTAGTTGTCTTAGGTTTAGTATCGCATACTTAGATCTAAAGGCTCACACCAAAGGGTGGAGCCGCACTTCCGACTCAAATGAGCAGTTACAATTTGGAGCACTCAAACCAAGTGTCTTGTTTTGCTTCCGCCTTTACGACTGGAATCCTTGCAGAAGGTGTTCACACACGCTTCCTCACAAAGGTGCTGCGTAACTCGGACACGTCCGGTTACAACTGGTAGCACTTGAAGTCAATCTACGACCCGGTGATAGTGCATCAACTGAATCGCTTCCTCAACGATTCACGATGGAGTCGCTCGACCAATCCATGTTCCCACACCTCTCGGCTGAACACTGGAGCGTTGTGGCGAACCTCGCAGAGGCGCTTGGCGAACAAGCCGTCATGGAACTGCTTGCTTCCTCGCCTGAGCAACAACTTGCCAGGCTTGAGATGTTCAGCTCGTTTGTGACTGGACAACGGCTACGCGGTGAACAAGCGGCGCAGGCACAGATGAGCGCTGCTGCCAGCTTGACCGCAGACATGCTACGCTCTGCCGCTGAGTCGCGCAACGCGCTCGAGCGAGCTGTGAGTGTGGTGTCGAACACCGCCTCGTCAATGTCGAGTGCCGCAATGGCACCGACGCCGACCCCACGCACTGCGCATCTGAGAGCCGTCAAGCTTGACGCTCCGAAGTTCGATGGCAGTGACGGCGACAAGCTTATCCACTGGCTCATGGCCGTGGAGCGATGTGTGAAGGCACAGCTCATTGACAACAATGAGGAGATGGTGTCCTTCGCCATCTCCAATCTGCGCGGTCGCGCGTCAGAATGGGCATACTCCGCGCTGCTTGGCGATGCAGACGCGTTTGAGACGTGGGAAGTATTCCGCACGAAGATGAAGGCGCAGTACCAGCCCCCGAACAACGAGGTGCTGCTGCAAGCGCGCTTCTTTGTCTGTCGACAAGGCAAGCTCTCGCTGGACCGGTACGTCCAGGAGATGCGAAGCATCTGCGCGGCCATCACAGTAGACCCGTTGCCGGAGTCTGTAAAAGTGCCTGCGTTCACGAACGGGCTCACCCTGGGCCAGCACGCCAGGTGTTGTATCGGCGCCCGCCACCCACGATGGAAGAAGCCATCCGTGTCGCGCTCATTGAGAAGCAATCATTCAGAGCCTCGCGGCCTGAGTGGAACAATGCTCGTCCGAATGGACAGAGCTCGCGTGGTCACGCGCCTGGCCACTATGGACCTGTGCCGATGGACCTGAGCAGTGTCGGTGTGACCTGCTTCAACTGCGGTAAGCGCGGGCACTTTCAGTCAAACTGTCCCGCTCCACGCAACACCAATCGCTCTGCGCAGCAGGCAAGAAACACTCACGCGCCACATGGCGGTGCCCCTCGTCGAGGCGGCGCGCGCATGCAGCGCAGGGGAAACGGCTCACCCCAGTAGATGCGGGACGCTCTACTGAGGGAGATCGAAGCGCCGTGCCGACGCGAGTCGAGCACATGGGCAGCTTAGTCCCAAGAGGACTTAATGACAAGCCTCAGAGTGAGATGCTGGTGTATAGCGCCTCCGTGAAGGGCTATGACAAGCCGATGACGCTGTTGGTTGACAGCGGCGCATCGCAGAACTTTGTGTCAAAGGCAGCTCTGGTGCAGTGTCTGTCGCAGTGGCAGCGCTTGTCCCGCGGGGGCAAGCGCGAGGCCATGCTTGTACGTCTTGCCAATAGCTCGACAGTACACAGTGACGGAGCTGTGGTAGAGCTCTCGTTCAGCTTCTGCGACTTTGTCTGCAGGGAGAACTTTGTGGTTCTCGAGATGGGTCAGCGGTATGACCTCATCGTTGGCATGCCACGGTTGGCAAAGCACCAGCCATGGATCGATTGGCGCTCGCGCACAATCGGTAGCTCCTCTCCTTCCTCTGACGAGCGAAGAGCGAGAGAACTGTTTCTCGCTGCATCAGCGGAAACGTGTCCAAGAAGCGAAGCGACTGATCACGCTGTCGCTGTGTCCAAGACTGCCGTGGCTGATCACCCGACGTCAAGACCATCAAGGATGAGCGCTGTGGCAGGTAGCCCAGCCGATGACTGACTGCACACTGAGGCGAGACGCCCAGATGCTCGTCGAGCGAACGCCGTGGCAGGTCGCCCGGGTTCAAGAAGTGCTGTGGCAGGATGCTCAGCCTCTGTGGCAGTGAGCCCAGGTGAGCGCGGGACATCGGCAGGAAGCCGAGTCGCTGTGGCAGTGAGCCCAGAGAGCGCGGCCGATCCAGACATTGATGCCGCGCGCGCGTGCCTCGGGAGCGAGAGCACAGCGCTACGCGATGGCGGTGTTGGTGCACGCGCCCACGTGAACAAGAAAGGGCGGCTGAAGAAGCCAGCTCAAGCCAGCAGCAGTGTCACTGTCTGTGCCGAGGAAGGGCCCTCCTCGCACTCACACATGCCTGCTCGCGAGCAAGAGCACGCCCACGTCTGCGCGACCACAGCGAGTGGCACGCGTGAGGTCGACAGCGCTGTGGAAGCAGACGCAACAGTCAAAGATGTCTTTGCTGAGTTTGCGGCGCTCCATGAGCTGCCGCCGAATGCGCAGGAGATCCTGTCGCTCGATGAGATGAGCTACGATCTCTTTCTCGACCACGCCAAGAGTGGCGAGATCATGGAGATCGCTGTGCCTACCGCTTTTGCGAGTAGTGAGCTCAACATCTCGTCCGCTGCGGACGAGAGTGTACTTGAGACCGAGAAGCAGAAGCGCTTCAAGGCTCAAGACTGGGACGCTCTGAGGAGCGGTCCGAACTTCGATGTGCTGTGGAAGAACCGTGAGGTCTTCCCAGACGAGATGCCAAGTGTCCTTCCAATGGACAGAGGCGTGCGCCACGAGATTGACCTCGAGCCTGGGACAAAGTACTGTGTCACCAGGCAGTGGCCATTGCCGCGCGAGCAAGTCGCTGCGATCGACGACTTCTTTGCGAAGCGTCAGGCGGCTGGGCACGTGAGAGAGAGCAAATCTCCTCACAGCACGCCGACATTCTGTGTGCGTAAAGCCACAGGTGGATGGCGTATAGTTCACGCTTTCAACAAGCTGAACGCTGCGACCATCCGGGCGCAGACACCGATCCCCCGAAAGGACGTCCTGTTGGACTCCATGGGCGGATCGAAGGTGTTCTCAGCGCTCGATCTGATGGACGGGTTCTACCAGATCTTGATGCGCGAGAGCGACATCCCCTTGACGGCGGTAAGCACCCCGAGCGGCATGCTTTGGGAGTGGCTCGTGATGCCGCAAGGTCTGCGCAACGCACCAGCGACGTTCAATCGTCTGGTTACACATCTCCTTCGGCCGCATCGCGCGTATGCGCCGAGCTACGTTGACGACATTTTCGTGCACAGCTGTGCCGAAGAGAACGGCAGTGCAGAGGAGATGCACAAGAGGCACCTTGCTTCAGAGTTGCAATGCTTACAAGACAATCGTTTGTACTGCAACCTGAAGAAGTGCATCATTGGCGCGCCAGAGATACCAATCCTGGGCTGCTATGTCGGCAAGTCTGGTGTCTGTGCGGACCAAGAGGAAGTCAAGGCGATTGCCGACTGGTCGATGACGCACAGCGTCAAGGACCTGCGCAAGTGGCTTGGCTTGGCAAATTACTTGCACAAGTACAGCCACGACTATGCGGCGCGTGTGCGTCCGCTGACATCTCTTCTGAAGAAGGATGTGGAGTGGTAGTGGTCACCCGAGGCGAGCGCTGCCTTCGATGATGTGAAGCAATCACTCATCACGGCTCCGGTCATGGCATTGCCAGACCATGAGAGACCGTTCAGCGTCGTCTGCGATGCGAGCGACTTCGCAATCGGCAGTGCGCTGATGCAGAAGGACAGCGACGGACGCGATCGCGTCGTCGCGTACCAAAGCCGACTGCTCAAAGCAGCGGAGAAGAACTACCCGGTACATGACAAGGAGCTCTTGTCGATCAAGTATGCTCTCTTGAAGTAACGCGTCCACCTTCTACGTGCGACGCCCTTTGTCGTGTACACAGACCACGCGTCCTTGCGGACCGCGGTCAACACGCCACATTTCTCACAGCGCATGGCGCGATGGCTCGCGTTCTTCGCTGAGTTCAACTTCCGGGTTGAGTACAAACCCGGGCGAGAGAACGTGTTGGCGGACGCGCTTTCGCGTCGCCCAGACTACGAGGACACAGCTCGGCAGCATCCTGAGTTCTTGTGTCTCGAGTCAAACTCGGTGGTCAGACACACGAGCATCAGCCGTGTGCAAACACAGCTCAAGGACACGATCGCGTCTCTTTATGCAAAGGGCGACGAGTGTCGCTTGCTGATCGCTCACTTTGACGGCACGTCAAAGGAGCCATTGCCTGCGAAGCTCGCGGCAAGAGTCGCTCGGTACATCTATGACGATGGCCTGCTATGGCATCGGCTGTCCGAGTACGACTACCCTCGTGTCGTCGTGCCGCACGATCAGGATCTCAAGCTGATGATCCTTCACGAGCTACACGACGCATCGGCGAGCGGCCACCTCGGCCGAGAAAAGACCTTCTTGCAAGTGTCTAACGTGTTCTGGTGGCCACACTTGTACAAGTGGGTCGCGAACTACGTATGCTCGTGTGAGCAGTGCCAGCGTGTAAAGTCGGCTGGCAAGAGCCGCGCTCCGCTGCACCCGCTGCCGATTCCGCAAGACTGCTGGAAATCGATCAGCATGGACTTTGTCTTCGGTTTCCCGGAAGACAGCGCGTGCAACAGTGGCATAGTCGTCTTTGTAGACAGACTGAGCAAGATGGTGCACATCGCACCTGTGCGCAAGCATGTCACGGCTGAAACAACAGCGTGTCTCTTCCTAGAGCACGTGTTTCGCCATCATGGGCTCCCCGAGTCAATCGTCTCCGATCGGGACCCGCGGTTCACCGCTGCCTTCTGGCGCGAGCTGTTCCGCTTGCTCAAGACGGATCTGGCAATGTCCACTGCCGATCACCCAGAGACAGACGGCCAGACAGAGCGCGTCAACCGCGTCGTCGAGGACATCATTCGCAGCATTGCTGTCGACAGTCCTCGCGACTGGAGCCGGTGGCTTCCATATGCGGAGTTCGCTGTGAACAACAGCGTTCACGCGTCGACGAACGTCGCGTCGTTCTTCTTCAACACGCTGCGCCATCCGCGCGTGCCCACCACTCTGTTCGAGGGTGTCAATCGTTCTGAGGTGGGAGGGCAACTCGCTGCGCTAGCTGCGGCAGCTTCACACCGCTCTCTGTCCTCGAGCGCGTCCGCTCTGTCTCGCGGCGAGCGTGGATCGCAAGGCGAGTCGCTGCACGCGACCGCCTCAAGCTCCTCGCAGCAGTACATGCATGCGAGTGCGAGCGAGGGCTCGGTACCCATCGCTACGCCATCATCGACTGCGCTAAGCAGTGATGAGTGCGCTTTGCCTCACGGCGAGCGAGAGACGCAAGGCGAGTGGCCGCACGCGACCGCCACGTGCGACTCTCCGCAGCACACATGTGCTAGCGGGAGCAAGCGCATGTCGCGACTCGCTACCACGGCGCTGTCTGCATCAAGCAGCAGCGCAAGCGATCTTGGAGTGGTGCGCGCAGCGTGCGTGGCGCCTGCTTGGTCGTCTTCAGCGACGCGTGCACCAAGCACTGCGTTGGCGCCTTCTTGGCTTGATGCTACGCGCGGACATGCGCCACAGACTTGTCTTGACACGCCGTCGCGCGCGCATAGCGCAGCGCATGACGCGATAGTCTCGCGTCCGAGCGCGAGCTCACGACGTGCCGCGCAGCCCCAGAGATGCACGAGCTCTTCACAAGAGTCTCGGTCGCCTCGTGAGCGAGCGACGAGTTGATCAGGCTTACAGTCTACAAATGGACGTGAGCCACCGACAAAACCAAACAACCCCCTCACACTTAGTGAGAGCGGCGACTGTAAGTCGCTCGCAAGTAGTCGGAGTGGCACAGTACCACCCGACGCGTGTGAGTGCACGTCAAGTGCGTCACTCGCTCGAGAGACTGAGTCTCCGAGTCAGCTGTCTGCTGTGGCAGCGGTCAAGCAGACAAAGCAAGCGCAGAAGGCCGTCGCAATGGCGCGGCACTTCGTCGATGAGCGCGCAGCGCTGTTGCGTCGCGTACGCGACCAACTTGCTGCAGCGCAAGACAAGCAAAAGCTCTACGCTGACCGCAATGGCAGAAAGAACAAAGAGCAGTTCAAAGTGGGTGACCAAGTGTTACTTTCAGTTAAGAACTTGCCTAATGACTTGGTCACTGAGCTTCCTAGCGGCAGCAAGCTGTAGCCACGATACGTCGGGCCATACACAGTCTTGGAGAGGATCGGAGACTTGAACTACAAGCTCGACATCCAAACACAGTTGCGAACGCATCCTGTGTTCTACGTAGGCTTGTTAAAGCGCTACTACGATCCTGCTGTGGACACTAGTCCCAGCCTGGGAAGCGCTTCTCCTCGGGCACCTGTGCGTAGTCGTCAACGACGCACTGGTGCTCCTCGAGAGCCTTCACACGTGGCGCGTAGCGCGTGTAGAACTGCTTCGAGCGCTGGTGCTCCTCAGAAGCGCCCTCACGCAGCCGGTAGCCTTGCGTCTCCAGCGCGTCTTGGCTCCGGCGCAACGCCGTGAGCTCCTCTTTCATCGAGGCCACCTGGCTCTCAAGAGCACCCACTGTACGGAGTGTCTGCGTGCAGAGAGCGACAGGCATATCCTGCGAACCAGCAGACGGTGCCGCGTTTGTGTGCACCTTCAGTGCTGCTGGCGGATCGTCGCGGCGAGCAACACTTCCACGTGGAGCGCCTGCTGCGCTCAAAACGTCAGCGTGACCGCACGCACTTTTTGGTGAAGTGGCGTGGGTACAAGCAGTGCTCATGGGAGCCTGCTGAACGCCTCCGAGAGGACATTCCGGATCCTGTCGCTGCCTTTGAGGCGCGGGAGGCGGCGAGAGGCTCGCCTCAGCAGTAGCTCGCCTGCGCGCTGCTCTTTGCTGTACTTGCGCACGCATTGGAGGCTGCGGAGCACCGGTGCGCGCCCGCCACTCACGCATTCGCATGGCCGCGAATTGGATGCGTTGACTGCGCTGTCCTTGCGCGTCTTCCTTGACAACGCGGCGTACGCCGTCGTTGCGCGCTCTGGCCTTGACGATGCTCGCGACATACGCGGCTTCATACTCGGCCTCTGTCTCTCCATCATGGAGAACAACCGGAATCGGGTGTACACGAAGTACCTCGCGCTCATTGCAGAGTCGACGCTCGCGATCCTTGAGGAACGAGCGAACATAGTCTTCAAAGCGAACGCGCGCCTGCGCAAGCAAGGCCGCGCGAGTGTTGCCGCTTGGCCACTCAGACGCTGGCGGCATCGACCGCAGCGAGTACGTGCGCTCACACGACACGATCGGCTCGAGGCCAGACTCGTGGTTGGTCACCACGGCCGGCTCGCTCGCAGCGACAGCCATGGCGGCGTCGCGCTCTTCTTCGGTCCGCAAGAGCGAGACCACGTGTTCGGAGCTCATGCGCTCGAACGGGTGGGGCGTCACGAGCTCGCGCTGCTCGCGGCTCTCGTTGAACGCTTCCCAGTCTTCAGCGGTCCCACCGTACGTGGTGCGAACCTCGCCTTCTTCTTCGCTGGAGCCGCCGTCGTCTCGGCGTGTGGCATCTTCGGCGGCGCTCACGCTCGCACTCACTTGTGGGTCGTCGGCGGCGCACGCGCTCGCACTCTCTTGGTCACTGCGCTGCATCATGCGCTGGACGAGTCCTGGCGCAGGACCGTCCCTCTTGTGTGCAAGGCGCTCGCGCACTTGCCGGTTGGTGGCCATGCACGCTCGACAGCTGTGCAGACTGAGCACTTCACTCGCTTGCGCGGTGAGCTCGACGCCGTCTTTTGTGAAATGAGGCCTGAATGCGGCGCCACGCGTCCGCTTTTCCTCTTTCACCCGTCTCCTCTGTGTGTGGTCCACATCAGAGAGCGTTCGAGAACATTCGAGAATGCTCGAGAAATCTAGAATTCTGACATTTGCGAGAAGTCAAGAAATCTAGAATGATCGAGAATTCTAGAATTCTAGAATGCTCTAAAATTCTAGAATTCCGACAACTTGTCACTAGTCACTATTCCTAGTGCTAGTTGACATGTGGCGCGTTCCATACAAAGTCTGATACTTATCGACTTTGACAGGCGCTAGCCGTCATGTGGCACACATCGATCGTGTGGCAAACACTACTGTGGGTGTGACACACCACATTGGGCACACATACACAAAATGGTGCGCCGTACCTTATCCGCACCCTTCACCCAGAATAGGGGGGGTCTCACCTTAAGTGGGTGGTGGTGTAACGGGGTACACAGCTGGAGTTATCCGATAATAACCCAGCTCTGCGGAATCACAATTCACGCACTTCTTTTAAGACCGACCGTAGTTGGCGGTGGCTCTAATTGGTAGATATCTTAGGATATTAACCAATCAGTGAACTCGGACTCTCAGAGCCAACCACATTTTAGTTGTCTTAGGTTTAGTATCGCATACTTAGATCTAAAGGCTCACACCAAAGGGTGGAGCCGCACTTCCGACTCAAATGAGCAGTTACAATTTGGAGCACTCAAACCAAGTGTCTTGTTTTGCTTCCGCCTTTACGACTGGAATCCTTGCAGAAGGTGTTCACACACGCTTCCTCACAAAGGTGCTGCGTAACTCGGACACGTCCGGTCACATTGCTTCTCTAAGATACGCTCTCGGTTCTTCTGGTAGTACTTCTTCCGAGCCTCTGACGCCTGCTCTCGATGTTGCATGTATTTTTCACGATCATATACCATTTTCACCTGTGCTTATATATTATTCAAAAAGATTTGTCAGGATCACTTTGTTATTAATAGGGATTGTTTTCATATTTTTCTCGACCTCTGAATTGGTGTAGTGGTCTTGGCTGAAAGTTCCAATCAGGATGTTGTGGGTTCAAACCCCGCCGCAAACAACATTTCGAGCGGACCTCTCAATCATGACTATTGCATCTTCAGAGGTTATCGGTAGACGTACCGATTCAGTACCGGCGCCTGCGAAGGACGGTACCACCAAATACTGGTATCAAGTGGAAGTACTAGTAAAATACCGGATCTGCGAAGAACCGTATTTGACACCGTCGGAAGTGTTACAAACGAAAATTACCAAAAATCCTCCCCCTCTACTCCCATAGGAAAAAACAAAACAAACAAAAATACGAATAATAAGGAAAGGAGTATGGGAGGGTTTTTATATCTTATAATATACCACTTTAATCACTTTCGATGTTCTCAGATAAAGTGCACGACAAAAGTCTTGGAAATTTTTTGTTTCATTTCAAATATTGTTGATTTTCATCGGACAGAGCTGCAATGAAGCTGGATTAATAGCGCAATTAAATACGGTTCGAATGCTATATGTCGATCATCGAAATACACAGTGTAGCCAGCACAATGGCAGAAAATGTCATTTTCGAAATATTTCAACGATGCGAGAATAAATGGAGAGGCGTGGTAAGATTGGTATTGAACGTGAGGACGCTGCGTTTGAAGCTTACGAACTAGTAATAAACGCTCCCTTGCGCTCGAGGACAGCTGCACAGCGCTTGGGCATCGATGCAACCAAGTTGGCAATGACTGAGTGGTCGAGATCGCGCCACGATTGGGTGATGGCGGACTTGAGCTCTTGCTGCGATGAGAACTGGCGACCGTGCGCGTACACGGTTCTCGTCAGGATGCCCCAGAGGTGCTCGATCGGATTGAGATCCGGGGACATCGCTGGCCAGCTCATCGTCGTCACGTTGCTCGTCTGCAGCCATGCTTGAGTAAGTCGAGCGCGATGACACGGCGCGTTGTCATGCTGAAACACGTGCCCTTCTTCGTGGTGCGCGCGTAAGAACGGCAGCAAGTGCGTGGCAAGCGTCTCTGTGTAGCGTTGCGTGTCTTGGCCGCCCTCAATGAACTTGAGCTCCGACTTGCCGGCTGCAGAGAATGCGCCCCAGACCATGACCGATCCTCCACCGCTGTGACGCTTCACGGCGCATCGCTCTGGCTGCCCCGCGCGATGCCAGTAAAACTGCAAGCCATCCGGCCCATCCATGTTCCACTTCTTCTCGTCGCTAAACACGATACGCGACCACTCACTCGCGCCCCAAGCTGCTCTCTCGCTCGCCCATGCGACTCGTCCTTTTTGGTGCATCTTGGTCATCACCGTCGTCCGCTTCTTCTTCTTCCAAGACACGTCAGGGTGTGCATGGAGGACGCGCTGCACGGTGCGCACCGATGCGTCAACACCGACACTCGCTCGGGCTTGAGAGGCGCTCTCATTTCGCGTCGTGACCGCGCGCACCAGCCGCCGGCCCTCACGCTCAGACACTTTTTGAGGCCTTCCCGTGCGCTGTTTGGTCTTCGAGGCTCTCTCGCCGTTGATGACGCGTGACACAGTCGATACGCTGCGCTGCACACGCGTTGCAATCGCCTGCAGCCTCTCGCCTTGGCCTCGAAGGTCGAGGATAGTTGCGACGTCGCTCGCCGTCATCTCTTGCCACGCCGTCATCGCAAAACAGCTTCGGAGGCACTGGAAATTTGTTCGCTTGGTGTACGCAATGTGTTCTATCTAAATTACGTGTTTTCGAGCTCGTTTGACCACAATTACAATTTTGATACCAATCTTACCACGCCTCTCCATTTATTCTCGCATCGTTGAAATATTTCGAAAATGACATTTTCTGCCATTGTGCTGGCTACACTGTGTATTTCGATGATCGACATATAGCATTCGAACCGTATTTAATTGCGCTATTAATCCAGCTTCATTGCAGCTCTGTCCGATGAAAATCAACAATATTTGAAATGAAACAAAAATTTCCAAGACTTTTGTCGTGCACTTTATATTGGAATTACTTCCGAATCCAATTTTCGGCCCCCACCATGAAATATTCTTAGGCTCTGGCATTAATTCCATCCATGCAATATTTTTTGGAAATTTACAGTGGTGAGCAAGATTCCATCGCTTGACAGTTGTACCACAAGGACATTCTACAACATCTGGGAGTGATGCTTGGTTTGCTTTCATCATCATCAACTCTGACACAATTGGACACAAAACTCGTGGCTTAAATCTACCTAAATCACTATGTCTCTCACATCTACCCTTCCCTAAAGCTTTCGGACAGAAACGCCCAGTGTTCATCAAGTAGTTACACATTTTAGATTTTATATACAAAGTATTGAAGTATCAAAATCAAAAATCTTCAATTAATTCGTTCCAATTTGTTGCATGTGGTTGTCTCGACAGGTCGTTTCGTTTCAAATGATACTCCATAGTCCCTGGGCGATTTAGGGGGTTCATCGCCCCGCCTTTATGAAATATACATTTTGTAGTAGCGTCAACGTGGCACATAAATTTCTTTACACCAGAGCGCTGCGTTATACGAAACGGCGGAAATTTACTTCATTTGTTACAGTGTCTGATAGTCTGATATGGATGCTGGGGTGTTGCAAATCGGTTACAAAAATTATCTACTACCTGTGCCAACATTACTTCTGCAGGTGCTCATTTGATGATCGAATGGTGCCTCTTACAAGCGATAGAGGAGAATCAAGCGCTAGCGACGACTTTGTCGACTCCAGAACAGAGGCGTACGTGCTCGCTGTGTGCTTTGAATACTGCGATATGGACGATCCGCTGATTTGGTCGATTGTGCACGTGTATGTCGTGTATGTGTGTGCGCGTGTCGCGGCACAGCGACTCCAGAGCTCGAAAGCGTCAAGCAACAATGAAAGACGAATCGACGATCCCGTTCGAGTTCCTTGTGACGTATCCGCAGCACCCAGTCGGTGCGTAAACCTTCGCTGCGTAGTGATTGAGTTTACTGTGTGGTCGCTGACGCGTATGTGTTGCTACCGAATGCTACAGAAAAGAAGCCACAGAAGCGAAAACGAGGCGAGTGGCGAGTTCGTGACGTCATGAAGAGCAAAGCAGAGCAAACTGTCGCGTGCGAGCTGTTCACGCCGATCTTCTATGACGCGTGGGAAGACCTCAAATGCTCGGTCGAGGCGTACTGCGCGAAGCATTACCTGTGCTACTCGAGGAACGAAGAGTCGCGCTCCCGGACCTACATCTCAGTAACATGTATCAATGGATGTATGCACTTTGTACTAATTGACCCACTCTCTGCGTTGTGTGTCTACCCCGTATGCATAGTCGCGGTCGACCTTGCGTTCCGGAACCGTTTGAGTATGCAAAACGAGTGTACAGATGCACACACGGATGCCTCCAGAGCACACGAGGCACTGGAAGGCGCAAGTGCTCAGCCGTGCGCCTCACAGGCTGCGACGCAAGTATGACTGCTCGTGTTGTTCCGGTTCGCGACGGCGACCGAATAGTGTGGAAGGTGCACGTGATGAGCCAGTACCAGACGCACAACCACGAGCTGTAGCAGCAAGTTGCGGCCACGTACTTTCGTACAGCAGCTGTTGAAGATCCTGCGCTCCTGGGCAAAGTCGAAGCAATGCTGAAGGCGGATGCGGCGACACGCAAGATAGCCTCCGCTGTCGGATGTGAGCTCGGTGCGTGACTTGCACGTGAATCTCGGAACGTCTCCGCGATGCATCGAACTGACTCGTGCGAGTGTTTTGCACAGGCGTACATGTGACCACGCAGTAGATCAAGAACCTGATAGCTGTCAGACTAGGCAAACGCGGAGCTGAAGAGAGACTGCAAGATCTGCATCAAGCGTATGTGGCAGCCGGCGACCACGCGTACGCGCTGGTGCGAGACGACATGCAGCAAACCTGCGCCATTGTTCTGGAGACGGAAGCGCAGCGCGCAGCGTTCAACGCATGGGGTGACTGCGTCTTGTTCGGCTTCACGCACAATACCAACAACTTGGGCTTCTACCTGGGTACGTGCAACGTTATGTATCAGCAAGCAACTTTACTCGAGCAACATTACTCACTAGTAACTCTGTGCTCTGCATGCTGCGCATCAGGATCGCTTGACGTGACGGCATCAACAGGCCGCGGCATCCCGGTCGTGGACTTCCTTTGCGTCAACAAGCAGGCGGCAATGATGACCGCCGTGATCGAGCTGTTCAAGGAGCAGAACCCGCAGTGGTCAAGCGCGGAGACGTTTGTAATAGGCAAGTCCTGACTCAGCAGTTCCCGAGCAGCGAGGTGCGTTGCTACGCTTGCTACTTCGACGGCGCGACACACATGGATGACTGATATGGATTGTTGTACATGTGCTTCTCTGCCAGTTCCACGCTGCAAAGTACATCCGCCACGTCGTTTCGACAGGCACGTACCGAGTCGACCACGATATCCAAATTGGTGTCACGTCCCGCTTCTACAACGCGATGTACGCTAACACCGAGGTCGACATGCAAGACCGACTGGACGAGCTGGACGACTACACGCGCACCACCTCGCCACGTTTGAACCACTACACCAAGAAGAACTGGGTATCATGCATCGACATGTGGGCTACAGCACGGCGCGGTCGACAATTTACAGGCGGCAATACAACAACAAACCGCGTCGAGTCCAACTGGAGTCAACTGGTCGGCTGGAAGTTCAGCATCGACAACTGCGTGTCGGCGATCATCTCGCGTCACACGCATTCTGAGCACGCTAGAGACAGCCACCGTTTTGTCGCGAACGCGGATGCGGATGCCGCACAGCTATCCAGCGTTCCTGTCAAAGGTCGAGAGCACACTCAGCAAGTTCGCAATGGCAAAGGTGGTCGAAGAGTACGATCGGTTCATCGTCGGCGACTCGTCGTATCAGATCAAGTCGGTGACTCAAGATGGCTACGCTGTGCTGACGCGCTCCAGTTCAAGACACGAAGTGAACACAGCCAAGTGGACTTTCACTTGCGCGCACCAGCTCTCGATCCGGCTGCCTTTCGACACATCTTCTGCGTCACTTGCGACGCGCTGTCGCTCAAGACTCTACATCGCGCTGCGGTGCCGCCGAGATGGAGCATAGGCGAGACAGCGGTAGTGCGGCCACCAATCACGAGAACGGTCGAAGTCCTCTGCGATCTCGATGCGCATCGTCGTGTACCACCGCCTCGTGGTCCAAACCAGCCGAGCAAGAACGAGCGATTCGTGAGCGTCAAGCGAGCGCGGGCGGGTGACTTGCCTGTGCTCTCGTCGTGTGAGAGGTACAACTTTGTGCAGCACAAGGTCGAGCGACTAGTGACAACACTCACGAACACGCCGTCTGAGCTGTTCTACGGTCGTGTCGAGCAGCTCGAGTCGATTGTGGAGTCGCTGATGCAGCAGTGGCGTCTGCAGCCAGTCGCACCCAACTCTCAAGACGGTGACGATGACGAGAAGGATGTACAGACGTGCGACTACGAAGGACTTCTGGACGTCGTCGGTTCAACGAAGTCAACACGCTGCGCAATCACGAGCAAGAGCGACAGTGTCGGCGGCGATGATAAAGTAGTCAAAGTTAATGTTGCCCAAGATGTAATGGGTTGTTACACTGTACGGTCCACCTCTGGGTGTGTGGAACACATGGGAATGTGGTACATCATGTTATGCGTACCACCCATAATTGGTGTGGCCCACTCCACACCAACCTTCAAGCACAGCGACACGAAAGGTCGCTGTGACGCATGAGCTTAAAGACCGCTCCTTGGTCAGGAGGCACTCAGTGTCTAGCCAATCAGAGTAGGAGGACTTAGGTTTATAGGTTTTTTTCTTTTAAGTGCGAGCTGCTGGAAGCTTGCACACCAATCTCACACTTCTTTTATCTACGATCGTACCTTTTCCGTCTTCTTCTTCGTCGGCGAGACATTCTCGCCGGCGCATACAAACATCAAGACAAGCGTAGTCCCTGCACCGCAAAGACTACGAGACGCTTCCTCGCGCAGTGCTGTGTTCATGGGAGGGCCCGTGACACAAGATGAATATAAAGTTGCCCAAGTTGAAGACCACAGCAGCACTAAAGACCTCCTTCTCTCGATCGCAGCGGTCGACAACCCGTCGCAAGTGTTTCTGAGTGG
Source organism: Pythium guiyangense (assembly GCA_003730235.1). Taxonomy (NCBI): domain Eukaryota; phylum Oomycota; class Peronosporomycetes; order Pythiales; family Pythiaceae; genus Pythium; species Pythium guiyangense. Next base: position 252,052 of record QXDM01000033.1, read on the forward strand.
GCTCGGTCTCGACATGGAAGACACCAGCGACGTACCTCTTGCGACCAATAAGGTTGAGGGCCGTACGAGCGCGCTTGAGCAGATGGCGCTGCCAAGACCCGTCACGCGCGGCAACACCAGATCGCGGAGAAGCGACAAGCACCTTCATGTTCGATTAAGCACTCCAGCAGCGCAGAGCGGTGTGACGATCGATCGACTGCTGTACTGGGCAGAGCACCACGAGCACGTGGAAGAGGTGCTCGACCAGCTCAGCTCGTATCCAGTGCGCTTCGAAGATCGACGGTACAACAGTGCTCTGATCTTGACACGCAGCCGTAGCGATTCGACACAGTCTGTCGATCATACGCGCGACTACGTCGTGCCTGCTAAGCTTGCGACTCGTCGCGCCAGCGCTGTGAAGCAAGCGATGAGCGCGCGCACGACACACGACAACCCAGTCGACGTGGAAAGCGACGACGACGTGGTGTTTGAAGTCAGCTTGGGGAAGGACGTCGTGCCTTTCACAACGTACGTGACCATGTCGTGGTCGAGATTGCTTGCTTTCGTCGCGACTGACGCTGTGCACGTGATGCTGGAAACAGTCGGTACATAGCAGACGTTCAGCGATTCTACAAATTGAAGCACATCGCACAGCAGCACGCAGACGAACTGCGCTGGCTACGGTGAGCACGAAAGAACCGCTCAATGACAAGCATGGTTCTGCTCTTTCAAGCGCTCGATCCAGCGCCCACGATCATGGCAATGGAACTCGAGAAGGTGTTCCAGAGATCGTCGCTCTCTCAAACCTTCATCATCCCTCACGCATCCACACCCGACAATCGCTTTGAAGCGCAGTTCATGAACATCGTCGGGCGACTGGCGCGCCAAACACTTCTGTCGGACGCGATGCTCGCGTTCACTCTTCTCTCGATTGCCACCGAAGCGAAGTGCTTTGTCGTCGATCCAGTCAGTGTACTAGACAACGTCAGGTCGCTGCCTGAGACTCGACTCACGAGCGTTGAGATCATCATCATACCAGTGAACATCGACAACGTGCACTGGACTGTCCAGATCGTCGAATTGTCACGGGCGGCGAGCTCGATCATGGCACACATGTACGACCCACTTGTGCGCGACGACAACTACGACGTGCTTCAGGCCATCTGGGAGACGTTCACGTGCACATTGCTACAGCGGTGGTGGCGGCGAGATTGCCTTGGCGCACCGTTCCCAAGTCCAGTGTGCACTTGTGTCGCCAGTCCACGGCAACGCGATGGACACAGCTGCGGCGTACTTTGTATCGCTCAAGCGTCGTCGTTCATCCATCAGCAACTTCGCATCAACGAGCATGGAGCAGTGGTGCCACGGCATTTGTTCGGTCGCATCAGCATCTCCAAAGACGAACTCGACGCACTGCGGCTCCGCATTCATACGAGATCGTGTGTATGTCTGCAGTGAAAGAGCGATCGGTCGACGAGATCAGGTCTGAGCGAGCAACAGTTGCTAAGATAGGCGCAGAACTTCGCGATAGCACTGTTTAATGCATAGCTGTGTTCATGTCAACAACGCATGTCACGTGAGTCCTCGAGTGAGAGCTCGAGTGAGAGCTCGTCTGTGATCACATGCGCGACAGCGACGCACACGTAGTTCTGCTGAGCTAAAGATGCCTGACCTGTGTTCCGCAACTTTACCGCGACTTGTGCGTTTTCACTAGGCGCCGCGAAGCCGCGTCACGACGCGCTTGATAATGACTTGTAGTGGCTCGGTCGTTTCTGGCTCGCGCTCGCCGAGATCCGCTGCAAGTCGAGCGGCGCAGAGGAGATCATCTTGCACGCGCCCTTGCAGTCTCTGCTGCGCTCCTGCCACAGCTGCTAGAGCGCCTTCAACGGCATCGAGCTCTTGCAGCACCTCTTCTGGCGCCTTCACACGCGTCCACACGAGCCGTTGGCCGAGAGCACTCATTGCGTCGCTTGGTTCACTTTCTTGATTTGATCGCAGAAGTACAGCGCTTTCTCAGTTTTGTGACAGCAAGCCATCAAATGAGTGACACCATCTCGCTCACGCTCATGCGACATGAGGCGGTAGTTTCCAGCGGTTCGAGCGCGCGCGTTAGTTAACAGTAGTTTTCACGAGTGGGGATTGCGAATATTGCATAATCGTACCGTTTCAGACAGAATAGACGGAAATAAAGGCGTCGGACGTCGTCCAAATGTCGCACCAAACCTAAAGTAGCCCAAATGTTACCCGAACATACCGTGAGTAACAAATAAAGGCGCCGTAACGAACATCCTTTGCGACTAACAATAGTCTATAGGTTCGTTTTCAGATAATATCGGTTCAGTAGTATTTCTGTACGCTAATCTAAGCTTTGAAAAACTGTGTAGTTTGGTAGCTACCTATTTTGATAAACACCGACTCTGTGACTGTAAAGGGGTTTATGTCCTATAGCGCCACTTCAGGTTACTTTACAAACTTCACAGAGGGTACATAGGCGAGTTAGATTGAACTTGACTAAGTATGCGTCGGTCCACAGTTGTGACCGAAGCCTGCGTGTCAGCTGTTGATTGGCTGAATGAACGCGTCGCAGCACGTTCTTCTAGTCAATCAAAAACAGCACTGCGCGTCTTGTCCGCGGCGATAATAAACAGTTGAATTGTCACGTGACAGTGACTTCATGTGGCTTGTCCTTGTGCGATCTTTCAGAGTGTGTGGCTATTGCGGCCTAATTTCTTTAGGCTATCATCAGTCCGGACTTTTGTAACTTGATTGCTGTGGGCGAGGCGTACACAGGAAAGTATAGCTCTTTGTCAACTTACACAACGAACAGTCTTTGTAGAAAATTTTCGCATATAATTTTCAAGCGTAGCAGTTTTTGTAATGTTCGTTATTTTCAACCTAAGCCCTAGCAGTTTTGGTAATGTTCGTTATTTTCAAGGTTTTTTCAAACCACTCTTCTTGCGTATCTTATATGACGTGGCTGTGCGACATAGGGCCAGTGCATGTCCACATCAATTTAATGTTGGCAGTGCAGCAGGTCATATTTTTCGATGCGTTTTCGCTTTTGTGCGAGTCGTCTTTTCAGAAGCGTTTAATTCGTCACGATTATTGCATTTGTTGACTACTCGTAGCCGAGTACCGTTTCTCGCCAAGCAAGCAACACCTTAACCAACGATCGGATCGTCGACCTTCAAGTGTATTGCGGCTGTGCAGGGGTTTTGTAGCACAGGATTGATGTTGCAAGCGCAAAAACCTCGTACCACTGCGGCGGTACAAACGAAATGTGTGTCACAAACTAAGTTTGCCCGCCGTTCTCACGTGAGGAAATTGCCTCTGCGGTTCTTCCATCATCACCGCCTATTATAACAACGCGACCCATCTAAGCCTTATCAAATGGTTGGCCTTGTGCATCCTGACCTCATTAAGCTCCATATATATTGCGAATCGGATGTCTTTGTTGGCGTAAAGTTTCGTTGTTTTCCAGACAGTTCAAACCGCGCCTCGTGGCGGTGATTTTTGGCAGCTTAACAGGCTTGTATGTCCTTGTATTCTATAGAGTTATACCTCACGCAATTAAGACTTGTTCTTCTTGGAAATGTACTTCATCATGAGAATAGTCGATGAGAGGTGTCGACATACTCACTGTTATTGACAGGCAGCATTTTGAGACGCCGCATATCGAGATGCTCGGGACCACGTGTGTCATCAACCCGATCTAGCAGCTCTGTCAGCAAAGCGCATTATTGTACTCCTTGGCATATTGGACGAGAGTTCTGGCCATGCTGCCACCAAACGTGACAGTTCGAGTACAAACCGCACCTGTAAACGTACACGGCGTCGGCGAGTCCCTCGGTCGCCACATCAACAACTCTCTGGAGCGTCGCAAATGAGAGCTCAATCACGCCTTGTCCAGCCCGCATCCTAACCTGGTGGCTTTCGTAAAAATCATTGGGGCAATTGCGCGTAAGCGCGCATCGCTGTTGAGCTACACCCTCCCCCAACGTGCTCACGCTCACGAGCGTGCTATTCTTGGCCTCCCAGCTTCGATCTTGTTTGGTGAAGACGCCGAAGCAGCTGCAGAGTGTCGAATACACGAGTGCCATGGCCCAGATGATCTTGATGATGTCGATAGTCCGGCGATTCGGAATTAGACCCGTGAATGCACAGCAATAGTAACACACGCGAGTACCCACATTCCTCTACGACGTCCAATTCTAATCTCGATTCAATACCCTCCCTTTCTCTTGGCGCAATCGATCTTCGATCCTTACGAGTCGTCGACGCTGATTAGCACAGCCTCGAGCGACGACCTTACGAGACTGTTTGTGTGGTGCTCTCGCACCACACAAAATAGGATCAATGTCTCATTTGTGGTCAAACTTTGTTACTTAGACCAGTGGTCATATATGTGGTCCACACAAAGTCGATCGACAGCAAACTGCTTCGAGGTTTACACGGATTTTGTTTACAAGCATAATTCGCTCGGCTTTACGTGTTACTTCATTGACGTTTGTGTGCTGTTTTTGCTGTTTACAAGCATACCATGCTTGTAAACCGTGGTGATGTTGATACAGCGTTTGACTCAAGTTGTAAGACAGTCTTGCAACACGCGCACTGGCAAGGAATAGCAGTCAGTCATGGCGTCTTCAGGTGACGGCGACGACGAGCGGCTCCTCGCGACGACGTCGACGTCGACTGGAGCGACGAGCGCGAGCACAAACACGAGCAACAGTGGCAGTGGTGTGTGGGGACTGCGGCGATCGCTCTTCCTCGTGCTCGGCGTGCTCGTTGCGCTCGTCGTGTGGTCGATCGGAGCCGAGTACTCGGTGCTCACGACTGCAAAGAGCTCGTTCCTCTCGCTCATTCGCGCAGCCTCGGGCGTCGACGACAGCGGTGCGAGTGCGCTACAGGTGTATCCGCCCGAGGTCTTCGCGACCGACTGGTCGAAGAAGATCCCGTACGCCGAGCTCCTGCACGTCACGGCACTGCACACAGCGTGCGTCAAGCACAAGGACGCGATCATTCCGTGGGACTTTGGCATCGAAGCCGCGACGCCCGACGGTCGCAGCCATAGTCAAGCAAACGCGCCGCCAGAGCGCGTGCTCGTGAATGAACACGACGACAACGTGCTCGAGACGCTGCGGCAGTGTCCGGACGTCGACGTGTTCATCCCTGGCGGCATTCGCTCGTTCGGCTACTGCGAAGACGCGGCCGTGTACACCAAGTGTACGTCTCGTGTGTCTCTTGCATGCACTGTGCTGCACTGAGCAGTAGCTCCTGTTGTGTCGGGTACGTATTGACGCCTCTGCTTGGATCGCCACGGCAGTCCTCCAGTCGCGCATGCTCCCGCTCTGGGTCGCGAGCGTTGAGTTCCACGACGCGAAGCGCAACAAGACGTTCACGTACCACGACCTGTGTCCACATACGCCGATGCTGTTCTTCAATCACTACTGGGAAGGCGTGCCGACGTCGCCGTCGTGGCCAGCGACCAAGCCGATCTACCTCATGCCGAACATCGAGATGTACGAGCTCGACGCGACCAAGTTCGCCATGGCCGACGTCATCTTGTGCAAGACTGCGGTCTGCGCGCGGTACTTGCACAAGTGGCACGCGCAAGAGGGCAACCCGAAGCGCACCAAGGTCGTGTACACGCGCCACACGACGTCTGACATTGCGCTCGCGGTGCGCGCGAAGCTCGGCGACGACGCGATCGCGCCCAAGAACTTCTCGCACGTGCGCTTCACGCACACTGCAGGCTCGAGCATCCAGAAAGGCACGGCGCGCGTGCTCGACTGCTGGCTCGGGCGACCAGACCTCCCACTCGTCGACATCTACATTGACGACGGGCTCTATAACGCGCAGTTCCGCGACGCGTTCGGCGCACGCATCACCGCAGCACGCAACGTGCGCGTGCACGTCGGAAAGCTCGACTCGGTGCAGTTTGGCAAGATGATCGCTGAGAGCGCGTTCTTCCTCTGTCCGAGCTACCAGGAGGGCTACGGCCACTACATCAACCAAGCGCGCGCATCGGGCGGTGTGATCGTGACGACCGACGTCGCGCCGATGAACGAGCTCATTACGACCGACTCGGGCGTGCTCATTCGCGCCAAGACGTTCAGCTACAAGGGGCAGTTCCTCGGCGGGACGTCGGATGCAGACAAAGCGCTGCGCGGCGTCGTCGGCTACGTGGCGCAGTTCACCGGCAAAGACGTGTGCGCGAGCATTGACCGAATGCTCCAGACGATGGCGCCAGTCGACTACGAAGCGCGTGCGTACCGTGCGTACCAGCAGTTTCTCTTTGACACGATCTTCTTTGCGCAGAAGATGCAGGAGCTCCGCGAGTACGCGCGCGCAAAGAGCCACCACTTGCACTTGCGGCGCGAGAACTCGGAGCCGCTGAAGCAAGAACAAGCGCCAGTCACGACGACGGAAGCAACAGCGGCGGATCTGCTCATGGATGCGACGCCGTGACGGACAAAGGAGCAGGAGCAGCCGGAGTGCGAGTGATTGCAGAGACTTGTGCGAGCGCATAGCTGTTCGCAGCAGCATGGTTGTACGAAGTGTTGTTGGTTTTGGAGTCACACGTTCGCCATGCAAGAACGTGGTCATCGCGTGTTCGTTCCTGCAGATCCGTGGATGAACGAATGGATCGATCGATCTGCTATCGTGTCGATCTCTGTGTGCGTGTCCTGGAGATCGAGTTGAAAGTGAACTTGCGGCGTTGCTTCAGCTCGATAGTCTTGGCGTCCTGGAGACTGACAGCTCGCTCAAGACAACACTCTCGATCACTCGTGGACGTAGCGATCAGCAACAGCAAGTGCGGACGGACACTACTGGAGAGCTCACACAGTTGAAACATCGTCTCTTTCACTACCTTTCTCTACGTGCGCGATCAGGGTCATGTCGTTACCGTCTCTTGACTGGTGGGTTGTGAGCGCATGAGCGCTCACACCACATCAAGACGAGCTCCAGTTCGCTCAGGAACTCAACTCGTGCAATCCTTGCTTTCGATGTCGATCAAATCAATTGCCACTTCAGGCTTTTGCTGCAACAATTGTTTTGGCATTCTCGCCAAATCTTCGCCTTTGGGTTCACTTGTTCGCTTGACTCACACGCAAGTCAACAAACAAGCGCGAGCAAGCACAAGAAGAGCACGCGCTCAAGACAAGCGCACAAGCTCAAGAAGAGCACGTGCACGAGCGCCAGCAGTGCGCGCTCACGACTAAGAGTCTCCACGCACTGACGCATCCGCTCTGCACGAGCGCTCTCTTACTCTTGTGCCGCTGCTCGCGCTACACGAGTGCGCACCTCGCGCAAGAGGCAAGCACCGACAACAGCAGCATAGCCGTCACCGGCGCTTGCGGGTGAGAACGCGTTGTTCTAGCAGTGATGGACAAAGCTCTTCGACTAGCAGCGATATTTGGCCACAACAGCATCGCCAACGTGCTGATCCGGCTTGGCGCAAACGTGGACGGCAACGACCGGAACAGCCGAACAGCGTTGCATCGCGCAGCGGAGTCGGGCCACGTCGACCTCGTGAACGAGCTAGTGCGATTCGGAGCCGACGTGAACGCCAAGGACAGAGAAGGCGAGACGGCGCTGCATCATGCAACAGAATGGTGTCATGCCAACGTCGTGGCTACGCTTGTGCTGCTCGGAGCCGACGTAGATGCTGCAAACAAGGACGGCTGGACAGCACTGCGTCGCGCAGCAAGTTTGGGGCGTGCCGACCTCTTGTCTGCGCTGGTTCGACTTGGAGCAGACGTGGCAAGGACAACCAACGGCGGTGGCACGGCGCTGCACTATGCAGCATCCTCGGGTCATATCAACAACGTGAAGGAGCTTGTTCGACTTGGAGCAGACGCTAATGCCAAAGACAACAACGGTGAGACAACTCTGCATACTGCAGTGACCTCGGGTCATGTCGACATCGTGACTGAGCTGCTTCGCCACGGAGCAGACGTGAACGCCACGGACAAGAACGGGCAAACACCACTGTCTCATGCTGCAGCATTGGGTCATACTGACGTCGCAGCGGAGCTGTTTCGCTTCGGGGAAGACGCGATGGCCAAGGACAAGTTCGGCAGGACAGCGCTATGCCTGGGAGTCGAGAACAGGCACTTAAACACCGTCGCTGCATTGCTTCGACACATCATCTTTGGCGAGTTCAGCAGCCCCACAAGTGACGAAGTCGCTTTCTTTGCTGCCGCAGTAGTGGGCGATCTCGAGTCGCTTCAAGGGCATCTCATCAGGTACGCAAACATACAGTAGTGTTTGACGAAAGACGGACGAACCGCGCTGTTCTTCGCCGCCGAGTACGGACGACGGAAAGTCGTGGCGTACTTGATCCAGTGTGGCACCAGTGTCGGTGTCAAGGCACATGCCAGTCCGACATCACCGCTGGAGTCCGAGACGCCACTCACGCTCGCGGGTCGCAACGGCCACATGAAGGTCTTCCAAGCTCTCGTTGACGCTGGTGCACCAGTCAACGTCCGGAGCAACGTCGACGGCGAGACACCACTGATCTCCGTCGCTCGAGCCGACTACTTCCCAGCCGTGCAGCAGCTGATCGCTCGAGGCGGCAAAAGCGTTCTTTGTGTCGACGACGCTCAAGACGACGAGTCCCCGCTACTTCCTGGCTCCTTGGCGACGATGAAGACGATGTGTGTGACTGCCACATTCGAGTTTGAAGACGTGTGCTCACGCATGCTCACGCGACTGCAAGACATGTGCACTCAGCTCCAGCGCCATCGCGCAGCGGCTCCTGACGGTTTGGCTTCATTGGGACAGACGGCGACACACGACACGCTCGTGACGTTTGCGAGCATCTTGTTCCGCGCCTGCCGTCTGCTGTTTGACATCAAGAAGAAGGCGATGGCACTCGTGCGCTTCGTGGCGAGTCGAGTGATCCTGCAGCACATTCATGACATCCACGACGAACTGAACCACTATGCTGCGATGTACAAGCTGAGTCAGGATGCGCTGTTTTCAAGCACCAAGCAGCAGCCAAAGGGCGACGATGAAGTGCTCCAAGAGCGCTTCGAGCACGCGCTGAGCACCGACGACGCTTTGACTGAAGGTTGTCGCGAAGACGACACGAAGCAGCGCGAGGTGGCTGTGCTGCTCCAGTACGAGCTCATCGTCCGCCAACAAGAGCAGAGTGCTCAAGCACAAGAGATTCTGCGATCGGTGCTCCAGCGCTTTGTGGAGGCGTGCAAGATGGCGACAGTGCCAGATGTCCCCGCGTGGTTCCTCTCGCCGGACGACCTGGAGTACCACGGCTGGAACCGTGTGGAGAACAAGGGCATTGCCAATTGCTACGCCGGCACGTGGCGGAGCACGAGCGTGATGATCGAAACAAGCGCCATGGATACAGGCAAGTTCAGCAAGACGGCCGCGCAGTGGCACCAGCTGAGCCACCCAAACGTCGTGAAGCTCTTTGGTGCGTGCCACGTTGGCCGACCGCCAGTCTTTGTGTACGAAGCAGTGACAGACGCAACGCCACTCAACGAGTTCCTGCGCAACGCATCGATCCGGCTGTGGAAGTGGCAGTACTTGCACCAAGCAGCTCGCGGGTTGCAGTACCTGCACGACAGAGGCGTTGTGCACGGCTGTCTTTGCAGCGAGACGGTCATCATCGGCTCGGATGGCGTCGTGAAGCTCAGCGATGTCGGTGGAGTCCGAGAGCACCGGAGCGACCGATTGTGGCAATGGAGAGCGCCAGAGTACGGGAGCTTCTTGACTTCAGCTCCGTCATCAGCTCCAGCGACTGCTCCAGCGGACATCTTCTCATTCGGACTCTGCATCTGGGCCGTCTTGCACGGCAAACTGACGGGCAGCGACGCGAAGATGCTGCACTTTGACGAGTTGTCCAGAAGGATGACCACAACCATGAGCGAGCACAACCTGATCAAGCGGATGTGTGCCTCGAGCCCACGCAAGCGCGTGGACATTGCGATTGTCGTGCGTCGACTCGAGCAGTTTGCTACCAAGAGCAAGCAACGCACGAGAGACGCCACAGGTGCCAGTCCGATCAGCGCCAGTGCAAAGGTGCGTGCAGTGCCGACAGCAATGATGTTGCACGGACAGGCTGCTCACCATACTTCTCTACTCTGCTGTTCATCATGGAGATCCAGTCGCAGCGTCTGGACGAGTACGAGTTTCAAGAGCTTGGACGACCGATCCCAGCTGCGCTTACTCTCATCAAGACGCGGTGTGAAGACCTCCCAGACTCGCAGTGGATGCTCGCGAGTGTGCTGCCAGCGCTCGCATTTGTCTTTGATCTGCTGCTGGAGCGAGAGAAGACGCCACTTGACGCTGAAGTCGTGGCGTTCTGCGCCGCCGTGGCGCGACTGCAGCGATACGTGCGCACTGTAGTGTCGGACAAGTCGGTGTATCAGCAAGCGCGAAGCCTCCAGACCGCTGAAGCGCACAGTGTTGACTACACAGCGCTCGATCGGCTCCTCGACATGCTTGACGTGCCAGCGACCGATGCGATTCGGACGTGGCGAGAGACCGCGCGAGCGTCGTCGATCGCGATGGCTGCCGATACTCGCTCCTCGATCCTTTCAAGCAGCATCACGATCAACCACTTTGACACTCCACCGGTGCTCATGCAGCAGTGGACGCGCGACGGTCTCTCCAAAGCAGCAGAGCACTCTCCAGAATGGCGACCAGAGTGGTACCTGTCGCTCGGTGAGGTTGCGTACAACCAGTCGGAGTCGCTTGGTACAGGCGCGTTCGGCGCCGTGTACAGAGGCAGCTGGCGCGGCACGCCGGTCGTGGTCAAGTTCATGGGCTACGAAGAAGACATCGAGACGATCTCGACCGACTTGCTGCTCCACGAAGTGCGCGTGTGGCACCGTCTGAACCACCCGCACGTGCTCAAGCTCTTTGGCGCGAGTCACGTCGACAAGCGGTACTTTGTGTGCGAGTTTGCTGGGAACGGCGAGCTGCGAGCGTACCTCAAGAAGATGAAGATGAAGCGAGGGCAAGAGCAGCAGCAAGGCCAAAGTCAGCAAGCACAAGAGCCTGGTCAAGAGCCTGACCAAGAGCAAGCACCTGCCACCAGCGACCTCCTCACGTGGCAGAAGCTCCACGAAGCCGCGCTCGGACTGCAGTACCTCCACAGCATGAACGTCGCGCACAACGACCTCAAGTGCGACAACATCATGGTCGGCTCGGACCACAAGGCGAAGCTCATCGACTTTGGACTGAGCTGTCTGCTGGGCGAAGCCGAGGTCCAGATTGCCAGCAACAAGATCGGCGCCGTGAACTGGCGCTCGCCCGAGTACTTGAGTGGTGGTCGACCGTCACGCGCGTCGGACGTGTACTCGTTCGCGATGTGCATCATCGAAGCCGTGAGTGGCGAGCCACCGTGGGGATCGAACCTGATTGCATCAGCGATCAAGTTCCACGTGAAGAAAGGCAAAGCACCGCCTCTGCCAGCCTCGGTGACGCCGAAGCAGCGCAACTTGATCGAGTTGATGACCAAGACCGAGCCGAGTGAGCGCGTGAGTATGGCGTTTGTCGTGAACAAGCTCCATGAGATCGCTCAAGATGCGAATAGTGATGTGTTGTAGTAGTAGTGATAGTGGTAGTTTACTAGTAGTAGTAGTAGTAGTAGAGTCCAAAAGAGCGTAAGAGAGCTTGGTTTGTTGTGTAGTAGTGCGCTTGTGAACAAGCGAGTGGCAAACAAACAAGCAAGTGTGTGTGTCTGAATGAGTGAATGGACTCGATACAGCAACAGTGTCGACTGACATCGTCGGCTGGAAGCACGTCATCACGTCGGTGTTGTCATCTCACGACGACATGATCCTCACGACGCGAAGTATCATGAGCAGTGCGCTGTGCACTCGGTCCGCACCATCACATTGCTGAGAGTGTGTTGAGAGCGAAGCGATGAGACTTCATGCTCATGCTCACATTCACTTTCATCCAAGCTTGAGTGCACCAAGCGCGACAGCCAATCGATCAACTGCTGCTCGTTGTGCATGAACTTCTCCTTGTCATGCAGTGTCAGTGGTTCATTCATGCAATCGCACTCGTGGTGTCTTCGTCAATTCGCTGCCCGTCAAACGATCGATCGATGCACCTACCGACCATCTCGCTAGATCTGCTCGAGCAGCAGTGCGTACGCCTCGCGCAGCACATCATCGAGGTCTTTGCCGCCACTGCCAGTGTTTCCAGCAGCACTGCTACTGCTACTACTGCTGCTGTTGTGACTGTTGTGGCTGTTCTGCTTCTGGAGCTTGAGCTTGAGGAGGAACTGCACGAGCTCGGCGCTCAGCTCGGCGTGCTGGGCACACGCTGCAGCAGCGAGCGGCAGCACGCGGTCGAGGAACGCAGCGTGTCGTTGCACTTCATCGTTGTCGCCACTGCCTGCTGTCGATGATGATGACGATGCGCTGGTCATGACGCCACTGCCACTACCACTGCTGCCACCACTGGTAGTGCCAGCGATCGCACTGAGTACCACACTGCGGAGTCGATGGAGCACGAGGCGAAGCGTCTGGGGCACCACAGCTGTCTGCGTCGATGTTGTCGTTGATGTCGCTGCTGGTGTCGTTGATGTCGTTGATGGTGCAAAGCACGCGCGACAGAGCGCAAAGGAGACGTGGAGACGGAACGTCCACGTCTCGAGGTCCTTCTCGGCGCCGTCTGGCACGACAAAGTCTTGCAAGACCTTGCTCTGCGTCGACGCACTAGCGCCACCAGTGCCAGTGCCAGTGCGTGCACTCGATGCTGTCGGCGACGCAGAAGAGGACGCTGCTGCGCCAGACGCACTGCTACTGACAGACGACGGTGTTGCAGTCATCCAGTTGTCCCAGAGCGCCTGCATCGACGGAGCATGCTCCATCAGCACGGACACGAGTGCGACGTCGTAGCCTTGCTGGTGCACGGCCACCACGAGCGCGTGCGTCGGCAGCGCAGTGCTCGATGCGTCGCAGAACAACGCGTGGATCGTGTTGCACAGCACGCGCGTGCACTCGCGCGTCGTCGCAGAGTCGATCGGCACGACTGCATCTGCTGTCGGCGTTGTCGGCGTTGAGGCGTCTGTGCTGGTCGTGAGGACAGCGACTCGGTGCAGCAGCGCGTGCACAATGAGCGCGTCCTGCACGAGCATGTGCTGCAGCAGCGCCGGTTTCCGACCCACGAGCGGTGATGGCCCGGACGCGTCATTGCCACTGCTGCTGCTGCTGCTGGTGGTGGTGGTGCCACTCGCACTTGCAAGCATCGCGAGCTGCTGTGCGCGCGGCGCAAGCACCGGGTCCTGCGCCTTCAGGTGTGCGTTCGCAGCGGCGCGGAACGTCAGCACGAGCTGCATGAGCACGCGCAGCAGCGCTGGCGACTGCGCCACCGCGACGTGCGCATCGCTCAGGAGCTAAAATGGCTCGGCCAGGACTTGCGCGTACGTCACGACCACAGCACTCGACGCAATGGGACGAGGCGCTTGTTGTTGTTGTTGGTGGTGGTGGTGCTTGTGCACAGGCGAGCACATGCGCTCTGGAAAGCACAACGCGTGGACGAGCACCATCTGCAGACGCACGGGCTCTGCGTGCTCATGCTGCACGCGGCGCTCATACACGTCTGCGAGCTGAGCAAACAGCGCTTCTGGTGAGCAGCCACTGCTACTTGACAGTGTGTCTTCTTCTTGCTGCTGGTGGTGGCAAGTGCCATGACCGACACTTGCACGAGGACATGCGATGGCGCAGTCGCGAGCGCAGTGACGATGCGCTGCAGCCTTGTCCACGATGTCAGCGACTGCCAGTTCATTGTGGATGTCCAGAACGAGCTCACGCGTGCTCTGCCACCTCGAATCGAGGTCGTAAGCGCTCTCTGTATCCGCAGCATCAGTCGCCATAGCAGCACATGATGACGACAACAGCCAATGCGGCGATGTGTCGATGCAGTGCGGGAGCTCTTCGACCACGAGCCGCACGAGCGTCGGCGCGACACTTGCAAACGCCTCGCCGTCGCCACTATGTGCGAGCACGTGCCGCACGATGTTGTGCACGGGGAACGCGCGCAGGTCGTACGACAGACACACGTCGGCGCTGAGTGGCGCATCGGCTGTTGAGAGCGCGTGGATCTTGCTGCTTGGGACCATGCGCGCGTGACGAGTGCGCCTTTGCACCACGCGCTGTGCGTTTGCTTGCTCATGGAGCTGCTCTTGGGTTTGCTGCTGCTCTTGCTCTTGCTCTTGCTGCTTGTGGTGATGCTGGTATTAGGACGAGGATGCGCATAACGTTGCGTGAGGCACGAGGCACTGAGCCACTTAGTGGGCGTTGCGGTCCGGAGCGCCGGCGCCGTCGCGACTGGGTACTCGAACGCCACGACGTAGTTCTCGATCCACTCGAGCAAGACGCTCAGCACGAGCGGATCGAGTGGCGATGTAGTAATCGCAGCAGATGCGGCAGCGTGCTCGACGTGGCGCACGACCGAGGCTTCGAGGCTCCGGCCATGGTGGTGCCGCAAGAACGACTTCTCACACAGCAGTGCGTAGAGACTCTGGATAGGTAGTGCGTCGAGAATGGTGGTGGTGTCACTGCTGCTGTTGATGCTGCTGTAGTTGCCGCTTGTGCCGCCAGGTGATGAAGACAGTGACGAGGAAGGGGAGGATGCCACTGGCACTGGCACTGACGCTGGAGAAACAAACGTCAGCACCTCGCGCGCCATGACGTGCTCGGTCAAGATCGGCTTGAGCACGACGTCGCCGACGACGTGGAGGTAGTCAACACGCAGCGCGTGGGCCGACACGCCGTCGTTTGCGAGCACGGACGCGAGGAACGGCACGAGCGACGGCGACTTGGTGTACAAATGCACAGCCGTGAGGACGAAGAGCGGACACGCCGCAGTCTTGGTGCCGTACAGCGCGACAATGCACTGCTGCGCGAGCGCGAGCGTGCGCTTCGCCGCCTCGTCGCGCTGGCTCGGGATCTTGCTGAGCGACGGCGCGTGCGCGTAGCACAGCAGCAGCACGAGCACGAACGTGAGGCTCACGACGCGGCTCGTCAAGAGTGTCGATGGTGGAGATGGCGATGATGATACTGGCGATAGTGTCGACGTTTGAGACAAAGCCGATCTGGCCGTCGCTGATCCTGTCGCTGATGGAGCAGCAGCCGACGCAGTCTGCTCGAGCCAGCGCAAAAGGGCCGTGGCTTCGTGCTCGGACAGATGCACCGACGTCTGCACGAGCAAGCCGATGTAGACATGCAGCACGACGGCAGCGTCGAACGGCGAGGAGGCTTGTGCGAGGCGCTCGACGAGGCACTGCCGCACCGCTGCGACGTGCTGCGTCGCCAACTGCTGGAGCGCCGACTCGGAGCTTTGGTGCTGTTGGTGCTGGTGCTGTGGCTCAGTCCCACTGCCACTACTACTGCTACTGCCACCACTGCTCTCGCTGTAGACAGCAAGGTTAAGGTACGACGCAAACGCCGAGACCGACGCGCTCGGTCCAGCTGCTGCGCCGTCATGGGCTTCGTGCTTGAGCAGCGCGAGCAGCACCAGCGCAAAGTCGCTCGCGAGCGCAGGGGCGTGGAGACTCACGTCGAGTGCGAGCGCAACGGTCCAGAGCGACGCGTGTGTGGTGTGCGTGAGCTTCGTCTGCACGACAAGCGCATACGCTGGCGCGAGGCGCGCGAGGGTAAGACACGTCGCCTGTGCCTGTGTGTCCGCCAGGGGAGGCGAGGAGGCAATGTGGTCACCGTCGTCACTCCTGCCGCTGCTGCTGTCGCCCCTACGACTATTGCTGCTATTGGACGTAGCGCTCCATGTCGGCGACCTTGAGTCGCTCAAACACTCGCGCGTAGTCGCGCAGGACGTTCACTTGCTCGTAGCGCACGAGCAGCGACGCGACTGCGTGCTGCTGTGGTTCTGAGGTTACAGACGCATGCACTTTGGCTGCACTTGCACTCGCACTCCGGGCGTGGTCGAGGCGCGTGAGGAGCGGAAGGAACGGCGCGAGTAGCAATCGCTCTGCCTCGTCGCTCTCGTTTGTGTGGTCATTCGTTCGTCTGTGACGGTGCTCTCGCGTGCTAGTGCAGCCAAGTCACCAGCTGCGACTGCGTGGAGCAAAGACACACTGCTGCTGCTGCTATGGCTCTTGTCTCCACAGGTGCTGTCGTTGCCGCTGGTCATTGCTGTTGCTAGACGCCGCAGTCGCGACGCGCTCGACCATTTCGACGTCCCATGCTGCTTTTACACTCTCGCACTCTCGCACTCACTCAATCTCTGCGATTGTTGCAGCTGATCAGTGTGGTCGACACAACAGACCATTTTGCATCATTTGCACCATTTGTATCGCAAATGCAACAAAAGCATACAAACACCACACAACACAAGACAAAAGCATTCAAAGAACACCACAAGTCTGTTCAGTTTGATTCACTCTCTTAGCACACTCGATCGATCATTACCTTGCTTCTCTTCTTATGATGATGTCAACAGCAGCAGACCAACTTGATCACTACTGCGTTCAGCCGCTCATCACTCACGGTTCCTACACGCTCAAACTCTTCAAAGTAGCCAAGTCACGCAGTGATCAACTCGATGCATGTTGTTCTTGCTTTTGCCACGCGAACACTCGCCCGACTCGCTCGATCACGTCGAATGAGCAGAACAAGTCGAGTCCAGAGTCGGTGGACTTCATGCCAAGCTAAGACTAACCACAACAAGACCCAGTCCAAGGTATGCTGCTCCGAGACCACATCGTGCGTGTATAAGAGGATTATGCGCGTGTGTTTGAACGGATCCTGTCTGAAACAAGAGCACTCACGTTGCCGGACCACAAGATCAAAGTGAATGAATGAATGAGGTGACTGACATCGTGGTGAGCGATGAGCTCTTGACAAATCCTATCTGCGCTCTGTCCATGATGTTTTACGTCGAAAGTGTCGTCATGAGATGACATCACCAACGTGATGACGTGCTTCTAGTCGTCAATGTCAGTCGACACTGACGCTGTATCGAGTCCATGCACTCATTCAGACACACACACTTGCTTGTTTGTTTGCCACTCGCTTGTTCACAAGCGCACTACTACACAACAAACCAAGCTCTCTTACGCTCTTTTGGACTCTACTACTACTACTACTACTAGTAAACTACCACTATCACTACTACTACAACACATCACTATTCGCATCTTGAGCGATCTCATGGAGCTTGTTCACGACAAACGCCATACTCACGCGCTCACTCGGCTCGGTCTTGGTCATCAACTCGATCAAGTTGCGCTGCTTCGGCGTCACCGAGGCTGGCAGAGGTGGCGACATGCCGCGTCGGAGCCAGAAACGCACTTGACCTGCTTGCACTGGATTCGGTGTCCACGGCGGCTCGCCACTCACGGCTTCGATGATGCACATCGCGAACGAGTACACGTCGGACGCGCGTGACGGTCGACCGCCACTCAAGTACTCGGGCGAGCGCCAGTTCACGGCGCCGATCTTGTTGCTGGCAATCTGGACCTCGGCTTCGCCCAGCAGACAGCTCAGCCCAAAGTCGATGAGCTTCGCCTTGTGGTCGAGACCGACCATGATGTTGTCGCACTTGAGGTCGTTGTGCGCGACGTTCATGCTGTGGAGGTACTGCAGTCCGAGCGCGGCTTCGTGGAGCTTCTGCCACGTGAGGTGGTCGCTGGTGGCAGGTGCTTGCTCTTGGTCAGGCTCTTGACCAGGCTCTTGTGCTTGCTGACTTTGGCCTTGCTGCTGCTCCTGCCCTCGCTTCATCTTCATCTTCTTGAGGTACGCTCGCAGCTCGCCGTTCCCAGCAAACTCGCACACAAAGTACCGCTTGTCGACGTGACTCGCGCCAAAGAGCTTGAGCACGTGCGGGTGGTTCAGCCGGTGCCACACGCGCACTTCGTGCAGCAGCAAGTCGGTCGAGATCGTCTCGATGTCTTCTTCGTAGCCCATGAACTTGACCACGACCGGCGTGCCGCGCCAGCTGCCTTGATACACAGCGCCGAACGCGCCTTGGCCGATCTGGTCCGACTCGCTGAACGTCAGCTCTTTGAGCGACAGGTACCACGACGGTCGCTTGGGTGGCGTTGTAGGCTGCTGGAGAGGCGTGGTTCGCTCGAGCTGGTCTTGTTGTTTGGTAAGCCGGTGCCGACTTGCGATACGCAAGTCGCTTCGCTTTGGTTCAAGCGGTACAATTGGAGCGAATGGAGTCGTCGCTGCGGGCGGTTTGGGCGATACAGATGGAGTCGGTGCTGCTGTAGTCGGGGTCGATACACCTCTGAGGAGGCCATCGCATGTCCACTGCTCGTAGATCGCCGGTGGCGTGTCGAGATGGTTCAGTGTGATCGCATCGGACGGACTGTCGCTTGGCTTGTTCGTGCCGGTGGCGTTGGTTGTAGTGGTCATGACGTCTTCTTCATCGACTGGCACTCGGACGTCCGACAGATCCACTGGGTTGAGGATCGACGCTGCTGCTTCGTGGCGCCATCGTCGAATCGCGTCACTCGCTTCCACGTCGAGCATGTCGAGCAGCTGATCCAGCTCACAGTACACCAAGTGGTGCGACTCGGCCACCTTGCGACTCCGCATCTGCTGATACACCGACTTCTTGTTCCAATGTGGCGCCACATATCGCTGCAGTCGCGCCACGGCGGCGCAGAACGCCACGACTTCGGCATTAAGTGGCGTCTTCTCTCGCTCCAGGAGCAGATCAAAGACAAATGCGAGCGCTGGCAGCACGCTCTCAAGCATCCACTGCGAGCCTGGTAGGTCTTTACATCGCGACTTGATGCGAGCAAGCGCGTCTGGGATCGAAAGGCCGAATTCTGGGAACACGTACTCGTCCAGACGCTGGGGCTGGATCTGCAAGGACAGATGAGCGGCAGAACAACGAGTGCCATGAGCAGTGTGAGGATGCAAACTCATCAGCGTTGGCACTGCACGTACCATCAGATTGGTGCCGCCAGCATTGATTCCCTTGACGGCTTCGACGCCTCTCGAATGTTGCTCGATCTCGAAAGCAAACTCCTGGAAGCGACGCACGACAGACGCGATTTCCATGCGCTGGCTTGGATCACGAACACACATCTGTGCGATCAACTCGTACGATCGCTCGCCCAGGCTCGGAGGACGCGCTGGAGGTTCTCCATGGTGGAATTGTCGAGCGTCCTCGTCGGTCAGCTCGCCCGTCACAGCAGCCCAGATGCAGAGCCCAAACGAGTAGATGTCGACTTGCGAAGAGCCCGCAGAGAAGTCGTAAGATTGCTCTGGAGCCTTCCAGGTGTACCAGTCGCGTGAAGTAAGCCAACCATCGCCACCGACCTTGTTGAGCTTCACGACGCCATTCGACCCGATGACGATCGTCTCGTTGCAGAGAAAGCCGTGCGCGACGTCTCGATCGTGCAGGTACTGCAGTCCGAGTGCGGCTTGGTACAAGTATTGCCACACTAGCTGCCGGCTCGACTCGTGCAGGAACTCGAGTAGTGGTTGTGCATCTGACACTGCCTCGTAGACAAAGACTGGCGAACTGCCGATGTGGCATGCGCCATAGAGCTTGACGACGTTCGGGTGACTCAGTGAGTGCCACTGCTCGGCCGTCTTCGCGAACTTGTCCAAGTCCATAGTGCTTGTCTCGATCATCACGCTTGTGCCTCGCCACTTGCCAGCGTAGCGCTCGGAGAAGCCCTTGTTCTCGTTGACAAGATTCCAGCCGTGGTACTCCAAGTCGTCCGGCGAGATGAACCAAGTTGGGACGTCTGGCACGGCCTTCATCTTGCATATGCGAAGAAAGCGCTGGAGCACCGATTGGATGATCGTTTCTGCTCGCTGGTTCCGCTCGCGCTGCCGCATCATGAGCTCGTACTGGAGCAGCACAGCCATCTCGCGCTGCTTGGTGTTGTCTTCACCGCATCCATCCATCAAAGCGTCGTCGCCGGAGCTCAAAGCGCGCTCGAAGCACTGCAGGAGCTCTTTTTCGTTGTCGTCGCGCTGCTGCTGTTGCCTGTTGTTCACAGACGCCTCGTTCTGGACCAACTCGTACATCGCTGCAAAGTGCTTCAGCTCATCGTGAATGGCGTGAACGTGCTGCAGGATCACTCGACTTGCCACGAAGCGCATAAGAGCTGTCGCCTTCTTCTCGATGTCAAACAACAGACGGCAGGCGCGAAACAGGATGCTCGCGAACGTCACGAGCGTGTCTTGACCCAGTGCCGTCGGCGGTGGCGTCTCTGCCACTAGGGAGCCTTGCTGACGCTGCTGACATTGCTGGAGCTGAGTGTACACATCTTGCAGTCGCGTGAGCATGCGCGAGCACACTTCTTCAAACTCGAATGTGGCAGTCACACACATCGTCGCCATCGTCGCCAACGAGCCAGGAAGTAGCGGGGACTCGTCGTCTTGAGCGTCTTCGACACAAAGGACGCCGTTGCCGCCTCGAGCGATCAGCTGCTGCACAGCTGGAAAGCAGTCGGCTCGAGCGATGGAGATCAGTGGTGTCTCGCCGTCGACGTTGCTCCGGACGTTGACTGGCGCGCCGGCGTCAACGAGAGCTTGGAAGACCTTCATGTGACCGTTGCGACCCGCGAGCGTGAGTGGCGTCTCGGACTCGCGCGGTGACGCTGGACTGGCATGTGCCTTGACATGGACGCTGGCGCCGCGCTGCATCAAGTACGTCACGACGTTGAACCGACCGACCTCTGCGGCGTAGAACATCGCGGTGCGACTGTCTGGCGTCGCGCACTCGATGTTCACTCCCTTAGCGATGAGCTCTTGAAGCGACTGGAGGTCGTCCACGGCTGCAGCAGCAAAGAGAGCGATTTCATCGCCGGAGGGTCCGCTAGACTTGTCAACGTTCGCATAGCGTAGCAGAACATTGACAACTTCCTTGTGCTTGGTCTCAGCTGCACGGTGCAGTGCTGTCTCGCCGTACTTGCCCTTGGCGTTCACGTCTGCTCCAAGTCGAACCAGCTCCTTCGCGACGTTGACATGATCCGAGTCTGCTGCTTGATGCAGTGCTGTCTCGCCGTAGTCGTCCTTGGCGCTCACGTCTGCTCCAAGTCGAACCAGCTCCTTCGCGACGTTGACATGATCCGAGTCTGCTGCACGATGCAGTGCTGTCTCGCCGTAGTCGTCCTTGGCGCTCACGTCTGCTCCAAGTCGAACCAGCTCCTTCGCGACGTTGACATGACCCGAGTCTGCTGCTTGATGCAGTGCTGTCTTGCCGTACATGTCCTTGGCGTTCACGTCTGCTCCCAGTCGAACCAGCTCCTTCACGACGTTGACATGATCCGAGTCTGCTGCTTGATGCAGTGCTGTCTCGCCGTAGTCGTCCTTGGCGCTCACGTCTGCTCCAAGTCGAACCAGCTCCTTCGCGACGTTGACATGATCCGAGTCTGCTGCACGATGCAGTGCTGTCTCGCCGTACTCGTCCTTGGCGCTCACGTCTGCTCCAAGTCGAACCAGCTCCTTCGCGACGTTGACATGATCCGAGTCTGCTGCACGATGCAGTGCTGTCTCGCCGTAGTCGTCCTTGGCGCTCACGTCTGCTCCAAGTCGAACCAGCTCCTTCACGACGTTGACATGATCCGAGTCTGCTGCTTGATGCAGTGCTGTCTCGCCGTAGTCGTCCTTGGCGCTCACGTCTGCTCCCAGTTGAACCAGCAACTTTGTGACGTTGTGGGAACCCCACTGAGCTGCCAGGCGTAGAGCCATTGATGCGGTGAACGAGTGTCTGTTCACTTGCAGAGCAACGGCGTTTGGTGCCGCGTTTGCTCTTGTGCGAACCGTGCGCTTCTCGTCCCAGTGCGATCTCTTCCAAGCGCTCGGGTGTTGAGACCTTGAGTCTGCGTGAGAGCTATCATTGCGAGTCTTATGGTCAGCACAATGCGAGAGCAGCACCGCGCTTGCAAAGCAAGCTAGACAGCAACTCATGCATGACGTACCAAAGAAGAGGGGGTGCTACTTGCGAGCGATCGATTGGTAGCTGAGTGTGTGCGAGCCGATCTCTCTGTGGTTGATCAAACTCTCTTGAGACGAGCGTCGGCAGTGACCAATGTGTTTGCGTCTGCTGCACCTGCTGGTGAGTTGGCTGTCGCTGCTACTCCTGCACTCGCGCTACGGCAGTGGCACTCGCTCGCGTCGCTGTCGCCCGTGCTCTCGTTCTCGCTCGCTCTCGTTCTCTCTCTCTTGTGTGTGGAGCTTGTGTCTTGGATTGAACCCAGTGAGCTCAAGTCATGTGCCAAAAGTCATTGCTGCAATCACAGCGTGAAGTGGCAATTGATGTGCGAGCAGCAAGCGAGGAATCTGCCCACGTTATTGCTGGCTGTGATTCGCACTCACACACTCAGCTCATGTCTTCTTGATACGGATCTTGAAAATCACACACAATGCTGGACAAGCCGACCACTCGACGACGATGACAACAGCAGCAACAGGAGCAGCAGCGACCTCATGCCAGTGCTTCAGACGACAGTGTGCTCCATCGATGTGCATCGCAGCTCGCTCTTCGACATAGTGACTCGCAGCATATCCTCATTGCAGTCGAGTGCACGACTCGCACTTGAGCAGCTTCAGTGCACTCCACACATCATGAGCAACAATCGAAACTCAACGACCGACATAGCCACACATTCGACATCCAAGGCATTGAGTCCCAATGACCCGCACTGTGTTTGAGCTGTTGCCTGCTGACCAACCGCCGCGACACACACGCGACGACAACCACACATGCAACAGCAGCAGCAAGCAGCGCCAGAAGCAGCAAGGAGCCACAGCAGGGATGCCACTGAGTGCGGCACTGATGGATGTCGACAGTCGCTGCTAAGCCCAAGCGCGACAAGCGCAAGCTCGTGCTCGCAGCTTTGGCATTTGCACTCGTGCTCAAGCTTGTGGTGCTTGACTGGGGACGCCACGTCGTGCACGAGCTCTTCTACGCGCGATATGTGAACAGCAAGCGCTGCGAGCACATCTACCGCGGCCACGTCGAAGGCAACTTCTACAACCCAGACGACTGCTTCTCGCGCGCCGACATCCAGCAGATCATCATCCTCGGTCTCGACTGGCCTCTTCACGACGTCTTTGCGCGCAATGATCTGCCGTACTGGCTCGACAGCGACTTGCTCCTCGGCGCGTACCGCGACAAGACGGTCATTCCACACGACTACGACGCTGATGTCGGCATTGACGAAGCGACGTACCATCGTCTGCGCGACACGAACACGACGCTCGACTTTCCGAGCGTGTACGAGCTCCAGGTGTTTGAGGCCAAGTACCTCAAGCGCGGGAACCGCGACGCAGGCATCCCGAGTCGCCTCGTGCACACGCGCTCGGGGATGTACATTGACATCTTTGTGTTCCTCGAGTCGCGCACGCCGACGACCGATCGCCACGCGCCAATGTTCGGCCCGGTCCCGTCCGGCTGCTTTGGTGACTGCAAGTATTGTCCGAAGGTCGCTCCTGGCGCCTGGGAGTTCAAGATCCCAAAGCACTGGGTCTACCCGCTCATGCCCTGCTGGTTCGGCGGTCGCTTAGTCAACTGTCCATCGCAGCCAGAGAAGTACCTCGAGCACCTCTTTGGTCCGGACTACATGACGCCCAAGGTCGAGTGAGTGTCGTCATGCGTGAGAGAGAGTTCGTGAGGTCGAGATCTAGGACTACAGCAGCAGCGCGTAGATGCATAGGAATTGTCAAGAGCCCATTCATTGCTCGCCACTTTGTCAGACACCTTGTTCGCTTTGCTCTTGTGATCCAGCAACATGAGAGCTCTTGATTGAGATAGGATCCATCCACACACACATACTCCACATTCATCCAGGATGTGGTCTCGGAACGCCATTGTTCAGACTGAGTCTCGCTGTGACTTGCCATGCAAACGACAACATTCACATTGGACTGGACTCGTGATCTGGAGATCTCGAGATCTCGAGAAGAGCTCGAGAGTCTGGGGGGGGGGGGGTAAAGAGCCTAACTTGTTGTTAAGGCTGAACTTCTCTCCTGCCAGAGGGAACTACTCAGCACACTAGTGTTGTCTAGACAACAGTTGTGTTAGTCTTTGGCCCGTTGTGCGAGGTGTGAGAGGTGGGATTGCAAGGATGGAGGAGACTCGAACGAGGTCGTCCCGCAACGCTGTGTCTTCGTTGGAGATAGCAGTCCGGATAGCGTGGCGGACGTGCAAGCGGCGGCGGCTGTAAATGATCGGGGTCGATGCATTTCTTGAGAGCGTCCGCGTGATCGCGTAGCCGAATGATGTTGACGTCGCCTCCGGTTTCGTGTCTGTAGAATGGATGGCGGGTTCTTGGCGCCGCTCGCGTGGCTGCGAGCGCGAAGCCGATGGCTTTCGACGGGATGCGTGGGAACGAGTTGCGCTTGAGCGGTGTCACTGCATGCCACGGCAGGAGTGGCGAGAGTGGTGTGTGGCTGTCTCCAAACAGGGACGAGTCGATACCACTTGGAAGCAGGCGTGTGAACACTTGTGTCAGAGGCTCATACAAGAACACGACGTTGCGCTCTTGCGGCTCCTGTATCTTGCCCGTGCAGTACACAGTCGCCGCGAACTCATCCAGCGATCGCCAGCGTCGGTCGTACGTGAGGAAGTCTTGGAGGGATGAGATGCCGCTGCTTGCAAGCGCTTGTCGGACGCTTGGGTTCGTTGACATCCACAGCGGTCGATGCGTTGAGCTTGCTGTCTGGTAGTGCCAGTGCGGGTACTTGTTGCACCAGATCGGCGCTGTCAGGTACACTCGTTGACGGTCACTCGGCGGGAGTGTCTCGACACTCAGGCACTTAGTCCACGAGTGCCATGAGGTCACGACGTCACACCACCACGGCGACACATGGTGGATGCGCCGCACGGACTCCCACGAACCAAACGGCATCCACAGGAAGTCGAGCGGACCGCCGATTGCGTCTGACAGCGGGTGAAGAGACTGGAGGAGCTTAAGAGGGATTGAGTGCCAGCCGAATGTTGATGTTTGGTGCTGACCAGCGAGAACGAGCTGCAGGAGGTCGATGCACTGTCTGTGCAAAAACTGCTCCACGTTCGGTAGCTTGAGGGTCACGCGTCCTGATGTGCGGTAGAACCATTCTGAGGCGATCATCAGCGGCCCAGCGCTCGCCTCAGTCCGCGCTCGGACGATGTAGTTGTTCAGCGCGCGCTGCCAACTCGCTATCGTGGTCTTCGGGATACTCGTCACCGCCGAGCAGTACCAGAGTTGAGCTGCCATGGGTGCTGACGCAACAATGGTCCGCCCGTGTAGCGTCTTCGCGCGCCACTTCCAGATGGAGAACTGCGAGAAGAACTTTGCGTTGACCGCGGCGATTCGGTCGTTGTGGAACACGTTCTGACCGACTGGGAGACCGAGAAAGCGCGCTCGATCATCGTGTCCGAGGATTGTTAGGCGAGTCGCGGCGTGTACTATTTGATGTCTGTTGAGCGGCAGGATCTTGGTCTTGGCGAGGTTTAGTCTTGCACCGGACGCTGCACAGTACTTCTGCACTATGTCGAGCTGCATCTCAGCGTGCGCGACAGAGTTTGTGATCAACGTCGCGTCATCTGCGAAGTACATGCCCGTTGCGGGAGGCAGCGCTGGGAGCTTGAGGCCCATCTCAGGGCTGTGGCGGATTGCGCAGCACAGTGGCTCGATCGCCAGGAGGAACAGCAATTGCGATAGTGGATCACCTTGCTTGACGCCTCTTGACGGCTTGATCGCGGCGAGCACATGCCCGTTGATGTTCAGCTGGACTTCGGACGCCGTGTACATGAGCTGCACCATGCTGATGAAGCGGTCACCCATGCCGAATCGGCGCATGACCGCCCAGAGGTACGACCAAGAGACACGGTCATACGCCTTCTCGAAGTCAATCAGCACTGCGTACGCTTCATTGCCGAGTCGTGTGCACTCGTCTTGTAGGTCGTACAGCGTGACGAGCGGATGTTGGATGTGTCTTCCTTCCTTTCACAAAGCCGGCTTGGTCTTGGTGGATCAGCCCGGCGATCACCGGCCGCAGTCGGTTCGTGAGTACCCGCGCTAGGAACTTGACGTCGACAGGAATGAAGCAGATTGGGCGGAAGTTGCTCGGTTCCACACGGTCGCCCTTTTTGAAGAGCAGACTGATGATCGAGCGTCGCTGGTCTGTGGACAGCATGCCGTGGCGCGAGGCGTCTTCGAACACGACCACCAGGATCCGAGCAAACAGCTCTGGCTCAAGTTGGTAGATCTTCGCAGGCAGGCTGTCGAGACCCGGCGCCTTGTACGGCGACATGCTCTTGATCGCTCGGACGAACTCGTCGACCGTGAAGTTCGTATCGAGGCTGGAGCGGTCAACAACTGACACGCGTGCCGAGACGTGATTGAGGAGCTCTAATTGTGCTTGTTGTTGCTCACCGTCTCCCGAGGACTGGTCGGTGTCACTGTCGTGCCGGAACACGCCAGCCCAATACTTCCAGTGGTGGTAGTGGACGCGCCACGGCGCCGTGACGACGGCGTCGTCGACTCGCACAGCGTTGATTGGAGCGCGGTTGAGAGAGTTTGTTGGCGGGCGTAAGAAGTATGCCGTGTACGCTTCGTTCTCGGCCAGATCGCGTCCGAAGAAGAGTTCAGCCTGGACCTTCACGTGGTCTGCTCGAGCGGCTTCGAGCTCTGACGCCGCTTGCTCGATCGCACTTTCGTCGGCGTCTGTAGCGCTGCACAGGGTCACCAAGAGCTGCTCGTAGGCGCGGACACGCTCTTGTGTTGGCTGGTTGATCGACCGCTGGCGTTGCATTAAACCTGAGCGCAGAGCTCGTCTCGCTCGTTGCCAAGCGATGCTGGGGCTGCGCGCGCTCGCGATGCTGCGCTCGTGTGTTCGATCAAACGCCACGATCCAGTCTTGCGTCTCGGCGTCTTCTAGGATCCATTTTGCCGCACGCCATAGACTGGGTCTTTCATCACAGAACACAGTTTGGAGCGTCAAAGTAGGGAGCAGGTGGTCGCTCACTGCGGCGCCTCGGATGCACGAGTCGAGGTGATCCGCCGCATAGAAGTACTGCTCTTGGAGCGATTGGGATACGAGAACGTAGTCGAGGCGATTCACTCGCCATGGGCCAGTGTGTTGAGATGTGGAGACGGCGCGAGAGCGTACAGGCGACTTGATGTGCGTGTGTGTGGTCCCCCGCAGGGGACCTGAGCGGAACTTGGTATATTGGGGAGTGAGATCCAACAGATCTCACTGTGCTAGCCTAGTGCCGTCTCACTACGGCTACAACTTCCTTCTAGAACATCGCTGTGTTCTAGAACTCGCTACCTTCTAGAACACAAACTGAAGACTATGGCGTCGCACCGAACGTGCTCTGCTAAGTACGACAGACGTACTTCCAACACAGTGTACACTGACTCGTTCGGGTTGTGGATGCGCCACGCATCGACGGCTTCGAGGTCCCACATCCACTGGAGAGCAGCGTGGTGGCTTGGTCTGTGGATCGACACTGGGTTTCGTGCGTCGAGGTCGGGAGTAATTGGCGTGTTGAGGTCGCCGCATATGATGTGGACGTCGTCAGACGCAAACGAACGAGGACGAGAGTCAAAGAACTGTGCTCGTGCGTGAGGATCGACAGGTGCGTACACGTTGTGTATGTACACAGCCGTCTCTCCCCACTGCAGGCGGACGACGAGGTAGCGGTCTTGGACATCGAGCTCAGCGGCGTGGGCCGCCGAGGAGGCCCCGTGGAGGTCAGCGTGTAGGATTGTACATACGCCGCCATGTTTGCCCTGGACTCGAGTCGTGCTGATCGACCCCGAGTCGTTAACAAAGACTGAGTTCGTGAACTTCGAGCTCGCTTGTGCGCAAAACTTGTCAAACGCGTGACGCGACGGGAACGAGGACTCTTGTAGGCAGGTGATGTGGTGGTGCTTGATGAAGTTGGAGATGCAGGCGCGGTTGCGGCGGTGGTCGCCGTTCCGATTGCACGAGAGCACTTTCAGTCGGTGCATCTGTGTGTTCGCGATTGTAACGTCTGTGGCGACTTTACCATTGTGTTAGTGCCGTGACGACACGGACTCCCAGGCGTTCTCAAGCGCCGTGACTTCCAGCGCGAGGTTGCTCGTGAGGAGCTGCTCCGATTTGTCCTCGTTTTTGGCGCTATCGAGTACGTTCTGAAGCTCGTCAAGCCCGTCATCCAGCTTCAACACCGTCTCAATCACGTGTCTGCCAAACGGTGTTGCTACCAGCGCGAGTAACGTTGCCGGGTGAAGGAAGCGGTGGCCGATTGCCGGTAGCCAGTGAACTTGCACTCCGGCGATGATCATCAGCAGTTGGACGCACGATTCAATGACTGGAGCCATGGCGCGCAATAGGAGATCAAAGAGCGCCAAGCCGCGATTCAAACTGACGATCTCGCGGACTGTGCTTGGTTCGGACTGTGCGTTGTGGAGCCATTCGTTGACGGTGTTGCGGGTAACAGTGACGCCGTCGGGAAGCAACGACTGCAGCCGTTGTGCGTATGGCACGCCATGAGTCACCTCGGACGACGCGAGCGCCTGTGCACACATGTGCATGTTCGTGATCTCCGTCAACATCGCGTCTTGACTGACGATGTAGCTGAGCAGCGTCATTGTGGACGCGACCGGCTTGGAGCGCACAGTAGCGGCGATCACGTCGTAGTCCGGATTCTTGCGCATCTGCGCGTTGACTCCGCCAACTTCGGGAACCTCTTGGCGCACTTGGCGGTTCAGATCTTGGTCGGTGATCACAGGAAGAGAAGCGAGCAGTTCGTCGATCTGCTGGATCGTCATCTCCTGCAGCGTGACCTGGCCGAGTGCGTTCCGCGTAGTGAAGCTGCTGCAGGGGTTCGAGAGCGTTTCTGGAGGTGCGCGATCGTTTGGCATCGCTTGGTAGACTTGCGCAGTTGTTGCTGAGTCTTTCGCGGGGTTCCAAGAGTAAACGTCAGCGAGGATGTCCATCGAGTTGAGCACAGCAAACCGATTCTCGGTCGTCCACTTGATTCGCGTCGCTGGCAGATCGCGAAGCCGCGTGCTCATTCGCGAAGAGGACTTCACGGTTTGCCAATCGTGCGCAGTGGTGAGCACAACTGATGAAGTTGTTGTTGCTTGTTCTTGTTGAATTGGAAAGTGAGTGACAGACAAAGCTACTCGCATGCCCCTGCTGCTCCTACTACTGCGCCTACTACTACTCCTACTGCTGATCCTACTGCTCCTACTACTTGCACTGCTGCTACTACTCTTCTGACTGCTACTTCTGCTACTTCTGTCACTCTTGCTACTTGTGCTCGCTCTGCCGCGACTCACTGCTTGCTCTGCCGCGACTCGTGTTCGCTCTGCCACGACTCACTGCTCGTTCCTGCGACTCGACTCTGTTGTCACGGCTGTGCCGCTCCATCTCTGCCGTCGAGCGACGACTGCGAGAAGAACCACGGCGCACGCAACTGCAACAACAACAAACTCGGCAGCAGACGCAGTGCTGCGCGCGAGGTCCAGTGCAGTCATTGGCGCCTCTGGCATCGGCGCGTCACCGTCAAATCCGTCGCCTGACTGGTTCGCGTGCTCGTCCGTACAGTCTTCTTCGCCAGAGCCGCATTCTCCAAGAACCAGGCAATGCGGAGACTGCGATCGGAGGCTGGCTGCTGATCTGCTTCCCTTGCAGTTCACCATGAAGAGCTTGCCGTCCACGACGACCTGGTCCATCGGTTGGCCGTTCACAATTGCTTGCGAAGGCGTCGACATGTCCATCGTGTAGACGCGGAGCATCGGAGACGTGGTCTTCCCAATACGTCCACGGAGCTTCCTCGTGCAGGCAATGACGTCGAAGCTCGACTCGTCGAGAAGCGCAAGCAGTGCTTCAAGGTTATCGTTGACTGAGAAGTTCACCGCATCAAAGAAGAAGCGGCCGTCGAGTGGGTCGCTGCTCTTGAACGAGTATGCCGATCCACACAGCTTGAGCTTGAGCCGGCAGAGCTCGAGAGTCTGGACCATCGCGACTCAGTGTCTTTGCCTGTGAATTGGTTGTCACCTTGGAGCGCTGTTCACATAGCGTGTGTGCGCCGCCCACAGGCGCTTCACGCGTCGATGGAACACACTGTCGTCTGGAGCTTTGACATGCAGATCTACTTGCTGTTGTCAAGCGACAGACTTGCATTGTGTTGTGTGAGTGCTGTGTGAGTGCTGTGTGAGTCTCATCATCTGGCTGAGTCAATGTGAGAATCGTAAACAGCAACAATATGCATACATTCCTCATGCAAGGTTTTTCACAATTGATTGCCACTTCAAGCTCTTGTTGAGGCAATCAATCTGGCATTTCTTCCGTTGGGTTCACTCACAATCAAAACATGAGAACAAGACCAACAACAAGCTCAGGAAGCGCATGCGAGCGCAGGGAAAGTTGGATCAACGACAACCTCGCACATCTACATGATCGATATCGACACCATGCACTAGTCCAGAGTCATCACAGAAGCTCACTGAGAAAGGTGCAGCATGCAGGAACACATCTGCGGACTAGTAGCTTTAGTGTCATTGCACAATACACCAGCTCTATAACACGTCGGTCTCGAGTCTGCACTACACGCGAAGCCTCGCAGTTCCTACTGGGAAGAGCAAGCAAGTGCAGGCGAGCACGATTCACATTGGACTGGACTCGTGATCTGAAGATCTCGAGAAGAGCTCGAGAGTCAGTGTATGTTTCCAGCAAGCATGATGAAGCATGGAGCAGTCGCCGAGCCACGCGTTGACGACGAGCACGAGATGGAGCGGCAAAATGTAATCCTCGTCGACCCAAAGGCGCGCTTGATGAAGCAGTGCGAGCTGGCAACGTGGCGGACGTCGAGTTCTTGGTCTAGCACGGCGAGTCAATGACCGACGCTCTACACTTGGCTGCGCAGTGTGGCCAAGTCGGTGTCGTCACAGCGATGATCCGACTTGGAGCAGACGTGAACGCCAAGGGCAACTTCGGCAAGACAACATTGCATCAAGCAGCAGACTCGGGTCATGTCAACGTCGCGAAGGAGCTGGTTCGACTTGGAGCAGACGTGAACGCCAAGGACGAGTACGGCGAGACAACATTGCATCAAGCAGCAGACTCGGATCATGTCAACGTCGCGAAGGAGCTGGTTCGACTGGGAGCAGACGTGAACGCCAAGGACAAGCACAGCAAGACAGCACTGCATCATGCAGCATACTCGGATCATGTCAACGTCGCGAAGGAGCTGGTTCGACTTGGAGCAGACGTGAACGCCAAGGGCAACTTCGGCAAGACAACATTGCATCAAGCAGCAGACTCGGGTCATGTCAACGTCGCGAAGGAGCTGGTTCGACTTGGAGCAGACGTGAACGCCAAGGACGAGTACGGCGAGACAACATTGCATCAAGCAGCAGACTCGGGTCATGTCAACGTCGCGAAGGAGCTGGTTCGACTGGGAGCAGACGTGAACGCCAAGGACAAGCACAGCAAGACAGCACTGCATCATGCAGCATACTCGGATCATGTCAACGTCGCGAAGGAGCTGGTTCGACTTGGAGCAGACGTGAACGCCAAGGGCAACTTCGGCAAGACAACATTGCATCAAGCAGCAGACTCGGGTCATGTCAACGTCGCGAAGGAGCTGGTTCGACTTGGAGCAGACGTGAACGCCAAGGACGAGTACGGCGAGACAACATTGCATCAAGCAGCAGACTCGGATCATGTCAACGTCGCGAAGGAGCTGGTTCGACTGGGAGCAGACGTGAACGCCAAGGACAAGCACAGCAAGACAGCACTGCATCATGCAGCATACTCGGATCATGTCAACGTCGCGAAGGAGCTGGTTCGACTGGGAGCAGACGTGAACGCCAAGGACAAGCACAGCAAGACAGCACTGCATCATGCAGCATACTCGGATCATGTCAACGTCGCGAAGGAGCTGGTTCGACTTGGAGCAGACGTGAACGCCAAGGGCAACTTCGGCAAGACAACATTGCATCAAGCAGCAGACTCGGGTCATGTCAACGTCGCGAAGGAGCTGGTTCGACTTGGAGCAGACGTGAACGCCAAGGACGAGTACGGCGAGACAACATTGCATCAAGCAGCAGACTCGGATCATGTCAACGTCGCGAAGGAGCTGGTTCGACTGGGAGCAGACGTGAACGCCAAGGACAAGCACAGCAAGACAGCACTGCATCATGCAGCATACTCGGATCATGTCAACGTCGCGAAGGAGCTGGTTCGACTTGGAGCAGACGTGAACGCCAAGGGCAACTTCGGCAAGACAACATTGCATCAAGCAGCAGACTCGGGTCATGTCAACGTCGCGAAGGAGCTGGTTCGACTTGGAGCAGACGTGAACGCCAAGGACGAGTACGGCGAGACAACATTGCATCAAGCAGCAGACTCGGATCATGTCAACGTCGCGAAGGAGCTGGTTCGACTGGGAGCAGACGTGAACGCCAAGGACATGTACGGCAAGACAGCACTGCACCGTGCAGCTGAGACCAAGCACAAGGAAGTTGTCAATGTTCTGCTACGCTATGCGAAGGTTGACAAGTCTAGCGGACCCTCCGGCGATGAAATCGCTCTCTTTGCTGCTGCAGTCGTGGGCGACCTCTACCGCGTCGAGAAGCTCGTGGCCAAGGACGTCAACATCGAGTGCGCGACGCCAGACAGTCGCACCGCGATGTTCTACGCCGCAGAGGTCGGTCGGTTCAACGTCGTGACGTACTTGATGCAGCGCGGCGCCAGCGTCCATGTCAAGGCACATGCCAGTCCAGCGTCACCGCGCGAGTCCGAGACGCCACTCACGCTCGCGGGTCGCAACGGCCACATGAAGGTCTTCCAAGCTCTCGTTGACGCCGGCGCGCCAATCAACATCCGGAGCAACGTCGACGGCGAGACACCACTGATCTCCATCGCTCGAGCCGACTGCTTTCCAGCTGTGCAGCAGCTGATCGCTCGAGGCGGCAACGGCGTCCTTTGTGTCGAAGACGCTCGAGACGACGAGTACCCACTGCTTCCAGGCTCGTTGGCGACGATGGCGACGATGTGTGTGACTGCCACATTCGAGTTTGAAGAAGTGTGCTCGCGCATGCTCACGCGACTGCAAGATGTGTACACTCAGCTCCAGCAATGTCAGCAGCGTCAGCAAGGCTCCCTAGTGGCAGAGACGCCACCGCCGACGGCACTGGGTCAAGACACGCTCGTGACGTTCGCGAGCATCCTGTTTCGCGCCTGCCGTCTGTTGTTTGACATCGAGAAGAAGGCGACAGCTCTTATGCGCTTCGTGGCAAGTCGAGTGATCCTGCAGCACGTTCACGCCATTCACGATGAGCTGAAGCACTTTGCAGCGATGTACGAGTTGGTCCAGAACGAGGCGTCTGTGAACAACAGGCAACAGCAGCAGCGCGACGACAACGAAAAAGAGCTCCTGCAGTGCTTCGAGCGCGCTTTGAGCTCCGGCGACGACGCTTTGATGGATGGATGCGGTGAAGACAACACCAAGCAGCGCGAGATGGCTGTGCTGCTCCAGTACGAGCTCATGATGCGGCAGCGCGAGCGGAACCAGCGAGCAGAAAACGATCATCCAATCGGTGCTCCAGCGCTTTCTTCGCATATGCAAGATGAAGGCCGTGCCAGACGTCCCAACTTGGTTCATCTCGCCGGACGACTTGGAGTACCACGGCTGGAATCTTGTCAACGAGAACAAGGGCTTCTCCGAGCGCTACGCTGGCAAGTGGCGAGGCACAAGCGTGATGATCGAGACAAGCACTATGGACTTGGACAAGTTCGCGAAGACGGCCGAGCAGTGGCACTCACTGAGTCACCCGAACGTCGTCAAGCTCTATGGCGCATGCCACATCGGCAGTTCGCCAGTCTTTGTCTACGAGGCAGTGTCAGATGCACAACCACTACTCGAGTTCCTGCACGAGTCGAGCCGGCAGCTAGTGTGGCAATACTTGTACCAAGCCGCACTCGGACTGCAGTACCTGCACGATCGAGACGTCGCGCACGGCTTTCTCTGCAACGAGACGATCGTCATCGGGTCGAATGGCGTCGTGAAGCTCAACAAGGTCGGTGGCGATGGTTGGCTTACTTCACGCGACTGGTACACCTGGAAGGCTCCAGAGCAATCTTACGACTTCTCTGCGGGCTCTTCGCAAGTCGACATCTACTCGTTTGGGCTCTGCATCTGGGCTGCTGTGACGGGCGAGCTGACCGACAAGGATGCTCGACAATTCCACCGTGGAGCACCTCCAGAGCGTCCACTACGCATGACCAACAGCGCGTACGATCTCATCGCACAGATGTGTGTTCGCGATCCAAGCCAGCGCATGGAAATCGCGTCTGTCGTGCGTCGCTTCCAGGAGTTTGCTTTCGAGATCGAGCAACATTCGAGAGGCGTCGAAGCCGTCAAGGGAATCAATGCTGGCGGCACCAATCTGATGGTACGTGCAGTGCCAACGCTGATGAGTTTGCATCCTCACACTGCTCATGGCACTCGTTGTTCTGCTGCTCATCTGTCCTTGCAGATCCAGCCCCAGCGTCTGGACGAGTACGTGTTCCCAGAATTCGGCCTTTCGATCCCAGACGCGCTTGCTCGCATCAAGTCGCGATGTAAAGACCTCCCAGGCTCGCAGTGGATGCTTGAGAGCGTGCTGCCAGCGCTCGCATTTGTCTTTGATCTGCTCCTGGAGCGAGAGAAGACGCCACTTAATGCCGAAGTCGTGGCGTTCTGCGCCGCCGTGGCGCGACTGCAGCGATATGTGGCGCCACATTGGAACAAGAAGTCGGTGTATCAGCAGATGCGGAGTCGCAAGGTGGCCGAGTCGCACCACTTGGTGTACTGTGAGCTGGATCAGCTGCTCGACATGCTCGACGTGGAAGCGAGTGACGCGATTCGACGATGGCGCCACGAAGCAGCAGCGTCGATCCTCAACCCAGTGGATCTGTCGGACGTCCGAGTGCCAGTCGATGAAGAAGACGTCATGACCACTACAACCAACGCCACCGGCACGAACAAGCCAAGCGACAGTCCGTCCGATGCGATCACACTGAACCATCTCGACACGCCACCGGCGATCTACGAGCAGTGGACATGCGATGGCCTCCTCAGAGGTGTATCGACCCCGACTACAGCAGCACCGACTCCATCTGTATCGCCCAAACCGCCCGCAGCGACGACTCCATTCGCTCCAATTGTACCGCTTGAACCAAAGCGAAGCGACTTGCGTATCGCAAGTCGGCACCGGCTTACCAAACAACAAGACCAGCTCGAGCGAACCACGCCTCTCCAGCAGCCTACAACGCCACCCAAGCGACCGTCGTGGTACCTGTCGCTCAAAGAGCTGACGTTCAGCGAGTCGGACCAGATCGGCCAAGGCGCGTTCGGCGCTGTGTATCAAGGCAGCTGGCGCGGCACGCCGGTCGTGGTCAAGTTCATGGGCTACGAAGAAGACATCGAGACGATCTCGACCGACTTGCTGCTGCACGAAGTGCGCGTGTGGCACCGGCTGAACCACCCGCACGTGCTCAAGCTCTTTGGCGCGAGTCACGTCGACAAGCGGTACTTTGTGTGCGAGTTTGCTGGGAACGGCGAGCTGCGAGCGTACCTCAAGAAGATGAAGATGAAGCGAGGGCAAGAGCAGCAGCAAGGCCAAAGTCAGCAAGCACAAGAGCCTGGTCAAGAGCCTGACCAAGAGCAAGCACCTGCCACCAGCGACCACCTCACGTGGCAGAAGCTCCACGAAGCCGCGCTCGGACTGCAGTACCTCCACAGCATGAACGTCGCGCACAACGACCTCAAGTGCGACAACATCATGGTCGGCTCGGACCACAAGGCGAAGCTGATCGACTTTGGGCTGAGCTGTCTGCTGGGCGAAGCCGAGGTCCAGATTGCCAGCAACAAGATCGGCGCCGTGAACTGGCGCTCGCCCGAGTACTTGAGTGGCGGTCGACCGTCACGCGCGTCCGACGTGTACTCGTTCGCGATGTGCATCATCGAAGCCGTGAGTGGCGAGCCACCGTGGGGATCGAACCTGATTGCATCAGCGATCAAGTTCCACGTGAAGAAAGGCAAAGCACCGCCTCTGCCAGCCTCGATGACGCCGAAGCAGCGCAACTTGATCGAGCTGATGACCAAGACCGAGCCGAGTGAGCGCGTGAGTATGGCGTTTGTTGTGCACAAGCTCGAGGAGATCGTGCAAGACGCAAGTGCTAGTGTTGTGTCGTAGGTTGTTTGTTTGTTCGTCATGTGTTGTTGCAAGTGCGACCTCAAGACACTTG
Source organism: Pythium guiyangense (assembly GCA_003730235.1). Taxonomy (NCBI): domain Eukaryota; phylum Oomycota; class Peronosporomycetes; order Pythiales; family Pythiaceae; genus Pythium; species Pythium guiyangense. The sequence continues at coordinate 288,225 of QXDM01000033.1, forward strand.
TGCGTGCATGCCGCGGATGAATGCCCCGGTGTCTTGCTTCTCGCTGTACTGCTTGTCCATGATACCGCCACCGTCGCTTTCGCTTGTAGGACTCGTGTCGCTCCATACGTTGTCTGCTTTTGACCGGCCTCGCACAGCCAGCTCCAGCGTCTTTACACAATGCGTTTGCATCGGTACTCGAGACGGGGAGTCTCGACTTCATATCTGTTGTGTTGAGCAGACACTCGAGTCGTTCTTGCTCACGTGTTGTGTGTTCTAGTGCAGCTTCAGATGACTCTTCTCTAGCAACAACATCGAGGATGTATGCCTGCAGTCGCTTGAACGCATTCGGCATTGCGCAACCAGAGTGGTGGTGGCGGTGGTAGTCTGCGTGTGTGTTTGCTGCAATGTGTCTCTCATGGATCTGCTCGGCTGCTGCTGCTGACAAGTGCACTTGTCAGCAGCGACACAAGACGCAACACCTTCGACTGCCAGCACACAGCACTCTCGATCAGTGTCGATGCACACTTACTAACACGAATCACACACACAGATGCTCTAAAACATGCCCATACTTGCTGGCTAACGACAGACACAACAGCTCGAGAGTCACACACGTAGGCTCAGCGAGTGAACAAGAACGCATCAAGTACGTTGCGTGACCATAGCAGTAGCACCATGAGCGATGCACACACCCTACGCCGCTGCGATGCGATGCTCTTGAGCTATACAATGCCTTGCGCATGTTCGCAGTTGATGCGATGGTCGTATGAGCCACCTGGCAGCGACGCGAAGGACTTAGTGGTGGTCTTGGAAGTGATCTTCGTAACAGAATGCTTGTTTGCTTTTGCCTTGTTGATGTGGCGGTGGTTGTTGTGGTTTGACGCGTTTAGCAAATCACCACGTAAAAATAGTATGCGAAACACGAAAATATGTATTAACCCAAGTACGAAATCCTGTGTGATCTTTTTCCACTTTGTGCAACGTTGTCGAAATAGTTGCAAGCCTAACGAAAATACGTATCAACCCGAGCAAAAATGGTGTAGTCTCTTTCCAGCTTGTGCAATTTTGTTGTTGCTGTGTGGTTTGATCTGGTGTGGTTCTCGTACATTTTGCAAGCCGGACAAATACACGTATTCAGTCAAAGAACCGTTTCAAATACACGTATTCTCAAAAAGTGGCAAAATATCGGAACACATGGAATGAGCCTGTGTCTTTTGTAAGCCACGCTGGAGTTGAGCTGACCAACACAAAACAGTTCATCTAAGTTCTTCGTAGTAATAGAGAGCATGTCATCTGCGTGAATGAGAGGACTCATCTCGAAGGTAAGAGGTGTGCAACTCGACTGCTACTTGGCTACCAGCCTCGACTTGAAGCTCAAGCGATGAAGAGAGCACGTGCCATCACGCTGTTCAGATCACACGAATGCACTCGCTTCCTTCCCTCCACTCTCTCGTTCACGCCTCGAATCAAATGCTCTCTCATTATCACCGACATTCAACACTCGACCAGCCTCTCGGTCTCGTGTCAACACTTAACCAGTCCAACGCTCTTCACTCTCTCGCACGTTCTTAGTACGTCTCACTCTCAGTCTCTCAGTCTCTCAGTCTCTCAGTCTCGTGCCCACATACTCTACTCGACGTGCGGTCGCTGCGGCAGACAGAGGTTGTAGAAGCTGTTCTTGGCGAACGTCGACGCGCGGCGCCAGCCACACGCGATGGCCTTGTAGCCCTCGAGCGCCAGTAGCTTCGTCTGGATCACGTCGAGGTCTTCGCTGCCCGTGTAGTGCGGGTCGAGGATCAGGAACGCGCACTCGCCGGCCGACGCGTTGTAGTCGATACCCAAGAGCGTGAACGCGAGTTGTCCGCCACCCATCATCACGGGCGTCCCCTGCGTCTCAAAGTGGTGCTTGAGCTCCTGCGCGAGGTCCACGAGCTGTTAGTTCCAAGCTCCGCAATGACTGTCGTTTGCTGCTGGAAGTAACAAGACCGCAGTTGCTTTGGCACTGAAGCCATGCGCGTGTGGCGGTTCAGCTTGGTAAACTCGATCGGACTGACGGCGCACAGCACGACATGGCACAGCGCGCACACGCACACACCGATGAATATCTTCGACTCCACACGACGCTCTCTCTCAGATTGACCATCGTATCAACAACCGTAACAACTACACCAGCGTGTGATGCCCAGGACGTCAAGCACACCAAGACAACGCAAGAGCTACTCAAGAGTGAACATGGATGTGTGTGTGTGTGTGTGTGGACTCAAGTCATACAAGCAAGTGTATCTGTATTTTGCAAGTTTGGACAACAACCGAACAGAGCTCTACTGTCGCCACCTAGTTCGTCGCGTGCTCGACGAGACGCGCGTAGATGCCATTGCGCGCCAGGAGCTCGGCGTGCGTGCCCTCTTCCGCAATGTGTCCGTGGCTCACGACGCAGATCTTGTCGGCCTTGCGGATCGTCGACAGTCGGTGCGCAATGATGATCGTCGTGCGGCGCTTGAGCGCCACGACCTTGTCGAGCGCCTCCTGCACGATCTTCTCGCTCTCCGAGTCCAAAGCGCTCGTGGCTTCGTCGAGCAGCAGGATCTCCGGGTTCTTCAGGATCGCGCGCGCAATCGCGATGCGCTGCTTCTGGCCGCCCGAGAGCTGCTCGCCCTTCATGCCCACTTGCGTCTCGTAGCCGTCCGGGAAGCGCGTGATGAAGTCGTGCGCGTTCGCCATGCGCGCCGCCGACTCGATCTCCTCCTGGCTCGGCTTCGTCTGCAGTCCGTACGCAATGTTGTCGGCGATCGTGCCGATGAACAGCGTCGGCTCCTGGCCCACGAGACCGATCTGCGACCGCAGCCAGTTCAGGTTCAGGTCCTTCAGGTTCGTGCCGTCGAGCAGCACTTCGCCGCGGACCGGGTCGTAGAACCGCTCAATGAGCGAGATGCACGTGCTCTTGCCGCCGCCCGACGGACCGCAGAACGCCACGGTCTGGCCTGCTTCGATCGTCAGGTTGTAGTTCTTGAGCACCGTCACCTCCGGTCGCGTCGGGTACCGGAACGTGATGTTCTTGAACTCGATCTTGCCCTCGACCTTTGCTGGCGTCGCGCCGGCCTCGTCGAACGAGTCGATCGGAAGCTCGCGGTCACGAATCGCAACGATCGCGCGACCCGACTTGATTGCGTGCTCAGACTCGCCAAGGAACGACGCGGCACTTCCGACGCCTTGCGCCGACATCATGATCGCCATGAGCGTGCGCATCATCTCCTTGAAGTTGATATCCCCCTTGTCCACAAGCACGCCGCCGTACCAGAACACGAGCGCGTACGTCGCAAAGACGATGAACGAGCTGAAGCCGAGCGCGAGACCGTTGATCTGTGCCTCACGCCGCCCTTGCTTGAGCGGCGCCTCGAGCAGCGCCGAGAACTTGGTCGAGATCGACTTCTCGAGGTTCAGCGACACGACCGTGCGGATGTTGCTCAGCGCCTCGGACGCGTGCGCGCCGACCTCCGTGAGCTCGTCCGAGAGGCCCTTGCCGCCGCGCATCTGCTTCATGCGCACGATTTGGCCGATGAGCAGGAGCGGGAAGACCGCGAGCATGATGAGCGTGAGCAGCCAGCTCCCAGTCGTGAACGAGATCACGAGCGCCGCGACGAACGTGAACGTCGCCTGCACAACGCGACCTTGCGAGTCACCCGAAATGAGCGCGACCTTCGTTGCGTTCGTCGACAGGTCGGCTGTGAGCGCGCCAGTGGCGTTCTTCTTCTCGTCAAAGAACGCAATGTTCTGGCGACACAACGCCGAGAAGTGCACGTCGCGGAGGCGAGACGTGAGCTTCTCGGCCATGTACCGGAAGCAAAAGTTCTGGATCATCGTGAAAAGGAAGATCACGACTGCACCGCCGACGTAGCAGAGACCGTAGATCATGACGTCGTCCGAGAGCGAGTCCAAGTACGTATGGTCGCCGCCCTGCTTGAACTGCATGTACTTCTGCGTCATCGTCGCGACCATCTCACTGATCAAGATGGCCGACGACGGCAGCGAGAAGCCGTTCACGCCCGCGGCGATCATGCCGATCACAAAGAATTTGCGCTCCGGACGGCTGAACGCCATCGCGTCCATGATCGTGAACTTGGTCTTTGGTGCGTCCGCGTCGTTCGCAATCTCAATCGCACCAGCACGGTCGCTCTTCACGGACCGGATGCTGTCCTTGCGCACCATCGCGACCGCTTCCGCCTCGCCCTCCTCGCGCGCCTCCGCGAGCTCTGCTGCCGCGGCTTCGGCTTCCTCTTGCGCTTTCTCCTCCTGGATCGTGTACAAGTTGCGGTACACGCCGTGCTCGATCGTGATGAGCTCGTCATGCGGACCCTCTTCGACCACTGCGCCGCCCGAGACCACAACGATCTTGTCGGCGCGACGCACAGTACTCAGTCGGTGCGCGATCACGAGCGTCGTCATCTGCGTCTTGTCCATCAAGTCGTTGAGCGCCGCCTGCACGACACGCTCACTCTCAGCGTCCAAAGCGCTCGTGGCTTCGTCGAGCACGAGGATCTTGGGTTCCCGCACGATCGCACGCGCAATGGCCACGCGCTGCTTCTGGCCGCCAGAGAGCGACACGCCCTTCTCGCCCACCAATGTGTCGTAGTTCTGCGGCAGTGACATGATGAACGTGTGCGCGTTCGCGAGCTTCGCCGCTGCAATCACCTGCTCGCGCGTGATGTCGTCGCCACCTGCGGCGATGTTCGCTGCAATCGTGTTCGCAAACAGCACGGGCTCCTGTGACACAAGGCCGATCTGCGAACGGAGCCACTGCACATTGAGCGTCTTGATGTCGCGGCCGTCGAGCAAGATCGTGCCGCTGCTCGGGTCGTAGAAGCGCTCGAGCAGCGCAATGAGCGTCGACTTGCCGCCGCCACTCGCACCGACAAACGCCACGGTCTGCCCGCTCTCGATCGTCACGTTGTAGTTCTTCAGGATCTGCGCGTCCGGACGGCTCGGGTACGTGAAGTCCACGTCGATCGCCTGGATCGCACCCGTGCACGTGTCTGGGATGATGCCGTCGCCCTTCGAAGCGTCGATCTTCGACGGCGTGTCGAGGATCTTGTACAGCGCAGCGGCCGCACCGCGCGCCTCCGCGACCGCCGAGATGTTGGGCGAGATCTGCGCGAGCGAGATCGTGCCGAGCAAGACGCCGAAGAACGCCTGGAAGACCTCGCCTGGCGACGCCTTGTCGCGCGCGACCTTCGACCCGCCGTACCAGAGCCCAGCTGCGTACATGACCCAGATGCTCCCCATGAAGAGCCCAAAGACCGCAGACGAGTACTTGGCGAGGTCGATGTTCTCCGTCTCGGCCACGAGCGCTTGCTTGTTGTACTTGGCGATCGCGCGCTTCTCGCCGTTGAGCGACGCGACTGTGCGAATCGACCCGAGCGTCTCCTCTGCGATCGCACCCGCCTGCGCGTACATCTTCTGCGAGTACTCGGACCGCGAGCGCATGAGCTTGAGCAAGTAGCCGAGCGAGAGCGCCATGAACGGCATCACACATGCCATCACGAGACTCATGTCCCAGCCGCGCGAGAAGCCGATGACGTAGCCCGTGAAGAACTGGCAGACGTACTTGAACGAGTCCCCGAGCTTCTGGCCCATACCGTCCTTGATCTTGACCGTGTCGCCCGTCAAGCGACTCGAGAGCTGCAGCGCGTCCGTGCTGTCGTACCACGAGATGTCGAGGTAGAGCATGTGCTTGAGCGCCTCGTCGCGCAGCGCCTTCATCTGCCGCTCGGCCGTGTGGTTGAAGAGCACGTACGCGACGTAGTCGGTCACGAAGAGCCCGATCGCAATGAGGAAGTAGTCGAGCGCGGCTTTGTTCACAGCGTCCGTGTCGACTGGCTTGCCCGGCTGCCCGAACGCCGTGATCGCATTGCCAAACACGAGCGCCATGCACGGGAAGAGCGCGCCATTGACGCCGGCCATGACGACACCGATCGCGAGAAAGAGCTTGTCGAGCGGTGTCGCGTACCGATAGAGCTCGGAGAACGGCATCGCAGGCTCGCTCGGCCCTTTCTTCTTCTTCGACTTGCCATCGCTGTCTGCGCTGTTGCTGCCGCTCTCGCTTGACGTGCTCTGCTTCTTGGCTGCGTCCACGCCGACTTTGACTGTTGCTGCTGCCGCTGCTGCGGTGTCGGTCGCGCGTGGCGTGAGCACTTGCACGTACTGCGTCGCGGGTGCATCTTGTGGATCGTGCCGCGGCGACACAAGCGCAGGGGGCGGTACCGTGCTGCTGCTGCTGCTCGGCGCCATGTCCGCTCGTGCGCTTGGTCACGTATGTGTGCGTGCGAGTGCGCGAGTGTGCGGCGCAGTGTAGATTGCCGAATGGACCGATAGAGAGAGAGAGCGCCGAGGCACCGATCCGGCGCATTGCGACCGCCGCCACGACACCGTCACCATCACTGCTGTCGACGACGCAGCAGCGAGGCAACGAGACAACAAGAGCCACCAGCCAAGCCGCGGGACTCGAGGTCACGATTACACATGTGTCGTGATTGTTTGTTGATTGCACCCGAGCGGTCGATTATGCCGTCAAGTGTACCAAAGTGCGTTTGACTGCATGTGAGTATGTTTCGTGGACACTCGTTTTGAGCGACCGCGTATGTCGCTGTTTCTTTTCTGTCCGCGTGCGCGGTACAGTCCGTGATGAGTGTGTGCGCGTTGACAGACGACAGCGTATACTGCGCCGGATGCGCACTCCAGCTCACGGCGCTTTACAAAGCAAGCATGACATCAACATCCGGATATTTGCACAATGCTTCACCACTTCTATACGTCTTAGCAACCCACGCTCTATCAAAGTGTCAGATGCGGTCGGATACTCTACACTCGACAATCGTGTATGATTGCGTGCAGACACATCAGAAGGATGCTCTCTCGTGATTCTCACTCGATAATGAGCCTGAACGCGAGCCATCGAGCCTGGCAGCGAGCTCGAGTCTCCAGCAACAATCCGAACGAACTGAGATGCCCGCATCGATCGAGCATCAAGGGGACACTCCTCTCTCACTCACAGCAACACGTCAAACGATCTCTGAGGATCTTGCAACTTACAATGCTCCACGCCAGAGACGTTGGCACTTCATGGCCAAGCGCTGTGTCACACACTCGGGAGCTCGAGCGCTTGAGAGTTTTGACTCGAGCGAGCGAGCAACCAAGTCAGCCAGTCAGTCAGCCAAGAAGATACCGAGACGACGAAGACATCTCGCACAGGACGGACACTCGCACATACATAATCGTACCGAAAAACAATCATCACAACCATTCGCTGCAGCACACTCTGCTGCTCGACCGCAATCGACAGCTCGACCAATCCACCATCAGTCTCGTGAACTCACGGCATTCACTGTCTCTCTCTCTCGCCACACGCACAACAGTCGTGACTCCAGCATATCCTGGCGCACTATTGAGAGCGGACACTGGAGCTCACTCGATTCAAGGACACAACTGGGCGACAGTATGCGCTCGAACCAGCCGCCTACGACCACCAACGCTCGCTCCCTTTGAGACAGACCTCACACGCTCAATCACTCATCCATTCACTGCAAGGACACAACGAGAGCAAGACGTGCGCATCTGACTGGAGACGAACGCAAACATGGAATTGATCGCGCTGGGCGCGCTACCAAGTGCAACCGCAATAGTCGTCGGCTGCAAGCGCCACCGCTACACCACCTCTCGAGCTTATCACGACAACTCGCAAGCTCATGACGACGCCGACTCGACGAGACGCGCGTAGATGCCATTGCGCGCCAGGAGCTCGGCGTGCGTGCCCTCTTCCGCAATGTGTCCGTGGCTCACGACGCAGATCTTGTCGGCCTTGCGGATCGTCGACAGTCGGTGCGCAATGATGATCGTCGTGCGGCGCTTGAGCGCCACGACCTTGTCGAGCGCCTCCTGCACGATCTTCTCGCTCTCCGAGTCCAAAGCGCTCGTGGCTTCGTCGAGCAGCAGGATCTCCGGGTTCTTCAGGATCGCGCGCGCAATCGCGATGCGCTGCTTCTGGCCGCCCGAGAGCTGCTCGCCCTTCATGCCCACTTGCGTCTCGTAGCCGTCCGGGAAGCGCGTGATGAAGTCGTGCGCGTTCGCCATGCGCGCCGCCGACTCGATCTCCTCCTGGCTCGGCTTCGTCTGCAGTCCGTACGCAATGTTGTCGGCGATCGTGCCGATGAACAGCGTCGGCTCCTGGCCCACGAGACCGATCTGCGACCGCAGCCAGTTCAGGTTCAGGTCCTTCAGGTTCGTGCCGTCGAGCAGCACTTCGCCGCGGACCGGGTCGTAGAACCGCTCAATGAGCGAGATGCACGTGCTCTTGCCGCCGCCCGACGGACCGCAGAACGCCACGGTCTGGCCTGCTTCGATCGTCAGGTTGTAGTTCTTGAGCACCGTCACCTCCGGTCGCGTCGGGTACCGGAACGTGATGTTCTTGAACTCGATCTTGCCCTCGACCTTTGCTGGCGTCGCGCCGGCCTCGTCGAACGAGTCAATTGGCACTTTGCGGTCGCGCAGCGACGTGATGTTTGAGCCCGACTTGTACGCCGTCTCGGAGTCGCCAAAGTACGACGCCGCGCCGCTCACGCCCTGGATCGACATCATGAGCGCCATCGTCGTTCGGATCATCTGGTTGAACGTGATCGTGCCGTCGTTCACGAGCTTGGCGCCGTACCAGAACACGAGCGCGTACGTCGCCATCATGATGAACGAGCTGAAGCCGAGTGCAATGCCGTTGATCTGCGCCTCGGTCTTGCCCTTCTTCATCGGGATCTCCAAGAGCGCCATGAACTTGTCCGACGAGCTCTTCTCGATCCCGAGCGACACGACCGTGCGGATGTTCGTGAGCACTTCCGACGAGTGCGCACCGGCGTCAGCGAGCTCGTCGGCGATCGCACCGCGGCCGTGGATCTGCTTCATGCGAATCACGTGGCCGGCGACGAGGAGCGGGAAGACTGCGAGCATGATGAGCGTCAACTGCCAGCTCCCGAGTCCGAACGCGATCACGAGCGCTGCGATCATCGTGAACATGGCTTGGAAGACGCGCGCTTGCGAGTCGCCCGAGAGCAGCGCGACCTTCGTGGCGTTCGTCGCGAGGTCAGCGATGAGCGCACCCGTGGCGTGCTCCTTCTTGTCAAAGAAGCCGATGTTCTGGCGACACAGCGCTTTGAAGTTGACGTTCCGCAGACGCGTCGTGAGGCGCTCCGAGATGTACTTGAAGCAGTACGACTGCATCCAGATGAAGACCATGAGCACTGCCGCGCCGACGAGGTACAAGATGCCGTAGATCATCACGTCGTCGTAGATGTCGGACAAGAACTTGTGCTCCTTCGTCTTCTGGTACTGCGCGTACCCGTTCGTCATGGTCGTGATCATGCCGCTCACGAGCAGCGCAGACGCAGGCATCGCCGTACCAGCGACGCACGCGCCGACCATCCCAAAGACAAAGTGCTTCCAGTCCTCTTTGCACAGCCGCGCGAGGTCCATCATGCCGAACTTCTGCTTCTCGAGGTCGTTGTTCTCGACGTCGCTGATCGAGATGTCGGTCTTTGTCGACACGAAGCTCGAGCGCTGTGCCAGAGCGCGCTCTTCATTCGCGTCGTCGTCGTCAGCATCTGCAGCAGCGGCGTCCTCTTCGTCCTTCGACCGGAGCTGCTGGATCGTGTACATGTTGCGGTAGATGCCGTGCTCGACCTTGATGAGCTCGTCGTGCGGACCCTCCTCTGCGACTGCACCGCCCGAGAGCACGACGATCTTGTCGGCGTGGCGGATCGTGCTCAGTCGGTGCGCGATCACGAGCGTCGTCATCTGCGTCTTGGCCATGAGGTTGTTCAGCGCCGCCTGCACGACGCGTTCGCTCTCAGCGTCCAAAGCGCTCGTGGCCTCGTCGAGTACGAGGATCTTGGGCTGGCGCACCACAGCACGAGCGATCGCGACGCGCTGCTTCTGGCCGCCCGAGAGCGACACACCCTTCTCGCCCACAAGCGTGTCGTAGTTCTCCGGCAGTGACATGATGAAGTTGTGCGCGTTCGCGAGCTTCGCGGCCTCGATCGCCTGCTCGCGCGTCACGTCCTTGCCGCCGGCGGCGATGTTCTCGAAGATTGTCGTGGCAAACAGCACGGGCTCCTGCGACACAAGGCCGATCTGCGACCGGAGCCACTGCACATTGAGCGTCTTCACGTCGCGGCCGTCGAGGTACAACGTACCGCTGCTCGGGTCGTAGAAGCGCTCGAGCAGCGCAATGAGCGTCGACTTGCCGCCGCCGCTTGCGCCAGCGAACGCCACAGTCTCGCCTGCGGCGATCTTCACGTTGTAGTTCTTCAGGATCTGCGCGTCCGGACGGCTCGGGTACGTGAAGTCGATGCCGACGGCTTCGATCGCACCCTCGCACGAGTCTGGAATGATCCCATCGTCCTTCGCGGCGTCGATCTCGGACTTGGTGTCGAGGATCTTGTACAGCGCCAAGGCGGCGCCAGTGGCTTCTGCGACGGCCGAGATGTTGGGCGAGATCTGCGCGAGCGACGCCGTGCCGGTCAAGATCGCGAAGAACGCCGTGAAGACTGTGCCCGGGTCGCTCTTGCCGTCCGAGACCTTCTTGCCGCCGTACCAGAGGCCGATCGAGTACATGACCCAGACACTGCCGAGGAACATCGCAAACACGATCGACACGAGCTTGTGCAGCGCGATGTTCTCGCGCTCAGCGACGCCGATCTTTTCGCGGTAGCTCTCGATCGCGCGCTTCTCGCCGTTGAGGGACGCAACTGTGCGGATCGACCCGAGCGTCTCCTCTGCGACGGCGCCGGCTTGGGCGTAGACCTTCTGAGCCCACTCGGACCGCTTCGTGAGCGTCTTGATGAGCCAGCCGAGCGAGATGGCCATCACGGGCATGACGCACGCCATCGCCAGCGCAATGTCCCAGCCACGCACAAAGCCGATGATGAAGCCGACGATGCACGTCGTGGAGAACCGGAAGAGGTCACCGAGCTTCTGGCCCATACCAGCCTTGATCTTGACCGTGTCGCCAGTGAGGCGGCTCGAGAGCTGCAGCGCATCGTTCTTGTCGTACCACGAGATGTCGAGGTAGAGCATGTGATTGAGCGCTTCCCCGCGCAACGCCTTCATCTGGCGCTCGGCGCTGTGGTAGAACGAGACGTAGAGGATGTAGTCCGTGAAGAACATGCCGATGGCGATGAGGAGGTAGTTGAGCGACGCCGTGTTGATCGCGTCCTGGTCGATCGGGATCGTCGCGAAGCCATTGAGTACGTTGCCAAAGACGATCGCCATCATGGGAAAGAGCGCGCCGTTTGCGGTGGCCATGAGCACGCCGATCGAGAGCAGGAATTTGTCGTAGAACGTCGCGTAGCGGTAGAGCTGCGCGAAGTTAAAGCTCTTGGGCGGGCCGCGGCGCTTTGGCGCGCCATCTTCTCCCGTCTTTTTGCTCTTCTTCGCACTGTCAGTCGAGCTCTCGGACTCGGAGTTCGTGTCGTGCTCCGGCTTGACTTTGACCTTGAGCTCGCCGGCACGCGGTGTTTCGACCTTGTAGTAGTCGCCGCTCGCGAGTTTCGACTTGTCGTCATCGAGCTTTGCAGAGGACGGCGCCATGGCTGCGCGTTGGCTCGAGTGTGAACGTGTGTGTATGTCGTGCAGCAGTCAGCGAGCGTGAGTGAGTGGTGACTGCACGTGCGAGGTTCCGCGTTGCTTGTAAAGTGAGCGACCAAGAGGCGATAGGCACGAGCAAGGTGGTCGTGCAGCAACGACCTTGGCGGATTCGGATCCCTCGAGAGCGAGTAGTGTTGTGTTGTGTTGTGTGTGTCCTTCGACTTGACAGTTTCGATCGATCGATACTGCTTCGACTGAGATCGATGAGCGATCAAAACAGTGCCACGGCTCAGCGACCCGCAATCGCCCAATTTGGATCCATGTTTATGAGCGCAGACGATTCTTGATTTGGGTGATTCAAGCACATTGGCTCGCGACTTGAATATCGGTTCGTTGCCATTCAGTAGTTTGGGTAGATCGATATCTCTTGATTTAGGGCGCAGCAACAGCCAAAGAGTGATGAGTGTTGCGTGTTACTGATCGACTTGTCGTTTGTATACCGCACGAAGCGACGCTGCTGTTCGCTCGCTTCAAAACATTGCACAAAAACGAGGCAGGCAAATATGTGTGGTGCTGGTGTGGTGCAAGAGTGATTGTCGCATATTGCCATCATCGACAACCCGAGCCCTAGAGAGAAAATCACAGATATTTGTCGATTGTGTCTATACAGATATACAGTATGATGAGCATTTATTTGTACGATTTGCACCACCTCAATCAGAATGATGGTCTGGTGATTGCTCTTCGACATTTTCGATTCTCGAGTGCAATCAAATCAATCAATCAATCACAACGCTTTGTTTAGGATTATAGTCTTAACTATCGTGATATAAAGTAAATCAATTATACGCGAATTACAAAGCGATCATCAATCGAGAGCAGTAGCGAGCTTGTGACTTAGCAGAACTGTTCCAAGTCCTTCAAACATACACTGCGCACCAAAAATGAAAGATGCTCTCACATATAATATCACTATCCGATTGTCAATTTTTAAATGCGCTTTTTAAACCCTGTGCAGTTTTTCAAGACGATGCAGAAGATGTGTTCAGATTCAATCAGCTCGAGATGTGTGTGCCACAACAAACATTTGCTGACAAATCGGAATGACAAAAGAAACGAAAGGAATGGACCACACAAAAATCAAGGGTAAATTCCTTTTTCGAACTTGCAATTCTCCCGCTTTGACGACTAAGAAGCATCTGCGAGACATTGAATTGACACGCGACTGAAGAATGCTGGGATCAAGCGCTTGCCACTCTCTCACGATTGCTGCCTTCAATACAGCAACGGAGTCATACTGCATTCCGTCACGGTACACGTGCGCAGTCAGGATTCCCCGCACGGTCTCAATGGGATTGAGATCAGGACTACGCACTGGCCACGGCATCGTCTCCACATTCGCTGCATCTAAGTACGCTCGGGTCGCGCGCGCCGTGCGGATGGCAGCTTTGTGTTGCTAAAACACAGCGCTGCTTGGGTAGTGCTGAGTGATGAATGGCAGTAGGAAGGAGAGCAGTGTGTCGATGTAGTTGCCCGCTTTCTGCCATCCCTCGAGAAAAGCAAGCTCGGTGGTGCCGCGACGAGAAAGGCCTGCGAGCACTATCACGCCACCGCCTCCCATCTGCTTGCGAATGGCGGTCCGAGCAGGCATTCTCGCGTCTTGCCACATCTTCTGACCGTCCGAACCGTCGAGACTCCAACGCCTTTCGTCGGAGAACACGGCGTCGTCCCAAAGCGCGGAGCCGCGACGGCCCGACAGCATGCTCTCGCACCTCCGCACGGCGCGCGCGCATGTGCTGCGACGTGAGCGGCAGTCGCGAGACGAGCTTGGCGTAGTGTAGCCACTCTGCTTGTTGCAGCTCGCGCTGAACTGTGCGCAGAGAGCAATGTAGTGCATTGTCTTCCAGCAGTCGGGCCGCGGACCACGAGTCGACGCGTCGCGCAGAAGTCGAGCTGTTGCGCGATCGTCGAGCACTCTTAGACGGCCTCGCTTCTCTTCGGTTTCCTCTTTGTCCTCTTTGCGCTTCAACACGCGCCACACAGTCGCCTCTGGTCTCTTGATCTCCGCGGCGATAGCGGCGAGCGTCATACCGCCCATACGCATGCCGCAGATCTCCGCCTTCTCGAGCTCTGTCAAGTGCTTGCCCATTTTGCTTGTGAGAGCAGAGCAAGCAATTGTCATCGAATATAAATCAGTGAAAACGAATTTACACTTGATTTTTGTGTGGTCCATTCCTTTCGTTTCTTTTGTCATTCCAATTTGTCAGCAAATGTTTGTTGTGGCACACACATCTCGAGCTGATTGAATCTGAACACATCTTCTGCATCGTCTTGAAAAACTGCACAGGGTTTAAAAAGCGCATTTAAAAATTGACAATCGGATAGTGATATTATATGTGAGAGCATCTTTCATTTTTGGCGCGTATGGAGCAGTTCTTTTTGCCGTATCTTGTTGGCGATATCATTTGGGGCTGATATAATTTCATTCATTCTTGCTTGTGTTTCGTTTTGAATTAAAAAAGCCTGTAGGTTGATCTGTGTTGCACTAGGCAAGGTCTCTCTTCATCGCTTGAGCTTCAAGTCGAGGCTGGTAGCCAAGTAGCAGTCGAGTTGCACACCTCTTACCTTCGAGATGAGTCCTCTCATTCACGCAGATGACATGCTCTCTATTACTACGAAGAACTTAGATGAACTGTTTTGTGTTGGTCAGCTCAACTCCAGCGTGGCTTACAAAAGACACAGGCTCATTCCATGTGTTCCGATATTTTGCCACTTTTTGAGAATACGTGTATTTGAAACGGTTCTTTGACTGAATACGTGTATTTGTCCGGCTTGCAAAATGTACGAGAACCACACCAGATCAAACCACACAGCAACAACAAAATTGCACAAGCTGGAAAGAGACTACACCATTTTTGCTCGGGTTGATACGTATTTTCGTTAGGCTTGCAACTATTTCGACAACGTTGCACAAAGTGGAAAAAGATCACACAGGATTTCGTACTTGGGTTAATACATATTTTCGTGTTTCGCATACTATTTTTACGTGGTGATTTGCTAAACGCGTCAAACCACAACAACCACCGCCACATCAACAAGGCAAAAGCAAACAAGCATTCTGTTACGAAGATCACTTCCAAGACCACCACTAAGTCCTTCGCGTCGCTGCCAGGTGGCTCATACGACCATCGCATCAACTGCGAACATGCGCAAGGCATTGTATAGCTCAAGAGCATCGCATCGCAGCGGCGTAGGGTGTGTGCATCGCTCATGGTGCTACTGCTATGGTCACGCAACGTACTTGATGCGTTCTTGTTCACTCGCTGAGCCTACGTGTGTGACTCTCGAGCTGTTGTGTCTGTCGTTAGCCAGCAAGTATGGGCATGTTTTAGAGCATCTGTGTGTGTGATTCGTGTTAGTAAGTGTGCATCGACACTGATCGAGAGTGCTGTGTGCTGGCAGTCGAAGGTGTTGCGTCTTGTGTCGCTGCTGACAAGTGCACTTGTCAGCAGCAGCAGCCGAGCAGATCCATGAGAGACACATTGCAGCAAACACACACGCAGACTACCACCGCCACCACCACTCTGGTTGCGCAATGCCGAATGCGTTCAAGCGACTGCAGGCATACATCCTCGATGTTGTTGCTAGAGAAGAGTCATCTGAAGCTGCACTAGAACACACAACACGTGAGCAAGAACGACTCGAGTCTCTGCTCAACACAACAGATATGAAGTCGAGACTCCCCGTCTCGAGTATCGATGCAAACGCATTGTGTAAAGACGCTGGAGCTGGCTGTGCGAGGCCGGTCAAAAGCAGACAACGTATGGAGCGACACGAGTCCTACAAGCGAAAGCGACGGTGGCGGTATCATGGACAAGCAGTACAGCGAGAAGCAAGACACCGGGGCATTCATCCGCGGCATGCACGCACAAGTGTCTTGAGGTCGCACTTGCAACAACACATGACGAACAAACAAACAACCTACGACACAACACTAGCACTTGCGTCTTGCACGATCTCCTCGAGCTTGTGCACAACAAACGCCATACTCACGCGCTCACTCGGCTCGGTCTTGGTCATCAGCTCGATCAAGTTGCGCTGCTTCGGCGTCATCGAGGCTGGCAGAGGCGGTGCTTTGCCTTTCTTCACGTGGAACTTGATCGCTGATGCAATCAGGTTCGATCCCCACGGTGGCTCGCCACTCACGGCTTCGATGATGCACATCGCGAACGAGTACACGTCGGACGCGCGTGACGGTCGACCGCCACTCAAGTACTCGGGCGAGCGCCAGTTCACGGCGCCGATCTTGTTGCTGGCAATCTGGACCTCGGCTTCGCCCAGCAGACAGCTCAGCCCAAAGTCGATGAGCTTCGCCTTGTGGTCGAGACCGACCATGATGTTGTCGCACTTGAGGTCGTTGTGCGCGACGTTCATGCTGTGGAGGTACTGCAGTCCGAGCGCGGCTTCGTGGAGCTTCTGCCACGTGAGGTGGTCGCTGGTGGCAGGTGCTTGCTCTTGGTCAGGCTCTTGACCAGGCTCTTGTGCTTGCTGACTTTGGCCTTGCTGCTGCTCCTGCCCTCGCTTCATCTTCATCTTCTTGAGGTACGCTCGCAGCTCGCCGTTCCCAGCAAACTCGCACACAAAGTACCGCTTGTCGACGTGACTCGCGCCAAAGAGCTTGAGCACGTGCGGGTGGTTCAGACGGTGCCACACGCGCACTTCGTGGAGCAGCAAGTCGGTCGAGATCGTCTCGATGTCTTCTTCGTAGCCCATGAACTTGACCACGACCGGCGTGCCGCGCCAGCTGCCTTGATACACAGCGCCGAACGCGCCTTGGCCGATCTGGTCCGACTCGCTGAACGTCAGCTCTTTGAGCGACAGGTACCACGACGGTCGCTTGGGTGGCGTTGTAGGCTGCTGGAGAGGCGTGGTTCGCTCGAGCTGGTCTTGTTGTTTGGTAAGCCGGTGCCGACTTGCGATACGCAAGTCGCTTCGCTTTGGTTCAAGCGGTACAATTGGAGCGAATGGAGTCGTCGCTGCGGGCGGTTTGGGCGATACAGATGGAGTCGGTGCTGCTGTAGTCGGGGTCGATACACCTCTGAGGAGGCCATCGCATGTCCACTGCTCGTAGATCGCCGGTGGCGTGTCGAGATGGTTCAGTGTGATCGCATCGGACGGACTGTCGCTTGGCTTGTTCGTGCCGGTGGCGTTGGTTGTAGTGGTCATGACGTCTTCTTCATCGACTGGCACTCGGACGTCCGAGAGATCCACTGGGTTGAGGATCGACGCTGCTGCTTCGTGGCGCCATCGTCGAATCGCGTCACTCGCGTCCACGTCGAGCATGTCGAGCAGCTGATCCAGCTCACAGTACACCAAGTGGTGTGACTCGGCCACCTTGCGACTCCGCATCTGCTGGTACACCGACTTGTTCGACACTACAGTGCGCACGTATCGCTGCAGTCGCGCCACTGCGGCGCAGAACGCCACGACTTCGGCATTAAGTGGCGTCTTCTCTCGCTCTTTCAGCTGGCGAAAGACAAACGCGAGCGCTGGCAGCACGCTCTCAAGCATCCACTGCGTGTCTGGGAGGTCTTCACATCGCGACTTGATGCAAGCGAGTGCGACTGGGATCGAGTGGCAGCCGAGGGCTGGGAACTCGTACTCGTCCAGACGCTGGGACTGAATCTGCAAGAACCACATCAGAGCAATGAAACGTCACCAAGGCACAGGTCAGGCTCTGCGACAGGGAAGCAGACTTGGGTTGTCTGCTAGGAGTTGAGATTGGGCAGTCCTACTCGTACCTTGACATGGATGCAAGAAGAGCTCGAGGTATCGTTGTCGGCGTTGTTGTTGCTTGTCTGCTCCGCTTCATTGGCGAACTGCTTGAGCCGACGCACGACGGACGCAGTGTCCAAGCGATCGTTTGTTTCATGCGCGCACATGCTCTTGATCAGGTCGTACGCGCCTTCGGTCATGTTTGACGGTCGTGCAGGACATTTGCCAGTGCTGAAGTGCCACCCGACGTCGTTCGAGAGCTCGCCGACGACTGCGACCCAGATGCAGAGCCCAAACATGTAGACGTCTGCTTGAGCGTAGCGCAAGAAGGAAGAGCGGTCGTAGCCTGGCGCATGCCATTTCCACGCAATGTACGACGACGAGCGCCTTGCTCCACCGACCTTGTCGAGCTTCACGGCTCCATTCGAGCCGACGATGATCGCCTTGTTGCAGAGGTAGCCGTGGGCAACCTCTCGGTCGTGCATGTACTGCAGTCCGAGTGCTGCGTGGTAGAGGCAGCGCCACATGTGCGTCTGGTTCGAGGCGTCGCGCAGGAATGCATGGAGTGTCGTTGCGTCTGGCACGGCTTCGTTGATGAAGAGCTTGTCGCTTCCGATGTGGCACGCGCCAAAGAGCTTCAAGACGTTCGGGTGGCTCAGCGAGTGCCACGTCGCGGCGGCTTTCGTGAACTTGTCCAGGTTCATGAAGCTCGTCTTGATTCGCACTTGCGTGCCTCGCCACTTGCCTGCATAGCTCTTGTTGCGGCGCGACTTCCTCTTGTCCTCCTTCGTCACAAGGTTCCAGTCGTGGAAGTCCAGGTCATCTGGTGAGATGAACCACGTCGGCACGTGAGGTACGTTCTCCATCTTGCACGCGCGGACAAAGCGCTGGAGCACCGACTGGACGATCGCTTGGGCTCGAGCATTCGCCTCGTGTCGGTGGATCGCGAGCTCGTGCTGGAGCAGCACTGCCATGTCGTATCGCGGGTCTTGCTTGTCGACAACGTAGTCTTCGGGGTAGCGCGCATAGTAGCGCTTGACGCGAGTGTTGTCGTAGACCTCGAATCCGTCCATCAGCGCGTCGTCGGTGCTCAGCGCGTGCTCGAAGCGCTGCTGGAGCACTTCTTCGCCGTCGATTGACTGCTGATCCGCGCTTGCGAGTCCTTCGGCTTGCATCAACTGGTGCAGGACGCCAAAGTGGTTCAGCTCATCGTGAATGGCGTGGACGCGCTGCAGGATTGCTCGACTCGCAACGAAGCGCACAAACACAGTTGCCTTCTTCTTGATGTCAAACAGCAGGCGGTAGGCGCGGAACAAGATGCTGGCGAACGTCACGAGTGTGTCGTGGGTCACTGCCGCGGGCGGTGGTGTCTCCGCTGTCGACACATCTCGTTGTCGTTGCTGGAGCTGAGTGCACACGTCTTGCAGTCGCGTGAGCATGCGCGAGCACACTTCTTCAAACTCGAATGTGGCAGTCACACACATCGTCTTCATCGTCGCCAAGGAGCCAGGAAGTAGTGGGTACTCGTCGTCTTGAGCGTCTTCGACACAAAGGACGCCGTTGCCGCCTCGAGCGATTAGCTGCTGCACGGCTGGGAAGTAGTCGGCTCGAGCGACGGAGATCAGTGGTGTCTCGCCATCGACGTTGCTCCGGACGTTGACTGGCGCGCCGGCGTCAACGAGCGCTTGCCACACTTCCATGTGCCAAGCACGACCCGCAAGCGTGAGTGGCGTCTCAGACTCGCGTGGTCTCTCCGGATCAGCACGCGCCTTGGTACTGATGCTGGCACCACGCTTGATCAAGTACGCCACGACTTTCCGTCGTCCGTACTCGGCGGCGAAGAACAGCGCGGTTCGTCCGTCTTTTGTCAAACACTCGATGTTGACGTCCTTGGCCACGAGCTTCTCGACGCGGTAGAGATCGCCCACGACTGCAGCAGCGAAGAGCAAGACCTCGTCGTCCGTCGGACTGCTCGCCTCGTCGAACTCGCTGCGGCGCAGCAGAACCGCAACAGTCATCGTGTGCTTCCTCTCGATCGGAAGGGTAAACGCGGTCCAGCCGTACTTGTCCGCGATGCTCGCGTCCGCTCCGTGCCGCACGAGCTCCGCTGCGATCTCGGCGCGGCCCAGCGCTGCTGCCTGATACAGCGCTGTATGGCCGAACTTGTCCCTAGCGTTCACGTCGGCTCCGTGTCGAATCAGCTCAGTCACGGCGTTGAAGCGGCCATACTCTGCCGCCCGAGACAGCGCCGTGTAGCCGTTCGCGTCCGAGGCGTTCACGTCCGCTCCGTGGCGAATGAGCTCATTCACGACGTCGACGTGCCCTGAGCCTGCTGCAGCCAACAGCGCTGCCGCGCGCTCTTCTTCTCGATCGCCGGCGCCGTGCCGAATGAGCTCGGTCACCACACCGAGGCGACCAGCCGATGCTGCCATAGTGAACATCGAGAAGCCTTTGCCGTCTTTGATGTGCAGGTCAGCTCCAAGCCGAATGAGCTCGATCACGACGTCGACAAGGCCCCATTCTGCCGCGTAGTGCAGCGCGGTCCGTCTGTTGCTCCTAGCGTCCACGTCGGCTCCGTGCTGAACCAGCGCAGTCACGACGACAACATGCCCGGACAACGCTGCACGATACAGTGCGGTGAAGTCGTTCTTGTTCCTGGCGTCGACGTTCGCGCCAGCTCGAAGCAACGCAGTCACGACGGCGAGGTGGCCTTCTTTTGCTGCGCGATACAGCGGAGTGTCGCCGTCGCTGTCCTCGGCGTTCACGTCAGCGCCAACTTGAAGCATCGCGTCGGCGACACTGAGCTGGCCATGTGTAGCGGCCAAGTGTAGAACATCAACTGTCGATGCGCCGTGCTGGACCAGTAACGTGATGTCGGCCACGTTGCCAGCTCGCACTGCTGCATCAAGCGCGCTGCTGGGATCAGCAAGGAGTGCGTTCTGCCGCGCTCGCTCTTGTCGGTCGCTGATCCACGACGCCATCGCTGCGTCTTTGAGCCGTCTCGCGCTCGCTACATGTGAAAGCAGCACAACCGAGAGCGCAAGAGCAACGCGTGAGTCAATGGCGTCTCATATGTAAGCTCCCAAACGCCATGTGTACGACCTACCTGGACGCACTCAGGATCTCGCTCTTGCGAACTACAAGGCAGGAGGTGTCGAGCGCGTCGTGCGTTGCAGTCAACGACACGAGCAGCGAGCGACGCTGTTGGCTATGCGCGTGTGTGCTGCTAAGTCTACTGCTGCTGCTGTAGTGGAGCTTGAGCGAAAGCGGCAGTGCTCGCGCTCGCTTCTTCTTCTTCGTCGCCGTCGTCGTCGTCTCCTCGTCTTCCTGAGTGGACCGAGCGATCGAATGAGTGAACCCAATGGGACGCAAATGCCAAAATGAATGGCGCAATCAGGTCTTGAAGTGGCAATGGATCTGGTGATCTGGTTGAGATCACTTGGTGTCGACAGCGCCTTCAAGAGCGTCGACAGCGCCGCATCAGACTCCGGTGCTTAAGCCGTGCATGTGGCTATGAGAAAGCTGCGCGTGACCACAAACGCGCAGGACTTGGATCCCTTGCTCGAGTTGAGAGAACTCTCAGTCTTGCGTCCGTGCCTTTGGTAGCACTCACCACTGTGTCCATGTGTTGAGAGCGGCGCCATCTTGGAGCATGGACATGAAGCTACGTCTGTGGCGATGGCTCGACGACTCAACACGCTCTCTCGACGCAAGAGCACGCTCAACGCTGAGAGTGTGGTCACGAGTTCATGCTACTCTACGCTCGTAGCCCCTCGCTGCTGCTGCTCGGGTGTTGTACTGACGGACAACGCACACGCACACACAAGACGCCCTAGTCTTGCGCTGCTAGCTCCTGCTGCCGTCGCTGCTTTCGCGCGAACCGCCGCAGCACACGCATCTTGTGCGCAAAGAACCGCGTGTCGTCGTGGTACCGCTGCCGCGCGTGCTCTGCGAGAGCTGCGCGCGACGCCACGTCCGTCTGGAGCAGGATGTGGTCGACTGCCGCGCAGACGTCGGCACCTGTAAAGTGCGCGGACATGCCGTCGACGTCGCGCAGACCGTGCGGCGCGCGCGTGAACGCGCCAGCGAGGAACATGCGCGGGTTCTGGTACCGCGCCGCGCGAACGAGCACGCCCGAGTCCGGCGCAGTCACGAGCTCATTCATCGGCGCGACGTCTGTCGTCACAATGACGCCGCCAGATGCGCGCGCTTGGTTGATGTAGTGGCCGTAGCCCTCCATCACGCTCGGGCAGAGGAAGAACGGCGCTTCTGCGATGCGTTTGCCGAACGCCAGGGGCTCGAGCCGCGTCATTGAGAGCCGAATGTGC
This sequence comes from Pythium guiyangense, assembly GCA_003730235.1. Classification (NCBI taxonomy): domain Eukaryota; phylum Oomycota; class Peronosporomycetes; order Pythiales; family Pythiaceae; genus Pythium; species Pythium guiyangense. Next base: position 309,932 of record QXDM01000033.1, read on the forward strand.
TCGCTCGCACGCACGCGCTCGTCAAAGTCTGGCGCGATGCGGCTCCTGTAGATGCCTTCTGACACGAACACGTCGAGACGCGGCAGGTCGGGACGCGCGAGCCAGCAGTCGAGTACTTGCCGCGTGCCTTTCCAGCCACTAGCCCACACACATTGCACGGTCAGTCTGTCTGCGTGTCCAGCGAGTCGACTCGTCTGTGCAACAGCGCCGTGGCGCCTGCTGCTCGGTGTGAACGTACGCACCTCGAGCCTGCAGTGTGGAGGAACGTGACGTTCGCAAAGTCCTTTGGCTTGACAGCAGCTGCGCCGAGCATGTAGCGCGCAAAGCCAGCGACGTCCGACGTCGTGTGGCGTGTGTAGAGCACTTTGGTGCCGCGCGGGTTGCCCTCTTGCGCGTACCACTTGCGCAGCCGCTGCTCACAGTCGCGCGTCTTGCAGAGCACGACGTCTGCGCGCCAGTAGAACTGCTCGTTGAGCTCAAACATCTCGATGTTGGGCATGAGGTACACTGGTTTGTGCTTGGGCCAGTGCGGCGCACCGACGAGTCCGTCCCAGTAGTGATTGAACAGAATCACAGGCGTGTGCGGACACAGCTCGTGGTACATGACAGTGCGATTACGCTTCGCGTCGACGAGCGGCGTCTCAAAGACCCAGCGCGGCAGGAGGCGGGACTTGAGGTCTGCAGCATCGAGCGGCAGTCTATCAGTATTGAGCGACTGTGTGGTGCGCGTGCGTCTACTGGCGCTGCATCATCACCACACGCCACAGCGCTCGCAGTATGTGCCGTTCCGACAGATCAGCGTACGTACACTTGCCGTACGCGGCTGCGTCTTCGCAGTAGCCGTGGCCGCGGAGAGCGCCAGGGATGTACACGTCGACGTCTGGACACGTGCGGAGCTCCTCGAGCAGGCGCGAGTCGTTCTTGTCGAGCAGGAGCGCACGGTTCACACGCGCGTTCTCTTGGCTCGCACCTGGTCGACCAAAGCGCCATGGGATCACACTCTCGCTGTGTGCGAGGCACGCAGCTTGCAGCAAGCTCAAGTGCAGCAGATCTGCTGGTGGTACGTCGCGCCTCGTGCTGTTGTCGCTATCGATGGGTCCTTCACGCAGCCACGCTGTCATTGGTGCGCTGTCTTGTGCTGCGTCTTCGAGTGCGAGCTCCGCTGCGAGCTCGTGTGCGCGTAGCCCGAGTTCATCGACGTCTCGAGCGCCGCGGAAGAATGCGAAGCGCGCGTTGTCGTCGCCATTGTGTTGCAACTGCAGCAGCTCGAGCAGCAGCAGTGCACCGCCGAGCGCCGCGAGCCACAACACCGTGAGTGCGAGCGGTCGGCGCGGAGTCTGCTGTTGCTGCTGCGCCTTTCGGCCCATGCTGTGTCGACCAGCTGAGCCTGCGGCTTGAGCGCGACTGCGAGTGAGTGAGTGCACGAGCTGATCGACGTGTGCAGATGCACGACTGTCTGTTGCTGCTGATGGATGCGATGTAATGGTGCGGTACCAACGTTGTACTGACTTTCACGGCTGTGTGATTGGCATGCAACTCAGAATGTAGACTCATGGATACACTATATTGCAATTTGTATGCATACATTTATTGATTATTCGCTTTATAGTAGTAGCTAGTGGACTGGGATGCATCGACCTGAAGAGGTCTTGCATGGTCAAGAGTAGCTTCAAGACGACTCGAGCGCTCAACCAATCTCAGAGCGACCGACTGACAGACACACCTGTGCGAGCGAGCTCGATTCGTCTTCCGTATGACGGTGTGCGAGATCCTTTCCTTCTTGTGCAGGGTCCAAGCGTCCATACTCTCGAAGGCGTCGAGCGTGTCCTGGTCCCGTCAGATGCCTCAGACGACCTACAGAGGTCGCAGTAGATGGCGATCGGGAGGCTCGGAGCAACCAACGCAGACATCAATATAGGTCCAGCTTATCCAAACACCAAACCACGAGTCCTGACGACCAGTCCTTGAAACGCGGCTACAAACAAACAACCTACGACACTACACTAGCACTTGCGTCTTGCACGATCTCCTCGAGCTTGTGCACAACAAACGCCATACTCACGCGCTCACTCGGCTCGGTCTTGGTCATCAGCTCGATCAAGTTGCGCTGCTTCGGCGTCACCGAGGCTGGCAGAGGTGGCGACATGCCGCGTCGGAGCCAGAAACGCACTTGACCTGCTTGCACTGGATTCGGTGTCCACGGCGGCTCGCCACTCACGGCTTCGATGATGCACATCGCGAACGAGTACACGTCGGACGCGCGTGACGGTCGACCGCCACTCAAGTACTCGGGCGAGCGCCAGTTCACGGCGCCGATCTTGTTGCTGGCAATCTGGACCTCGGCTTCGCCCAGCAGACAGCTCAGCCCAAAGTCGATGAGCTTCGCCTTGTGGTCGAGACCGACCATGATGTTGTCGCACTTGAGGTCGTTGTGCGCGACGTTCATGCTGTGGAGGTACTGCAGTCCGAGCGCGGCTTCGTGGAGCTTCTGCCACGTGAGGTGGTCGCTGGTGGCAGGTGCTTGCTCTTGGTCAGGCTCTTGACCAGGCTCTTGTGCTTGCTGACTTTGGCCTTGCTGCTGCTCCTGCCCTCGCTTCATCTTCATCTTCTTGAGGTACGCTCGCAGCTCGCCGTTCCCAGCAAACTCGCACACAAAGTACCGCTTGTCGACGTGACTCGCGCCAAAGAGCTTGAGCACGTGCGGGTGGTTCAGCCGGTGCCACACGCGCACTTCGTGCAGCAGCAAGTCGGTCGAGATCGTCTCGATGTCTTCTTCGTAGCCCATGAACTTGACCACGACCGGCGTGCCGCGCCAGCTGCCTTGATACACAGCGCCGAACGCGCCTTGGCCGATCTGGTCCGACTCGCTGAACGTCAGCTCTTTGAGCGACAGGTACCACGACGGTCGCTTGGGTGGCGTTGTAGGCTGCTGGAGAGGCGTGGTTCGCTCGAGCTGGTCTTGTTGTTTGGTAAGCCGGTGCCGACTTGCGATACGCAAGTCGCTTCGCTTTGGTTCAAGCGGTACAATTGGAGCGAATGGAGTCGTCGCTGCGGGCGGTTTGGGCGATACAGATGGAGTCGGTGCTGCTGTAGTCGGGGTCGATACACCTCTGAGGAGGCCATCGCATGTCCACTGCTCGTAGATCGCCGGTGGCGTGTCGAGATGGTTCAGTGTGATCGCATCGGACGGACTGTCGCTTGGCTTGTTCGTGCCGGTGGCGTTGGTTGTAGTGGTCATGACGTCTTCTTCATCGACTGGCACTCGGACGTCCGAGAGATCCACTGGGTTGAGGATCGACGCTGCTGCTTCGTGGCGCCATCGTCGAATCGCGTCACTCGCTTCCACGTCGAGCATGTCGAGCAGCTGATCCAGCTCACAGTACACCAAGTGGTGCGACTCGGCCACCTTGCGACTCCGCATCTGCTGATACACCGACTTCTTGTTCCAATGTGGCGCCACATATCGCTGCAGTCGCGCCACGGCGGCGCAGAACGCCACGACTTCGGCATTAAGTGGCGTCTTCTCTCGCTCCAGGAGCAGATCAAAGACAAATGCGAGCGCTGGCAGCACGCTCTCAAGCATCCACTGCGAGCCTGGGAGGTCTTTACATCGCGACTTGATGCGAGCAAGCGCGTCTGGGATCGAAAGGCCGAATTCTGGGAACACGTACTCGTCCAGACGCTGGGGCTGGATCTGCAAGGACAGATGAGCAGCAGAACAACGAGTGCCATGAGCAGTGTGAGGATGCAAACTCATCAGCGTTGGCACTGCACGTACCATCAGATTGGTGCCGCCAGCATTGATTCCCTTGACGGCTTCGACGCCTCTCGAATGTTGCTCGATCTCGAAAGCAAACTCCTGGAAGCGACGCACGACAGACGCGATTTCCATGCGCTGGCTTGGATCACGAACACACATCTGTGCGATCAACTCGTACGATCGCTCGCCCAGGCTCGGAGGACGCGCTGGAGGTTCTCCATGGTGGAATTGTCGAGCGTCCTCGTCGGTCAGCTCGCCCGTCACAGCAGCCCAGATGCAGAGCCCAAACGAGTAGATGTCGACTTGCGAAGAGCCCGCAGAGAAGCCGTAAGATTGCTCTGGAGCCTTCCAGGTGTACCAGTCGCGTGAAGTAAGCCAACCATCGCCACCGACCTTGTTGAGCTTCACGACGCCATTCGACCCGATGACGATCGTCTCGTTGCAGAGAAAGCCGTGCGCGACGCCTCGATCGTGCAGGTACTGCAGTCCGAGTGCGGCTTGGTACAAGTATTGCCACACTAGCTGCCGGCTCGACTCGTCGTGCAGGAACTCGAGTAGTAGTTGTGCATCTGACACTGCCTCGTAGACAAAGACTGGAGTGGTGCCGATGTGGCATGCGCCATAGAGCTTGACGACGTTCGGGTGACTCAGTGAGTGCCACTGCTCGGCCGTCTTCGCGAACTTGTCCAAGTTCATAATGCTTGTCTCGATCATCACGCTTGTGCCTCGCCACTTGCCAGCGTAGCGCTCGGAGAAGCCCTTGTTCTCGTTGACAAGATTCCAGCCGTGGTACTCCAAGTCGTCCGGCGAGATGAACCAAGTTGGGACGTCTGGCACGGCCTTCATCTTGCATATGCGAAGAAAGCGCTGGAGCACCGATTGGATGATCGTTTCTGCTCGCTGGTTCCGCTCGCGCTGCCGCATCATGAGCTCGTACTGGAGCAGCACAGCCATCTCGCGCTGCTTGGTGTTGTCTTCACCGCATCCATCCATCAAAGCGTCGTCGCCGGAGCTCAAAGCGCGCTCGAAGCACTGCAGGAGCTCTTTTTCGTTGTCGTCGCGCTGCTGCTGTTGCCTGTTGTTCACAGACGCCTCGTTCTGGACCAACTCGTACATCGCTGCAAAGTGCTTCAGCTCATCGTGAATGGCGTGAACGTGCTGCAGGATCACTCGACTTGCCACGAAGCGCATAAGAGCTGTCGCCTTCTTCTCGATGTCAAACAACAGACGGCAGGCGCGAAACAGGATGCTCGCGAACGTCACGAGCGTGTCTTGACCCAGTGCCGTCGGCGGTGGCGTCTCTGCCACTAGGGAGCCTTGCTGACGCTGCTGACATTGCTGGAGCTGAGTGTACACATCTTGCAGTCGCGTGAGCATGCGCGAGCACACTTCTTCAAACTCGAATGTGGCAGTCACACACATCGTCGCCATCGTCGCCAACGAGCCTGGAAGCAGTGGGTACTCGTCGTCTCGAGCGTCGTCGACACAAAGGATGCCGTTGCCGCCTCGAGCGATCAGCTGCTGCACAGCTGGAAAGCAGTCGGCTCGAGCGATGGAGATCAGCGGCGTCTCGCCGTCGACGTTGCTCCGGACGTTCACTGGCGCGCCGGCGTCAACGAGAACTTGGAAGACCTTCATGTGGCCGTTGCGACCCGCGAGCGTGAGTGGCGTCTCGGACTCGCGCGGTGACGCTGGACTGGCATGTGCCTTGACATGGACGCTGGCGCCGCGCTTGATCAAGTACGTCACGACGTTGAGGTGTCCGTACTCGGCGGCGTAGAACATCGCGGTGCGACTGTCTGGCGTCGCGCACTCGATGTTGACGTCCTTGGCCACGAGCTTCTCGACGCGGTAGAGGTCGCCCACGACTGCAGCAGCAAAGAGAGCGATTTCATCGCCGGAGGGTCCGCTAGACTAGTCAACCTTCGCATAGCGTAGCAGAACATTGACAACTTCCTTGTGCTTGGTCTCAGCTGCACGGTGCAGTGCTGTCTCGCCGTACATGTCCTTGGCGTTCACGTCTGCTCCCAGTCGAACCAGCTCCTTCGCGACGTTGACATGATCCGAGTCTGCTGCACGATGCAGTGCTGTCTCGCCGTAGTCGTCCTTGGCGCTCACGTCTGCTCCAAGTCGAACCAGCTCCTTCACGACGTTGACATGACCCGAGTCTGCTGCACGATGCAGTGCTGTCTTGCTGTGCTTGTCCTTGGCGTTCACGTCTGCTCCCAGTCGAACCAGCTCCTTCGCGACGTTGACATGATCCGAGTCTGCTGCACGATGCAGTGCTGTCTCGCCGTAGTCGTCCTTGGCGCTCACGTCTGCTCCAAGTCGAACCAGCTCCTTCACGACGTTGACATGATCCGAGTCTGCTGCATGATGCAGTGCTGTCTCGCCGTAGTCGTCCTTGGCGCTCACGTCTGCTCCAAGTCGAACCAGCTCCTTCACGACGTTGACATGATCCGAGTCTGCTGCACGATGCAGTGCTGTCTTGCTGTGCTTGTCCTTGGCGCTCACGTCTGCTCCAAGTCGAACCAGCTCCTTCACGACGTTGACATGATCCGAGTCTGCTGCATGATGCAGTGCTGTCTCGCCGTAGTCGTCCTTGGCGCTCACGTCTGCTCCAAGTCGAACCAGCTCCTTCACGACGTTGACATGATCCGAGTCTGCTGCATGATGCAGTGCTGTCTCGCCGTAGTCGTCCTTGGCGCTCACGTCTGCTCCAAGTCGAACCAGCTCCTTCACGACGTTGACATGACCCGAGTCTGCTGCATGATGCAGTGCTGTCTCGCCGTAGTCGTCCTTGGCGCTCACGTCTGCTCCAAGTCGAACCAGCTCCTTCACGACGTTGACATGATCCGAGTCTGCTGCACGATGCAGTGCTGTCTTGCTGTGCTTGTCCTTGGCGCTCACGTCTGCTCCAAGTCGAACCAGCTCCTTCACGACGTTGACATGATCCGAGTCTGCTGCATGATGCAGTGCTGTCTCGCCGTACTTGTCCTTGGCGTTCACGTCTGCTCCCAGTCGAACCAGCTCCTTCACGACGTTGACATGATCCGAGTCTGCTGCATGATGCAGTGCTGTCTCGCCGTAGTCGTCCTTGGCGCTCACGCCTGCTCCAAGTCGAACCAGCTCCTTCACGACGTTGACATGATCCGAGTCTGCTGCACGATGCAGTGCTGTCTTGCTGTGCTTGTCCTTGGCGCTCACGTCTGCTCCAAGTCGAACCAGCTCCTTCACGACGTTGACATGATCCGAGTCTGCTGCACGATGCAGTGCTGTCTTGCTGTGCTTGTCCTTGGCGCTCACGTCTGCTCCAAGTCGAACCAGCTCCTTCACGACGTTGACATGACCCGAGTCTGCTGCACGATGCAGTGCTGTCTTGCTGTGCTTGTCCTTGGCGCTCACGTCTGCTCCAAGTCGAACCAGCTCCTTCGCGACGTTGACATGACCCGAGTCTGCTGCACGATGCAGTGCTGTCTTGCCGTACATGTCCTTGGCGCTCACGTCTGCTCCAAGTCGAACCAGCTCCTTCGCGACGTTGACATGATCCGAGTCTGCTGCATGATGCAGTGCTGTCTCGCCGTAGTCGTCCTTGGCGCTCACGTCTGCTCCAAGTCGAACCAGCTCCTTCACGACGTTGACATGATCCGAGTCTGCTGCATGATGCAGTGCTGTCTCGCCGTAGTCGTCCTTGGCGCTCACGCCTGCTCCAAGTCGAACCAGCTCCTTCACGACGTTGACATGATCCGAGTCTGCTGCACGATGCAGTGCTGTCTTGCTGTGCTTGTCCTTGGCGCTCACGTCTGCTCCAAGTCGAACCAGCTCCTTCGCGACGTTGACATGACCCGAGTCTGCTGCATGATGCAGTGCTGTCTCGCCGTAGTCGTCCTTGGCGCTCACGTCTGCTCCAAGTCGAACCAGCTCCTTCACGACGTTGACATGATCCGAGTCTGCTGCACGATGCAGTGCTGTCTTGCTGTGCTTGTCCTTGGCGCTCACGTCTGCTCCAAGTCGAACCAGCTCCTTCACGACGTTGACATGATCCGAGTCTGCTGCATGATGCAGTGCTGTCTCGCCGTAGTCGTCCTTGGCGCTCACGTCTGCTCCAAGTCGAACCAGCTCCTTCACGACGTTGACATGATCCGAGTCTGCTGCATGATGCAGTGCTGTCTCGCCGTAGTCGTCCTTGGCGCTCACGCCTGCTCCAAGTCGAACCAGCTCCTTCGCGACGTTGACATGATCCGAGTCTGCTGCACGATGCAGTGCTGTCTTGCTGTGCTTGTCCTTGGCGCTCACGTCTGCTCCAAGTCGAACCAGCTCCTTCACGACGTTGACATGATCCGAGTCTGCTGCACGATGCAGTGCTGTCTTGCTGTGCTTGTCCTTGGCGCTCACGTCTGCTCCAAGTCGAACCAGCTCCTTCACGACGTTGACATGATCCGAGTCTGCTGCATGATGCAGTGCTGTCTCGCCGTAGTCGTCCTTGGCGCTCACGTCTGCTCCAAGTCGAACCAGCTCCTTCACGACGTTGACATGACCCGAGTCTGCTGCATGATGCAGTGCTGTCTTGCCGTACATGTCCTTGGCGCTCACGTCTGCTCCAAGTCGAACCAGCTCCTTCGCGACGTTGACATGATCCGAGTCTGCTGCACGATGCAGTGCTGTCTTGCTGTGCTTGTCCTTGGCGCTCACGTCTGCTCCCAGTCGAACCAGCTCCTTCGCGACGTTGACATGATCCGAGTCTGCTGCATGATGCAGTGCTGTCTCGCCGTAGTCGTCCTTGGCGCTCACGTCTGCTCCAAGTCGAACCAGCTCCTTCACGACGTTGACATGACCCGAGTCTGCTGCATGATGCAGTGCTGTCTTGCCGTACATGTCCTTGGCGCTCACGTCTGCTCCAAGTCGAACCAGCTCCTTCGCGACGTTGACATGATCCGAGTCTGCTGCACGATGCAGTGCTGTCTTGCTGTGCTTGTCCTTGGCGCTCACGTCTGCTCCCAGTCGAACCAGCTCCTTCGCGACGTTGACATGACCCGAGTCTGCTGCACGATGCAGTGCTGTCTTGCTGTGCTTGTCCTTGGCGCTCACGTCTGCTCCAAGTCGAACCAGCTCCTTCGCGACGTTGACATGACCCGAGTCTGCTGCACGATGCAGTGCTGTCTTGCTGTGCTTGTCCTTGGCGCTCACGTCTGCTCCAAGTCGAACCAGCTCCTTCGCGACGTTGACATGACCCGAGTCTGCTGCACGATGCAGTGCTGTCTTGCTGTGCTTGTCCTTGGCGCTCACGTCTGCTCCAAGTCGAACCAGCTCCTTCGCGACGTTGACATGACCCGAGTCTGCTGCATGATGCAGTGCTGTCTTGCTGTGCTTGTCCTTGGCGTTCACGTCTGCTCCAAGTCGAACCAGCTCCTTCACGACGTTGACATGATCCGAGTCTGCTGCTTGATGCAGTGCTGTCTCGCCGTCCATGCCCTTGGCGTTCACGTCTGCTCCAAGTCGAACCAGCTCCTTCGCGACGTTGACATGACCCGAGTCTGCTGCATGATGCAGTGCTGTCCTGCTGAACATGCCCTTGGCGTTCACGTCTGCTCCCAGTTGAACCAGCAACTTTGTGACGTTGTGGGAACCCCACTGAGCTGCCAGGCGTAGAGCCACTGATGCGGTGAACGAGTGTCTGTTCACTTGCAGAGCAACGGCGTTTGGTGCCGCGTTTGCTCTTGTGCGAACCGTGCGCTTCTCGTCCCAGTGCGATCTCTTCCAAGCGCTCGGGTGTTGAGACCTTGAGTCTGCGTGAGAGCTATCATTGCGAGTCTTATGGTCAGCACAATGCGAGAGCAGCACCGCGCTTGCAAAGCAAGCTAGACAGCAACTCATGCATGACGTACCAAAGAAGAGGGGGTGCTACTTGCGAGCGATCGATTGGTAGCTGAGTGTGTGCGAGCCGATCTCTCTGTGGTTGATCAAACTCTCTTGAGACGAGCGTCGGCAGTGACCAATGTGTTTGCGTCTGCTGCACCTGCTGGTGAGTTGGCTGTCGCTGCTACTCCTGCACTCGCGCTACGGCAGTGGCACTCGCTCGCGTCGCTGTCGCCCGTGCTCTCGTTCTCGCTCGCTCTCGTTCTCTCTCTCTTGTGTGTGGAGCTTGTGTCTTGGATTGAACCCAGTGAGCTCAAGTCATGTGCCAAAAGTCATTGCTGCAATCACAGCGTGAAGTGGCAATTGATGTGCGAGCAGCAAGCGAGGAATCTGCCCACGTTATTGCTGGCTGTGATTCGCACTCACACACTCAGCTCATGTCTTCTTGATACGGATCTTGAAAATCACACACAATGCTGGACAAGCCGACCACTCGACGACGATGACAACAGCAGCAACAGGAGCAGCAGCGACCTCATGCCAGTGCTTCAGACGACAGTGTGCTCCATCGATGTGCATCGCAGCTCGCTCTTCGACATAGTGACTCGCAGCATATCCTCATTGCAGTCGAGTGCACGACTCGCACTTGAGCAGCTTCAGTGCACTCCACACATCATGAGCAACAATCGAAACTCAACGACCGACATAGCCACACATTCGACATCCAAGGCATTGAGTCCCAATGACCCGCACTGTGTTTGAGCTGTTGCCTGCTGACCAACCGCCGCGACACACACGCGACGACAACCACACATGCAACAGCAGCAGCAAGCAGCGCCAGAAGCAGCAAGGAGCCACAGCAGGGATGCCACTGAGTGCGGCACTGATGGATGTCGACAGTCGCTGCTAAGCCCAAGCGCGACAAGCGCAAGCTCGTGCTCGCAGCTTTGGCATTTGCACTCGTGCTCAAGCTTGTGGTGCTTGACTGGGGACGCCACGTCGTGCACGAGCTCTTCTACGCGCGATATGTGAACAGCAAGCGCTGCGAGCACATCTACCGCGGCCACGTCGAAGGCAACTTCTACAACCCAGACGACTGCTTCTCGCGCGCCGACATCCAGCAGATCATCATCCTCGGTCTCGACTGGCCTCTTCACGACGTCTTTGCGCGCAATGATCTGCCGTACTGGCTCGACAGCGACTTGCTCCTCGGCGCGTACCGCGACAAGACGGTCATTCCACACGACTACGACGCTGATGTCGGCATTGACGAAGCGACGTACCATCGTCTGCGCGACACGAACACGACGCTCGACTTTCCGAGCGTGTACGAGCTCCAGGTGTTTGAGGCCAAGTACCTCAAGCGCGGGAACCGCGACGCAGGCATCCCGAGTCGCCTCGTGCACACGCGCTCGGGGATGTACATTGACATCTTTGTGTTCCTCGAGTCGCGCACGCCGACGACCGATCGCCACGCGCCAATGTTCGGCCCGGTCCCGTCCGGCTGCTTTGGTGACTGCAAGTATTGTCCGAAGGTCGCTCCTGGCGCCTGGGAGTTCAAGATCCCAAAGCACTGGGTCTACCCGCTCATGCCCTGCTGGTTCGGCGGTCGCTTAGTCAACTGTCCATCGCAGCCAGAGAAGTACCTCGAGCACCTCTTTGGTCCGGACTACATGACGCCCAAGGTCGAGTGAGTGTCGTCATGCGTGAGAGAGAGTTCGTGAGGTCGAGATCTAGGACTACAGCAGCAGCGCGTAGATGCATAGGAATTGTCAAGAGCCCATTCATTGCTCGCCACTTTGTCAGACACCTTGTTCGCTTTGCTCTTGTGATCCAGCAACATGAGAGCTCTTGATTGAGATAGGATCCATCCACACACACATACTCCACATTCATCCAGGATGTGGTCTCGGAACGCCATTGTTCAGACTGAGTCTCGCTGTGACTTGCCATGCAAACGACAACATTCACATTGGACTGGACTCGTGATCTGGAGATCTCGAGATCTCGAGAAGAGCTCGAGAGTCTGGGGGGGGGGGGTAAAGAGCCTAACTTGTTGTTAAGGCTGAACTTCTCTCCTGCCAGAGGGAACTACTCAGCACACTAGTGTTGTCTAGACAACAGTTGTGTTAGTCTTTGGCCCGTTGTGCGAGGTGTGAGAGGTGGGATTGCAAGGATGGAGGAGACTCGAACGAGGTCGTCCCGCAACGCTGTGTCTTCGTTGGAGATAGCAGTCCGGATAGTGTGGCGGACGTGCAAGCGGCGGCGGCTGTAAATGATCGGGGTCGATGCATTTCTTGAGAGCGTCCGCGTGATCGCGTAGCCGAATGATGTTGACGTCGCCTCCGGTTTCGTGTCTGTAGAATGGATGGCGGGTTCTTGGCGCCGCTCGCGTGGCTGCGAGCGCGAAGCCGATGACTTTCGACGGGATGCGTGGGAACGAGTTGCGCTTGAGCGGTGTCACTGCATGCCACGGCAGGAGTGGCGAGAGTGGTGTGTGGCTGTCTCCAAACAGGGACGAGTCGATACCACTTGGAAGCAGGCGTGTGAACACTTGTGTCAGAGGCTCATACAAGAACACGACGTTGCGCTCTTGCGGCTCCTGTATCTTGCCCGTGCAGTACACAGTCGCCGCGAACTCATCCAGCGATCGCCAGCGTCGGTCGTACGTGAGGAAGTCTTGGAGGGATGAGATGCCGCTGCTTGCAAGCGCTTGTCGGACGCTTGGGTTCGTTGACATCCACAGCGGTCGATGCGTTGAGCTTGCTGTCTGGTAGTGCCAGTGCGGGTACTTGTTGCACCAGATCGGCGCTGTCAGGTACACTCGTTGACGGTCACTCGGCGGGAGTGTCTCGACACTCAGGCACTTAGTCCACGAGTGCCATGAGGTCACGACGTCACACCACCACGGCGACACATGGTGGATGCGCCGCACGGACTCCCACGAACCAAACGGCATCCACAGGAAGTCGAGCAGACCGCCGATTGCGTCTGACAGCGGGTGAAGAGACTGGAGGAGCTTAAGAGGGATTGAGTGCCAGCCGAATGTTGATGTTTGGTGCTGACCAGCGAGAACGAGCTGCAGGAGGTCGATGCACTGTCTGTGCAAAAACTGCTCCACGTTCGGTAGCTTGAGGGTCACGCGTCCTGATGTGCGGTAGAACCATTCTGAGGCGATCATCAGCGGCCCAGCGCTCGCCTCAGTCCGCGCTCGGACGATGTAGTTGTTCAGCGCGCGCTGCCAACTCGCTATCGTGGTCTTCGGGATACTCGTCACCGCCGAGCAGTACCAGAGTTGAGCTGCCATGGGTGCTGACGCAACAATGGTCCGCCCGTGTAGCGTCTTCGCGCGCCACTTCCAGATGGAGAACTGCGAGAAGAACTTTGCGTTGACCGCGGCGATTCGGTCGTTGTGGAACACGTTCTGACCGACTGGGAGACCGAGAAAGCGCGCTCGATCATCGTGTCCGAGGATTGTTAGGCGAGTCGCGGGTGTACTATTTGATGTCTGTTGAGCGGCAGGATCTTGGTCTTGGCGAGGTTTAGTCTTGCACCGGACGCTGCACAGTACTTCTGCACTATGTCGAGCTGCATCTCAGCGTGCGCGACAGAGTTTGTGATCAACGTCGCGTCATCTGCGAAGTACATGCCCGTTGCGGGAGGCAGCGCTGGGAGCTTGAGGCCCATCTCAGGGCTGTGGCGGATTGCGCAGCACAGTGGCTCGATCGCCAGGAGGAACAGCAATTGCGATAGTGGATCACCTTGCTTGACGCCTCTTGACGGCTTGATCGCGGCGAGCACATGCCCGTTGATGTTCAGCTGGACTTCGGACGCCGTGTACATGAGCTGCACCATGCTGATGAAGCGGTCACCCATGCCGAATCGGCGCATGACCGCCCAGAGGTACGACCAAGAGACACGGTCATACGCCTTCTCGAAGTCAATCAGCACTGCGTACGCTTCATTGCCGAGTCGTGTGCACTCGTCTTGTAGGTCGTACAGCGTGACGGGCGGATGTTGGATGTGTCTTCCTTCCTTTCACAAAGCCGGCTTGGTCTTGGTGGATCAGCCCGGCGATCACCGGCCGCAGTCGGTTCGTGAGTACCCGCGCTAGGAACTTGACGTCGACAGGAATGAAGCAGATTGGGCGGAAGTTGCTCGGTTCCACACGGTCGCCCTTTTTGAAGAGCAGACTGATGATCGAGCGTCGCTGGTCTGTGGACAGCATGCCGTGGCGCGAGGCGTCTTCGAACACGACCACCAGGATCCGAGCAAACAGCTCTGGCTCAAGTTGGTAGATCTTCGCAGGCAGGCTGTCGAGACCCGGCGCCTTGTACGGCGACATGCTCTTGATCGCTCGGACGAACTCGTCGACCGTGAAGTTCGTATCGAGGCTGGAGCGGTCAACAACTGACACGCGTGCCGAGACGTGATTGAGGAGCTCTAATTGTGCTTGTTGTTGCTCACCGTCTCCCGAGGACTGGTCGGTGTCACTGTCGTGCCGGAACACGCCAGCCCAATACTTCCAGTGGTGGTAGTGGACGCGCCACGGCGCCGTGACGACGGCGTCGTCGACTCGCACAGCGTTGATTGGAGCGCGGTTGAGAGAGTTTGTTGGCGGGCGTAAGAAGTATGCCGTGTACGCTTCGTTCTCGGCCAGATCGCGTCCGAAGAAGAGTTCAGCCTGGACCTTCACGTGGTCTGCTCGAGCGGCTTCGAGCTCTGACGCCGCTTGCTCGATCGCACTTTCGTCGGCGTCTGTAGCGCTGCACAGGGTCACCAAGAGCTGCTCGTAGGCGCGGACACGCTCTTGTGTTGGCTGGTTGATCGACCGCTGGCGTTGCATTAAACCTGAGCGCAGAGCTCGTCTCGCTCGTTGCCAAGCGATGCTGGGGCTGCGCGCGCTCGCGATGCTGCGCTCGTGTGTTCGATCAAACGCCACGATCCAGTCTTGCGTCTCGGCGTCTTCTAGGATCCATTTTGCCGCACGCCATAGACTGGGTCTTTCATCACAGAACACAGTTTGGAGCGTCAAAGTAGGGAGCAGGTGGTCGCTCACTGCGGCGCCTCGGATGCACGAGTCGAGGTGGTCCGCCGCATAGAAGTACTGCTCTTGGAGCGATTGGGATACGAGAACGTAGTCGAGGCGATTCACTCGCCATGGGCCAGTGTGTTGAGATGTGGAGACGGCGCGAGAGCGTACAGGCGACTTGATGTGCGTGTGTGTGGTCCCCCGCAGGGGACCTGAGCGGAACTTGGTATATTGGGGAGTGAGATCCAACAGATCTCACTGTGCTAGCCTAGTGCCGTCTCACTACGGCTACAACTTCCTTCTAGAACATCGCTGTGTTCTAGAACTCGCTATCTTCTAGAACACAAACTGAAGACTATGGCGTCGCACCGAACGTGCTCTGCTAAGTACGACAGACGTACTTCCAACACAGTGTACACTGACTCGTTCGGGTTGTGGATGCGCCACGCATCGACGGCTTCGAGGTCCCACATCCACTGGAGAGCAGCGTGGTGGCTTGGTCTGTGGATCGACACTGGGTTTCGTGCGTCGAGGTCGGGAGTAATTGGCGTGTTGAGGTCGCCGCATATGATGTGGACGTCGTCAGACGCAAACGAACGAGGACGAGAGTCAAAGAACTGTGCTCGTGCGTGAGGATCGACAGGTGCGTACACGTTGTGTATGTACACAGCCGTCTCTCCCCACTGCAGGCGGACGACGAGGTAGCGGTCTTGGACATCGAGCTCAGCGGCGTGGGCCGCCGAGGAGGCCCCGTGGAGGTCAGCGTGTAGGATTGTACATACGCCGCCATGTTTGCCCTGGACTCGAGTCGTGCTGATCGACCCCGAGTCGTTAACAAAGACTGAGTTCGTGAACTTCGAGCTCGCTTGTGCGCAAAACTTGTCAAACGCGTGACGCGACGGGAACGAGGACTCTTGTAGGCAGGTGATGTGGTGGTGCTTGATGAAGTTGGAGATGCAGGCGCGGTTGCGGCGGTGGTCGCCGTTCCGATTGCACGAGAGCACTTTCAGTCGGTGCATCTGTGTGTTCGCGATTGTAACGTCTGTGGCGACTTTACCATTGTGTTAGTGCCGTGACGACACGGACTCCCAGGCGTTCTCAAGCGCCGTGACTTCCAGCGCGAGGTTGCTCGTGAGGAGCTGCTCCGATTTGTCCTCGTTTTTGGCGCTATCGAGTACGTTCTGAAGCTCGTCAAGCCCGTCATCCAGCTTCAACACCGTCTCAATCACGTGTCTGCCAAACGGTGTTGCTACCAGCGCGAGTAACGTTGCCGGGTGAAGGAAGCGGTGGCCGATTGCCGGTAGCCAGTGAACTTGCACTCCGGCGATGATCATCAGCAGTTGGACGCACGATTCAATGACTGGAGCCATGGCGCGCAATAGGAGATCAAAGAGCGCCAAGCCGCGATTCAAACTGACGATCTCGCGGACTGTGCTTGGTTCGGACTGTGCGTTGTGGAGCCATTCGTTGACGGTGTTGCGGGGGTAACAGTGACGCCGTCGGGAAGCAACGACTGCAGCCGTTGTGCGTATGGCACGCCATGAGTCACCTCGGACGACGCGAGCGCCTGTGCACACATGTGCATGTTCGTGATCTCCGTCAACATCGCGTCTTGACTGACGATGTAGCTGAGCAGCGTCATTGTGGACGCGACCGGCTTGGAGCGCACAGTAGCGGCGATCACGTCGTAGTCCGGATTCTTGCGCATCTGCGCGTTGACTCCGCCAACTTCGGGAACCTCTTGGCGCACTTGGCGGTTCAGATCTTGGTCGGTGATCACAGGAAGAGAAGCGAGCAGTTCGTCGATCTGCTGGATCGTCATCTCCTGCAGCGTGACCTGGCCGAGTGCGTTCCGCGTAGTGAAGCTGCTGCAGGGGTTCGAGAGCGTTTCTGGAGGTGCGCGATCGTTTGGCATCGCTTGGTAGACTTGCGCAGTTGTTGCTGAGTCTTTCGCGGGGTTCCAAGAGTAAACGTCAGCGAGGATGTCCATCGAGTTGAGCACAGCAAACCGATTCTCGGTCGCCCACTTGATTCGCGTCGCTGGCAGATCGCGAAGCCGCGTGCTCATTCGCGAAGAGGACTTCACGGTTTGCCAATCGTGCGCAGTGGTGAGCACAACTGATGAAGTTGTTGTTGCTTGTTCTTGTTGAATTGGAAAGTGAGTGACAGACAAAGCTACTCGCATGCCCCTGCTGCTCCTACTACTGCGCCTACTACTACTCCTACTGCTGATCCTACTGCTCCTACTACTTGCACTGCTGCTACTACTCTTCTGACTGCTACTTCTGCTACTTCTGTCACTCTTGCTACTTGTGCTCGCTCTGCCGCGACTCACTGCTTGCTCTGCCGCGACTCGTGTTCGCTCTGCCACGACTCACTGCTCGTTCCTGCGACTCGACTCTGTTGTCACGGCTGTGCCGCTCCATCTCTGCCGTCGAGCGACGACTGCGAGAAGAACCACGGCGCACGCAACTGCAACAACAACAAACTCGGCAGCAGACGCAGTGCTGCGCGCGAGGTCCAGTGCAGTCATTGGCGCCTCTGGCATCGGCGCGTCACCGTCAAATCCGTCGCCTGACTGGTTCGCGTGCTCGTCCGTACAGTCTTCTTCGCCAGAGCCGCATTCTCCAAGAACCAGGCAATGCGGAGACTGCGATCGGAGGCTGGCTGCTGATCTGCTTCCCTTGCAGTTCACCATGAAGAGCTTGCCGTCCACGACGACCTGGTCCATCGGTTGGCCGTTCACAATTGCTTGCGAAGGCGTCGACATGTCCATCGTGTAGACGCGGAGCATCGGAGACGTGGTCTTCCCAATACGTCCACGGAGCTTCCTCGTGCAGGCAATGACGTCGAAGCTCGACTCGTCGAGAAGCGCAAGCAGTGCTTCAAGGTTATCGTTGACTGAGAAGTTCACCGCATCAAAGAAGAAGCGGCCGTCGAGTGGGTCGCTGCTCTTGAACGAGTATGCCGATCCACACAGCTTGAGCTTGAGCCGGCAGAGCTCGAGAGTCTGGACCATCGCGACTCAGTGTCTTTGCCTGTGAATTGGTTGTCACCTTGGAGCGCTGTTCACATAGCGTGTGTGTGCGCCGCCCACAGGCGCTTCACGCGTCGATGGAACACACTGTCGTCTGGAGCTTTGACATGCAGATCTACTTGCTGTTGTCAAGCGACAGACTTGCATTGTGTTGTGTGAGTGCTGTGTGAGTGCTGTGTGAGTCTCATCATCTGGCTGAGTCAATGTGAGAATCGTAAACAGCAACAATATGCATACATTCCTCATGCAAGGTTTTTCACAATTGATTGCCACTTCAAGCTCTTGTTGAGGCAATCAATCTGGCATTTCTTCCGTTGGGTTCACTCACAATCAAAACATGAGAACAAGACCAACAACAAGCTCAGGAAGCGCATGCGAGCGCAGGGAAAGTTGGATCAACGACAACCTCGCACATCTACATGATCGATATCGACACCATGCACTAGTCCAGAGTCATCACAGAAGCTCACTGAGAAAGGTGCAGCATGCAGGAACACATCTGCGGACTAGTAGCTTTAGTGTCATTGCACAATACACCAGCTCTATAACACGTCGGTCTCGAGTCTGCACTACACGCGAAGCCTCGCAGTTCCTACTGGGAAGAGCAAGCAAGTGCAGGCGAGCACGATTCACATTGGACTGGACTCGTGATCTGAAGATCTCGAGAAGAGCTCGAGAGTCAGTGTATATTTCCAGCAAGCATGATGAAGCATGGAGCAGTCGCCGAGCCACGCGTTGACGACGAGCACGAGATGGAGCGGCAAAATGTAATCCTCGTCGACCCAAAGGCGCGCTTGATGAAGCAGTGCGAGCTGGCAACGTGGCGGACGTCGAGTTCTTGGTCTAGCACGGCGAGTCAATGACCGACGCTCTACACTTGGCTGCGCAGTGTGGCCAAGTCGGTGTCGTCACAGCGATGATCCGACTTGGAGCAGACGTGAGCGCCAAGGACGACTACGGCGAGACAGCACTGCATCGTGCAGCAGACTCGGATCATGTCAACGTCGCGAAGGAGCTGGTTCGACTTGGAGCAGACGTGAACGCCAAGGGCAAGTACGGCGAGACAGCACTGCACCGTGCAGCTGAGACCAAGCACAAGGAAGTTGTCAATGTTCTGCTACGCTATGCGAAGGTTGACTAGTCTAGCGGACCCTCCGGCGATGAAATCGCTCTCTTTGCTGCTGCAGTCGTGGGCGACCTCTACCGCGTCGAGAAGCTCGTGGCCAAGGACGTCAACATCGAGTGCGCGACGCCAGACAGTCGCACCGCGATGTTCTACGCCGCCGAGTACGGACACCTCAACGTCGTGACGTACTTGATCAAGCGCGGCGCCAGCGTCCATGTCAAGGCACATGCCAGTCCAGCGTCACCGCGCGAGTCCGAGACGCCACTCACGCTCGCGGGTCGCAACGGTCACATGAAGGTCTTCCAAGCTCTCGTTGACGCCGGCGCGCCAGTCAACGTCCGGAGCAACGTCGACGGCGAGACACCACTGATCTCCATCGCTCGAGCCGACTGCTTTCCAGCTGTGCAGCAGCTGATCGCTCGAGGCGGCAACGGCGTTCTTTGTGTCGACGACGCTCAAGACGACGAGTCCCCGCTACTTCCTGGCTCCTTGGCGACGATGAAGACGATGTGTGTGACTGCCACATTCGAGTTTGAAGAAGTGTGCTCACGCATGCTCACGCGACTGCAAGATGTGTACACTCAGCTCCAGCAATGTCAGCAGCGTCAACAAGGCTCCCTAGTGGCAGAGACGCCACCGCCGACGGCACTGGGTCAAGACACGCTCGTGACGTTCGCGAGCATCCTGTTTCGCGCCTGCCGTCTGTTGTTTGACATCGAGAAGAAGGCGACAGCTCTTATGCGCTTCGTGGCAAGTCGAGTGATCCTGCAGCACGTTCACGCCATTCACGATGAGCTGAAGCACTTTGCAGCGATGTACGAGTTGGTCCAGAACGAGGCGTCTGTGAACAACAGGCAACAGCAGCAGCGCGACGACAACGAAAAAGAGCTCCTGCAGTGCTTCGAGCGCGCTTTGAGCTCCGGCGACGACGCTTTGATGGATGGATGCGGTGAAGACAACACCAAGCAGCGCGAGATGGCTGTGCTGCTCCAGTACGAGCTCATGATGCGGCAGCGCGAGCGGAACCAGCGAGCAGAAACGATCATCCAATCGGTGCTCCAGCGCTTTCTTCGCATATTGTTGCAGTTGCGTGCGCCGTGTTCCTTCTCGCAGTCGTCGCTCGACGGCAGAGATGGAGCGGCACAGCCGTGACAACAGAGTCGAGTCGCGGGAGCGAGCAGTGAGTCGTGGCAGAGCGAACACGAGTCGCGGCAGAGCAAGCAGTGAGTCGCGGCAGAGCGAGCACAAGTAGCAAGAGTGACAGAAGTAGCAGAAGTAGCAGTCAGAAGAGTAGTAGCAGCAGTGCAAGTAGTAGGAGCAGTAGGATCAGCAGTAGGAGTAGCAGTAGGCGCAGTAGTAGGAGCAGCAGGAGCATGCGAGTAGCTTTGTCTGTCACTCACTTTCCAATTCAACAAGAACAAGCATCAACAACTTCATCAGGTTATGAGCCCAAGCGCCATGTCCAAGACCCCAGCTGACCTCCTCGGTGCTACCAATTGGTACCACTGGGAGTTCAACATGCGCATGACCTTGGCGCGCAAAGGGCTGCTCGAGCACATCGTCGTGGACAAGGCCGACGGCGACGATGCGTGGAAGGTCAAGGACTTGAAGGCTTTCGCGATCATCGCGCAAGGGGTCCAACTCGAGCACCAGACCAAGATCCGGCGCGCCGCAACTGCAAAGCAAGCGTGGGCGATGTTATCGGAGTTTTACAACCGTGCGAACCTCCAACATCGCGTCGCAGTAACACGCCGACTCCACGAGTTCAAGATGGAGCTCGGCTCCTCGATGGCGTCGCACCTGGATCGCTTCGACGAACTTATCGTCGCCATGGAGGCGGTCGGCGAGCAGATGGACGAGGCGCGCCAGCTCGTCATCCTGCTCGGCAGTTTACCCACCGAATACGACACGCTCGTGTCGATCATCGAGAACACTGCAAGTCCTGAGCTTCTTGACGTCAAAGAGAAGTTGCTCAAGGCAGAAGAGAAAGCGAAGGCAAAGGACGATCACGAAGTGGCGTTCAAGGCTCGCGCATCGTGGACGAGCAAGCGTACGGGACAACCAGCGCAGCGTGTGAACAGCCGCTGGGCCAAGGACGGCGCGAAGAAGCAGAAGACGAAGGGCTCTGGCTTCTCGGGCAAGTGCTTCAATTGTGGACTTGTGGGGCACAAGGCGGCAGCATGCTCCAGCCGCAGCAACCACGACGAGATCACGTTCATGGCGAGCGATGGGTCTCTGGACGGATGGCTGATCGACAGTGGTGCATCGTCACACATGTCGCCCGAGTACAGCGATTTCACTGAGGTGCGACCACTGGGATCGGCTGTCACGGTCACTGTCGCGAACGGAGCGTCGCTGATTGCGACGGGCGTCGGTGACGTCAAGATCGTGCTTCGAGATAGTGTCGTGGCGCGGATCAAGGATGTGCTGCTCATTCCGGGTCTTGGCCGGCGCCTCTTGTCTGTTCCGAAAATGGCAGCGCACGGCATGGTCGTGCAGTTCGGCAAGACTGTGTGCACGGTCACGAAGGACGGATTGATCGTAATGGAAGCGCACAAGATCGGCAACGTGTACAAGATCGACGCTGCACCGAGCACGGCAATGGTGGTCGAGCACAGCGCGCAACAGGGCGCGCAACAGCTTTGGCACGCTCGCCTCGGGCATCCGAGCAGCGAACGAGCTGAGCAAACGGGCTCGGTGACGATCGGATTGCCAGACGTAGTCGCGAGTGATCAAGGTGTCTGTGGTGGCTGCGCGCGAGGCAAGATGGAGGTCGCGTCGTTCCCGAGATCGCGCGGTTTGATCAAGAGCACGCATCTACTCGAACTCGTGCACAGCGATGTGATGGGGCCAATCTCGCCTGTCAGCCAAGGCGGTGCGCGCTACGTGCTTGTGTTCGTCGATGACTTCTCCCGACACGTCGCTGTGTACTTCCTGAAGTCGAAGGCGGAGGTGCCGCAGCGCTTTGCAGAGTACAAGACGCTGATGGAGACGCAGACCGGCGCGCGCATGAAGAAGGTCCGCACCGACAACGGAACGGAGTTTGCAAGTAAGGCGTTCAACAACGTGTGCGCCAAGTCAGGAGTCATCCACCAGCTCACCGCCCCGTACAGCCCTCAACAGAACGGTCTTGTGGAGCGGATGAACCGGACAGTGGTGGAGAAGGCGCGCGCAATGATGCACTACAAGGGCGTCGAGCGGCAGTGGTGGGCGGAGGCGGTGAACACTGCTGTGTACATCATCAACCGATCATCGAACGCAGTTCGAGCCGACAAGACGCCGCACGAGCTTGTGTATGACGAAGTGCCTCGACTGGACCATCTGCGCGTTTTCGGTTCACTTGGGTATGCGCACGTCGAGGCTGCGCGGCGGACCAAGCTGGACGCAAAGGCGTTCAAGTGCATGATGGTCGGCTATGCGGACGCGTCAAAGGCGTATCGAGTCGTCGATCTCCGCAGCAAGAAAATCAAGGTCAGCCGATCGATCATAGTAGACGAGCGGGAGGTCGACGGGATCTACGATGATCTCGACGTTGGCGGCGAGGACCTCGGGCGGCAGTGGCCACTCGAGTTTGATGACGATGAGGCGCTCCACGATGACCAAGTGGCTGTCGACAGCAACGTCGAGATGGTTGACGTCGGTGAACAGCAAGTCGACGTCTCGCCGAGTTTGCAGCTGAGCGTCCCGGAGCCCCGGACGCAGGACGAGCCGATGCCGACACCACCAGATGAAGTTCCAAGCACTGAGAGTCGCGAGTTGGTTGTGCAGAGCGAAGCAATGGTGTTCCACCCCACTGCAAACGCGCGACTCGCACCAACTCGGCGCACTGCACCAAGCATCGTCTTGCCAGAAGTACCCTCGCCTGCGAGACTCGCCCTCGTTGAGTACGAGCGGCCGACCACGGACATCGTCGTTCGACCGCAGAAACGTACACGTCCAGACGATGAAGAGTACTGCTTCGCTGCTGACGTCGGGTACGAGCGCAACTTGCCGCGCACTTTGGGCGAGGCTCTCCAGAGCACGGACAGCGAGCAATGGCGAGCGGCAGTGGAAGCGGAACTTGACGCTCACGCTCGCAACGGCACATGGCAAGTTGTGCCGCGAACTGGAAACATACGCACGATCGGGACGAAGTGGGTCTTCGCTCTGAAGCGCAACGAGCAAGGCGAGATCGTCCGACACAAAGCAAGACTCGTGGCACTCGGATACCGCCAAGAGTTCGGCATCAACTGCTTCGAGACGTATGCCCCGGTCGCGAACATGAACGCGATTCGGCTCTTTGTCGCGGTCTGCGCCTCCCTTGGCTTTGTGATCATGCAGTTCGACGTAGACACGGCTTTCCTCTACGCGCCTTTGAAAGAAGCAGTGTACATCGCAGTTCCGGATGGCGTGAAGGCACCAGCATCGACGGTCCTAAAGCTGCGCAAGTCGCTCTACGGGTTGCGCCAAGCGTCTCGCGAGTGGAACATCACGATCGATAACGCGCTCAAACAGATTGGCTTTGAGCCGACATCGGCGGACGCCTGCGTCTACGTGCGGCAAGACCACCGCGGGATCGTCTACCTTTGCTTGTACGTCGATGACCTCCTCGTCGGTGCCGGCACACGTGCGGAGATCGACGATGTCCGCGGGAGTCTGATGGAGCAGTTTCGTCTGAAGGACCTAGGTGTCGCTCGCTTTGTGCTCGGGATCGAAGTCACGCAGTCGCAGCTCTTGCGATCAACGCTGATGAAGCAGTCGCGGTACATCGGAGACGTGGCTGAGCGATTTGGCCAGACGACCTCTCGTGCTACGCTCAACCCGTGTCCAAGTGGCGATCGACCTGGTGTCGCTCAGGCGCCATCGACTGATCAAGAACGACGGGCGATGCAGCAGATGCCGTACCGCTCACTCATCGGGTGTTTGCTCTACATCGCAACTTGTACCAGGCCCGACGTGTCATTCGCGGTCAGCAACCTCAGTCGCTACGTCGAGAACCCAGGCCGGGCGCACTGGAGTGCAGCCATTCATGTGCTTCGCTACCTTTGGCACACACGAGACCACGCTCTTCAGTTCAAGCCAACCGGCGATCGAGTCGAACTGCACGCGTACAGCGACTCAGATTGGGCCTCATGTCGCGACGATCGGCGCTCTGTCTCGGGTGTGGTGGTCTTTGCTGCTGGTGGGCCGGCCATCTACAAGTCACGGCCGCAGAGCACAGTCGCGCTGAGCTCTAGCGAGGCGGAGATGGTCGCCGCAAGTTTGGCTGCTCAAGAGATCAAGTGGGCGAGACGTCTGCTGAAGGACATGAAGATCGATCTAGATGGACCCACGATACTCCAGTGCGATAACCAAGGAGCCATCGCAATGGCAAGCCACAGTGGCCCGTCACAGCGTGCCAAGCACATGGACATCAAGGCGCGGTTCGTTCAAGAGGCTGTACGACACAACGAAGTCGAGGTCAAGTACGTCGCGTCGAAAGACAACGTCGCCGACCTCTTGACGAAGGCGCTGCCAACAAACCGTGTCGCGGTGCTCCGCGCACAGATTGGCATCACGAACAGCATCTAAAAGGCTCAAGTGTGAACAAGAAGCGAGAAGCAGCACAGCGAGCGGGAGTGTTGCAGTTGCGTGCGCCGTGTTCCTTCTCGCAGTCGTCGCTCGACGGCAGAGATGGAGCGGCACAGCCGTGACAACAGAGTCGAGTCGCGGGAGCGAGCAGTGAGTCGTGGCAGAGCGAACACGAGTCGCGGCAGAGCAAGCAGTGAGTCGCGGCAGAGCGAGCACAAGTAGCAAGAGTGACAGAAGTAGCAGAAGTAGCAGTCAGAAGAGTAGTAGCAGCAGTGCAAGTAGTAGGAGCAGTAGGATCAGCAGTAGGAGTAGCAGTAGGCGCAGTAGTAGGAGCAGCAGGAGCATGCGAGTAGCTTTGTCTGTCACTCACTTTCCAATTCAACAAGAACAAGCATCAACAACTTCATCACATATGCAAGATGAAGGCCGTGCCAGACGTCCCAACTTGGTTCATCTCGCCGGACGACTTGGAGTACCACGGCTGGAATCTTGTCAACGAGAACAAGGACTTCTCCGAGTGCTACGCTGGCAAGTGGCGAGGCACAAGCGTGATGATCGAGACAAGCACTATGAACTTGGACAAGTTCGCGAAGACGGCCGAGCAGTGGCACTCACTGAGTCACCCGAACGTCGTCAAGCTCTATGGCGCATGCCACATCGGCACCACTCCAGTCTTTGTCTACGAGGCAGTGTCAGATGCACAACTACTACTCGAGTTCCTGCACGACGAGTCGAGCCGGCAGCTAGTGTGGCAATACTTGTACCAAGCCGCACTCGGACTGCAGTACCTGCACGATCGAGGCGTCGCGCACGGCTTTCTCTGCAACGAGACGATCGTCATCGGGTCGAATGGCGTCGTGAAGCTCAACAAGGTCGGTGGCGATGGTTGGCTTACTTCACGCGACTGGTACACCTGGAAGGCTCCAGAGCAATCTTACGGCTTCTCTGCGGGCTCTTCGCAAGTCGACATCTACTCGTTTGGGCTCTGCATCTGGGCTGCTGTGACGGGCGAGCTGACCGACGAGGACGCTCGACAATTCCACCATGGAGAACCTCCAGCGCGTCCTCCGAGCCTGGGCGAGCGATCGTACGAGTTGATCGCACAGATGTGTGTTCGTGATCCAAGCCAGCGCATGGAAATCGCGTCTGTCGTGCGTCGCTTCCAGGAGTTTGCTTTCGAGATCGAGCAACATTCGAGAGGCGTCGAAGCCGTCAAGGGAATCAATGCTGGCGGCACCAATCTGATGGTACGTGCAGTGCCAACGCTGATGAGTTTGCATCCTCACACTGCTCATGGCACTCGTTGTTCTGCTGCTCATCTGTCCTTGCAGATCCAGCCCCAGCGTCTGGACGAGTACGTGTTCCCAGAATTCGGCCTTTCGATCCCAGACGCGCTTGCTCGCATCAAGTCGCGATGTAAAGACCTACCAGACGCGCAGTGGATGCTCGAGCGTGTTCTGCCAGCACTCGCATTTGTCTTTGATCTGCTCCTGGAGCGAGAGAAGATTCCTTTTGACCCTAAAGTCGTGGCGTTCTGCGCCGCAGTGGCGCGACTGCAGCGATACGTGCGCACTGCAGTGTCGGACAAGTCGGTGTATCAGCAAGCGCGAAGCCTCCAGACCGCTGAAGCGCACAGTGTTGACTACACAGCGCTCGATCGGCTCCTCGACATGCTTGACGTGCCAGCGACCGACGCGATTCGGACGTGGCGAGAGACCGCGCGAGCGTCGTCGATCGCGATGGCTGCCGATACTCGCTCCTCGATCCTTTCAAGCAGCATCACGATCAACCACTTTGACACTCCTCCGGCGCTCACTCAGCAGTGGACACGCGACGGTCTCTCCAAAGAGGCAAAGCACTCTCCAGAATGGCGACCAGAGTGGTACCTGTCGCTCGGTGAGGTTGCGTACAACCAGTCGGAGTCGCTTGGTACAGGCGCGTTCGGCGCCGTGTACAGAGGCAGCTGGCGCGGCACGCCGGTCGTGGTCAAGTTCATGGGCTACGAAGAAGACATCGAGACGATCTCGACCGACTTGCTGCTCCACGAAGTGCGCGTGTGGCACCGTCTGAACCACCCGCACGTGCTCAAGCTCTTTGGCGCGAGTCACGTCGACAAGCGGTACTTTGTGTGCGAGTTTGCTGGGAACGGCGAGCTGCGAGCGTACCTCAAGAAGATGAAGATGAAGCGAGGGCAAGAGCAGCAGCAAGGCCAAAGTCAGCAAGCACAAGAGCCTGGTCAAGAGCCTGACCAAGAGCAAGCACCTGCCACCAGCGACCACCTCACGTGGCAGAAGCTCCACGAAGCCGCGCTCGGAATGCAGTACCTCCACAGCATGAACGTCGCGCACAACGACCTCAAGTGCGACAACATCATGGTCGGCTCGGACCACAAGGCGAAGCTCATCGACTTTGGGCTGAGCTGTCTGCTGGGCGAAGCCGAGGTCCAGATTGCCAGCAACAAGATCGGCGCCGTGAACTGGCGCTCGCCCGAGTACTTGAGTGGTGGTCGACCGTCACGCGCGTCCGACGTGTACTCGTTCGCGATGTGCATCATCGAAGCCGTGAGTGGCGAGCCGCCGTGGACACCGAATCCAGTGCAAGCAGGTCAAGTGCGTTTCTGGCTCCGACGCGGCATGTCGCCACCTCTGCCAGCCTCGGTGACGCCGAAGCAGCGCAACTTGATCGAGTTGATGACCAAGACCGAGCCGAGTGAGCGCGTGAGTATGGCGTTTGTCGTGAACAAGCTCCATGAGATCGCTCAAGATGCGAATAGTGATGTGTTGTAGTAGTAGTGATAGTGGTAGTTTACTAGTAGTAGTAGTAGTAGTAGAGTCCAAAAGAGCGTAAGAGAGCTTGGTTTGTTGTGTAGTAGTGCGCTTGTGAACAAGCGAGTGGCAAACAAACAAGCAAGTGTGTGTGTCTGAATGAGTGCATGGACTCGATACAGCGTCAGTGTCGACTGACATTGACGACTAGAAGCACGTCATCACGTTGGTGATGTCATCTCATGACGACACTTTCGACGTAAAACATCATGGACAGAGCGCAGATAGGATTTGTCAAGAGCTCATCGCTCACCACGATGTCAGTCACCTCATTCATTCATTCACTTTGATCTTGTGGTCCGGCAACGTGAGTGCTCTTGTTTCAGACAGGATCCGTTCAAACACACGCGCATAATCCTCTTATACACGCACGATGTGGTCTCGGAGCAGCATACCTTGGACTGGGTCTTGTTGTGGTTAGTCTTAGCTTGGCATGAAGTCCACCGACTCTGGACTCGACTTGTTCTGCTCATTCGACGTGATCGAGCGAGTCGGGCGAGTGTTCGCGTGGCAAAAGCAAGAACAACATGCATCGAGTTGATCACTGCGTGACTTGGCTACTTTGAAGAGTTTGAGCGTGTAGGAACCGTGAGTGATGAGCGGCTGAACGCAGTAGTGATCAAGTTGGTCTGCTGCTGTTGACATCATCATAAGAAGAGAAGCAAGGTAATGATCGATCGAGTGTGCTAAGAGAGTGAATCAAACTGAACAGACTTGTGGTGTTCTTTGAATGCTTTTGTCTTGTGTTGTGTGGTGTTTGTATGCTTTTGTTGCATTTGCGATACAAATGGTGCAAATGATGCAAAATGGTCTGTTGTGTCGACCACACTGATCAGCTGCAACAATCGCAGAGATTGAGTGAGTGCGAGAGTGCGAGAGTGTAAAAGCAGCATGGGACGTCGAAATGGTCGAGCGCGTCGCGACTGCGGCGTCTAGCAACAGCAATGACCAGCGGCAACGACAGCACCTGTGGAGACAAGAGCCATAGCAGCAGCAGCAGTGTGTCTTTGCTCCACGCAGTCGCAGCTGGTGACTTGGCTGCACTAGCACGCGAGAGCACCGTCACAGACGAACGAATGACCACACAAACGAGAGCGACGAGGCAGAGCGATTGCTACTCGCGCCGTTCCTTCCGCTCCTCACGCGCCTCGACCACGCCCGGAGTGCGAGTGCAAGTGCAGCCAAAGTGCATGCGTCTGTAACCTCAGAACCACAGCAGCACGCAGTCGCGTCGCTGCTCGTGCGCTACGAGCAAGTGAACGTCCTGCGCGACTACGCGCGAGTGTTTGAGCGACTCAAGGTCGCCGACATGGAGCGCTACGTCCAATAGCAGCAATAGTCGTAGGGGCGACAGCAGCAGCGGCAGGAGTGACGACGGTGACCACATTGCCTCCTCGCCTCCCCTGGCGGACACACAGGCACAGGCGACGTGTCTTACCCTCGCGCGCCTCGCGCCAGCGTATGCGCTTGTCGTGCAGACGAAGCTCACGCACACCACACACGCGTCGCTCTGGACCGTTGCGCTCGCACTCGACGTGAGTCTCCACGCCCCTGCGCTCGCGAGCGACTTTGCGCTGGTGCTGCTCGCGCTGCTCAAGCACGAAGCCCATGACGGCGCAGCAGCTGGACCGAGCGCGTCGGTCTCGGCGTTTGCGTCGTACCTTAACCTTGCTGTCTACAGCGAGAGCAGTGGTGGCAGTAGCAGTAGTAGTGGCAGTGGGACTGAGCCACAGCACCAGCACCAACAGCACCAAAGCTCCGAGTCGGCGCTCCAGCAGTTGGCGACGCAGCACGTCGCAGCGGTGCGGCAGTGCCTCGTCGAGCGCCTCGCACAAGCCTCCTCGCCGTTCGACGCTGCCGTCGTGCTGCATGTCTACATCGGCTTGCTCGTGCAGACGTCGGTGCATCTGTCCGAGCACGAAGCCACGGCCCTTTTGCGCTGGCTCGAGCAGACTGCGTCGGCTGCTGCTCCATCAGCGACAGGATCAGCGACGGCCAGATCGGCTTTGTCTCAAACGTCGACACTATCGCCAGTATCATCATCGCCATCTCCACCATCGACACTCTTGACGAGCCGCGTCGTGAGCCTCACGTTCGTGCTCGTGCTGCTGCTGTGCTACGCGCACGCGCCGTCGCTCAGCAAGATCCCGAGCCAGCGCGACGAGGCGGCGAAGCGCACGCTCGCGCTCGCGCAGCAGTGCATTGTCGCGCTGTACGGCACCAAGACTGCGGCGTGTCCGCTCTTCGTCCTCACGGCTGTGCATTTGTACACCAAGTCGCCGTCGCTCGTGCCGTTCCTCGCGTCCGTGCTCGCAAACGACGGCGTGTCGGTCCACGCGCTGCGTGTTGACTACCTCCACGTCGTCGGCGACGTCGTGCTCAAGCCGATCTTGACCGAGCACGTCATGGCGCGCGAGGTGCTGACGTTTGTTTCTCCAGCGTCAGTGCCAGTGCCAGTGGCATCCTCCCCTTCCTCGTCACTGTCTTCATCACCTGGCGGCACAAGCGGCAACTACAGCAGCATCAACAGCAGCAGTGACACCACCACCATTCTCGACGCACTACCTCTCCAGAGTCTCTACGCACTGCTGTGTGAGAAGTCGTTCTTGCGGCACCACCATGGCCGGAGCCTCGAAGCCTCGGTCGTGCGCCACGTCGAGCACGCTGCCGCATCTGCTGCGATTACTACATCGCCACTCGATCCGCTCGTGCTGAGCGTCTTGCTCGAGTGGATCGAGAACTACGTCGTGGCGTTCGAGTACCCAGTCGCGACGGCGCCGGCGCTCCGGACCGCAACGCCCACTAAGTGGCTCAGTGCCTCGTGCCTCACGCAACGTTATGCGCATCCTCGTCCTAATACCAGCATCACCACAAGCAGCAAGAGCAAGAGCAAGAGCAGCAGCAAACCCAAGAGCAGCTCCATGAGCAAGCAAACGCACAGCGCGTGGTGCAAAGGCGCACTCGTCACGCGCGCATGGTCCCAAGCAGCAAGATCCACGCGCTCTCAACAGCCGATGCGCCACTCAGCGCCGACGTGTGTCTGTCGTACGACCTGCGCGCGTTCCCCGTGCACAACATCGTGCGGCACGTGCTCGCACATAGTGGCGACGGCGAGGCGTTTGCAAGTGTCGCGCCGACGCTCGTGCGGCTCGTGGTCGAAGAGCTCCCGCACTGCATCGACACATCGCCGCATTGGCTGTTGTCGTCATCATGTGCTGCTATGGCGACTGATGCTGCGGATACAGAGAGCGCTTACGACCTCGATTCGAGGTGGCAGAGCACGCGTGAGCTCGTTCTGGACATCCACAATGAACTGGCAGTCGCTGACATCGTGGACAAGGCTGCAGCGCATCGTCACTGCGCTCGCGACTGCGCCATCGCATGTCCTCGTGCAAGTGTCGGTCATGGCACTTGCCACCACCAGCAGCAAGAAGAAGACACACTGTCAAGTAGCAGTGGCTGCTCACCAGAAGCGCTGTTTGCTCAGCTCGCAGACGTGTATGAGCGCCGCGTGCAGCATGAGCACGCAGAGCCCGTGCGTCTGCAGATGGTGCTCGTCCACGCGTTGTGCTTTCCAGAGCGCATGTGCTCGCCTGTGCACAAGCACCACCACCACCACCAACAACAACAAGCGCCTCGTCCCATTGCGTCGAGTGCTGTGGTCGTGACGTACGCGCAAGTCCTGGCCGAGCCATTTTAGCTCCTGAGCGATGCGCACGTCGCGGTGGCGCAGTCGCCAGCGCTGCTGCGCGTGCTCATGCAGCTCGTGCTGACGTTCCGCGCCGCTGCGAACGCACACCTGAAGGCGCAGGACCCGGTGCTTGCGCCGCGCGCACAGCAGCTCGCGATGCTTGCAAGTGCGAGTGGCACCACCACCACCACCAGCAGCAGCAGCAGTGGCAATGACGCGTCCGGGCCATCACCGCTCGTGGGTCGGAAACCGGCGCTGCTGCAGCACATGCTCGTGCAGGACGCGCTCATTGTGCACGCGCTGCTGCACCGAGTCGCTGTCCTCACGACCAGCACAGACGCCTCAACGCCGACAACGCCGACAGCAGATGCAGTCGTGCCGATCGACTCTGCGACGACGCGCGAGTGCACGCGCGTGCTGTGCAACACGATCCACGCGTTGTTCTGCGACGCATCGAGCACTGCGCTGCCGACGCACGCGCTCGTGGTGGCCGTGCACCAGCAAGGCTACGACGTCGCACTCGTGTCCGTGCTGATGGAGCATGCTCCGTCGATGCAGGCGCTCTGGGACAACTGGATGACTGCAGCACCGTCGTCTGTCAGTAGCAGTGCGTCTGGCGCAGCAGCGTCCTCTTCTGCGTCGCCGACAGCATCGAGTGCACGCACTGGCACTGGCACTGGTGGCGCTAGTGCGTCGACGCAGAGCAAGGTCTTGCAAGACTTTGTCGTGCCAGACGGCGCCGAGAAGGACCTCGAGACGTGGACGTTCCGTCTCCACGTCTTCTTTGCGCTCTGTCGCGCGTGCTTTGCACCATCAACGACATCAACGACACCAGCAGCGACATCAACGACAACATCGACGCAGACAGCTGTGGTGCCCCAGACGCTTCGCCTCGTGCTCCATCGACTCCGCAGTGTGGTACTCAGTGCGATCGCTGGCACTACCAGTGGTGGCAGCAGTGGTAGTGGCAGTGGCGTCATGACCAGCGCATCGTCATCATCATCGACAGCAGGCAGTGGCGACAACGATGAAGTGCAACGACACGCTGCGTTCCTCGACCGCGTGCTGCCGCTCGCTGCTGCAGCGTGTGCCCAGCACGCCGAGCTGAGCGCCGAGCTCGTGCAGTTCCTCCTCAAGCTCAAGCTCCAGAAGCAGAACAGCCACAACAGTCACAACAGCAGCAGTAGTAGCAGTAGCAGTGCTGCTGGAAACACTGGCAGTGGCGGCAAAGACCTCGATGATATGCTGCGCGAGGCGTACGCACTGCTGCTCGAGCAGATCTAGCGAGATGGTCGGTAGGTGCATCGATCGATCGTTTGACGGGCAAGCGAATTGACGAAGACACCACGAGTGCGATTGCATGAATGAACCACTGACACTGCATGACAAGGAGAAGTTCATGCACAACGAGCAGCAGTTGATCGATTGGCTGTCGCGCTTGGTGCACTCAAGCTTGGATGAAAGTGAATGTGAGCATGAGCATGAAGTCTCATCGCTTCGCTCTCAACACACTCTCAGCAATGTGATGGTGCGGACCGAGTGCACAGCGCACTGCTCATGATACTTCGCGTCGTGAGGATCATGTCGTCGTGAGATGACAACACCGACGTGATGACGTGCTTCCAGCCGACGATGTCAGTCGACACTGTTGCTGTATCGAGTCCATTCACTCATTCAGACACACACACTTGCTTGTTTGTTTGCCACTCGCTTGTTCACAAGCACACTACTACACAACAAACCAAGCTCTCTTACGCTCTTTTGGACTCTACTACTACTACTACTACTAGTAAACTACCACTATCACTACTACTACAACACATCACTATTCGCATCTTGAGCGATCTCATGGAGCTTGTTCACGACAAACGCCATACTCACGCGCTCACTCGGCTCGGTCTTGGTCATCAACTCGATCAAGTTGCGCTGCTTCGGCGTCACCGAGGCTGGCAGAGGTGGCGACATGCCGCGTCGGAGCCAGAAACGCACTTGACCTGCTTGCACTGGATTCGGTGTCCACGGCGGCTCGCCACTCACGGCTTCGATGATGCACATCGCGAACGAGTACACGTCGGACGCGCGTGACGGTCGACCACCACTCAAGTACTCGGGCGAGCGCCAGTTCACGGCGCCGATCTTGTTGCTGGCAATCTGGACCTCGGCTTCGCCCAGCAGACAGCTCAGCCCAAAGTCGATGAGCTTCGCCTTGTGGTCCGAGCCGACCATGATGTTGTCGCACTTGAGGTCGTTGTGCGCGACGTTCATGCTGTGGAGGTACTGCATTCCGAGCGCGGCTTCGTGGAGCTTCTGCCACGTGAGGTGGTCGCTGGTGGCAGGTGCTTGCTCTTGGTCAGGCTCTTGACCAGGCTCTTGTGCTTGCTGACTTTGGCCTTGCTGCTGCTCTTGCCCTCGCTTCATCTTCATCTTCTTGAGGTACGCTCGCAGCTCGCCGTTCCCAGCAAACTCGCACACAAAGTACCGCTTGTCGACGTGACTCGCGCCAAAGAGCTTGAGCACGTGCGGGTGGTTCAGACGGTGCCACACGCGCACTTCGTGGAGCAGCAAGTCGGTCGAGATCGTCTCGATGTCTTCTTCGTAGCCCATGAACTTGACCACGACCGGCGTGCCGCGCCAGCTGCCTCTGTACACGGCGCCGAACGCGCCTGTACCAAGCGACTCCGACTGGTTGTACGCAACCTCACCGAGCGACAGGTACCACTCTGGTCGCCATTCTGGAGAGTGCTTTGCCTCTTTGGAGAGACCGTCGCGTGTCCACTGCTGAGTGAGCGCCGGAGGAGTGTCAAAGTGGTTGATCGTGATGCTGCTTGAAAGGATCGAGGAGCGAGTATCGGCAGCCATCGCGATCGACGACGCTCGCGCGGTCT
Source organism: Pythium guiyangense (assembly GCA_003730235.1). NCBI lineage: Eukaryota > Oomycota > Peronosporomycetes > Pythiales > Pythiaceae > Pythium > Pythium guiyangense. Next base: position 343,694 of record QXDM01000033.1, read on the forward strand.
CTCGCCACGTCCGAATCGCGTCGGTCGCTGGCACGTCAAGCATGTCGAGGAGCCGATCGAGCGCTGTGTAGTCAACACTGTGCGCTTCAGCGGTCTGGAGGCTTCGCGCTTGCTGATACACCGACTTGTCCGACACTGCAGTGCGCACGTATCGCTGCAGTCGCGCCACTGCGGCACAGAACGCCACAACTTCAGCGTCAAGTGGTGTCTTCTCTCGCTCCAGCAGCAGATCAAAGACAAATGCGAGCGCTGGCAGCACACTCGCGAGCATCCACTGCGAGTCTGGGAGGTCTTCACACCGCGTCTTGATGAGAGTAAGCGCAGCTGGGATCGGTCGTCCAAGCTCTTGAAACTCGTACTCGTCCAGACGCTGCGACTGGATCTCCATGATGAACAGCAGAGTAGAGAAGTATGGTGAGCAGCCTGTCCGTGCAACATCATTGCTGTCGGCACTGCACGCACCTTTGCACTGGCGCTGATCGGACTGGCACCTGTGGCGTCTCTCGTGCGTTGCTTGCTCTTGGTAGCAAACTGCTCGAGTCGACGCACGACAATCGCAATGTCCACGCGCTTGCGTGGGCTCGAGGCACACATCCGCTTGATCAGGTTGTGCTCGCTCATGGTTGTGGTCATCCTTCTGGACAACTCGTCAAAGTGCAGCATCTTCGCGTCGCTGCCCGTCAGTTTGCCGTGCAAGACGGCCCAGATGCAGAGTCCGAATGAGAAGATGTCCGCTGGAGCAGTCGCTGGAGCTGATGACGGAGCTGAAGTCAAGAAGCTCCCGTACTCTGGCGCTCTCCATTGCCACAATCGGTCGCTCCGGTGCTCTCGGACTCCACCGACATCGCTGAGCTTCACGACGCCATCCGAGCCGATGATGACCGTCTCGCTGCAAAGACAGCCGTGCACAACGCCTCTGTCGTGCAGGTACTGCAACCCGCGAGCTGCTTGGTGCAAGTACTGCCACTTCCACAGCCGGATCGATGCGTTGCGCAGGAACTCGTTGAGTGGCGTTGCGTCTGTCACTGCTTCGTACACAAAGACTGGCGGTCGGCCAACGTGGCACGCACCAAAGAGCTTCACGACGTTTGGGTGGCTCAGCTGGTGCCACTGCGCGGCCGTCTTGCTGAACTTGCCTGTATCCATGGCGCTTGTTTCGATCATCACGCTCGTGCTCCGCCACGTGCCGGCGTAGCAATTGGCAATGCCCTTGTTCTCCACACGGTTCCAGCCGTGGTACTCCAGGTCGTCCGGCGAGAGGAACCACGCGGGGACATCTGGCACTGTCGCCATCTTGCACGCCTCCACAAAGCGCTGGAGCACCGATCGCAGAATCTCTTGTGCTTGAGCACTCTGTTCTTGTTGGCGGACGATGAGCTCGTACTGGAGCAGCACAGCCACCTCGCGCTGCTTCGTGTCGTCTTCGCGACAACCTTCAGTCAAAGCGTCGTCGGTGCTCAGCGCGTGCTCGAAGCGCTCTTGGAGCACTTCATCGTCGCCCTTTGGCTGCTGCTTGGTGCTTGAAAACAGCGCATCCTGACTCAGCTTGTACATCGCAGCATAGTGGTTCAGTTCGTCGTGGATGTCATGAACGCGCTGCAGAATCGCTCGACTCGCCACGAAGCGCACGAGTGCCATCGCCTTCTTCTTGATGTCAAACAGCAGACGGCAGGCGCGGAACAAGATGCTCGCAAACGTCACGAGCGTGTCGTGTGTCGCCGTCTGTCCCAATGAAGCCAAACCGTCAGGAGCCGCTGCGCGATGGCGCTGGAGCTGAGTGCACATGTCTTGCAGTCGCGTGAGCATGCGTGAGCACACTTCTTCAAACTCGAATGTGGCAGTCACACACATCGTCTTCATCGTCGCCAAGGAGCCAGGAAGTAGCGGGGACTCGTCGTCTTGAGCGTCGTCGACACAAAGAACGCTTTTGCCGCCTCGAGCGATCAGCTGCTGCACGGCTGGGAAGTAGTCGGCTCGAGCGACGGAGATCAGTGGTGTCTCGCCATCGATGTTGCTCCGGACGTTGACTGGCGCGCCGGCGTCAACGAGAGCTTGGAAGACCTTCATGTGGCCGTTGCGACCCGCGAGCGTGAGTGGCGTCTCGGACTCGCGCAGTCTCTCTGGATCAGCACGCGACTTGGCAGCGACATTCGCACCACGCTTGATCAAGAGCGTCACCGTGTCGAGGTGTCCGTACTCGGCGGCGTAGAACAGCGGAGTCTTTCTGTCTTTCGTCAAACACTCGATGTTGACGTCCTTGGCCACGAGCTCCTCAAGAGCGGCGAGGTCGTTCAGGACTGCAGCGGGAAAAAGCGCGAGTTCGTCTTCCGCGGGGCTACTCGCCTCGTCGAAGGCGCTGTGGCGCAGCAGGAGAGCGACGACGTCCTTGCGTTTGCTCTCGACCGCCAGTGCCAATGCTGACGTGCCGCTCCAGTCCTTCGAGTTGACGTCAGCGTCGTGTCGGATCAGCTCAGCAACAAAGGCGACGCGACCCCAACGCGCCGCATGGTGCAGCGCTGTCTTGCCGTCGCTATCGCTTGCGTTCACATCGACTCCGAGTCGGATCAGCGCAGATACGACGTCGGCATCGCCCGGGTACGCTGCTCGAGACAGCGCCGTCTTGCCGCTGGTGTCTGTGGCGTTCGCGTCTGCTCCAAGCCGCACCAACTCGACTGCAAGATCGACATGACCCGACTCGACTGCCCGAGTCAGCGCCGTGACACCGAGCGTGTCCTTGACGTGAACGTCAGCTCCGCATCGAATGAGCTCCGCCGCGATGTCTGCATGACCTACCTCTGCGGCACGCGACAACGCTGTCCTGCCAGAGTTGTCCGTGGCGTTCACGACTGCTCCAGCTCGAATCAGCTCAGTGACGACGCCAAGATGACCCGAGGCTGCTGCAAGCGACAGCGCCGCCTGACCGTCTCCGTCCTTGTTGTTCGCGTCTGCACCGGCTCGAATCAGCTCAGCTGCGAGGTCGCGATGGCCCGCCTCGGCGGAACCGCACAGCGCAGTCTTGCCGTACTTGTCCTTGTGGTTCACGTCTGCGCCAAGTCGAATCAGCTCTGCCGAGACGTCGCCGTGACCCAAGCTGGCAGCAAAGCGCAGTGCTGTCTGTCCCTCGTAGTCCTCGGCGTTCACGTCTGCGCCACACCGAGCAAGCTCGCTGACGACGTTGACATGATCCGACTGAGCTGCGTGATGCAAAGCTGTGGTGCCTTTCCTGCACTTGGCGTTCACGTCTGCGCCATGCTGAATGAGCTCACTGACGACGTCGACATGACCCAAATGCACCGCACGTGACAGCAAAGTCTTGTCGTCCGTGTCGAAGGCGTTCACGTCTGCGCCAAGTCGAACGAGCGAGCTGATCAAGCTGGACTGGCCATACTGGGCAGCAAGAGCAAGACACCGAGCCTCGTAGCCGAATACGCGGACAAAGCACTCGACTTCAGCGACGTTGCCACTTTTGATGACTTTTTGCACAGCAGAGTCGTGGTCGTTGCCGCACGCTATGATCAGCTGGAGCGTACGGAGTTGTGTCGATGGCTCGACGTGCGAGGCTTGCGTCGCCATCCTGACCACCAATATCAAAACATCGTTCGAGTACAACGCGTGAGTCGAGACGCATAGTCACCGCCGTCAAGCGTATTTGCTCGTACTTGGTGGAAGTTGCCGGTCGGTGAGTGCGTTCCAGCTGTGGCTGTATGGTCGACGCGTGGATCCACTCGCAGTCTGCAGCAGGGATGACAGAGAATGAGAGACCACTGCAGTTGTACGTCGATCAGCAACAGCTGCAATCGACATCCGCTGCTCCTGAGTGTGCTCTGCGTGCTGCTCTTCGTAGCGCCGCTCGTCAGGTCTTCTTCGTGTGAGTCGTGGTCGTGTGTCTTTGGATCTTTGGATCGCGAGTGAACCCAATTGAGCAAATCACTCGACAAGCGTCAAAAACATTTGCACAAACAACAGCGGCAAGCGGCAATGGATTTAACTGAAGAATTCATACACGCTGTTGCTGGTTGTGATTCTCGCAGCGTGTTTGCTTGGTAGTTGATTCGCATGCCACTCGCTCGACTTGCGATCGCCATGCTGATGCTGTTTGGTGCGGTGGTCGTGTCGCCAAGTGCTCTCTGTTCAGCCTTTGAGCAGTACCATAAGCACATCTTTGGTCCTTTGGTCTTGACATCACGACGCCGAAGGTCAAGAGCGTGCGTTGTAGTCGCATGGACGAGGTACTGTGGTGTCTGAAAGTCTCAAACAAGACTGACAAGTCGAGCCTCTGAGTGCCTTTGGTGCATGTGGAGGACTCGAGCGCACGCTCGTGTGCATGATGTGTGTTTGTCTGAGAGAGAGAGCAAGAGAGAGAGGTTGATGTTGTGTGTCGCTATAGAATGAAAGCTGCGTTGCCTCCACCACGTTGTGTCGTGTGGGTGTTCGCTTGGGCATTTGCTGGAGCAAGCCGCAAAGGCACACGACCATGTACTTCCCACCTCTATGTGTTCGGTCTTAGCGCGTGTACGGATGCGCGATGACGGACGGATGCGCTTGCCGCGCATGGTGCTTCTCTGCGATCGTCGGTGGGACGTAGCGGATCACACCGCCGTTCACGACATCTTACGGCCGACCGCCGTCGCTCTGGTTTCGCAAGTGCTGTGCGCTGCGCAATGCGAGACAATGAGCAAGGAGAGCAAGGAGAGGCAAGATATAATGGATATGCCGGTCCTCGATCTGCTTTGCGGCTGGGGGCGAGTGTATCAGACACCGCGCTTTGTGTGTCTTAGACCAAGCAAAGCAAGCGCTGCAAGCTTTGACACGGCATGGATCCAAGCGTCGTGAGCTCGTGTGAGCTATTCCGAAGAGAGTGGCGTTCACCGAAGTGAGTGGCGGTCGCTAAAGCCATGTGCGTATGAATACCATTGAGGTGCAAGCTGTTCACGAACCAAGCACCCGCGCAAAGCCTGAGTGCTCGAGTGCACCGACAGTGATGTCTTGAGTTGATCTGGTTGATGTGGGCGATGGCTTCAGAAACTGCGCACTTTTTCGATAGAGCAAAATGCGTCAATGCGTACTTTATATGCTTGTTACAGTGCTGCTGCTGTTCTCGAAAACCAGCTGTTTGCGAGATCATTCGATTGGACTTTTACTTACTTCATATACTGTTCGTCCTCGTTGACAGGCTTCACTCTTGATTTCGTCACTATTGTAGATTATATGAAGCTTAGTGAAACCAAGATCTCTTGCAATTGTGCAGACCCACTGTACCAGCAGCCATCTCGACCGCTTGAAGACTCAAAGAAGAAGCCATCATGCTGCCATGGCGCGGTAGCACTGATCGTGTCGTGGTGTATGTGTCGTTGGACTTGTGCATGCCGACTCGTTGAACGCTATCACGCTCGAGTTTGCAGTGTGTGAGTGCGTGAGTGCGTAGGTGGTGTTTGCATGGCGACCTGGTTGAATCTTGCGAGCAAGTGTGAGAGAGCACTCGGACCAGCAATAGCAGCACGCGAACCAAGCACATGTTTGCATGGCGAAGACCGATCCAATGTGTGCCAGACTTGCTCTCGAAAGCGAAAACGTCACAGCAGCAGTGCGTGGACCGCGTTGCTAAAGAGCAAATGGCGTTGCTCACAACGGTCCGAGGAGGTCGTCGTGTGTGTCGCGGAGGTCGCGGCGGCGGCGGCGACGATGTCATCGCATACAGCGCGCAGGTGCGCCGCCGCGCACGATGGCTTCCATTGCGGTCGTCGTCTTGGTTGTTGTTGGTGGTGTCTCGATCTTGGTTGTTGTCGTCGTGAGAGCAAGCGGGTTTTCGCCAGCTGTTTAGAGGTGCGATTGCGTTGTACAAATCGGGCGAGGTGACGTCTGCGCTTTTCGAGTTTAAAGAGGACATCTTCACACACACGCAAAGCGAGGTCGATCGCCCGCTGCACGAACCCAGATGCGCTGCCCGCGAGGTGTGTCTCGCCGCCGACTTGGAGGTGGTGTTCTCGCTCGCTGTATGTTTGGCTGGGCCAGTCTGCAGCAGCTGCTGCCTCGCTCCTCGTGCTCGTGCTCGCTCGTACAGCGCCTTGCCTTGCCTTGCCTGTCCAGCAGATCGGTCGATAGTGTAGCGGATCTTCCCACGCACGCTCGCCTGTTTTTTGCTGGCGCTGCTGCTGCTGCCGCCATCGCCGCAAGTTGATTTGATCCCTTTCGTATCGCGGCATTCGCATTTGCACGCGCTCCTGCTGGCGTCTGCTCGAGTGCGCGAGCGAGCTAGAGCAAGCGAGTGACCGAGCAGCGAGAGCTAAGCAAGCAAGCGCGCGCCGTGCATCCACGACCGACCCCCCTTCCCTCGACAATCAGCAAACAGCGAACAGCGCGCCGCCCGCACGAGCATCCGTCGAGTCTCGCGTCAGTCGTCGGGCTTCTTCGACTTCTTCCGCTTCTTCCGCTTCTCTCTCGCGCGCGCGTGCTCTCACACACGACACACACACACAGCGCGCGAGCACATCGACGCAGTTCGCCTTTGACGACGACGAACACCTACGCGGCGACATCCGCGGTCTATTATAAGCGTATGCCGTCGACAACGACGTCGTCCACGAGACAGCCGATGATGCTCATGCCAACGCTGCAGCTCGACACACCGCCGCGCGCGAGGCAAGTCCTGGCGACGCCGACTGCCTCCTCGTCGTCGTCGACAGCATCGACATCCTCCTCGTCGTCGTCCACAATGTCGTCGTCGTCGCCTGCGACGCACACCAAGACTGTGTTTGTGCGCATGCGCCACCTCAATGGCCACGTCGCGATCGAGCTCACGCCAGCGATCACGACCATCCACGCGCTCATCCAGCGCTTCCACGAACGCATCTTCTCGAAATCGTACGTCGCGCCTGCATGTGCTTCCCTTGCGTGATTGCCTTGGCTTGCATGCGTGCCTTGCTTGCCTTGTATGCTTGCAACCATATTATTGTTGCTCACACAACTGCATTCGCTCTCGCGGTTTGCTTGCACGAACACACGAACAGCTACATGGCGTTTGTAAAAGCAGCTTCGGTGCTTGGGATGCGCACAGACCCGCGCACAGGAGCAGCGCGCGAGACGCCGATTCGCGACGTGCGCGAGCTCTTTGACGCCGAGATGCTCGTGTACGCGCCATGCGACGAGCTCCGGACGCTCGTCGAGCAAGGCTGCATCACACCGTCGATCACAACGACAGCGACGCGGTCGCCAGGGACATCGCCGACTAGCTCGCCGAGTCGCAAACGCAAAGGCCGCGTGAGCTCCGTGACGTCGAATGTCGAGCGCGTGCACCGGTACGGCGCAGCGCTCGCAAAGATGGACGTGTCGCCGCGCGAGAAGGCGCAGATCGAGGACTTGCTCATTGTCGGCGATGCGCAAGTCGTCGACGCGATGGAGCAGTTTGTTGTGCACCGCAACGCCGCGAGCGTGCGCCGCGCCTTGCGCGGTCCGTCGTCATCGCCGTCTGCAGTGACGCAGCCATCGCCAGCGCCGTCGCTGCTGCGGATCCACGCGCCTGCACCTGCGCCGCTCGATACGCTCGCGCTCGACTTCTCGTCACTTGACGTGCACTCGCCAGCAGTACCCGCCGGGCGGCAGCAGCCACGCAAACCCGTTCTTCATGGCGAACACCAGCAGTGGCATGGACAACCCGTTCGTTAGCGCCGCAACGAGCTTCCACGCCGTAACCGAGCAGAGCAGCGGCGCGATTCCGTCGTTCCACACTGCTGTGACAGCACTCGACGATCCGTTTGGGCTCATGTCGCCACCGCCAGCGTCGCTGCCAACGCACTCGCTCGGGTCGAGTCGCAGTCGCAGTCGGCCGTCGCTCATGTTTAGCGACGACGACTTGAGCTCGACAGCCACGAGCGCACCGTCTTCTGCGTCAACGAGTGCATCGCTGCTGCTGCCGTCGATCCGCGAGAAGCTCACGCCGCCAGTCGCGTCTCGCCTGGCGCTCTCGCTCGACGACCTCGCAACGCCAAGCTTTGACGAGCACGCGCCGACGCTGTTCTCGATTGCGCACGTCCTCGACAATGTGCCAGTCCAGAGCGACTTTGCTGCGACGTACGTTGTTGGCGCAGTCCTCGGCTCGGGCAAGTACTCGGTCGTGAAGCGCTGCACGCACCGCGCAACGAGGCAAGCGTTCGCAGTCAAGATCATTGACAAGCGGCAGATGATGGAGGTCAAGTTCCTCAAGCGCGAGCTCGAGATCATGTACGGCTTGCGCCACGACGGCGTCGCGCAGCTCATTGCGCTGTACGAGAGCAACGACGAGCTGTACATCGTGCTTGAGCTCTGTCGGCAAGAGCTCTTTGAGTTCATTGACCGGAACGGTCCGCTCGCAGAGGCGACAGCGCGCAAGCTCGTGAAGCGCCTCGTCGCCACAGTCGCGTACTTGCACGACCAGTGCATCGTGCATCGCGACATCAAGCCCGAGAACATCTTGATCCACGGCGACGACGTGAGCGACATCAAGCTCTCGGACTTTGGCATTGCGCGCAAGCTCGACGGCACTGTCACGCTCACGCCACATGAGAGCCTCACAGACGTCGCAGCAGCGCTGAACGACAGCGGCGGCGTGCGGAATCGCCTCGCACGTGCTCACACCAAGTGCGGCACGCGCGACTACGTGGCGCCAGAGGTCATGAGCGGCAAAGGCTACGGCACAGAGGCGGATCTCTGGAGCGTCGGCGTCGTGACGTTTGTGCTCGTGAGCGGCTGCGCGCCCGTGTTCCTCCCGACAGCAGACGGCACGCGCAAGGTGTTCTTCCCAGAGGACGACGGCGTGTGGTCGAGCGTGTCGCCAGAGCTCAAGAGCTTCATCGAGTCGCTCTTGGTGCGCAACCCCGAGGAGCGCGCGACTGCCGCCGAAGCGCTCGACCACGCGTGGCTCCAGCGCGCATGACGCGCCGTATTTACTACAACAGTCTGGCACTCTCGATCGGACTGATGACCCCGACCAAGCGCGAGGCCGCCGCGCGCTCGAACAGACAGAGCGACGGCGTCATGTGCAGCGAGCGAGCGCGCTCGTCCTTTGGTACGTACACACTCACAGAATACACACACAGACATCCCCAATCAATCCGACTCAAGACAAGACTGTGCGTCGGTTCCTCGAGCATGAGAGCCGCTCACTATAATATACGACCGACCGACATGCCACATACCCTTCTCTCAGTCAACATGGCTGCATGAGGACGTGGAGGCAGAACAGGTCATAGTCGACTTGCAACAGAGCAATCGAAGGGGAAGCGAGCAAGTAGTGAGAAGCGACTGTATTAAGATAGTATCGACCGAGTGCTATAGGTGCTTGTGGAGGTAGGACGACACACGCAGAGCAGACACACACACACGCTTGAGTGACGAGGATGATAGTTGTAATTGGCTCCTTGAACCACGGGTGGATGGTTGCGAAGGGTTCCTATCATGAACAACCGCTTGCTATGTGCAACCAATAGCAGTAACATTGCGCACGGACAGCGGCAAAAACTGTGGCAGATTTGGCTGCAGACACACGCAGACACACGCAGACACACGCATACATGCAAAGCCACGTAGGAATCGAGGAAGAAGGATCATGCCAGCGAACTGGACTTGGTATGGTATCGATCATGCGATTCAGACCCTCAGGATATAGCATCACGCCCTTCCAGAGATACACATGCAGACACACATATGCAGACACACACACTTGGCTGGTAGATTGGCTCGAGGATGAAGAAGAGCGAGCTCGCTCGCTCAAGCGTGCATCGATCGAGTTGTCGGCTTGCTGAATGATTGAGGTCAGAGCAAGTCGTTGGCGCATCGATTTGCGCTCCGTCAACGACCAGTCGTTTTCATTGCGCGTAAAAACGACGGTGTAAAAAATGTTTGTCGTGTGGTACCACACACACTTCAAGCGATGATTTCGCGACACTCACTGTACTTCTGGTCTGTTCGAAATGTAGTCACAAGTATACAGTGAGTTTCGTGAAATCATCGCTTCAAATCCGAACGTAGTGTGACTCACTATAACTCGCTCACGAGCCCAAAACTAGTGTGGGCCAGCTCACTTGAACAGAAATGGCCACATGCAACTCTGCTGCATTATGAGCACGATGCCTATGAGCAGCAGCACGACAACTGCGCTGGATCTCTGGCAGGCGCACGCGCTCGAGACGCTCGTGCTCCGCAGCGGCTGCGACGACATCGACGCGCTCCTACGCGGCGGCTTCCGTAGCGGCGTTCTCACAGAGATCTGTGGCGAGGCCTCTGCGGGCAAGACCCAGCTCTGTCTCCAGCTCTTGCTTCAGTGTGCACTGCCCGTGCCGCTCGGCGGCCTCGGTGCGTCTGCGTGCTACATCTGTACAGAAGGCATTGGGTCAATCAAGCGCCTACATGACCTCGCAAGCGTCTACGCGCGCAAGTACGGCTCGGTCGTTGCGTCTCGCAAGCGCAAGCGCCAGTCGATCGACAGCGAATCCGCCGTCGCAGCAACAACGCACTCAGCCGACACAAGTGCGCCGTCGAACGCATTCCTCGACGCGATCTTTATCGAGCAGCTCTACGAAGCCGATGAGCTCTTGGACCTCTTGGTACGGCTTGCTGTTGTCTACATTCGCGTGGCGCTGATGAAGAGCTCGCATCGCTCATGCTCGCGTTTTGTCCTGTCATCGTATCATGGCGCTGTGGTCACTGCACTACACTACTGCAGCAGAGCCGCTTGCCGACGCTCCTCGACGAGCAAAACACCAAGCTCGTCGTGATCGACTCGATCGCAGCGCTCTTTCGCATGGAAGCGACTGCGTCCGTCAAGGTACGCGCGCGTGTGTGTATGTGTGTGGACAAGCACAAGCGCTCGGACAGCTCACGCACGAACGATCGTGGCCATGGCCATGACTTTGTAGGAAGCGAGTCGCCGCTCGCGCATGATGTTCCACGTCGCAAACTGCATGCGCATCCTCGGCGCGCAGTACAACGTCGTGTTTGTCGTGTCGAACCAAGTCACAGGCAACTTTAGTGCGGATGGCGTTGGTGCTGCCGCGGCGTTCAAGCCTGCACTCGGACTCTCGTGGTCAAACTGCGTCAACCAGCGGTGCGTCTGGAGCACTGGGTACTGAAGCGACGATGGATGTGGGCGATCGATAGACTCATAGCTGGTGTTCGTGTGGGCGTGTGGACTGTCTACGATAGGCTCATGATCACGCGGCGACCGAGTGGCGCCGAGCGCCGGATCGACGTCGTGTTCTCGCCGAGCTGTCCGCAAGAGAGCGCGCGCTTTGCGATCACGAGCGAAGGCGTCGCGAGCGTAGACGAAGCGTGAATGCGCTGCATGCTATAGTACTAGCACACGCTCGACACGCGCTCCTCGTTCCTCGGGTCTCGTAGCTCACGCGTTGCAACGTCGTCGTTCGTTGGGACAGCGACACTCACGTCCTGGTCAGTCAGTCCGTCCGTCATGTGTGTGTCCGACCAAGACACACATGCATGTACACGCGTTGAGTGTGCGTCTCGCGTCTCACACGACCGATCTGACGCGATATCTTGACTGCCGGCGCATGTGCAGCAGGCACTCACACACACATACGATCGTCGCTACACTGTACTGCATGGGCTTGACTGGACACAAGGTGTCAGGCAAGTACGTCGTTGTTGGTGCCAACGTGATAGGCAGTACAGTACAGACCGTAGCTCTCAATGCGATTCCCATCTGCCGCGATGGTGTCTGAGACCAGATGGGAATTGCTTGATCGCGAAAAAGACCCAGAAAAAACGATCGAAGATCTACGATTCACGACAATTCATGACAATTCATGACAAATTTGACACTGAAACTGTAGTATAACATGGAAAGTTGTGCTGATGTCTTGAGAAGAGTATGAAAAAGTTGTGCCCATACTGAACCAAAGCTTTTTCAATTCGACAAAGGTTGTCGACATCTTGCAAAACGTATGAAAAAGTTGTGCACACAATCGCACACACAATCGCACACGCACAATCTTGACAATCCTGACAAACTGGTGATCTTGACATCATAGCATCAATTCAATTCGATCAATTCAATTCGATCAATTCTCCTCGCTCTCTCTCGCTCGCTCGCTTCGCTTCGACTCGTAGTGCACACTGCGCTGTGCGCAAGTCGAGCTTCTGTCCGGTGCCGATGCTGATGATGGCCCGGCCGTTGCAGGCGCGACCGCTCGCTCGCTTCAATGCGCTCAACTTGCTTTCAAAAGCTAGTTTGTTCACAAAGATATTTGCCGCCAACCGAGCAGGCGATCGACAAAAACGTCCCGAAAAGGCGCCAGCAACCAACCAGCCGCTCGCGCTCTTGCACACGAGTGCCATTCCGCTCCCGACGCACGCGGCCACACATTCACACATCTGCACGCACACACACGCACACACACACGAGCGCTACATACAATGGTCGCGACGAAGCACCAGCAGCAGCAGCAACAGCAGTCGATGACATCGGCGAGCAACAACAGCGCGTACGAGATCCGCAGCGGCATGTCCGTGCAGGTGCGTGCAAGAGCTCTCGTGTAGCTGCCGCCACTTGCTAGCGATATGCAGAGACCATGGATGCGTATGCTCACTACTCTCTCGCTTTGCGCACGCACGCACAGGATCTCAAGCAACTCACAGCGCAGCGCACGCACCGCCAGCGCATGGAGTACTGGGACCTCCAAGCGCGCAACTCGCCGCGCCGGACAACTAGCAGCAACAGCGGCGACTGGACAGCGCACGGCAGCCCTGCGTCGTCCACGAGCAGCTCGTCGTCGTCGACGCGGAGCGACTCACCACCGCGCCAGTTTAGCAAGAACAATGTGTACGCGTACCCGCCGTACGGTCGCGGCCACGGGTCGTCGTCGTCGTCGTACCACAGCAACCAGCACCACCACCATCACCACCGCCACTACTACCCGTCGCGCGGGAGTCCGTCGCTCTCACCGAGCGGCGAGCCCGAGAAGATGTTTATCACGTGCGGCGGCCAAGTCGTGTCGTTCATGGAGGGCGTCGTGAACGCACCGCAGTTTGACTTTCTCCCTGAGATGCTCAACGCGACGCTGTGAGCAGCGATCGGCCACGCGAGCTCGCCACGGACCGAGTCGCCCACGTTCAGCGTCGCAGCAGTAGTAGTAGAAACAGAAACAGTGGCGAGTGCGTGCGTGGATCGACCGACCGACGCGACACCAACGACGACGATGGACAAGACCGACGCGCGTGTGTACGATAGACGGAGCGAACGCGTGGACGCAACGAGAGCGCGAGTGACCAAGAGTGACCAAGTGTGGAGATGTAGAGTACTGTGCGCAAAGGAGTGAGAGCGATGTGGCGCAACCTGTGTGAATGTGAACGATCCAAGTGAACAAGTCTGTCGGTCTGTCTGTCTATCAGAGTCTATCGGAGCTTGTGGAACGGCAAGAAGCGTCCCCATCAAGTGGTCGCTTCGTCGTCGCTTGGAAAGATCCGCGAGACGTCCAACTTCAACTTGAGCGAGCGTAGCTGTTCACTCATGGCTGCGAGCGCGTTGCCTCGCGCTCGCGCTGCTTGCATCATGCGCACGCACAGCGAGTGCTGCGCATTGTCCAGAGCTGAGGAAGCGCCGTGTCGATCGCATTGCCGCGGCGATATCGCTGCGCGCTGGTGCTCTCACTTGTCGATCCACGCGCTCGAGCACACGTCGTCGCACTTCCTCTTGACACGCGCGACAACACGATGCAGTCGCTTCTCCTCCTGCTCCTCCTCGCAATGGCAGCACTTGTAGCGCAAGGTGCAGACCCAGCGACAGCGAGCAACACTCCAAGTCAAGCGCTTCTCGTGGGTCCACCTCGTTCGCTCTCGATCGGATCGGCGTCCGTGCTCCGCGGTCAGCGAGGGAATGTGGCAGCAGGAGCAGCAGTGCTGGCGACGTTGCCACCGATCCGCATTGCTGCGCCGCTCGTGACGACACCGAGCGACGACGACCTGAACATTCGCAACAACATCACGATCTCGCAGAGTCGCGTCGTGCTCTCGCACATCGATCAGCTCTTTCTGCTCTCGAAGCTCGTCGATGCGATCGACCTCGCGCCAAAGCTCGCGTCCTCGACAACCAAGATGAGCGCAACGACCGGTGCGAGCAACGCCAACAGTGTGAAGGAAGCGGCAACAACGACTCCGGCGACGAGCGACGCGGCGCAGGGCTTCCTCTTTGCTCCATCGAGCTCAACGCGCGTCTCGGACGCAGACATGGCGCTGGTCAACGTCCTCGGCACGACGCTCGGCTTTGGGTGGCGCTACCCACTCGCGTACTGGAACCAGCTCGCGGCGACCGACAAGCCCATCTGTGCGTTTGGCAAGGCCGCGGGTGCATTCTTCTACTGCTAAGTCGAACGCACAAGCGCCGTTGGTGCATGTGGAGGACTCGAGCGCACGCTCGTGTGCATGATGTGTGTTTGTCTGAGAGAGAGAGCAAGAGAGAGAGGTTGATGTTGTGTGTCGCTATGGACTGAAAGCTGCGTTGCCTCCACCACGTTGTGTCACGTGTGTGTTCGCTTGAGCATGTGCTGGAGCAAGTCGCAAAGGCACACGACCATGTACTTCCCACCGCTATGTGATCGGTCTTAGCGCGTGTACGGATGCGTGATGACGGACGGATGCGCTTGCCGCGCATGGTGCTTCTCTGCGATCATCGGTGGGACGTAGCGGATCACACCGCCGTTCACGACATCGTACGGCCGACCGCCGTCGCTCTGGTTTCGCAAGTGCTGTGCGCTGCGCAATGCGAGACAACGACATGATAGCGAGAGGCAAGGAGAGGCAAGACATGATGAACACGTCAGTGCTGGGTCTGCGTGTTGGAGTGGACAACCGTTCACACAGACCAAGAGAGAGAGATCAAGAGAGCGAACGAGCGAGAGATCGACCACATACCGATCGGGGTTCCACTCGACTGGCGTCTCGTTGAAGATCCGGTCGTGGTGGTTCAAGCGCTCGTGGTCGTGCCCATGACACACTGACAGACGGCCAGGAGCATCGCTGCTGCGGCGCGGTGCGACGCCATCAGCCGTCGGCGCGCTTGTCTTCAGAGGACCACGGGTTGCACATCTGCTTGTGTGCGTGTGTGCGTTGGTAGTCGACGCGCAGGGACAGCGCAGCGGCCGCGCTCTTCACATCGCCATGTCTTTGCTTGCTCGTCTTGCTCACTCTTCTCGCTCGTCGCTGCTGTTTTGCTCGCATTGCTTGCGTTTACCGGATACCGGTATACAGATGTCTGCAATATTATGTAAGCCACACAAAGTGTGAGCTAGCAAACCAGTACTTCAAATCAAATATTAGGTAGGCCACACAAATTGTGAACTAGCAAGTTGCCTTTTCAGACGCCTATTCAGATGTAGAAAGTTGCCTTTGCAGCGTGAAAAGGCACAATGGAGCCTATCACGTGGCTCGAATAGAAACAGCGTTTTACAGGACCAGATGGGTCTCTGGCTCACTCCCTCGCTTGTTTCTCCTAGCGATGTCCGCTTCACGCATTTACACTCGTCTGTGATTGACAGTGCGACCTGCGGAGTGAACAAGCTTCGTACCCGATTTTCACGCATAAGCTGATGTCTGCTACACCACTGGATCTGGATTCACGTCGACGCGACGTGCTTCCTAGCCGCGCGGGGCGTCAGGCACCAGGAGCAGCTCCGACTCGCCGACACCGACACCGACGCCGACGCAGCGCATTCTGTCGGCAGTCTCACTTTGCGATTCGCGCCGCGCTCGACAAGTCGAAATCGCTCATCCAGTCCAGTCCGCTCATCCAGTCCAGCTCAGCGTGTCGGAGACACTCGTCACTGCTGCCACCAAACAAGTCGCTGTCAAACGGCGTCCCGAATCGCTGCTCAAACAGTTCTCCAGTTACGGGTTACATCTGGGCCGTTCCAGATGTAGCTCGTCCTGACCCAAGCTGAGCTGAGTCTGAGCCGAGTAAACTCAGTCGAGCTGCGACTCTTGACCCAAGACTTAAGAGGTGCCTCGACTTGACTTGCAGCGCAACAACACACGATGACAACAGACCGTCGTCCATGGGCGTTCAGCGATCAACGGCGGAGCTCCTGTGTAGCAGCACCTCGTCGGTGAGACCTCTCGGCAGCCTGTCGCGTCGTCCGTGCTCGTGAGTACGCTTGGCGTACGTCGAGCAGGGGCTTGGGAGGCTTTGAATCCCCGCTGGCAACTCCGAGTCTCCAAGGACTTTGACACGACTCGCCGAGGCTCCATAGCGACATCCCGTGACGTCTGCAGTCGAAGGTGTGCTCAATGTGCGCCCATAGCACAGCAGTATCGACGAACGCATGCAGGCGAGCAGTACGCTCGCATCCTGCAACTGCAGCAGCCGCCACCGCAGCGCAACAACTCAAAGTCGCTACAGCAGTCGCATTCACAGCAGCCACAGCAGTCGCGGCACAATCAACACTGCTCTTGACAGCTTGCGCGCCTCGCTGGGTACTACTAAGCAGTCGTGGCAACAACGGTCGAGGTCGCGACCACATGGGCGTGCGTCCTACGAAGTAGCCCAAGACACTGCATGCGCCGGTGTACACGTTCGCGGTAGCAGTTCAACGAAGGCCGACGGCACCAGTGGCAGCAAAGTTGTGCCGCAACGAAACCCCTGTCAAGCGTGTCGAAGGCAAGAGGCTCCGTCATCTAGCGCAAGTTCGTGAACACCACTGACACCAGCAGTGGAAGCCGCAGCAGCAAGAGTAGCAGTGCTCGTACCAAGTACGCTGACGTCAAGCCCGCACGACCGACGACAGCGCAAGTGACGAGTACCGGAACAAGCACCGACGCAAGGGCGATCACCAGAGCAAGGGAACAAGAACAAGCGGAAGGACCCGACCGAGTGTGGATGCGCTGTTATCGACTCAGTGATAGCGAACGACTCGTCCAGCGTCGCGACAAGATCATCAATCAAGAGTCGGCGATGCAGTCGCGCCATGCTCGCGAGTACCAACGACGACGACGACGACGGCAACTGCGCAAAGTACGGAGACAGCAACGACGGTATCAGCAGCGCACGCGAAGCAAAGTACGCGAATGGCGCATGCGCGTGAGAGCGGAGCGCCTGGAAGAAGCAAGATCGCTGGCTCTCGCTGCCGTGAAGTGATCGTGCTCGTGTGCTCCGCGTTGCTCTACGCAAGCAGGGTCACGTTCGCGCAAGGTGGTTGCGCTGCGTGCGAACCTGCGCGTCGGAGAAGCCCCGGTGTGCGCGAGAGCGTCAAGTTCACTTCAGTCTACGAGGATGTGTGATGCAATGAGGTCGCATGGAAGCAGATACACCCGAGGAAATCCGGCGAGCACGACACTACATGCTACAGTGTCCTCTATGTTCATTGAGAGGCAACCATCCTTGCTGTTTGGTTGTTCATTCACATGAATGCATGCACTCGCGCACCCTCTTCCATCTTACGCACTACTAGTACGACGCTGCACTTCCAGTCGCTCTTACTCCAATCGCATTCAGTCGTTCATTCTCTCTTTCACACACACACTACCGCACTAGTCATTCGCTCTTTCTTCACGCGCATCCTGTGCGATCTCGTTCAGCATGTCGACGACGTACTTGATCTTCACGCGCTCACTCGGCTCGGACTTGGTCATCAACTCGATCAAGTTGCGCTGCTTCGGCGTCATCGAGGCTGGCAGCAGTGGCGACATGCCGCGTCGGAGCCAGAAGCGCACTTGACCTGCTTGCACTGGGTCCGGTGTCCACGGCGGCTCGCCACTCACGGCTTCGATGATGCACATCGCGAACGAGTACACGTCCGACGCAAACGACGGTCGACCGCCACTCAAGTACTCGGGCGAGCGCCAGTTCACGGCGCCGATCTTGTTGCTGGCAATCTGGACCTCGGCTTCGCCCAGCAGACAGCTCAGCCCAAAGTCGATCAGCTTCGCCTTGTGATCCGAGCCGACCATGATGTTGTCGCACTTGAGGTCGTTGTGCGCGACGTTCATGCTGTGGAGGTACTGCAGTCCGAGCGCAGCTTCGTGGAGCTTCTGCCACGTGAGGTGGTCGCTGGTGGCAGGGTCTTGCTCTTGGTCAGGCTCTTGCTCTTGTGCTTGTTGACTTTGGCCTTGCTGCTGCTCTTGCCCTCGCTTCATCTTCATCTTCTTGAGGTACGCTCGCAGCTCGCCGTTCCCAGCAAACTCGCACACAAAGTACCGCTTGTCGACGTGACTCGCGCCAAAGAGCTTGAGCACGTGCGGGTGGTTCAGCCGGTGCCACACGCGCACTTCGTGGAGCAGCAAGTCGGTCGAGATCGTCTCGATGTCTTCTTCGTAGCCCATGAACTTGACCACGACCGGCGTGCCGCGCCAGCTGCCTCTGTACACAGCGCCAAACGCGCCTGTACCAAGCGACTCCGACTGGTTGTACGCCACCTCGCCGAGCGACAGGTACCACTCTGGTCGCCATTCTGGAGAGTGCTCTGCTGCTTTGGAGAGACCGTCGCGTGTCCACTGCTGAGTGAGCGCCGGAGGAGTGTCAAAGTGGTTGATCGTGATGCTGCTTGAAAGGATCGAGGAGCGAGTATCGGCAGTCATCGCGATCGACGACGCTCGCGCGGTCTTTCGCCACGTCCGAATCGCATCGGTCGCTGGCACGTCAAGCATGTCGAGGAGCCGATCGAGCGCTGTGTAGTCAACACTGTGCGCTTCAGCGGTCTGGAGGCTTCGCGCTTGCTGATACACCGACTTCTCCGACACTGCAGTGCGCACGTATCGCTGCAGTCGCGCCACTGCGGCACAGAACGCCGCGACTTCAGGGTCAAAAGGAGTCTTCTCTCGCTCCAGGAGCAGACGAAAGACAAACGCGAGTGCTGGCAGCACACTCGCGAGCATCCACTGCGAGTCTGGGAGGTCTTCGCACCGCAACTTGATGTGAGCAAGCGCGTCTGGGATCGAAAGGCCGAATTCTGGGAACACGTACTCGTCCAGACGCTGCGACTGGGTACGAACAATCAACAGCAGAGTAGAGAAGTGTCGTGAGCAGCCTGTCCGTGCAACATAGTTGTTGCCGGCATCCAGTACACGTACCATCAGGTTTGCGTCAACAGCACTGGTCCCCTCGATGCCTTCAGGAAGTCTCATGCGTTGCTCGTACTCGAGAGCAAACTGCTTGAGTCGACGCACGACGAACGCGATGTCGACGCGCTTGCTCGGGTCTTGGGCACACATCTTCTTCTCGATCAAGTCGAGCTCGCTGTCGGTCAAAGGTGACACTCGGTATGGTCTTTGACTGATAGTCCGTCAAAGCGCAACACCTTCGCGTCTCCTTCCGTCAGCTCGCCGTGCAGCACGGCCCAGATGCAGAGCCCAAACGAGAAGACGTCGGCTGGAGCAGTCGCTGGAGCTGATGTCCGGAAGCTCCCGTACTCGGGCGCTCTCCACTTCCGCAAACGTTCGCTACGTTGCACTCGGACTCCACCGACATCGCTGAGCTTCACGACGCTATCCGAGCCGATGATGACCGTCTCTTCGCAGAGGCAACCGTGCACAACGCCTCGATCGTGCAGATACTGCAGTCCGAGTGCGGCTTGGTGCAAGTAGTGCCACGTCAGTTGCCGGATCGATGCGTGAGATACAAGCTCGTCCGCGAACGCTGAATCCTGGCACGGGTCAAAGACGTTCTGCTGTCGGTTCGATGCGTCACGCAGGAACTCGACCAGTGGCGTTGCGTCCGGCACTGCTTCGTAGACAAAGACTGGCGTGCGGCTAACGTGACACGCGCCAAAGAGCTTGACGACGTTCGGGTGGCTCAGCGAGTGCCACTGCTCGGCAGTCTTTGTAAACTCGTCCAAGTTCATGACACTTGTCTCGATCATCACGCTCGCGCTCTGCCACTTGCCTGCGTAGCACTTGTTACGGCGCGGCTTCATCTTGTTCTCCTCCTTCACGAGGTTCCAGTCGTGGAACTCCAAGTCGTCGGGCGAGATGAACCACGCGGGGACGTCCGGCACTGTCTCCATCTTGCACATCTGGACAAAGCGCTGGAGCACCGACTGGATGATCTCTTGTGCTCGCTGGTTCCGTTCGCGCTGTCGCATCACGAGCTCGTACTGGAGCAGCACAGCCATCTCGCGCTGCTTGGTGTTGTCTTCACCGCATCCATCGATCAAAGCGCCGTCTGTGCTCAGCGCGTGCTCAAAGCGCTGCTGCAGCTCTTCTTCGTCACCGTGCTGCTGCTGCTGCTGATTGTTGTTCACAGACGCCTCGTTCTGGACCAACTCGTACATCGCTGCAAAGTGCCTTAGCTCGTCGTGGATGTTGTCGACGTGCTGCAGGATCGCTCGACTTGCCACGAAGCGCATGAGAGCTGTCGCCTTCTTCTCGATGTCGAACAGCAGACGGCAGGCGCGGAACAGAATGCTCGTAAACGTCACGAGTGTGTCGTGGGTCACTGCAGTTGGCGGTGGCGTCTCTGCTGTCGCTTCAGCATCTCGCTGACGCTGCTGACGTTGCTGAAGCTGAGCGCACACGCTTTGCAGTCGCTCGAGCAAGCACGTGCACACGTCCTCAAACTCGAACGTGGCAGTCGCACACATCGTCGCCATCGTCGCCAACGAGCCTGGAAGCAGCGGGGACTCGTCGTCTTGAGCGTCTTCGACACAAAGGACGCCTTTGCCGCCTCGACCGATCAGCTGCTGCACAGCTGGAAAGCAGTCGGCTCGAGCGATGGAGATCAGTGGTGTCTCGCCATCGACGTTGCTCCGGACGTTCACTGGCGCGCCGGCGTCAACGAGAGCTTGGAAGACTTTCATGTAGCTGTTGCGACCCGCGAGCGTGAGTGGCGTCTCGGACTCGCGCGGCGACTCTGGATCAGCACGCGACTTGGCAGCGACATTCGCACCACGCTTGATCAAGAGCGTCACCGCGTCGAGGTGTCCGAACTCGGCGGCGTAGAACAGCGGAGTCTTTCTGTCTTTCGTCAAACACTCGATGTTGACGTCCTTGGCCACGAGCTCCTCAAGAGCGGCGAGGTCGTTCAGGACTGCAGCGGGAAAAAGCGCGAGTTCGTCTTCCGCGGGGCTACTCGCCTCGTCGAAGGCGCTGTGGCGCAGCAGGAGAGCGACGACGTCCTTGCGTTTGCTCTCGACCGCCAGTGCCAATGCTGACGTGCCGCTCCAGTCCTTCGAGTTGACGTCAGCGTCGTGTCGGATCAGCTCAGCAACAAAGGCGACGCGACCCCAACGCGCCGCATGGTGCAGCGCTGTCTTGCCGTCGCTATCGCTTGCGTTCACATCGACTCCGAGTCGGATCAGCGCAGATACGACGTCGGCATCGCCCGGGTACGCTGCTCGAGACAGCGCCGTCTTGCCGCTGGTGTCTGTGGCGTTCGCGTCTGCTCCAAGCCGCACCAACTCGACTGCAAGATCGACATGACCCGACTCGACTGCCCGAGTCAGCGCCGTGACACCGAGCGTGTCCTTGACGTGAACGTCAGCTCCGCATCGAATGAGCTCCGCCGCGATGTCTGCATGACCTACCTCTGCGGCACGCGACAACGCTGTCCTGCCAGAGTTGTCCGTGGCGTTCACGACTGCTCCAGCTCGAATCAGCTCAGTGACGACGCCAAGATGACCCGAGGCTGCTGCAAGCGACAGCGCCGCCTGACCGTCTCCGTCCTTGTTGTTCGCGTCTGCACCGGCTCGAATCAGCTCAGCTGCGAGGTCGCGATGGCCCGCCTCGGCGGAACCGCACAGCGCAGTCTTGCCGTACTTGTCCTTGTGGTTCACGTCTGCGCCAAGTCGAATCAGCTCTGCCGAGACGTCGCCGTGACCCAAGCTGGCAGCAAAGCGCAGTGCTGTCTGTCCCTCGTAGTCCTCGGCGTTCACGTCTGCGCCACACCGAGCAAGCTCGCTGACGACGTTGACATGATCCGACTGAGCTGCGTGATGCAAAGCTGTGGTGCCTTTCCTGCACTTGGCGTTCACGTCTGCGCCATGCTGAATGAGCTCACTGACGACGTCGACATGACCCAAATGCACCGCACGTGACAGCAAAGTCTTGTCGTCCGTGTCGAAGGCGTTCACGTCTGCGCCAAGTCGAACGAGCGAGCTGATCAAGCTGGGCTGGCGGTGCTGGACGGCAAGTTCCAGACATCGAGTTGTTCTGCCGAACCTGCCGACAAAGAACTCGACTTCCGCCACGCTGCCGCCTTCGACAACTTCTCGCAGAGCAGCGCCTTGGTCTTTCAAGAACGCTCTGATCAGCTGGCGCTTTCGATCTTCAGTGAGCGGCTCGACGTGCGTGTCTTGCGTCGCCATCCTGACAATCGGCATTCACGTACAGCGCGTGAGTTGAGACGCACGATGAAGAAAAGAACACACGATCATCGCTATCGTGCGTTTGCTCGTACCTGAGGGACATCGCTAGTGAGTGCGTGCGTTCCAGCTGTGGCTGTATGGTCGACGCGTGGATCCACTCGCAGTCTGCAGTAGGGATGATAGAGAATGAGAGACCACTGCAGTTGTATGTCGATCAGCAACAGCCACGGTCGACGTCCGCTGCTCCTGAGTGTGCTCTGCGTGCTGCTCACTCGCCTCGTGCGCTGCCGCTCGCTGCTCTTCGTAGCGCCGCTCGTCAGGTCTTCTTCGTGTGAGTCGTGGTCGTGTGTCTTTGGATCTTTGGATCGCGAGTGAACCCAATTGGGCAAATCACTCGACAGGCGTCAAAAACATTTGCACAAACAAGAGCGGCAAGCGGCAATGGATTTGAGTGAGGAATTCATACACGCTGTTGCTGGTTGTGATTCTCGCAGCGTGTTTGCTTGGTAGTTGATTCGCATGCCACTCGCTCGACTTGCGATCGCCATGCTGATGCTGTTTGGTGCGGTGGTCGTGTCGCCAAGTGCTCTCTGTTCAGCCTTTGAGCAGTACCATAAGCACATCTTTGATCCTTTGGTCTTGACATCACGACGCTGACGGTCAAGAGCGTGCGTTGTAGCCGCATGGACGAGGTGCTGTGGTGTCTGAAAGTCTCAAACAAGACTGACAAGTCGAGCCTCTGAGTGCCTTTGGTGCATGTGGAGGACTCCAGCGCACGCTCGTGTGCATGACAAGAAAGAGAGGTTGATGTTGTGCGTCGCCATGGACTGAAAGCTGCGTCGCCTCCACTACGTTGTGTCGTGTGCGTTCACTTGTGCATTTGCTGGAGCGATACACAAAGGCACAACGCATATGTACTTGCATGCTGGAGCTGTACATGCTCCTGGGCTTGTGCTTGCAGTATATGTGGCGATGGCGATCATCATCGAATTCATCATCGGAGCTCTTTCTGTCTCTATTCGGTCTTAGTGCGTGTACGGATGCACGATGACTGACGGATGCGCTTGCCGCGCATTGTGCTTCTCTGCGATCGTCGGTGGGACGTAGCGGATCACTCCGCCGTTCACGACATCGTACGGCCGACCACCGTCGCTCTGGTTTCGCAAGTGCTGTGCGCTGGGTAGTGCGAGACAAGGACATGGTACGAGCAAGGAGAGGCAAGACACGATGGACACGTCAGTTCTGGGTCTGCGTGTTGGAGTGGACGAGCGTTCACAAGAAACAAGAGAGATCAAGAGAGCGAACGAGCGAGAGATCGACCACATACCGATCGGGGTTCCGCTCGACTGGCGTCTCATTGAAGATCCGGTCGTGGTGGTTCAAGCGCGGATCCATCGCATGAGACTTGCTCGCAAAGTCTCGGTACTTGTGCTGGTCCTTCACGTTCATGTCATGACTGTGTCGAGTAGCAAGCAACGAGAGCATGAGTGTGTTGTGCACACCAGTCTACGAGGATGCGTGATGCAATGAGGTCGCATGGACGCAGACGAACCTGAGCAGATCCGGTTTGTACGGCTCGCCGCGCACACGAGCAGCTTGTGAGGCGTGAGTGCCAGCAGCACCAACGACGTCGCACGTCGAGTGGCGCGCTTGACTAGAAGCACCATCATGCATCGAGTCGCAGTGAGTACTCTCTCTCTCTTCCTCTTGCACATACACGCAAGACATCAAGGCATCAAGAGAGAGCATGCAAGCAATGATACACGACACTGCACACACGCACATGATCTGGTGCAGTCGTCGGTCGTTGTGCTCGGCGCGCTGGATCGCTCGACGCGCGAGGTGGTAGTCCGACTCAAAGCGCAGTCGCTCGCGACGCTGCTGCGGCGTCATGAGTCCTTCTTGCAAAAGCACGGACGGCGGTACTGCTCGGCGCTCGATCGCAGCGGTGTGCGCAAACGCTTCTTTCGTCGTCATCACTGGCGCAGTCTTCGCGCAGCACACGAGCATCCAGAGTGCGTTCAGAGTACATGGTCACACGAGATGGTGAGGCGTGGACAAGAAGCGGGAGACACAAGGCGACATGGTTGTCGAGCGTGAACAAGGACGTACAAGTGCATCACTGGTGGTTGGGTCGTGTGGACTGCACTTGCACACAAACGCAGATGCATGAACACCCGTCGTCAGTCAGTCAGTCAGTCAAAGCAGGTGCTTGGGTGCACGCGGTACAAGGCAAGAAGGCAAGAAGGGATGCATGCATCACAAACGACTGCTGACACGCACCGAACAGCGACGTCGCCGACTTGGAGACCGCTCGGATGCACGTCCTTGATGCTCACAGCGCGCAGGTCTTGTCCAAGCAATACGTGTGCAGACGCTCCGAGCTTCTCGAACGGCCGGACGTCGCATCGCTCGCCATTCCACGACCGCACGAGCGTCTGGTCTTTCACGAGCGCTGGTGCAAGCTGCGTGTATGTCAAGCGACCAGAGTCAACAGTTGTGAGTGTGCTGATGACTGTCGTGGATGGCCAAGTCGTCGTAGCTCTGAAGCTAGACTCGAGTCATATGGCGACACACACAACACACAAGACACAACATACAACCACAGCCAACAACACCTCATCAACAACAACAAGCAAACGTACATCGCGAGCGCCATTCGCAGGCGACGGCGAGTCCATGAACTTGCGCAGTCGATCCGGATCCATCGCGACTTTGCGCGCTCGTGTCGAGTCGCTGCCGCCCGTCATACTGCTCACTCACACGCTCGTGCTCTTTCTCTCTTGTTCGTACGCAGTCACTCGCTCACGCACGCACGCTGTCACTCGCTCAATCGTTCACACTCGCGCAGTACGAGAGAACACGTCAGAGAGCTGTCGCTCGCCTTGCTTCTCCTCCTCTTCTCTTCTCCTTCACGACACGATGCTGATCAGAACGAGATCAAGATCGAGTGCGCCAGGAATACCATCTCACACATTGTGACAACACCTTGCGTGTCTTCATGAGCTCACATCTTCGAGAGCGTCATGTGCTCGAGCTTGTCGGTACGCAGCACAGTGAACGTCAAAGACCTCGGGTCGTGCATTGTGTGCACCCACGTGCTTACAGAGTGCATGCCAAGAAACACAAGGACTGCAGCAGCAGTAGTCACATGACACTCATCACCAGCAGCTCATTGCTTGATAAGACTATCAAAGTGTATGAGTACAAAAGTAGTGTGCGATTACAAGATACATGGCTACATGATACGTTCTTTTTCTGATCTCATCCAGGTCTGGTCTTGTCCTGGTCTTGTATTGTTGGTCAGTTCCGAAACGAAGACCTCGACAAGACCTCGATGGAAATGGAGGAGCTGTGGATGTCGGTGTGCTATGAACATGGTCATTCACCAACTGGAACGACGCCGACAACTCCACGCTCAGCTCGTCGTGAACGTCGGAGGTCAAGAGAACACAGAGCAGCACCGCGTACTAGCCTCACCAAGATAGTGAACACGAGAGCCAAGGCGCGTCCGACGCTGGCAGCGCCACGTCCATGTCGGTAACTGCAACGCCGGCGGCGCTGCTCGGCGCCGTTGTTGCTGCCGCAGTTCCAGTTGCCGTCGCAGTTGATGCGTAGCAAGACCCCACAGCCTCTTACGACTCGTTGACTCAAGTTGCAGTGTCTGCGCACGACGTCGATGTTGCTGCTCTGGCTCAAGTCCGCGGTGATAGCGGTGCCGCTACTGCCAGCTTCGACGCCACCACGTCGGGAACAGCAGCCACAATAGAGTCGCAAGTCGCCGTCGTCGCTCGTGCTCCATCTTTGCGGTGAAAGCGACGAACCGCGCGGCGACACAACGATCGCTGCTGTCACCACGTTGCGAGAGCCAAGGGCGGGCAAGACTGTCGTCTTCTGGAACTCGTACAGGTACACAAGGTCTGGGGAGTCACGAACGACGCAGTCGTACAGGTGCAGCCATTATCGTGAAGGTGGTGGTTGCAGTGCGCGCCTGCGATTTACGATCCCGTCGATGCGAGTGGACACGCCGCACCAGTGTCGGGTCGCTGTCGTCGCGCCATCAATCCAAGACGTGTCTGCTGAAACGGCGGACTTTGTCGACAGAGCAGCGGTGGCCGACGTCGCAGAGCGCGCGCGCAACATTTGGGAGCAAGTGCGCAATTCTACAGGCAAGAAGGCGTCCCGACGATCGTGGTCTCTCGCGAGCAAGTGCTTCGACGTGTGTACCGTGCGCGCCGCGAGCACTTTGGCGCAAGCATGCACGGCGTGGTTGAGGTGCCTCCTGCGTCCCTCGTCCCAGGATTATCGCTCCGGCTGTTCCAGTTTCAGCAGTCTTGGATCGAGCCCGGGCGAGAGCAGGTTGAGCGCATTGTGGGCTGGGCGCACCCCGACCTGATGCGACTCCTCCGGTTTCGACACACGACGCACTTCCTCGACGCCACGTTTCGGAGCGTCCCGCGCGGTATTCACCAGGCTCTGGTGCTCATGGTGTTCGATCAAGCCTCCGGTGTGTACGTCCCGGTTTTCTTCGTACTGTGCACATCAAGACGAGTACGCACATACATTAGCGCCCTCTACGCGATAACACAAGCTTCAGAGAACCAGATCGACCCCGAAGAGTTCGTGTGCGACTACGAGCAAGCACTGATCAGCGCTGTCAGAGCACACTGACCCAGCGCTCGCATCACTGGGTGTCTATTCCACCTGAAGCAGGCGTGGCAGCGATGACTTCCAGTGCTCCGAGTTCCCAGATCGGAAATGAGCATCGCGATGGAGGTCGGGGCGCTCGACGCACTCACGGTTGCAATTCCAAGCGCAAGTGGAGGCGCACGGCATTACATGGGCGAAGGCGGAGATCCAGCAGCGCTGCGCGGCCGCAGACACGAGCTACTCAACGACGAGATTGCAGGCGTTCTAGCGCTACTTCGCCCGACATGGCTCAGTCCCCGTCGCTCTTTGGAACGTGTACGGCGTCGATCGCCGTGTGGTCAACAGAACCAACAATCCGTTGGAACGATTCCACCGTGAGCTGAACGCTCAGGTCGCGTTCCCGCACCCGAACGTGTTGCTCTTTGTCGCTGCAATCAGCTCGATCTCTGTGAGATATGCTCACCTCGTAGTACACATCGCGCAGGGCGTGGCGCGCGCACCATCGCGAGTCGAGTACACACTTCCAGCGCCGGTGGACTTGACGGTGTGCTCAGAGTCGAGCGAGCGCGAAGACGATCAGGCTACTGGTAGCGACTCTGATAGCGAAAGCGAGAGCCAGACTGACCACGGCGACGACGTGTATGCCGATGCATGATTACATTCTTCATCTCACTTGCGCAATACATGGTCTCAACCTCTTTGTGTTGTTTTATGTACGCTCGTACATGCGCAGCTTGCGCGCGGGTCGCTGCTCGTGTAGCAGCGTCATGGCTTGGCGTGACGAGTGCTCATTGCGGGAAGTAGTTGTCTACGGACAAGCCGTGGTGCAGATGTCATTTCTGTGCGCGAGTGGACTTCGCGCGAGCGGTCGCGATATGCCAAGATGATCCTTGCACGTACTGGTTGCCCTAGCGGCCAATGTCAGGTGGCACGCAATGCGTTCACCTTCACCATGCGTCAATGTAGCCGGCTCACGCTTTGCATGTTCCACGTCGCACTGCGAGCTGCAGCAGACGCTTCGCAAGCCCCGCCGTTTTAATGCATGGCGCGACCTCGGTTCCGCCGCTTGCGCTTGTCGAGCGCGACCGGGTGCGTTGAGCGCGAGGCGGGCACGTTGGGCGACTTCACTTGTGTTGATCAGTTGAACACAGGTCATCTTGCCTCATGATATAGATCTTGTGTGCTGCTACAACGTGGAGTAGATGCGATGCTCATAGCAAGAAGAGCAGCGAATTCAACTGAGTGATCGGTCTTTCACAAAGAAGCTCGTTTGCCGACACCACGACTGTGCGTACCGAGTGTGTTCGGAGACGCGAGAGCTGCGTTATCCGTTTTGAAGCGATGAGGAAGTGAGCACACCAGCGTGTGCGCGAGTGTGTACACCCAAGCGCCGAGAGTGCCTGTTCTCGCGACCGAGAGTGCAACCAGCGCTCGAATGGACATCCTCTGTGCGCAAGTTCGAGAGTCTCTGCTGGAGAGCAACGCTGGTGCGTTCGATCGCTTCTGCTATCGAAGCTCGCCCAAAAATTTCGCTGTATAATCAGATAGTTTCGATAATTAACGTCACATCACCACAAATAGTTTTCGTTTCTCAAATATAGCCACCCAGTCAGGCAATGTTTCTAAAAATTACAGACATGGGGGCGTGACATTTTTCTTGGGACGGACACCACTGTCAAACTATGTATATAGACTAGCCGAGTGCCCCCGCTGCGCGGGCGGATAGTTTGGTTCTGTTGGAATAGTTTTCCTTGATGCTGCTGAACATATTGAGGGATTGATACCGAACCCAATGCCGTATTTTTCACATGCAGTTTGTATTTATTTCCTGCTTCTTCTTATATAGTTTTTCGGGTGGTTTTGAGTTCGTTGTGTCCCTTGCCTACGTCTGTTGAGTCTTATGCAGTCCTAACTGTTTGTGAGTTTTGTTTCTGTACCTACTTGGTGTCTCATGCATCCTATCTTTTTCTGATGTTTGTTTTCTGTGTCCTACTTGCGTTTGTCTTCATATGTAGTGCTATTGAGCACTTCAGTCGAAGATCTCGAGGTACACGACGTTCGTCGTGTACACACCTTCGTCGTCTTCTTTTTCGGGGTCAACCACGACGATCTTGATGTTATTGCGCGAAGTCACTCTCGAAAGAGCGACATAGAGCTGTCCGTGCGCAAACACTGACCGAGGCAAGTACAATCCCAAGTGGTGGAGCGACTGGCCTTGCGCCTTGTTGATCGTCATAGCAAACGCCGGGATGATCGGGAATTGCTTGCGTCGGACTTGGAATGGGAGCTCTTTCTCCTTGCTGACCAAGATGATCCTTGGGATGAAGACGACGTCGCCCTTCCGTGGTTCTGTCATGATCGTCACCTTGATGCAGTTGTCGCGCAGTTCCACAACTCGAAGTCGCGCGCTGTTACACAATCTCAAGTTGCTGTTCAGGTTGCGCACCATCATATCTGGAGCGCCAATCTTGAGTGTGATCTTGTGCGGCGGAATCCCAGAGAAGTTGAGCGAGTTCAAGAACTCGGTTTCGTACAAACCCGCTGTCAACTCGTTCTCATCGCTGATCGAGTCGACAGACAGGTACTCGCGCGCGTCGCTGGTCAGTCGCTTTGTCACTTCGTCGTTGATCCGATGCACATCTCGGTTCGTCGGACAAAGAAACGCTCGCTCGGCAAAGTACTCGTCGTTTGCCATCTGCTCGTTGACGTCGAGATAGAGGTGATCGATGAGCTTGATCAAGTCGTTCTGCACACGCGATGGCTGTTTTTTCTCATCCTCGTCGTCATCTAGACCCGGCTTCGGCTGATGCACTGGTTCGTTGATCACCAAGTCGCGCGGCAACTTGATGTAGTCGGACCGAGCTCAGGATCGCGCTCGTGTCGACCTTCACCGACTTGAAGCAAGGGGTTGGAGAACTCGGCAATGTCAAAACTCTCTTCAGCCTTCAGATCCGTGCGTACGCGCATGTTCTCGGTCAAGCGCAATGTCTGGAACTTTTGCTAAAGCTCCGAGCGCTTCAAAACTTGCGTCGATCGATTCAAACCTACCGCCGGGCTTGACGACTGGAAGGATCTGACGAAATTCGCCGGAGAGCACGACAACTTTGCCGCCGAACGCTTCGTTGCTGTTGTGGATGTCTTGCTGTCGACAGCTTCGAACGCAAAGCGATTGATCATCGGCGCTTCATCCCAGATGATCAACTTTGTGCGCTTGAGCAGACGTGCGATCTTGGACTGCTTGGAAACATCGCAAGTGGTTTCCTTCTTCAGCTCGAGCGGGATCCTGAACGTCGGGCGTGCTGTGCGTCCACCCGTGAGTAGCAAAGCTGGGATGCCACTTGACGCAACAGCCAACGCGATCTTGTTCTCAATGCGCGCAGTCGCCAAGATCTGCTCCAGCAAGACCGACTTGCCCGTGCCGCCTGGCCCGTCGAGGAAGAACAGCCTCTGCTCAGGAGCGTGACTGTTCACTGCGTTGACAACTTGATCGAAGACAAACTGTTGATCGCTGTTCATCGGATTGTCGACGGTGCGTGCGATGATGGCTTTGAGCAACTCTCTCGTGTACGTGTTCCTCTCGTCGTCTTCGAGTTCGGTGCTCGCAAGACGCTAGTGTAGTTTGACGCTGTACTGGCCGAGCTGTGGCATGTCGGTGAACTTGGACAAATCTTTGCCGTTTGCCTGAAGCAACTTGTTGATGCTGACCAAAGTCTTGAGCTGCACGAACTCGTCCTCTACGTCGACGTTGTGCTGACGCTGGTAGTCCTTCGACAGGTCGTCGAGGAACGCTGTCCACAATGCCTCGACGTCGCTTCGACGTCGCTTGGTTGCGAGTACGCCAAGATCGATGCAAATAAAACGCGCAGCTGGTACGGCATCTGGAACGTGGCTGCTTCAGTCAGACACATGTGCCACTCGTTGTCGTCTTCGAGGAACCCCGCCGCCTTCGCTGCGGCCTTAAACGTCGCGTGCTCGACCCCTTCGATGGTACGTAAATCTTCGTACGACTTTGGTCCCTTGATGTGACTGAGCAAAAGTCGCAAATAGAACCGTTTTTCGTGATGCGGTGAGCAGTGCACGTTGCGTCCGATCGACGCAACGCGTCTTTTGTATCGAAACCATTGCTTGTTCTTTTGGTCCCACCCGTCCTTCGTTAGAATGTCTTGGTACAACATCCTTCCTGCGAGGTCTGGTTCTTCTGTGCTGACCCGGAAAAACGCGGTCAGGTTGCTTCGATCGCCTTCTTCAATACGCCCTTGAATGTCGCTTGTTGTGTCGAACCTGATCGTACTCTCGCCAGGAGAGTGCACCGGCAAATACACGACGGAGTGCGACTTTGCTTTAGTTGGGAAGTCAAACAGTCGTTGGCACGCTTCAACTGGTGAGATGTACCGCGCTTGAATGTACCGCTCCACTTCGTTTGGGTTGCGAGCGCGCTGGCGGTCTGCGATCGACATGGATGTTTTTTCTGCACCCTTGCACACGTACTTGTAGATATACTTGACGGCCTTGATCGAAGAGCAGACTTCAATGTTCATGTGACAGTTGTACTTTTGCGCCAAGTACGGGTTGTACGGAACGACGAACTGGTTGAGTGTCGCGTTGTCCCAATCCTTGCCGTTGTGCTCCAGACGTCCGGCGGGCCGTGCGCGACACATGTACACACGGTACCCGTTGTTTCGCACGCACGTTACCGACGCTAACGCCTTTGAACTCTTCTTGCTGCATTTGCCGTCCTTGATGCATGGTGAGCTGGCGTTCGCGGCGCCGCACGGACCGTGAATCATGCATGTGATCACAGTCTCGTACAGCAGCGGGTACTTCTCTGGATCTGGAAGTTCAGCTGACACCAACTTGTTGATGCGAGCGACCGAACGTGGCTTGTCGTCGTCGTGCAGGATCATCAAAATGTGCGCGTGTGGAAGACCGCGCTTCTGGAACTCGATGGCGTAAATGCGCGCTACTTGAACTCCGAGTGTGCCTTCGTCCAAGTCCTTCAACAGTGCATGGAGCTTCTGCTGCAACACGCGACTCACAATGTCTGGACGATTCGTTGCAGACTGTCCAGACAGGAGAATCTCGGTAATCTCTGGCCACTTCCGGTTGCACGTCATGGTAACGAACAAATCCGGCTTCCCGAACTCGCGAACGATCGCCATCGAGTCTTGGAACTGCTTGTACATGTACTGAGGACTTCCTGTGAAGCTGGCAGGAAGACGGACGCGCTTGCCGATGTTCTGCGCGACTGCAGATGCTTCAAGCTCGATGCGCTGCTCGCCCATCTCTGGAATGTTGTACACGTTGACGTTTTCGCTCTTCAAAACGTCGCGGAGTCCAGCAAACCTCTCTCGTCGGTACTTGTTCTGCAAGTCGTCACTCTGGATGTATCGAAGTCGCTCTTGTTCGCACTTGGCCCACTGGTCAACAACGTACTGCTGGAAGAGTCGACAACCGTGGTGGAGTAAACCAGGACCGTCGCTACGCTCGTGGAGTCTGTACGCGACAAACTCGCGGAGAGACATTGCGGCCTTGCCATGAAGCATCGCACATTCTACGTACAGTGTAGTGTACGTCCAACCGTGCTCGCCAAATGGAAACAGGAGCGGGTACCGCAACACATCGTACTCTGGTTGCGTCTCCCACAGACGAAACAAACTCCCATTGTGACGTGCACGGAGGAGGATGTCGCGGTTGTAGTGCGCCATTGCCGTCTTCAGCCGTCACTGCAGCGACCTCAGACGCAGTCGGAACGTTGTATGTTCGTGGATCGTCGATCGGAAGTGCGAGTAACCGGAGCTGCATGTTGATGTCTGGTATCTGGATATCTTCGTCTTCAGCTTCGCCCTTCTCTTCATCATCTTGGTCTTGTGGCGTTGTGCAAGTACGCGTTCGCGAGCAGCAAGATGCTCTTGACGGATGATCTGCCCGGCGTTCAGGAACTTTCGCGCGAGCGGGTTGTGGTCTTCCATGACACCCTCGATAGTTGTCAGCTTTGCGTTGCCGAGGCCGTCGGACATGCGCATGCGGTGCTGCACACGACTATCCATGTCTGGATCGGCGATGCCGATCTGCGCAAATACCGGCTTCTTTCCTGGCGGAGGTAACAAAGTCCCCAGATAGTGGCACAAAGCGCCTTGGACACGGAACGTGTAGATGCCGTTCTTCCCCGCGACGTCCTCGTCAACGGAGAGCTTCTTTGACGCCGATGCTCCGATTGACGTGAACGCAAACACGTTGTTGTCCGCGCGGATGTTGATCTTGAACTCGCGTTCGTCGAACAACCGACGGAGATCAGCTGGTGGATCGCGAAACGGAGGAAACCGCACTGTTCCGCTGAGACAGCACTTGTTTCTATGAAAACAGCACTGTGGTTCGTCGCAGATGCCCTCGCAAGCGTCTCGAGTAGCGATGAGGAGCAGACACTTGAGTTCCACGAGGTAAGAATGGGATTGAGGATGGAAAGCCTGCACGACACAAAACCACCCTCGCAACATAGCGAGCGACCTACGACTTGGTCTGCTCTAGCACTCACTCACATACAACTGTCTGATGCTCTCCCCGAGCAACTGCCTGGCACTGAGATCTGCACGTTGCTTCCAACTGTGCAATCCGCATGCGTTGCTCTGATACCCCTACTGAAGCAGCGCGCAAGCTCAGTGACCTAGCTCGTGTGCATCTGCATCGACTACGTCCATGCTGGAACTCAGCTTCTCGAACAGCACTCGACTCAGTGGCTTGGCCATATTGTCCGCGATCATGTCGGATGTCGGGCTGTACTTTACGATGAACACGCGGATGGCTGCGAGATGGCGGATCTTGTGGTACCGGATTGCAACTGACTTCACCTTGTAGTTCTTAGACGCATCGCTGAGCACTGCGATCGTGCTCTTGTTGTCTTGCTGCCGTACTGTCGTGTGTCGTGGCACCCGGTGCTCCTTGCACAGGTTGTGCAACCATGTCACTTCGTTCGAGCACATGCTCGCCGCGATGAACTGGGCGGAGCACGTGCCTTCGGCCACCACTGTCTGCAGTTTGCTCTTGAGCGCCACCGGCGATCCATCCACAAGCACAACATATCCGGTCGTGGACTTGCGCGAGTCCAGATCACCGCCAAAGTTCGCGTCCGCGTACGCCATGATCTCAATCGCATCATCGCTGCTTGCACTTAGTCGCAGTCCATGTGTGCGCCTACCACTAAGGTAGCGCAGCACTCGTTTCGCGCGTTTGAAGCGATCCTCCGTGTATCACGACTGGTACTGCGAGAGCTCACGAACAGCTTCGGCAATGTCAGGTCACGTGCACTGCACGAGATACTGCAACGACACGACGAGCTCTCCGTACGGCACTGCTTATTGATTCACAGTCTCGTCGTACGGCTCCTCTTGTCTGCGCGCAGGATCACCAACTACCTACGGTGTTCGCACAGCCTTGCATTCGTCCATGTCGAACCGCTTCAAGACCGTGTCGATGTACGCTGTCTGCAAGAGGATGATCGACCCGTCAGAGATCTTGCGGGGCTCCAGCGCGAGCAGTTGGCGAGCTGATCGAAGGTCCTTGATCTCAAACTTTGTGCCGAGCTGCTGCACCACGACGTCGATCTGCGCATCCTCGCCAACGATGAGTACGTCGTCGTAGGGTTGTTTACGGAGAGGAACACCACGTCTTCGCCTCCCACTTTTCTCGAGTATACGTCGGCGTCCATTAGTGCACGCTCGAAACCGATGCTCTCGAGGCGCTCGTGAAGTAGTTGGTACCAGCTGTGAGCTGCCTGGCGCAGATCATAGAGACTCTTGCGTAGTTCGCAGACTCGACAGGACTTGTCGTCAAAGTGCTGGGTCGCTGCATGTAGAAGCGAACGTGCTCGTGCTCGCGTTCGTTGGCCACGTCGCCGTTCAAGAACGCGGTAACAAAGTCGACGTGTCGGTACGCCTTCTCGCGCTTGGCTGCAAGCAAGAGAAGACAGCGGACGGACTCGAAGCGTACCACCGGTGCAAACGTGTCCCAGAAGGCGCGTCCGAACTGCTGTCTGTTGCCGCAGACTGCCAAGCGCCCTTTGTGTCGTGTCACGACACCGTTCTCTTCGGTCTTCCGCGCGAGTACCCAGAGGTTTGGCAGCACGTTTGCACCGATCGGTCGTGGCACGAGCGTCCACGTTTTGTTCTTGTGCAGCGAGACCATCTCATCGCGCATTGCTCTGATCCACTACTCTCTATCGGGAGCCTCCAATGCTTCTTGAACCGTTGGATGCGCAGACAAACTGTAGATCCCGAGCTGTGCGACGATGCTGTCGATCCAGTACCGAGACGACAGTCGCTTCGTCCTGGTTGATCGTCGCAACGGCATCTCCGAAGAGCCATCATAGGTTCATTCATCTGCGTCCACCCTCGCCGAGCTGAATGCTCCAGGCTGTTCGTTCAGAAGAGCATCAGCTTGAGCTGAACCAATGGCACCCGCATTCCTGCTCGCTCCCACTGAGGCTGCAGAGCATGTCTCCAAAACAGCGCTCTCGAACTCATCCGACGAGATGGCAGCCCTGTCATCGCATAGCGGTTTGACCTCGCCGTTCACGCTCGTCGGGAGATCGCATGGTACCAGCGGCTTCGCTGCCTCCACGCTCACAAACGATGTGTCGTCACCATCGCTGCCCATGTCAGTCGACTGCATGACACGAGTTCTCTTCGGCACGGGCTCGATCGCCACATCTTCGTCGCAGTCAAAGTCTTCTGGGCACGCTGCATCGACGCGGAGCTCGAAACACTTTCTTTCAGCGATGCTCGAGTGCCAACGCTCTGACCAAGCTGTGTGTACGACACGATCGGGACCTCATCCAGGAGTTGGCGCTTGCCAGGCGAGTACTTGTTGTCGAGCAACATCCGCACGAACGCACCGCAGACCGTCTTGTGCTCTAGGAACTGAACGTCTCGCTTCTCAAACACTTTGCCAGTATCGAGACAGAGCAGTCGGTAGCCCATCGCCTTCTGTGCAAAGCCGATCATGATCGCTGGAGCACCAGGGCTGTCGAGCTTGCTCGCTCGCAGCTTCTTCCTCTTGATTGTCACAACGAAGCAGCCCCAAACGCGCATTGCGCTCACGTCTGGAGGTGATCCGTACATCACTTCGTACGTCACGTCTGAAGGTGATCCGTACATCACTTCGTACGGACTCGTGCCGTCGAGCGCCTTCGTCGGCGTCACGTTGATTGCGTTGATCACGTAGTCAAACGCTTCACCCCAAAGCGACTCAGGCAGTCGTGACGCTGTTAAAAGTACGAGGATCTTCGCTGTGACCACGGAGTACATCTTCTCGACCACTGCGTTCTCTTCCGGAGAGTAGCCGTTCGTTGTCATGAGGCTCACACCTGCACGCTGGAGAAAGCTCGTCATCTTGTTGTTCACGAGTTCTCGTCCTTGATCGCACGTGAGATCTTCAACTCGCTTGCCGCGCGCTTGCAAGTACTCGATCAGCTGCACGGCGTTCTTCGTTGCTTCGCTCTTCTTCGTGACGAGGAACCCCCAGATGTCGCGGGAGTGTTCTCCGTGACGTAGCTTACACGTGGTCTTACGAGGAAGCGATGTGGTGAAGCGCAGAGGGACTGCGCTGAACTCGGTATTTTCAACTCTGAGGTTTTTGTATTAGGACCATGCATAGTGATGAAAGTGAGGGACCTAATCTAAATAGTGAGCTGTCTGATGGGACGACCAGGGTCGTCCAGAAATCAGGTTGAGCCACTAATTGGGTGTCTGCTGTGCTACTTCGTACTTAGCACAGCAACCCCGTTACACCATCCCCCACACAAGCTTGCAGACACACAAGCGAAAGAAAGCAAAAGCACACAAGAAGAAGCAACACGACGCGCACACGTGGCGCGACGCAGAGAGCAACAGCAGCGACGACCTCGGAGACCATGCAGCACGGCGACGAGAGCCGAGCTATGTGCGACGCCTGCCGCCAGCCTCTGCCGAGCTCGAGCGTGATCGCAGCGACGGCGACATACGCCGACGCGCTTCGCCGACTGTCGCTGTACGACTGTAGCACTGTGCGCGACTCCCCTAGCGACGAGGAGCTCGCCGACATGTGGCGCCGATGGCGCCAGTCGCGCGGCAAGACCATCACGACGACCGGCCAAGTGACGAAGGGGGCGCTCGACAAGTCGTGGACGCGCTTTGTCGCGCGTTGGAACCTGGGGCCAGGCATGGCGCTCGCCCTCGAGCGCCGCGAGTCCCAGCACGGACGATACCATCTCGGCGAGCTCGCCGAGCGTGTGTGCTCTGCGTCGTGGGACGCAGACCGGCCGTGCTGCTTCGTGCACGTCGTCGCGTACTGTCGTATCTGCGCGCACCGCGAGAAGCCGACGCTCGAGCAGTGGGAAGCGATGCTCGCGGAGTATCCGCTCGACGAAGACGAGAAGGCTCTCCTCGCCCAGTATCGACGCGCGCTTGCGGCGAACCGCCGCGGCGTTTCGCGACCACGTCGCTGCACGCGCGCGCTCTCGTTCGCGCTCATCGTCTCCGTCTCGTCGCGCGACAAGCGCGTGTTCTTTGAGGGGAGCGCGCGTATCCGGGCAGCGCGCGCGTCGCGCGCTCGCAGGAGAGGCATGTGACGTGGCAAGAGCCGAGACGATCGCGTTCACGCTCTCGGTCGCGTGGTCGCGCGCGCGCGCCGTCGCCTTGGCGCGAGCAGTGGCCTCGTACGCCGTCACCAAGTCGGGGACATCCTCAAGCAGCGTGGCGCGAGGCTCCCACGAGTCACTGGCCGAGTCGAAGCCCAGCCAGCGAACGCGATACTCGCGGCGACTGGCACCGCGACCACGGTCGCGGTGTTCAAGCAGACGATCGACGATCCAGCGCGGGTCACCCGCGCTGTCAACAAGCGGCGGCGGACCATCGCGGCGGAACGTGGCGCGACGAGGCGACAGTCGCGCCTGTGCCTGATCGGCTGGAGATGGTGTCGCACGACGCCGACGTTGCTCTGAGCCGCGCTGACGACGCGATTGCAGAGACAGATCGGCTCGACTCCGAAGTTGCTGCGCTGAAGGCGCAGTTGGCGAAGGTCGTTCAAGCGAACGAGGCTCTTCGCGCGGACAATCGGGCGTTCCGCGCGGGTCAGACGCCGCCAAGCGCTTTGACGAAGCCGCGTCCTCGTCACGTCGGGTCGCGCTTCGAGCCTGGCGAGGCAGCTCGTCCGCAGGCGTCATAGCCGGTACATAGCGCTTTAAGCGCCCGACATAGAATGTCGGGTGCAGACGTAATGCACTTGGCATGTCGAGTGTGTACGCCTCGCCTTTGCATCGTACGATCGTGAACGGACCGATGAAGCGCGGCGCGAGTTTGGTCGCGCCAAGGTTCGTGACAGAACCAGGTGCAATGCCGGACGCCGATAGCAAAACACGGTCACCGACCGCGAACTTCTCGAAGTTCTTGCGCCCACGCTGGTCGGCTGCGGTTTTCTGTCGATCGACTGCTGCGGCGACTGCATCGCGCACAAAGCGAGCGACAGACTCGCGCTTTTGAACGAACTCGAGCACACGGTCCTCGTCGATCGTAGCTGAATGCGCGGATGGTTTGACCGCGCCAGTGCGCGTGGTGATGGCGATCGCGCGTCGCGACGGCGCGATGAGTGCCGCGTTCGCCCAAGCCGTCGCTTCGTTTGGTGACATCGCGACTGTGCAGCGCGCGGACCGGTCACCGCACGAGCTCTTCTCTTTTGCTGAAGGAGCGCCGCCTTGCGATACCGATGTACTCGGTGTCCCTCCCCCTTCAAGAGAGCCGCCGTCGTCAAAGCCAAGAACCGCGGGAACGCGCGGATGACGCGCGTTGTTGATGAAGAACGGCGTGTGGCCAGTGGACTCGTGCACCGCGTTGTTGATCGCAAACTCGACTATCGGCAACAGCGCGCTCCACGACGTGTGCGACGACGCATAACTGCGCAGCACGTCCTCGACGACACGGTTGACGCGCTCGGTCTGCCCGTCGGTCTCTGGGTGCGACGCGGTCGACATGAGCAGCCGCGTCCCGAGGAGCTGGAAGAGGCGATCCCAGAACGATGCCGTGAAGCGCGGGTCGCGGTCAGAGACGATCGACGTTGGCATGCCATGGTGCCGATACACCATGGAGAGGAAGAGCTCAGCTGTCTCGTGCGCGGTGATGCCGACCGCGACTGGCGCAAGGTGTGTCATCTTGCTGAAGCGATCGACAACCACGAAAATGCCCGTGCGACCAGCTTGATCACGAGGCAGTCCGAAGATGAAGTCCATGCTCACGGATCGCCAGGCGTCCGCGGCGATTGGGAGGGGCTGCAACGGGGCTTGCGACGACTGCGCGGGCTTCACGCGCTGACAAGTCTCGCACGACCGAACCCACTTGCGCACCCACTTGTACATGTGGGGCCAGTAGAAGTCGCGTGCAAGAGCGAGATACGTCTTCTCGCGGCCAAGGTGACCGCCAGGCGCAGCGTCATGGTACTCGTGCAAGATACGAGCGCGCAGGTCGTCGTCGAGCGGCACGACGACGCGAGGGCTGTCGAAGCGATCGATCTGGTACATGAGCAAGTCGCCGGATACCGAGTAGCGCGGTGCTTGACTCCGCGCTGAAGGCGTCAGCTGCAGCAGCGCCGACGGAGACGGGTCACGACAGTACTTGAGCATTGCGGCGCACGACGGGTCGCGGGAGTACGCCGCGGCGATCTCATCTCGAAGCGGGCTCACAGCTGTCGACGTTGTCGCGCTTATACCAAGCGCGACACACGCGCTGCACTCTTCGTCGTCATCATCGACAGCGTGTTGCGGCGAGTCGGGTCGCGGGTCGTAATCGGGACGTCGCGACAGTGCGTCAGCGATGATGTTCGTCGCGCCCGGCTTGTAGAAGACGACGAAGTTGTACTCGGCGAAGAACGACAGCCAGCGCGCCATGCGCTGGCTCAAATGCGGCGACTTTGTCGCGGTTCGGAGAGACGCGTGGTCGGTGTAGATCGCGAACGTCTGCTCACCCAGCAGATACACGCGGAACTTCACCAACGCGTAGCGCATCGCGAGCAGCTCCTTGTCGTGCACGGGGTAGTTGCGCTCCGCGGGCTTCAGCTGCCGCGACTGGAAGCTGATGACGCGCTCTCGTCCCTCGTCGTCGTGCTGCATGAGCGCGCAGCCGATTGCAAAGTCACTCGCATCGCAAACGACATGGAACGCCTTGGCGTGATCCGCCAGTGCAAGAACCGGCGGGGTGGAGAGCCGCGTCTTGACGTCCTCAAACGCTGTCTGGTGCTCGCGACGCCACTCCCACGTGGCGTCTTTCTTCAACAACTGCGAGAGTGGGAAGATGACGGACGCGAAGTCTTTCGCGTAATGATGAAGGTAGTTCGCCAGCCCAAGCCACTGCCGGAGCTCCTTTTGGTCGCGAGGTACCGGCCACGCGACGATCGAAGCCACCTTCTCTGGATCAGCGCGGACGCCGTCCGCGCTCACGTAGCTGCCGAGCACTGGGATCTCGGGAGCGCAGAAGATGCACTTCTTCAAGTTGGCGTACAGCTTGTTCTCGCGCATGGCTTCGAACACCTTGCGCAAGTGCCCGAGATGGACGTCCAGGTCTGTCGCGCCCTCGGTGGCGCGACTGTGCACGAAGATGTCGTCAAAGTAGCTTGGGGCAAAGTCGCGCAGCGGGCGAAGCACGTGCGACACCATGCGGTTGAACGTGGCAGGGGCGTTCTTCAGCCCCTGCGGCATCACCAGCCACTCCCAGAGCATGCCGCTGGGAGTACTGACTGCCGTCAGCGGAACATCGGACTCGCGCATGAGGATCTGGTAGAAGCCGTCGGTGAGATCGATGGTACTAAAGATCGTGCTGCCAGACATGGTGTCGAGGACCATGTCCTTGCGCGGGATCGGCGTCTGTGCTGGGATCGTCGCGTCGTTGAGTTTGTTGAACGCGTGGACGATGCGCCATCCTCCAGTCGCCTTTTTCACGCAGAACGTTGGACTCGAGTGCGGTGATGTCGACTCGCGGACATGGCCGGCGGCTCGCCGGCCTTCGAAGAACGCGTCGATCGCTTCGACTTGATCGCGAGGCAGCGGCCACTGCCGCGTCACGCAGTACTTCGCTCCGGGCACGAGATCGATCTCGTGTCGCACGCCCCTGTCCGCCGGAAGCACCGGCGGAATGGTGTCAGGAAAGATGTCGGAGAACTCGCGGGCGAGATCCAGGACGGGATTTCCAGAGGCTTCGAGCTCGCTCCATGACTGCGCAGCGTAGCGTTCTTCGCGAGCGGACTTCGGCTCTGCTCCGGTTGGCCGCTCGCTGACAACAACCGCTGGATCCGCTGGGTCGATCACGACGGCGCACAGTTGCTCGATGTGGCCGAGTTTGATCTCGCTGAGCATGTTCTTCCAAGACATCACAGGCAGCCGAGTGAGTTCGGCTGCTGCGCGTGGTGGGGATGCGACCTTCATGCCGTGGCGCGGCGGGCCGTGACCAGTCATGTTGACGACGTGGATCGTATCGAACGTCGGCGCCGGCGCGACGGGCCAAGCCGGCGCGTGTGGATGTCTCTCGCGCGCCTGAGAATCTGGAGCGCGAGCCACTGCTCGTGCTGTGTCGGCTTTGGAACGGCCGGGGGCC
Source organism: Pythium guiyangense (assembly GCA_003730235.1). Lineage (NCBI taxonomy): Eukaryota > Oomycota > Peronosporomycetes > Pythiales > Pythiaceae > Pythium > Pythium guiyangense. The sequence goes on from QXDM01000033.1 coordinate 385,227, forward strand.
TCTCCGCTTCTCGCCGCAGGATCGGTCTGCTTCCTGCGGCACACTGTGACCCACTTGTCATCAGCGATCTCTTGTCTCGTTGGCGTGGCGCACGGTACGTTGCAGCAAACCGCGCACGAAGGGCCATCGCTCACTTCGTGCGGGTTGAGGGTCGTGGAGTCCGGGTCCACGACAGCCATGTGCGGCCAGGCGCTCGCGCAATCGCTCAAGTGAGCGAGAACACCGTCGACGTCGATGTCGCGCGGCTTTACAGTGCGACTCAGCCAGTCAATGTCAGGCCGGTGGCGCGCCAGCCACGGCATTCCAAAGATGCAGTCGAACGAGCCGCCGAGGTCGACGACGAGGAACGTGTCGGTGCTCTTGAATCCGTCGAACTCATACTGGAACTCGACCGATCGTCGCGGGAGCGACCGTGGCTCGCCGTCTGCGAACTTGACGATCATCGCACCTGGTTGCTCGCGGGCGCGCACCCGCGAGGCCAGGAGCTTCAAAGACTCGGCTCGGACGAAGTTGTTCGTCGCACCGGAGTCGACGAGGGCGCGAAGTGATCGCTTTGCGCCGGCGACATGCAAGCTGAGTACGATCAGTCGCTTGTCGCTGCTTGAGGTGGTGGCAAAGAGCTGCGCATGAAGCGCGGCGTTGGAGGGGCTAGCAGAAGGTGACGCCACCGGAGGGACGTTCCGCTGGATGAGCCCAGTAGGTCGCCCTGCACCTACTGGGAGCCCGCGTTTTTTGCATGCGCGGGCTGCTCGGACTCGTCTTCGACCTCAACAGTAGCAAGTACTGGAGCTGGCGTGCGGCACACTGCCGCGCGATGACCGACCTTACGGCAGCGAAAGCAAATGAGCTGCTTGTTGCTTGTTCCACTGCGTCGGTTGCCGTTGCCGTTGCCGTTACCACTGCTGGCGCGCTGCCGGGTTGCGTCGTGCTCGATCGCGTCGATCTCCATCGGCTCGGCGCCGTTGTCAGCTCGCGGGACGACCGCGTGGTGGCCACGCGAGGCGGATACGCTGAAGTCTTCGCGAATCGCGATCGCAAAAGCCTCTTCGAGCGACGCCGGAGGCTTCCGGGTCAAGTACAGACGCTGGTGTCCAGCGTTCAGACCGGAAATGAAGACATGGACTTGGGTCGCCATGTCGATTGGGGCCGATGTCACGCATGACACGAGGTGGCGAGCGCGTTGTACGTAGTCGCGCATGGACGCGCGACCTTGCTTGAGCGCGAGGAACGCAGCGCGATGGTGCATCTCGTCTTGAGGCGGCTCGAATGCGAGTCGCAGGTCGCTTTTGAGCGCGTCAAGTGTCGGGAAGCAGTCAGGGTCGGCGACAAGCCGGCCCAAAGCCCACTCCTTTGCACGGCCACCGAGCTTGGACAGGAGGAAGTGCGTGCGCGACACTTCGGACGTGAGCTGCCGCGCGTGTATGGCAATGTCGACCTCGCACAGCCAGCGGTTCAAAGCGAGTCGGTTGGGACCTTCGCCGTTGTAGCTGGTTACGTCGAGCTTGACGACGTCGCTCCTTGATGATGCCGCGGGAGTTGAGCCTCGCCGACGCGCGTCGGCGAGTTCGCGGACCATGAACTCTTGTGCAGCTGCACGTTGGTGCTCCTGCGACATCGCGGACAGCATTGCCGCGACAGCCGTCAGGCCGGACACGTCGGCGAGGCGGCGCAGCGCGTCCCACTCGTATGGCGTCAGGTGCGCGAAGTCGCTGTAGTTGAGCGACGTTCCGTTGTCACCTTCGATCGGGAGCGCGCTCATCTTGGTCGTTAGACGGACTACAAAGTGCTACCAGGTGTCGCGGGAGTGTTCTCCGTGACGTAGCTTACACGTGGTCTTACGAGGAAGCGATGTGGTGAAGCGCAGAGGGACTGCGCTGAACTCGGTATTTTCAACTCTGAGGTTTTTGTATTAGGACCATGCATAGTGATGAAAGTGAGGGACCTAATCTAAATAGTGAGCTGTCTGATGGGACGACCAGGGTCGTCCAGAAATCATGTTGAGCCACTAATTGGGTGTCTGCTGTGCTACTTCGTACTTAGCACAGCAACCCCGTTACACCAGACAAAACGCGACGCCTCGTCGATGATCAATTGGAAGTGCTCGTGACCGCCGATCGTGCAACTGCCCATGTATCACACATCGCTCATGAGCTTTTAATGCGGTCGCGTCACTCAGCTTGGTTCGGTGGTCTTGTAGGACAGTCGTCGCATCTTGGCCGCGACGCACGGCACGAACTCAGACTGTTGTGTGACCAGCAACACACATTCGATCTTGCGAGACACAACTGCTTCTTTCAAAGGGCGGAGGTTCACGTGCACCAGACGATGATGTCAAAAGTGCCAACGTTTTGCCCGTCGTCACAGCGCACATCGCTCGCGCCGCCGGTGGCAGGCGATAGCGCGACGCGTCTTTCGAGAGAGTTACGACCACGTTGTCTCGCTTGAGCCAGCACCACTACGGCCCTGAGCACGCAAACTGGATGGTCCACCCTTCTCGCTCGAGTGCATCGAGACTCAAGATGTTGCATTCGCCAGTGCTGGTGTAGCAAACGTCGCGCAGCTGCAGCACCGTTTGAGAGCATGATGCTGCGTCATTGACCGTCAAAGTCACGTCGTCCATGAGCTCGGCTTGGCTGCACTCGCCGTTCCATGTAGTGAACTGCATGTCATGTTCTGAGCGCGGGTGGAGCAAGCTACGACTAGTGCAGACGTGCGCATCGCTGCCGGAGTCGAGCATCCACGAGTCACTCGCGCTCGTGGTTGACGCGACCATCGATATGTTTGATCGAGACGACTGAAAACGCTTGAAGACAGGTTCGAGCGTGACCTCTTCCTCGCTTTCGCTGTCGCTACCGTTCTTCATCTTAGGACACTCGTACTTGTGATGGCCGGCTTCGCCGCAACCAAAACAGTTGCCATTCTTCTTCGAGCGTTTGCGCTTGCCGCGCGCGCTTCGTCCAGTGTCTGACTGCTTTTTGTCACGCTGCACTTTGTTGTACATGATCGCCACGTGGTCGGTGACGCCGCGCGACGCTTCACGGAGTCGAACTCAGACTTCAGCGTGTTGAGCACTTCGTCCTCTGTTGGTGGTGCACCAGTATCAAAGCGACTCGAGTACAGTCGCGCAATGCCTAGGAAGAAATCGCGCGTGTGGTCGAGTACTGTCTGGATGAAGTTGTTCTCAGCAACTGGGAAGCCCATGTTCGCCAAGTCCAAGCGCTTCTGGAGCAGCTGATCCTGCCAGTCCGTCATTTCCTTGTTGATCGTAAAGCGGATGTTGTTGAACTCTCGCTTTGCCTCGAGGCTGTTGGCAAACTTGCGACACGTCTGCGCGTCAGTGAACGATGTCCACATCTTTGCGACAGTACTGAAACGCACGAGCTTGTTTGCCTCGGCCATCGAGACTCCAGAAGTCAATGCGTCCAAAGCCACACGGTGTCGAGCATCCCAATCGGCCTGCTGCGCTGCTTCTGCTGCCAGTCGCAGCTCTGCTCCCGTAATGATGCTCCACGCTCCGACGTGTGTCAAATGGGTCTCCATCTGGAGGGCAAACATGTTGTACGTTCCGCGCATCACGGGCGCCTTCATGTTCACTCCAGCTGCTGCTGCTGGATGAACGGCAGCACGAGGTGCGGCTACAGCGGCTGCTGGCGCTGGTGCGGCCGCTGGTGGCACAGCAGGCGCTGCTGCTGCCGCCGCTCCGTCTGGATTCATCGTGAGTTAATGGTTGGGTCTGTCGTGTCGTGCTCCAGGCTATGGCTTTGGGCTCATAACCTATGAGAACAGCACTGTGGTTCGTCGCAGATGCCCTCGCAAGCGTCTCGAGTAGCGATGAGGAGCAGACACTTGAGTTCCACGAGGTAAGAATGGGATTGAGGATGGAAAGCCTGCACGACACAAAACCACCCTCGCAACATAGCGAGCGACCTACGACTTGGTCTGCTCTAGCACTCACTCACATACAACTGTCTGATGCTCTCCCCGAGCAACTGCCTGGCACTGAGATCTGCACGTTGCTTCCAACTGTGCAATTCGCATGCGTTGCTCTGATAGTTTCCCGTCTCTCAATCAACCGTCCACGCGTTGCATGCTGGACAGACGTCGTGCTTCATCTTCACGACATGTCGTCCCTCGACAACGTCTGCGCCAGTCACCATGTTCGGTAAGAAGTCGCACTGATGCGCAAATGCTTTGCCGTGTTGCTTTGTCCTGGTTCGAAACTGAACGCGATCGAGGTTTCGAGTTCGCTCCTCCTCGGTCATCGCTGCCTGTCGCTCTGCTCGCTAAAATCGACTGCGCTCGCGGTGCGCTTGAACTTGTTCAGTGCTCATCTCTTCGCGGCGTTCGATCTGGCGCGCACGCTGAACTTGCCGCGTTAAATCTCGTTCATCCTCAGACATGTTGTTACGATGATTTTGCTGGCGCGCTCTTTGCGCTTTGCGGACGTGCTTCTGCTCCACCTGACTTCTCTGAAATCTTCGTTCGTGTTCGCGCTGACTTTGCTCCTGGCGCACTCTGTCTTGGTCTTCTTGGCTCATGATTGGGCGCGTCGCGCTAGCTCCCTTGCTCGCCCTTTAACCTCTTGCGTTTCTGCAGGTGTCTCACCGGGAAGCTCTGGGTTGGAGTTATCGATGGCCTCGTAAACGGCTTGAAGTTCTTGATCGCTGGTCATGACTACCGCGAAGTTGTTGCCTTTGGCTTAGTCCTCTTGTGGTCTTGGTCTTGTGGTCTTGAAGTCTTGTGGTCTTGAAGTCTTGTAATCGCTGTTCACCCGTTTCGCAAGTGTCCCTTGTAGTTCTCTGTGTTGTAGTGCGCACGTTTCGTCAGACGCTTCTGACTCATCAGTCCCTTTGATAAATACAAAGTGGCCACCGTATATGAACGAAACTAAGCGTTAGCAGGGATGTCTAAATTGATATTTTCTTTTATGTGTGCGAAACACACGAACGAAGACGCCTGACAAAAGAAAAAGCGACAAAAAGACAGACCAAAGGGGCAAACACACCAACTGGGACAGTCGGGCTTCTTCAAGGAGTCTCTTGAAAAACGCTAAGTACGGACACCACAGTGAACTGTAAATGTTTCATTAGACGCCCCTAAATTATCAGTCCCTTCATAGCACAGAGTGCTAGTGCATGGGATACATTTACGTTTTCTAGCGCACGAAGCTCCTTTGACATTTGACGAACATGTTAGGCGGAACATGTCGTGCCGTCGAGGACGACGTGTAGGAATTACCCCGTTGGATCGCTCTAATCACGGCGATAGTTGTATGAACTGTCAGGTCAAACACTTAGAAGGTTTGTTCGGTGGCACGCGCAAGGGAACGCTGTGGACATGCCGAGCTACGTTAACATTCAATTTAGAAACAATTCCATGTTCCGCACACGCACGAACTCTCCTTAAAGCCTCATCCCGTCAAGTTGTGCTAGATCTAATGCAAGTATTGGACTCATCGAGACCCGACGGCAGATTACAAACCGCGCGCCAAACACGAAAAGCGTAAAACAGTCATCCAATCCGTTGCATCAAAAATAGCGGGTCGTAGTTTAAAAGATAGTCAAAGGGTTACAGCAAAGCCTCTTAGGCAAAGTGCAACGCAAGGCAGCCGCCGGGCTACTATTAATTCGCCTGTTAGGATGAATCCCAACCGATTCGACAGCCATGGGCGCCTCAAATTTCTTCGAGTTTTCAGGAATATACCCTAATGCGCGCAGTGTAAAATTGTTTACGGCACAGAACTTACTCAGCTTGTGCTTCTTTGCCTGTGATTCCGAGCAAATGGCTTTGGAGCCGTGTGTGTTGGTTTGGGTGAGGAACAAATGTAGTACTTGCAAGCAACGGCATCCGAAAACCCCAGACGCCGTGATGTGCTTTTCACCTCTGTTTGGTGACCTCACAACCGAAGTCACCAAACGTGCCATGCTAATAGTATACCGAAACGGGGCGTGCTGTTAATGCAAAACCGATACAAACGCACATCTCGCCTCCGAAAAAGCAAGTGTGCTTATTTGTGTCAAATTGCACTGACGGCAAATACCTAGGATCACTCTCACAATTCAAACTGTCGTTGACGATTTGTACACACAACACAGCAGCAATAGCCTCTGCATAGGCAAATATCGCTCAACCGGCAATCTCCACTATGAGGCAATCTCCGCACAATGAATTTCCCACACAAAGTGCCAGCAAGCCGACGCTCTGATAGAAAAACACACCATTATCCGTATAAGAGAAATGCCACAGTTAACTGCTATCGCTCACGATTTCCACACACAACACTGCAGTGAGCCACAATGCATCGAAAAAAAACGCTGTAAACAGCAAATCCCACAATGAAGCACCCCAATAGTTCAGCCCACCGCAAAATCGCTGCCTATTGCAATTTCCATAGTAAACGCTGCGGCGAACCACCACACTCACAAAAAATCGCCTCAAACAGCAAACTCCACAATGAAACTCACCAACAGCAAACGCCACTGTAAAAATCGCGCCTAATGTTATTTCCACACAAACGCGCTAGCAAAGCAGCACGCTCGGCAGAAAATCGCTTCAAACAGCAATTCCCACAATAAAACTCGCCATTAGCGGAATGCCATACAAAAATGCTCGCTATTGTAACTTCCATACATAAGCAGCGCAAAAGTGCCACATTTCCGATAGCTCTGACCTCGCACAACACTCTCCATATATAGGGAAACTCAAAACCGGCTCCCGCAAATGAAGCCAATAGTGTATATGAGCGCCGCACACATTCACGCGCCAGTTTCATGGCCACACACCCTAAGTAGATTGTCAACGCATACATGTTGAGTGTCATACAAAGGACACTTGCGCTTATGTATCGGAACTCAAACAGAGAGAGTATGCGTGTGTGAGTGCCATGCAACCAAAATATCGCTGCGCAATGTACGCTGTATGCTTGGATGCGCCTACATCGTGCGGATCGAATGCAGTTACTCGCAGTCGCTCACGTCCAAAACTCGTTGCGCTATGGACGCTTTCGTCCACGACCTCGTCGCCATTTTTGGCCGAGTGTGATTTGTATGGAAATGCAAGAAGGTCCCGAAGCAGCTATACCTATTCTGACAATTTGCGTGGGACACGTCCCTAATCCACCTCAAGTGTGGACGATTCAAAAAGTGATTTCATGTCTCGAAAATCACCTATCAAAATGCCAGTCAAAAAATCCCTCTTGCCCTGAAAAGCGTGACACATTCTGGCTGTCCCTTGGACGTACACACGCACGCACGCATGCACAAACGGACACATTAAGACAGTAGTTAAGTGTTAGACTAGCCGAGTGCCGCCCACTGCGCGGGCGGAAGAACAATGCTTAAATATTGTTGTTTGTATACTAAAAGTCACAACAGTCGCCTCAGCACGACCGCGCAAAACCTCAGTCGCACCATGCTGATCGGTGCTGCCGACCTCCGCTGCGCTGCGGTGGCATGCCCTGAGCACCGTGGCACTGCTTCGGTCCGCGCGAGGTGCTGTCGGCTGAAAACCGGGACAGTCCCGAACAACACATAACTATTCTCACAATGTGTCATCAACAATGTATCGAAAATTTGCAAGGCGATCTTTCTGGTTTTCGCATTCAAAGATCGACACATGTCACACAAGTTAACACCCACAAATCTGATCTCACTTGAACAAAAGCGTTACAGCTAACTGAGCGGTCCCGAACATGTACACACGCAGCCACGAACTGACAAAAAGGTAGAGTAGTTAAGGGTATAGATAGATAGGTTTGTAACAGTGTCAAAGAATATTGGCACCTAATCTAAAGCACAACAAGTTTACACATTTGGCACTCGTTTGCCACTTTCGATCGTTTGACCAAAAGAACAAGTCGATCGACTTTCTGCTTTTGAATACGTACGGCATTTATGAAAGAGTTGCAACTCGCATCCCTCCTTGACAAGCTACTGATATGCAACACGCATCCTGACTCTGTTTGACCTGGTTGTCTGTCATTAGAGTCTCGACAAGTTTGGTATCAGCCACAAGTCCAAGTCGCAACAGTGCAGTATCATACATCACGAGCACATTGCAACACATCGACACAATTTGCTGCACATGCAAGAAGACATACTCAGTCTCGATAGATGTCAAACATACTTCATACTTTATATGACGCTGACACCAAAACCATAAACCTGGGTTGGATTCGGTACCATTCATACATTCAAGAGCAAACCTCAACGCTTGCACCTCTCGAAGCTCGTCGATGCGATGCGAACTCTCTCGCCTCGAACTTCTTGCGTCTTCTTTGATGACCACGACGTTGACAATGCACATGTCCACACAAGCACGGACATCACAAGACATGTGCTGCTTCTTTCATACACACACATCGCTACCGACCGTCCTCAAACGACAAGACAAGAAGCAGCCACAACGTCGATGAAGATCCAAGTGTGACCAAGTGAGTCGCTATCACGGGTTCCCTTCTATTCGATCTCATGTCCACGTCATGCGAGTTCCTCTTGTCATGCTTCACACTCGCGGCTCTCGCACTACTAGCATCTACGACGCACTACGAACTCGCTCATATTTGCTCGCTCATTCACTCGTTTGCTCACTTGCTCACGTGCTCGATAGATCCTAGAACCAGCCGCAGCAGCACGCGCGCACCGCGGCGTTGGCGTCGTGCTCGATCGCGCCGTGCTCGAGCAAAAAGTCGATGATGTGCGGAATCACTTGTGCGTTGTCGCCCTCTTTCGCGCACTCGAGCACGCCGGCGCCTTGCTCCGTGTGCGCGTCAATGTCCGCGCCATGGCGCAGTAGCACGCGCAAGACATCGAGGTGGCCAAAGAGCGCTGCAAAGTGGAGCGGCGTCATGCCGACCAAGTCTTCATCTCATTGTTGCCAATACTGTCGGGTCATCGAGTAGCTCCAGCGTGTACATGGCGAGGCTTAATCTCCTAGGAAACAACGGATGGTAGCTCCTGATTGCCTCTCTCGCTTGCTCACGTCGCGTCTGGCTTCTTGAACGTCATGCGCTCGAGCAAGTCGGCAAACTGCTGTGTGATCGTCGCGGCGTCAAAAACCTCGGGGTCGTGCACAGTGCGCATGACGGCGCTCACGCGGAGCGTATCCGGGAAGAGCAGGTTCGGCAGCGCGTTGCGGCGGTGCGCGACAAAGCGCAGCGGCATCGCGGGTGCCCGCTCGACGCGGATGGCGGGGCTTCCTTCCCACGGCGTGAGCACGCCGTCGCTCTCGCTCGCAGCTTCAAAGAGCTGGCGCATGAGGTGCCAGTACCGCGCCCACACGAGCGACTCGGACACTGCAAACGAACTCCGTGACGCGATGCCGCCAGCCATGCTACTACTGCCGCTCGCGTCCTCCCGCTGCTGCTGCGTCGCAGCGGCAAAGTCGCGGCGCATCCTCTGGAAGCCAATGTAGCCGTCGAGGATGCACTTGAGGCAGCCGCAGCCTGCGCCTTCGCAGACGCGGAGGAAGTGGTGCAGCGCGAGGTCGCGGCTGAGCGCCTCGAGCGTCCCGAGGAAGAACGCGCGCGCGTGGCGCCACGTCGTCTCTAGGTCCGAGATGCCGTTCACGATGTTGCGCAAGTCGCCGTCTTCGTGCCACACGGCGCGGTCGAGCTCGTACTCTTTCGCCACTTGGAGGAACACGTGTGTGTCGATCGCGTCACACGCCGTGCGCCGGAGCGTCTCGCTGAACATGAGCAAGATGTCGCCGAGGTCGCGCGTGCGGTCGATCGAGAGCACGATCTGCGAGAACTCGGCTGACGTGAGCTGTCCGTCGCCATTCACGTCGCCGGCACGGAACGCGTCGAGCAGGTACGTGTCGCGCCGGAGCTGCTCGTCGCGCCACTCGTACGCCACGAGCTGGAGCAAGTGGTCGACGTTGATCGTGAGCTCAGTTGCGCTCGGCGTCGTCGCAGGCACTGGCACTACCGACACAGTCGTCTGTGCTCCGAGACTCTCAACACCAGCAGACGACGTCCCCATGGCGGCGATCGCGACGAGGCGGTCGCAGAACGCGAGCACCGAGTGCTTGCGCATCGCGCGGAAGCACAAGTGCGCCGCCTCTTGCGCGCGCTCGACGCTGATGCTCCAGTGCTCCTTGTCCGGCACGACGATGCGCGGGACGAACCGCGAGCGCTTGGTCGGCGCTTGCTGCGCTGCCATGACGGTGTTTCGTCCAGCACTCGCACTTGCCGCGGCAGTCGTGGCGTTCACGTCGTCGCAGACGATGCACTCAAGGAACTCGAGGTAGTTAGCGAGCTCCGCCGCAGGCACTTCGTCAAAGCAAAAGCGTGCAAAGTACTCGACGCGCACGTGCTGCGCGCGATAGAGCTCGATCGCACACGCGAACGCGAGCAAGTGCATGTCGGCGATGCCAGGGAGGCCGTAGCTGTGGAGGAACTGCTGGTACACTACTTGCGCGAGCGTGAGCTCTCGGCCACGCGCCGGCGCGTGCGGCATCGCGGTCTTGCGCCGCCCGGCCGTGAGCATCTCGCTGTACGCGTCTGCGATCGTCTTGAGCACGACGCTCAGCGACTTCTTTGCAAACTGCGCGAGCTGGTCGGCGTTCATGCGCCAGGACGTGATGAGCCCGCCGATCGAGCGCGGCACCGCGGCGCTGTTGATCTTCTGGTACTTGGCATCTTTCTTCCGCGGTGACGCCGCGTTGCTCGTCTTTCCAAGCAGCGCGTTCAGCGTCAGTGGCGCGAGTCGGTTCGGAAGCACCGAGCTCCGTGGCAGCGCCTTGTCAATCGTCACGACCAGTGGTGCTGGGACATCGAGTTGCGGCACAACAGGCGCGTCGAGGTCGCTTGCGATCGTCTGGCAGCCCACGTCAACGGACCCGAGCTTGACGTACTCTTGCCACTCCATGGGCTCAGCGACTGCGACAACTGCGCTGAGCTTGCGCTTGAGGTCGTTCGAGAGGCCGCTGTGCTGCGACGGCAGCTTTGGCATCGGTGCTGGCGCATCGTCACTCGGTTGCGGCTTCTCGATCGTGTCGTCGTCGTCCTGAACGAGTCCGTTCCGGAGGATCTGGATGACGCGTGCCTCTGACTTACACGCTACGAGCGACTGGAACGCGTTCAGGATCTCGGCGTTCGTCGTTGGGAGCACTGGCGATGGAAGGGACGGCACCACGATGTCGTCTCGAAGCTCTGGGATCGGCGACGTCGCTCGATCGAGCATCGGCTTTTCTTCGACGACAACTGGCGGTGGCGGCGGCGCGAGCTTCGCGAGGACTTTTGCGCGCTCTGCTGGCGTCAATTGTCCCAGGAGCTGCGTGACGCTCTTCTCCACGACGACAATGTTCAGCTTGGTCGGCAGCGTCCCAGTGCCGCCGCCGAGTGCTCTGCCTTCAAGGAACGGCTGGAGCACTTGGCGGAGCATCGCCATGCGCGCAGACGACTCTTTGTCGGCAGCGATCGCGTCGAGGAGGCACTCGATCCAGTGCATCTTGAGCTCGATCTTCATCGTTGCGACGTGCGGCTTCGGGTCGTCGAGGCTCAGTGCAACGGGCTCTGGCGCTGGTGCTGCTGTCACAAAGAGCGTCTTTGACGCCGCTGCTGCAGCGTCGGTCTTGAGACTCTGGAGCCGCTTCTTCATGGCTTCGGTCGTGTACTTGGCGTTGACTTTGTCGAGCCAACTCTCGCGCTCGTCGCGCGAGAGCATCGCAAAGAGCTTCTTGAGGAGCTTCAGACGCGTCGCACGGACGTTCTCAGCCGTGGCGTCGACGACGTTGTTGTCGCTCGGTCGCCGCGCTGCATTCGCTGAGGACGCGGCGCTGGTCACGCCACTCGCGCCAGGCTCTGCTTCGATCTCGTCGACGATCCGCAAGAGCTGCTGCCACCGGCCGTCGAGTGCAAACGCCTCGAGCGCATGGTCCATGAGCGCCGCGAGCTCCTTTGACTCGAGCGACGGGAGCATGACCGTCGCGACGATCGACAGCACCTGCGCGCTCGTCAAGCGGTGGTGGTGAAGAAAATTCCAGATCAGGAGCTGGAAGTTCTCGATCGACGACTTGATCGACCGGCCGCTGGCGCGAGCGCCACTGCCGTCGCCGTCGCCGTCGTCGTCCAAGTCATCGTCGAGGCCGTCCAAGTCGCCATCGAGTCCGCTGCTGTCGAGACTGCCGTTGCGCCGCGTCGCGCGTCGCCGGCGCTTCCTCTCGAGGACGCACTTTTCAAACTCCTTGGACAAGAGGAGGAACTGCTCGTCGTTCAAGTACGTCGCGAGGTCGCAGAGGAAGAAGTACTCGACGTCTGGGCTCAGGAGCTTGTGGTAGAACACGTGCTTCGTGGCGCTCGTGGGGTCGCCCTGTGCGCCGCAGGACACGAGGTAGAACCGAAAGAGCATCTCACCGGCGCTCGGGAGCTGCGCGACGATCGCATGGAGCGTCTCGCTGCTCTCCAAGACGCTCACGTGGTGCAGAAACAGCGCCTTTGCATGCGCGTCAAAGCGCTTGAAGACGTCGCGGAACGACTCGACGTCGACGAACTCGAGGATCGCACATAGCACCATCTCCTTCCCGCTCGCGCTAAAGCCACTGGCGCTGTGGGCGATCGCACGACAGAGCTGCGCGCTCGTCGCAAGTGGCACAAAGAACGGATACGCGTCGTCTTCATCGTCGTGAATGCGCTTGTGCACGTGCAGCGCCTGCGCCATTGCCGCGTGCGTCGCCTGTGCAGCTTCGTAGAGTCGCTCAAAGCGTGAGCTGCCGCTTGAACCGAGCGCAAGAGCGTCGAACGCGCGCGCAAACTGTGCGATAGGGACTTGAACGAGCACGCGCACGACTTCGTCGACTGAGAGCGACGTCAAGACGCGCGCGTCGGAGAGGCTTCGACTCGCCAAGAGCTCGGCTTGGAGCGACTGGACGCGCGCAAAGTACGTCTTGCGCTCGTAGCACGTCTGCACGAGCGTCGCCATTGGCAGCGCGTCGCAGTCGACGCTCTGTTGCTGCCACGATGCCGTCGCTGGTCGACTGTCGTCGTCTGGGACGTAGATCGCGCTCTCGAGACCTGACGCGAGCTTCTCGAGCAAGCTCGTGTAGCACCCGACGATGCCTGGGACTTTGCGCAAGCTCGCGACACACGCTGCGACTTCGACAGCGTTCGGTCGCGTCCGCGCCGAGCCTTGGATCTCGTCGAGCTTGAGCTCAGCAAAGACGGCGAACGACGCGAAGCGCTGCTTCTCAGACTCGTACGAACTGATCCAGCGCCGGATCGCGTCGTCTGAGCTCAGCGCTGCGTGCACGTGCTGAAGGCGGTCGATCGCGTGGCGGTCGTCAAGTGTGTCGTCGTCGCCGTCATCTCCATCGTTCTGTCGACTGCTACTGTCGGTGCTCCGACTGCGTCCGTCGTCTGGTGCGCGATCGCTGAGCATGAGCGCGACATTTGCAGCCGTGAGTGTGTCGCCAGGCTGGAGCTGCAGCGTGTCGCTGTCGAGCGGACTCAAGCGCTGGCGGACGTACTTCTTGCGTCGGAACGACTAGCAGCAAGTGCATCAAGAGCATGCAGTCGTGAGTGCACGAGCGGCGAGATGGACATGCGCGACACAGTACATTGAGGCGCACTTTGATCGACGAGAGCGGTCCGCTGCTGGCGCTCGAGCTGCTCGTTGTGAGTTCAAACACGCCAGCGTCATTCGAGTAGCTACTGCTGTGCTTGTTGCCACTGCTGCTGTGCGTCTTGCGGCTACTGGATGCGAGTGGCGTTGACGGCGCCGATGCGCGTGCGACGGCAGTTGGTGCAGCAGTCGACACAGCTGAGACCTTGTCGCTCGCTGACTGCGCAGCGCTGGGTGTTGTCGGCATCGTACTGGTGTGTATGTACTACTCGCTACAGTCGTGGCTCAGCGGATGCGACAGCAGCGCATGCATAGACTCGCACGCGCGTCACGCCGTCATGCTCGAGCGCACGAGCTCTTGGCGTACTTGCGCGACCTTCCAACACGCCAACGGGTGCGGATTATGCACTTTGACAGACAAAAGTATGCGATACGAGAGTGTGGCACATGATTTCTGGGAGCTCTTCCAGCGGTCGTCGTCTCAGACAGGTAGCAGCAGTATTGGCGGTGCTCGTGCATGGCAAGACGCGTCTGCAGCAGCTCACGACGCGACCTGCACACACGCACACACAGCAGTCACGCAGTGCTGCTTACTACGCGCACGTGCTCGTCGCAGCAGCAGCTACAGCCTTAGCAGTGCATAGTACGAGTCATGGCGATAGATACGTTTGAAAAGCGCGAGAACGGCAGCGTCACGAGCGACTCGACGTCACCACCGACGACGCCGCGGCCGACGTCATCGACGTCACAGCAGTCGCTCAGCGACAAGATCAAGTCACCAATCATCGTGCGCGCATCGAGCGCGCGGGATTTTGCGGCTGCGCTCGCGAGCGAAGCGGCGTTCTTGCCGCAAGACGCGCACGCTGAGCGCGGGAGCATCTTGTCGACGAGTCGGTGGGACCACTTGCGTCTGAGCGAAGTCGGCGCTGGCGCGCTCGCGCTCCACGCTGCTGTGCTGTGCAACGATGCAGAGCGCGTCCAGGCGCTGATCACGAGCGGCGACGCAGACGTCGACACACCGGATGACGAGAACGGCGTGACAGCGCTGCAGCTCGCGGCTGGAAAAGGCAAAGTGCAGCTCGTGGAGCTGCTGCTGCAACTCGGCGCAAACACGACGCTGCGAGAGCGCAAGCACAGCATGTCGGCGCTCCACTGCGCAGCAAAGAGCGGCCACGCCACAGTGGTCCAAGTCCTGCTCGACGCAAACCGCTCGATGCTCAATACACTCGACGGCACTGGCTGCACTGCGCTGTACTGGGCCACGCGCAAAGGCCACGTCGGCGTCGCAAAGCTGCTGCTCGAGTACGGCGCTGACACGGAAGCGACAGGCGCTGACTGGCGACCGCTCCACACTGCGTGTACGAACGACAGCATCGAGCTCGTGCAGCTGCTGCTTGCGAACGGCGCGCGCGTGAACGCTGCGATGGAGTTTGGGATCACGCCGCTCGACTTCACGGCCACTCATGGCTCGACGGACGTCGCGGAAGTGCTCCTTGACGCCGGCGCAGATGTGAACAACCGCGACGAAAAGACTGCGACGACGCCACTCCATCGCGCAGCGATCCGTGGCGACTGGCCGATGGTCTCGCTCATTGTGAGTCGCAACGCTCGCGTGGACGCCGAGACGCTCGATGGCGCGACGCCGCTCTTTGCTGCTGCTGAGTACGGCCACCTTGCGATCGTGCAGTACCTCATGCGCATGGACCCGCACTGGCGCGACCACTGCTCGCCGATCCACGCAGTTGCGAGCAACGGCCACCTCGACGTTCTTGACGTCCTCATCTCGGAAGGCGTCGATGTCGACTTGAAGAACGCGTCGGGCGTCACACCACTCTGCGCCGCTGTGCTCCACGGCAACGTCGCGGTCATGGAGTACCTCATCACGAACGGCGCCGACGTGAACTACAGACTCAAGGACGACCGCGACTTCACATGTCTCCACTTTGCCGCTGAGAACGGCGACGAGGACGCCGTGCGTCTGCTCGCAGAGAGCGACGCCATAGTAGACGCGCGCGACGACTTTGGGTACACGCCACTGCACATCGCAGCTGTCCACGGCGCAGTCGGCGTCGTCGAAGCGCTGCTCGAGAACGGCGCCGACTTGTACATTGAAGGCGAAGACGGCTTGACAGTCACAGACGTCGCTGCTGCGAGCGGCCAGCTCCGCGTGCTCCAGTACCTCCACGAGCACGGCTTCACGCACGACTTTGACCGGCAGCACCCGCGCGACGCCAAGGTCACGCCACTGGCGCTCGCAGCGACAGACGGCCACGTCGATGTTGTCAAGTACATCGTTGAGCTCCAGAGCCGGCGCCATAGCATGAGCAATCGCGAGTCCATAGGCGAGTCTATCGAGCACGCAAATGGCGGTGGACGCAGCGACGGCGGCAACGACGCGAGTGCGCTCGAGCAGCTCCACCGGAGCTACCGCGAAGCGCGGTACGATGCTCTCATTAGCGCAGTTGAGAACGACCACTTGGACGTCGTGGCGCACTTGTGCGAGATCGGCGCGCACTTTGGGATGCTCGCTGCGCGCGACACGACGCCGCTCCACACTGCTGCTGGCATTGGCTGCACGCTCATTGCTGAGTACTTGCTGCAAGAGCAGCACGCAAACCTGCGAGACCGGACGTCCGCTGGTCTCACAGCTCTCCACGTCGCTGCAACAACTGGCCAGACGGGCACGATCAAGCTCCTGCTTGCATTTGGCGCGTCTGTGAACGAGCGCGTCGAGTACTCGTCCGAAGAAGACTTGGTCGGCATGACGCCGCTCCACTTTGCAGCGCTCTTTGGCCACCTCGATGTCTTGCGCGTGCTACTGCGCCATGGCGCGGACATTGACGCGCACACGGAGCAAGGCGCCGGCGTGCTCGAGTGCGCGAAAGAGGGCGACAACGCACAAGTGATTCCGCACATCATCGACTTTTTGCTCGAGCACGGCGCGATCGAGCACGACGCCAACGCCGCGGTGCGCGCGTGCTGCTGCGGCTGGTTCTAGGATCTATCGAGCACGTGAGCAAGTGAGCAAACGAGTGAATGAGCGAGCAAATATGAGCGAGTTCGTAGTGCGTCGTAGATGCTAGTAGTGCGAGAGCCGCGAGTGTGAAGCATGACAAGAGGAACTCGCATGACGTGGACATGAGATCGAATAGAAGGGAACCCGTGATAGCGACTCACTTGGTCACACTTGGATCTTCATCGACGTTGTGGCTGCTTCTTGTCTTGTCGTTTGAGGACGGTCGGTAGCGATGTGTGTGTATGAAAGAAGCAGCACATGTCTTGTGATGTCCGTGCTTGTGTGGACATGTGCATTGTCAACGTCGTGGTCATCAAAGAAGACGCAAGAAGTTCGAGGCGAGAGAGTTCGCATCGCATCGACGAGCTTCGAGAGGTGCAAGCGTTGAGGTTTGCTCTTGAATGTATGAATGGTACCGAATCCAACCCAGGTTTATGGTTTTGGTGTCAGCGTCATATAAAGTATGAAGTATGTTTGACATCTATCGAGACTGAGTATGTCTTCTTGCATGTGCAGCAAATTGTGTCGATGTGTTGCAATGTGCTCGTGATGTATGATACTGCACTGTTGCGACTTGGACTTGTGGCTGATACCAAACTTGTCGAGACTCTAATGACAGACAACCAGGTCAAACAGAGTCAGGATGCGTGTTGCATATCAGTAGCTTGTCAAGGAGGGATGCGAGTTGCAACTCTTTCATAAATGCCGTACGTATTCAAAAGCAGAAAGTCGATCGACTTGTTCTTTTGGTCAAACGATCGAAAGTGGCAAACGAGTGCCAAATGTGTAAACTTGTTGTGCTTTAGATTAGGTGCCAATATTCTTTGACACTGTTACAAACCTATCTATCTATACCCTTAACTACTCTACCTTTTTGTCAGTTCGTGGCTGCGTGTGTACATGTTCGGGACCGCTCAGTTAGCTGTAACGCTTTTGTTCAAGTGAGATCAGATTTGTGGGTGTTAACTTGTGTGACATGTGTCGATCTTTGAATGCGAAAACCAGAAAGATCGCCTTGCAAATTTTCGATACATTGTTGATGACACATTGTGAGAATAGTTATGTGTTGTTCGGGACTGTCCCGGTTTTCAGCCGACAGCACCTCGCGCGGACCGAAGCAGTGCCACGGTGCTCAGGGCATGCCACCGCAGCGCAGCGGAGGTCGGCAGCACCGATCAGCATGGTGCGACTGAGGTTTTGCGCGGTCGTGCTGAGGCGACTGTTGTGACTTTTAGTATACAAACAACAATATTTAAGCATTGTTCTTCCGCCCGCGCAGTGGGCGGCACTCGGCTAGTCTAACACTTAACTACTGTCTTAATGTGTCCGTTTGTGCATGCGTGCGTGCGTGTGTACGTCCAAGGGACAGCCAGAATGTGTCACGCTTTTCAGGGCAAGAGGGATTTTTTGACTGGCATTTTGATAGGTGATTTTCGAGACATGAAATCACTTTTTGAATCGTCCACACTTGAGGTGGATTAGGGACGTGTCCCACGCAAATTGTCAGAATAGGTATAGCTGCTTCGGGACCTTCTTGCATTTCCATACAAATCACACTCGGCCAAAAATGGCGACGAGGTCGTGGACGAAAGCGTCCATAGCGCAACGAGTTTTGGACGTGAGCGACTGCGAGTAACTGCATTCGATCCGCACGATGTAGGCGCATCCAAGCATACAGCGTACATTGCGCAGCGATATTTTGGTTGCATGGCACTCACACACGCATACTCTCTCTGTTTGAGTTCCGATACATAAGCGCAAGTGTCCTTTGTATGACACTCAACATGTATGCGTTGACAATCTACTTAGGGTGTGTGGCCATGAAACTGGCGCGTGAATGTGTGCGGCGCTCATATACACTATTGGCTTCATTTGCGGGAGCCGGTTTTGAGTTTCCCTATATATGGAGAGTGTTGTGCGAGGTCAGAGCTATCGGAAATGTGGCACTTTTGCGCTGCTTATGTATGGAAGTTACAATAGCGAGCATTTTTGTATGGCATTCCGCTAATGGCGAGTTTTATTGTGGGAATTGCTGTTTGAAGCGATTTTCTGCCGAGCGTGCTGCTTTGCTAGCGCGTTTGTGTGGAAATAACATTAGGCGCGATTTTTACAGTGGCGTTTGCTGTTGGTGAGTTTCATTGTGGAGTTTGCTGTTTGAGGCGATTTTTTGTGAGTGTGGTGGTTCGCCGCAGCGTTTACTATGGAAATTGCAATAGGCAGCGATTTTGCGGTGGGCTGAACTATTGGGGTGCTTCATTGTGGGATTTGCTGTTTACAGCGTTTTTTTTCGATGCATTGTGGCTCACTGCAGTGTTGTGTGTGGAAATCGTGAGCGATAGCAGTTAACTGTGGCATTTCTCTTATACGGATAATGGTGTGTTTTTCTATCAGAGCGTCGGCTTGCTGGCACTTTGTGTGGGAAATTCATTGTGCGGAGATTGCCTCATAGTGGAGATTGCCGGTTGAGCGATATTTGCCTATGCAGAGGCTATTGCTGCTGTGTTGTGTGTACAAATCGTCAACGACAGTTTGAATTGTGAGAGTGATCCTAGGTATTTGCCGTCAGTGCAATTTGACACAAATAAGCACACTTGCTTTTTCGGAGGCGAGATGTGCGTTTGTATCGGTTTTGCATTAACAGCACGCCCCGTTTCGGTATACTATTAGCATGGCACGTTTGGTGACTTCGGTTGTGAGGTCACCAAACAGAGGTGAAAAGCACATCACGGCGTCTGGGGTTTTCGGATGCCGTTGCTTGCAAGTACTACATTTGTTCCTCACCCAAACCAACACACACGGCTCCAAAGCCATTTGCTCGGAATCACAGGCAAAGAAGCACAAGCTGAGTAAGTTCTGTGCCGTAAACAATTTTACACTGCGCGCATTAGGGTATATTCCTGAAAACTCGAAGAAATTTGAGGCGCCCATGGCTGTCGAATCGGTTGGGATTCATCCTAACAGGCGAATTAATAGTAGCCCGGCGGCTGCCTTGCGTTGCACTTTGCCTAAGAGGCTTTGCTGTAACCCTTTGACTATCTTTTAAACTACGACCCGCTATTTTTGATGCAACGGATTGGATGACTGTTTTACGCTTTTCGTGTTTGGCGCGCGGTTTGTAATCTGCCGTCGGGTCTCGATGAGTCCAATACTTGCATTAGATCTAGCACAACTTGACGGGATGAGGCTTTAAGGAGAGTTCGTGCGTGTGCGGAACATGGAATTGTTTCTAAATTGAATGTTAACGTAGCTCGGCATGTCCACAGCGTTCCCTTGCGCGTGCCACCGAACAAACCTTCTAAGTGTTTGACCTGACAGTTCATACAACTATCGCCGTGATTAGAGCGATCCAACGGGGTAATTCCTACACGTCGTCCTCGACGGCACGACATGTTCCGCCTAACATGTTCGTCAAATGTCAAAGGAGCTTCGTGCGCTAGAAAACGTAAATGTATCCCATGCACTAGCACTCTGTGCTATGAAGGGACTGATAATTTAGGGGCGTCTAATGAAACATTTACAGTTCACTGTGGTGTCCGTACTTAGCGTTTTTCAAGAGACTCCTTGAAGAAGCCCGACTGTCCCAGTTGGTGTGTTTGCCCCTTTGGTCTGTCTTTTTGTCGCTTTTTCTTTTGTCAGGCGTCTTCGTTCGTGTGTTTCGCACACATAAAAGAAAATATCAATTTAGACATCCCTGCTAACGCTTAGTTTCGTTCATATACGGTGGCCACTTTGTATTTATCAAAGGGACTGATGAGTCAGAAGCGTCTGACGAAACGTGCGCACTACAACACAGAGAACTACAAGGGACACTTGCGAAACGGGTGAACAGCGATTACAAGACTTCAAGACCACAAGACTTCAAGACCACAAGACCAAGACCACAAGAGGACTAAGCCAAAGGCAACAACTTCGCGGTAGTCATGACCAGCGATCAAGAACTTCAAGCCGTTTACGAGGCCATCGATAACTCCAACCCAGAGCTTCCCGGTGAGACACCTGCAGAAACGCAAGAGGTTAAAGGGCGAGCAAGGGAGCTAGCGCGACGCGCCCAATCATGAGCCAAGAAGACCAAGACAGAGTGCGCCAGGAGCAAAGTCAGCGCGAACACGAACGAAGATTTCAGAGAAGTCAGGTGGAGCAGAAGCACGTCCGCAAAGCGCAAAGAGCGCGCCAGCAAAATCATCGTAACAACATGTCTGAGGATGAACGAGATTTAACGCGGCAAGTTCAGCGTGCGCGCCAGATCGAACGCCGCGAAGAGATGAGCACTGAACAAGTTCAAGCGCACCGCGAGCGCAGTCGATTTTAGCGAGCAGAGCGACAGGCAGCGATGACCGAGGAGGAGCGAACTCGAAACCTCGATCGCGTTCAGTTTCGAACCAGGACAAAGCAACACGGCAAAGCATTTGCGCATCAGTGCGACTTCTTACCGAACATGGTGACTGGCGCAGACGTTGTCGAGGGACGACATGTCGTGAAGATGAAGCACGACGTCTGTCCAGCATGCAACGCGTGGACGGTTGATTGAGAGACGGGAAACTATCAGAGCAACGCATGCGGATTGCACAGTTGGAAGCAACGTGCAGATCTCAGTGCCAGGCAGTTGCTCGGGGAGAGCATCAGACAGTTGTATGTGAGTGAGTGCTAGAGCAGACCAAGTCGTAGGTCGCTCGCTATGTTGCGAGGGTGGTTTTGTGTCGTGCAGGCTTTCCATCCTCAATCCCATTCTTACCTCGTGGAACTCAAGTGTCTGCTCCTCATCGCTACTCGAGACGCTTGCGAGGGCATCTGCGACGAACCACAGTGCTGTTCTCATAGGTTATGAGCCCAAAGCCATAGCCTGGAGCACGACACGACAGACCCAACCATTAACTCACGATGAATCCAGACGGAGCGGCGGCAGCAGCAGCGCCTGCTGTGCCACCAGCGGCCGCACCAGCGCCAGCAGCCGCTGTAGCCGCACCTCGTGCTGCCGTTCATCCAGCAGCAGCAGCTGGAGTGAACATGAAGGCGCCCGTGATGCGCGGAACGTACAACATGTTTGCCCTCCAGATGGAGACCCATTTGACACACGTCGGAGCGTGGAGCATCATTACGGGAGCAGAGCTGCGACTGGCAGCAGAAGCAGCGCAGCAGGCCGATTGGGATGCTCGACACCGTGTGGCTTTGGACGCATTGACTTCTGGAGTCTCGATGGCCGAGGCAAACAAGCTCGTGCGTTTCAGTACTGTCGCAAAGATGTGGACATCGTTCACTGACGCGCAGACGTGTCGCAAGTTTGCCAACAGCCTCGAGGCAAAGCGAGAGTTCAACAACATCCGCTTTACGATCAACAAGGAAATGACGGACTGGCAGGATCAGCTGCTCCAGAAGCGCTTGGACTTGGCGAACATGGGCTTCCCAGTTGCTGAGAACAACTTCATCCAGACAGTACTCGACCACACGCGCGATTTCTTCCTAGGCATTGCGCGACTGTACTCGAGTCGCTTTGATACTGGTGCACCACCAACAGAGGACGAAGTGCTCAACACGCTGAAGTCTGAGTTCGACTCCGTGAAGCGTCGCGCGGCGTCACCGACCACGTGGCGATCATGTACAACAAAGTGCAGCGTGACAAAAAGCAGTCAGACACTGGACGAAGCGCGCGCGGCAAGCGCAAACGCTCGAAGAAGAATGGCAACTGTTTTGGTTGCGGCGAAGCCGGCCATCACAAGTACGAGTGTCCTAAGATGAAGAACGGTAGCGACAGCGAAAGCGAGGAAGAGGTCACGCTCGAACCTGTCTTCAAGCGTTTTCAGTCGTCTCGATCAAACATATCGATGGTCGCGTCAACCACGAGCGCGAGTGACTCGTGGATGCTCGACTCCGGCAGCGATGCGCACGTCTGCACTAGTCGTAGCTTGCTCCACCCGCGCTCAGAACATGACATGCAGTTCACTACATGGAACGGCGAGTGCAGCCAAGCCGAGCTCATGGACGACGTGACTTTGACGGTCAATGACGCAGCATCATGCTCTCAAACGGTGCTGCAGCTGCGCGACGTTTGCTACACCAGCACTGGCGAATGCAACATCTTGAGTCTCGATGCACTCGAGCGAGAAGGGTGGACCATCCAGTTTGCGTGCTCAGGGCCGTAGTGGTGCTGGCTCAAGCGAGACAACGTGGTCGTAACTCTCTCGAAAGACGCGTCGCGCTATCGCCTGCCACCGGCGGCGCGAGCGATGTGCGCTGTGACGACGGGCAAAACGTTGGCACTTTTGACATCATCGTCTGGTGCACGTGAACCTCCGCCCTTTGAAAGAAGCAGTTGTGTCTCGCAAGATCGAATGTGTGTTGCTGGTCACACAACAGTCTGAGTTCGTGCCGTGCGTCGCGGCCAAGATGCGACGACTGTCCTACAAGACCACCGAACCAAGCTGAGTGACGCGACCGCATTAAAAGCTCATGAGCGATGTGTGATACATGGGCAGTTGCACGATCGGCGGTCACGAGCACTTCCAATTGATCATCGACGAGGCGTCGCGTTTTGTCTGGGGGTTCCTCGTCACGAAGAAGAGCGAAGCAACGAAGAACGCCGTGCAGCTGATCGAGTACTTGCAAGCGCGCGGCAAGCGAGTTGAACATCTCACGTGCGATCAAGGACGAGAACTCGTGAACAACAAGATGACGAGCTTTCTCCAGCGTGCAGGTGTGAGCCTCATGACAACGAACGGCTACTCTCCGGAAGAGAACGCAGTGGTCGAGAAGATGTACTCCGTGGTCACAGCGAAGATCCTCGTACTTTTAACAGCGTCACGACTGCCTGAGTCGCTTTGGGGTGAAGCGTTTGACTACGTGATCAACGCAATCAACGTGACGCCGACGAAGGCGCTCGACGGCACGAGTCCGTACGAAGTGATGTACGGATCACCTTCAGACGTGACGTACGAAGTGATGTACGGATCACCTCCAGACGTGAGCGCAATGCGCGTTTGGGGCTGCTTCGTTGTGACAATCAAGAGGAAGAAGCTGCGAGCGAGCAAGCTCGACAGCCCTGGTGCTCCAGCGATCATGATCGGCTTTGCACAGAAGGCGATGGGCTACCGACTGCTCTGTCTCGATACTGGCAAAGTGTTTGAGAAGCGAGACGTTCAGTTCCTAGAGCACAAGACGGTCTGCGGTGCGTTCGTGCGGATGTTGCTCGACAACAAGTACTCGCCTGGCAAGCGCCAACTCCTGGATGAGGTCCCGATCGTGTCGTACACACAGCTTGGTCAGAGCGTTGGCACTCGAGCATCGCTGAAAGAAAGTGTTTCGAGCTCCGCGTCGATGCAGCGTGCCCAGAAGACTTTGACTGCGACGAAGATGTGGCGATCGAGCCCGTGCCGAAGAGAACTCGTGTCATGCAGTCGACTGACATGGGCAGCGATGGTGACGACACATCGTTTGTGAGCGTGGAGGCAGCGAAGCCGCTGGTACCATGCGATCTCCCGACGAGCGTGAACGGCGAGGTCAAACCGCTATGCGATGACAGGGCTGCCATCTCGTCGGATGAGTTCGAGAGCGCTGTTTTGGAGACATGCTCTGCAGCCTCAGTGGGAGCGAGCAGGAATGCGGGTGCCATTGGTTCAGCTCAAGCTGATGCTCTTCTGAACGAACAGCCTGGAGCATTCAGCTCGGCGAGGGTGGACGCAGATGAATGAACCTATGATGGCTCTTCGGAGATGCCGTTGCGACGATCAACCAGGACGAAGCGACTGTCGTCTCGGTACTGGATCGACAGCATCGTCGCACAGCTCGGGATCTACAGTTTGTCTGCGCATCCAACGGTTCAAGAAGCATTGGAGGCTCCCGATAGAGAGTAGTGGATCAGAGCAATGCGCGATGAGATGGTCTCGCTGCACAAGAACAAAACGTGGACGCTCGTGCCACGACCGATCGGTGCAAACGTGCTGCCAAACCTCTGGGTACTCGCGCGGAAGACCGAAGAGAACGGTGTCGTGACACGACACAAAGGGCGCTTGGCAGTCTGCGGCAACAGACAGCAGTTCGGACGCGCCTTCTGGGACACGTTTGCACCGGTGGTACGCTTCGAGTCCGTCCGCTGTCTTCTCTTGCTTGCAGCCAAGCGCGAGAAGGCGTACCGACACGTCGACTTTGTTACCGCGTTCTTGAACGGCGACGTGGCCAACGAACGCGAGCACGAGCACGTTCGCTTCTACATGCAGCGACCCAGCACTTTGACGACAAGTCCTGTCGAGTCTGCGAACTACGCAAGAGTCTCTATGATCTGCGCCAGGCAGCTCACAGCTGGTACCAACTACTTCACGAGCGCCTCGAGAGCATCGGTTTCGAGCGTGCACTAATGGACGCCGACGTATACTCGAGAAAAGTGGGAGGCGAAGACGTGGTGTTCCTCTCCGTAAACAACCCTACGACGACGTACTCATCGTTGGCGAGGATGCGCAGATCGACGTCGTGGTGCAGCAGCTCGGCACAAAGTTTGAGATCAAGGACCTTCGATCAGCTCGCCAACTGCTCGCGCTGGAGCCCCGCAAGATCTCTGACGGGTCGATCATCCTCTTGCAGACAGCGTACATCGACACGGTCTTGAAGCGGTTCGACATGGACGAATGCAAGGCTGTGCGAAAACCGTAGGTAGTTGGTGATCCTGCGCGCAGACAAGAGGAGCCGTACGACGAGACTGTGAATCAATAAGCAGTGCCGTACGGAGAGCTCGTCGTGTCGTTGCAGTATCTCGTGCAGTGCACGTGACCTGACATTGCCGAAGCTGTTCGTGAGCTCTCGCAGTACCAGTCGTGATACACGGAGGATCGCTTCAAACGCGCGAAACGAGTGCTGCGCTACCTTAGTGGTAGGCGCACACATGGACTGCGACTAAGTGCAAGCAGCGATGATGCGATTGAGATCATGGCGTACGCGGACGCGAACTTTGGCGGTGATCTGGACTCGCGCAAGTCCACGACCGGATATGTTGTGCTTGTGGATGGATCGCCGGTGGCGCTCAAGAGCAAACTGCAGACAGTGGTGGCCGAAGGCACGTGCTCCGCCCAGTTCATCGCGGCGAGCATGTGCTCGAACGAAGTGACATGGTTGCACAACCTGTGCAAGGAGCACCGGGTGCCACGACACACGACAGTACGGCAGCAAGACAACAAGAGCACGATCGCAGTGCTCAGCGATGCGTCTAAGAACTACAAGGTGAAGTCAGTTGCAATCCGGTACCACAAGATCCGCCATCTCGCAGCCATCCGCGTGTTCATCGTAAAGTACAGCCCGACATCCGACATGATCGCGGACAATATGGCCAAGCCACTGAGTCGAGTGCTGTTCGAGAAGCTGAGTTCCAGCATGGACGTAGTCGATGCAGATGCACACGAGCTAGGTCACTGAGCTTGCGCGCTGCTTCAGTAGGGGTATCAGAGCAACGCATGCGGATTGCACAGTTGGAAGCAACGTGCAGATCTCAGTGCCAGGCAGTTGCTCGGGGAGAGCATCAGACAGTTGTATGTGAGTGAGTGCTAGAGCAGACCAAGTCGTAGGTCGCTCGCTATGTTGCGAGGGTGGTTTTGTGTCGTGCAGGCTTTCCATCCTCAATCCCATTCTTACCTCGTGGAACTCAAGTGTCTGCTCCTCATCGCTACTCGAGACGCTTGCGAGGGCATCTGCGACGAACCACAGTGCTGTTTTCATAGAAACAAGTGCTGTCTCAGCGGAACAGTGCGGTTTCCTCCGTTTCGCGATCCACCAGCTGATCTCCGTCGGTTGTTCGACGAACGCGAGTTCAAGATCAACATCCGCGCGGACAACAACGTGTTTGCGTTCACGTCAATCGGAGCATCGGCGTCAAAGAAGCTCTCCGTTGACGAGGACGTCGCGGGGAAGAACGGCATCTACACGTTCCGTGTCCAAGGCGCTTTGTGCCACTATCTGGGGACTTTGTTACCTCCGCCAGGAAAGAAGCCGGTATTTGCGCAGATCGGCATCGCCGATCCAGACATGGATAGTCGTGTGCAGCACCGCATGCGCATGTCCGACGGCCTCGGCAACGCAAAGCTGACAACTATCGAGGGTGTCATGGAAGACCACAACCCGCTCGCGCGAAAGTTCCTGAACGCCGGGCAGATCATCCGTCAAGAGCATCTTGCTGCTCGCGAACGCGTACTTGCACAACGCCACAAGACCAAGATGATGAAGAGAAGGGCGAAGCTGAAGACGAAGATATCCAGATACCAGACATCAACATGCAGCTCCGGTTACTCGCACTTCCGATCGACGATCCACGAACATACAACGTTCCGACTGCGTCTGAGGTCGCTGCAGTGACGGCTGAAGACGGCAATGGCGCACTACAACCGCGACATCCTCCTCCGTGCACGTCACAATGGGAGTTTGTTTCGTCTGTGGGAGACGCAACCAGAGTACGATGTGTTGCGGTACCCGCTCCTGTTTCCATTTGGCGAGCACGGTTGGACGTACACTACACTGTACGTAGAATGTGCGATGCTTCATGGCAAGGCCGCAATGTCTCTCCGCGAGTTTGTCGCGTACAGACTCCACGAGCGTAGCGACGGTCCTGGTTTACTCCACCACGGTTGTCGACTCTTCCAGCAGTACGTTGTTGACCAGTGGGCCAAGTGCGAACAAGAGCGACTTCGATACATCCAGAGTGACGACTTGCAGAACAAGTACCGACGAGAGAGGTTTGCTGGACTCCGCGACGTTTTGAAGAGCGAAAACGTCAACGTGTACAACATTCCAGAGATGGGCGAGCAGCGCATCGAGCTTGAAGCATCTGCAGTCGCGCAGAACATCGGCAAGCGCGTCCGTCTTCCTGCCAGCTTCACAGGAAGTCCTCAGTACATGTACAAGCAGTTCCAAGACTCGATGGCGATCGTTCGCGAGTTCGGGAAGCCGGATTTGTTCGTTACCATGACGTGCAACCGGAAGTGGCCAGAGATTACCGAGATTCTCCTGTCTGGACAGTCTGCAACGAATCGTCCAGACATTGTGAGTCGCGTGTTGCAGCAGAAGCTCCATGCACTGTTGAAGGACTTGGACGAAGGCACACTCGGAGTTCAAGTAGCGCGCATTTACGCCATCGAGTTCCAGAAGCGCGGTCTTCCACACGCGCACATTTTGATGATCCTGCACGACGACGACAAGCCACGTTCGGTCGCTCGCATCAACAAGTTGGTGTCAGCTGAACTTCCAGATCCAGAGAAGTACCCGCTGCTGTACGAGACTGTGATCACATGCATGATTCACGGTCCGTGCGGCGCCGCGAACGCCAGCTCACCATGCATCAAGGACGGCAAATGCAGCAAGAAGAGTTCAAAGGCGTTAGCGTCGGTAACGTGCGTGCGAAACAACGGGTACCGTGTGTACATGTGTCCCGCACGGCCCGCCGGACGTCTGGAGCACAACGGCAAGGATTGGGACAACGCGACACTCAACCAGTTCGTCGTTCCGTACAACCCGTACTTGGCGCAAAAGTACAACTGTCACATGAACATTGAAGTCTGCTCTTCGATCAAGGCCGTCAAGTATATCTACAAGTACGTGTGCAAGGGTGCAGAAAAAACATCCATGTCGATCGCAGACCGCCAGCGCGCTCGCAACCCAAACGAAGTGGAGCGGTACATTCAAGCGCGGTACATCTCACCAGTTGAAGCGTGCCAACGACTGTTTGACTTCCCAACTAAAGCAAAGTCGCACTCCGTCGTGTATTTGCCGGTGCACTCTCCTGGCGAGAGTACGATCAGGTTCGACACAACAAGCGACATTCAAGGGCGTATTGAAGAAGGCGATCGAAGCAACCTGACCGCGTTTTTCCGGGTCAGCACAGAAGAACCAGACCTCGCAGGAAGGATGTTGTACCAAGACATTCTAACGAAGGACGGGTGGGACCAAAAGAACAAGCAATGGTTTCGATACAAAAGACGCGTTGCGTCGATCGGACGCAACGTGCACTGCTCACCGCATCACGAAAAACGGTTCTATTTGCGACTTTTGCTCAGTCACATCAAGGGACCAAAGTCGTACGAAGATTTACGTACCATCGAAGGGGTCGAGCACGCGACGTTTAAGGCCGCAGCGAAGGCGGCGGGGTTCCTCGAAGACGACAACGAGTGGCACATGTGTCTGACTGAAGCAGCCACGTTCCAGATGCCGTACCAGCTGCGCGTTTTATTTGCATCGATCTTGGCGTACTCGCAACCAAGCGACGTCGAAGCGACGTCGAGGCATTGTGGACAGCGTTCCTCGACGACCTGTCGAAGGACTACCAGCGTCAGCACAACGTCGACGTAGAGGACGAGTTCGTGCAGCTCAAGACTTTGGTCAGCATCAACAAGTTGCTTCAGGCAAACGGCAAAGATTTGTCCAAGTTCACCGACATGCCACAGCTCGGCCAGTACAGCGTCAAACTACACTAGCGTCTTGCGAGCACCGAACTCGAAGACGACGAGAGGAACACGTACACGAGAGAGTTGCTCAAAGCCATCATCGCACGCACCGTCGACAATCCGATGAACAGCGATCAACAGTTTGTCTTCGATCAAGTTGTCAACGCAGTGAACAGTCACGCTCCTGAGCAGAGGCTGTTCTTCCTCGACGGGCCAGGCGGCACGGGCAAGTCGGTCTTGCTGGAGCAGATCTTGGCGACTGCGCGCATTGAGAACAAGATCGCGTTGGCTGTTGCGTCAAGTGGCATCCCAGCTTTGCTACTCACGGGTGGACGCACAGCACGCCCGACGTTCAGGATCCCGCTCGAGCTGAAGAAGGAAACCACTTGCGATGTTTCCAAGCAGTCCAAGATCGCACGTCTGCTCAAGCGCACAAAGTTGATCATCTGGGATGAAGCGCCGATGATCAATCGCTTTGCGTTCGAAGCTGTCGACAGCAAGACATCCACAACAGCAACGAAGCGTTCGGCGGCAAAGTTGTCGTGCTCTCCGGCGAATTTCGTCAGATCCTTCCAGTCGTCAAGCCCGGCGGTAGGTTTGAATCGATCGACGCAAGTTTTGAAGCGCTCGGAGCTTTAGCAAAAGTTCCAGACATTGCGCTTGACCGAGAACATGCGCGTACGCACGGATCTGAAGGCTGAAGAGAGTTTTGACATTGCCGAGTTCTCCAACCCCTTGCTTCAAGTCGGTGAAGGTCGACACGAGCGCGATCCTGAGCTCGGTCCGACTACATCAAGTTGCCGCGCGACTTGGTGATCAACGAACCAGTGCATCAGCCGAAGCCGGGTCTAGATGACGACGAGGATGAGAAAAAACAGCCATCGCGTGTGCAGAACGACTTGATCAAGCTCATCGATCACCTCTATCTCGACGTCAACGAGCAGATGGCAAACGACGAGTACTTTGCCGAGCGAGCGTTTCTTTGTCCGACGAACCGAGATGTGCATCGGATCAACGACGAAGTGACAAAGCGACTGACCAGCGACGCGCGCGAGTACCTGTCTGTCGACTCGATCAGCGATGAGAACGAGTTGACAGCGGGTTTGTACGAAACCGAGTTCTTGAACTCGCTCAACTTCTCTGGGATTCCGCCGCACAAGATCACACTCAAGATTGGCGCTCCAGATATGATGGTGCGCAACCTGAACAGCAACTTGAGATTGTGTAACAGCGCGCGACTTCGAGTTGTGGAACTGCGCGACAACTGCATCAAGGTGACGATCATGACAGAACCACGGAAGGGCGACGTCGTCTTCATCCCAAGGATCATCTTGGTCAGCAAGGAGAAAGAGCTCCCATTCCAAGTCCGACGCAAGCAATTCCCGATCATCCCGGCGTTTGCTATGACGATCAACAAGGCGCAAGGCCAGTCGCTCCACCACTTGGGATTGTACTTGCCTCGGTCAGTGTTTGCGCACGGACAGCTCTACGTCGCTCTTTCGAGAGTGACTTCGCGCAATAACATCAAGATCGTCGTGGTTGACCCCGAAAAAGAAGACGACGAAGGTGTGTACACGACGAACGTCGTGTACCTCGAGATCTTCGACTGAAGTGCTCAATAGCACTACATATGAAGACAAACGCAAGTAGGACACAGAAAACAAACATCAGAAAAGATAGGATGCATGAGACACCAAGTAGGTACAGAAACAAAACTCACAAACAGTTAGGACTGCATAAGACTCAACAGACGTAGGCAAGGGACACAACGAACTCAAAACCACCCGAAAAACTATATAAGAAGAAGCAGGAAATAAATACAAACTGCATGTGAAAAATACGGCATTGGGTTCGGTATCAATCCCTCAATATGTTCAGCAGCATCAAGGAAAACTATTCCAACAGAACCAAACTATCCGCCCGCGCAGCGGGGGCACTCGGCTAGTCTATATACATAGTTTGACAGTGGTGTCCGTCCCAAGAAAAATGTCACGCCCCCATGTCTGTAATTTTTAGAAACATTGCCTGACTGGGTGGCTATATTTGAGAAACGAAAACTATTTGTGGTGATGTGACGTTAATTATCGAAACTATCTGATTATACAGCGAAATTTTGGGCGAGCTTCGATAGCAGAAGCGATCGAACGCACCAGCGTTGCTCTCCAGCAGAGACTCTCGAACTTGCGCACAGAGGATGTCCATTCGAGCGCTGGTTGCACTCTCGGTCGCGAGAACAGGCACTCTCCGCGCTTGGGTGTACACACTCGCGCACACTCTGGTGTGCTCACTTCCTCATCGCTTCAAAACGGATAACGCAGCTCTCGCGTCTCCGAACACACTCGGTACGCACAGTCGTGGTGTCGGCAAACGAGCTTCTTGTGAAAGACCGATCACTCAGTTGAATTCGCTGCTCTTCTTGCTATGAGCATCGCATCTACTCCACGTTGTAGCAGCACACAAGATCTATATCATGAGGCAAGATGACCTGTGTTCAACTGATCAACACAAGTGAAGTCGCCCAACGTGCCCGCCTCGCGCTCAACGCACCCGGTCGCGCTCGACAAGCGCAAGCGGCGGAACCGAGGTCGCGCCATGCATTAAAACGGCGGGGCTTGCGAAGCGTCTGCTGCGGCTCGCAGTGCGACGTGGAACATGCAAAGCGTGAGCCGGCTACATTGACGCATGGTGAAGGTGAACGCATTGCGTGCCACCTGACATTGGCCGCTAGGGCAACCAGTACGTGCAAGGATCATCTTGGCATATCGCGACCGCTCGCGCGAAGTCCACTCGCGCACAGAAATGACATCTGCACCACGGCTTGTCCGTAGACAACTACTTCCCG
Source organism: Pythium guiyangense (assembly GCA_003730235.1). Taxonomy (NCBI): domain Eukaryota; phylum Oomycota; class Peronosporomycetes; order Pythiales; family Pythiaceae; genus Pythium; species Pythium guiyangense. Next base: position 417,051 of record QXDM01000033.1, read on the forward strand.
CAATGAGCACTCGTCACGCCAAGCCATGACGCTGCTACACGAGCAGCGACCCGCGCGCAAGCTGCGCATGTACGAGCGTACATAAACAACACAAAGAGGTTGAGACCATGTATTGCGCAAGTGAGATGAAGAATGTAATCATGCATCGGCATACACGTCGTCGCCGTGGTCAGTCTGGCTCTCGCTTTCGCTATCAGAGTCGCTACCAGTAGCCTGATCGTCTTCGCGCTCGCTCGACTCTGAGCACACCGTCAAGTCCACCGGCGCTGGAAGTGTGTACTCGACTCGCGATGGTGCGCGCGCCACGCCCTGCGCGATGTCTACTACGAGGTGAGCATATCTCACAGAGATCGAGCTGATTGCAGCGACAAAGAGCAACACGTTCGGGTGCGGGAACGCGACCTGAGCGTTCAGCTCACGGTGGAATCGTTCCAACGGATTGTTGGTTCTGTTGACCACACGGCGATCGACGCCGTACACGTTCCAAAGAGCGACGGGGACTGAGCCATGTCGGGCGAAGTAGCGCTAGAACGCCTGCAATCTCGTCGTTGAGTAGCTCGTGTCTGCGGCCGCGCAGCGCTGCTGGATCTCCGCCTTCGCCCATGTAATGCCGTGCGCCTCCACTTGCGCTTGGAATTGCAACCGTGAGTGCGTCGAGCGCCCCGACCTCCATCGCGATGCTCATTTCCGATCTGGGAACTCGGAGCACTGGAAGTCATCGCTGCCACGCCTGCTTCAGGTGGAATAGACACCCAGTGATGCGAGCGCTGGGTCAGTGTGCTCTGACAGCGCTGATCAGTGCTTGCTCGTAGTCGCACACGAACTCTTCGGGGTCGATCTGGTTCTCTGAAGCTTGTGTTATCGCGTAGAGGGCGCTAATGTATGTGCGTACTCGTCTTGATGTGCACAGTACGAAGAAAACCGGGACGTACACACCGGAGGCTTGATCGAACACCATGAGCACCAGAGCCTGGTCAATACCGCGCGGGACGCTCCGAAACGTGGCGTCGAGGAAGTGCGTCGTGTGTCGAAACCGGAGGAGTCGCATCAGGTCGGGGTGCGCCCAGCCCACAATGCGCTCAACCTGCTCTCGCCCGGGCTCGATCCAAGACTGCTGAAACTGGAACAGCCGGAGCGATAATCCTGGGACGAGGGACGCAGGAGGCACCTCAACCACGCCGTGCATGCTTGCGCCAAAGTGCTCGCGGCGCGCACGGTGCACACGTCGAAGCACTTGCTCGCGAGAGAGCCGGATCGTCGGGACGCCTTCTTGACTGTAGAATTGCGCACTTGCTCGCTCCCAAATGTTGCGCGCGCGCTCTGCGACGTCGGCCACCGCTGCTCTGTCGACAAAGTCCGCCGTTTCAGCAGACACGTCTTGGATTGATGGCGCGACGACAGCGACCCGACACTGGTGCGGCGTGTCCACTCGCATCGACGGGATCGTAAATCGCAGGCGCGCACTGCAACCACCACCTTCACGATAATGGCTGCACCTGTACGACTGCGTCGTTCGTGACTCCCCAGACCTTGTGTACCTGTACGAGTTCCAGAAGACGACAGTCTTGCCCGCCCTTGGCTCTCGCAACGTGGTGACAGCAGCGATCGTTGTGTCGCCGCGCGGTTCGTCGCTTTCACCGCAAAGATGGAGCACGAGCGACGACGGCGACTTGCGACTCTATTGTGGCTGCTGTTCCCGACGTGGTGGCGTCGAAGCTGGCAGTAGCGGCACCGCTATCACCGCGGACTTGAGCCAGAGCAGCAACATCGACGTCGTGCGCAGACACTGCAACTTGAGTCAACGAGTCGTAAGAGGCTGTGGGGTCTTGCTACGCATCAACTGCGACGGCAACTGGAACTGCGGCAGCAACAACGGCGCCGAGCAGCGCCGCCGGCGTTGCAGTTACCGACATGGACGTGGCGCTGCCAGCGTCGGACGCGCCTTGGCTCTCGTGTTCACTATCTTGGTGAGGCTAGTACGCGGTGCTGCTCTGTGTTCTCTTGACCTCCGACGTTCACGACGAGCTGAGCGTGGAGTTGTCGGCGTCGTTCCAGTTGGTGAATGACCATGTTCATAGCACACCGACATCCACAGCTCCTCCATTTCCATCGAGGTCTTGTCGAGGTCTTCGTTTCGGAACTGACCAACAATACAAGACCAGGACAAGACCAGACCTGGATGAGATCAGAAAAAGAACGTATCATGTAGCCATGTATCTTGTAATCGCACACTACTTTTGTACTCATACACTTTGATAGTCTTATCAAGCAATGAGCTGCTGGTGATGAGTGTCATGTGACTACTGCTGCTGCAGTCCTTGTGTTTCTTGGCATGCACTCTGTAAGCACGTGGGTGCACACAATGCACGACCCGAGGTCTTTGACGTTCACTGTGCTGCGTACCGACAAGCTCGAGCACATGACGCTCTCGAAGATGTGAGCTCATGAAGACACGCAAGGTGTTGTCACAATGTGTGAGATGGTATTCCTGGCGCACTCGATCTTGATCTCGTTCTGATCAGCATCGTGTCGTGAAGGAGAAGAGAAGAGGAGGAGAAGCAAGGCGAGCGACAGCTCTCTGACGTGTTCTCTCGTACTGCGCGAGTGTGAACGATTGAGCGAGTGACAGCGTGCGTGCGTGAGCGAGTGACTGCGTACGAACAAGAGAGAAAGAGCACGAGCGTGTGAGTGAGCAGTATGACGGGCGGCAGCGACTCGACACGAGCGCGCAAAGTCGCGATGGATCCGGATCGACTGCGCAAGTTCATGGACTCGCCGTCGCCTGCGAATGGCGCTCGCGATGTACGTTTGCTTGTTGTTGTTGATGAGGTGTTGTTGGCTGTGGTTGTATGTTGTGTCTTGTGTGTTGTGTGTGTCGCCATATGACTCGAGTCTAGCTTCAGAGCTACGACGACTTGGCCATCCACGACAGTCTTCAGCACACTCACAACTGTTGACTCTGGTCGCTTGACATACACGCAGCTTGCACCAGCGCTCGTGAAAGACCAGACGTTCGTGCGGTCGTGGAATGGCGAGCGATGCGACGTCCGGCCGTTCGAGAAGCTCGGAGCGTCTGCACACGTATTGCTTGGACAAGACCTGCGTGCTGTGAGCATCAAGGACGTGCATCCGAGCGGTCTCCAAGTCGGCGACGTCGCTGTTCGGTGCGTGTCAGCAGTCGTTTGTGATGCATGCATCCCTTCTTGCCTTCTTGCCTTGTACCGCGTGCACCCAAGCACCTGCTTTGACTGACTGACTGACTGACGACGGGTGTTCATGCATCTGCGTTTGTGTGCAAGTGCAGTCCACACGACCCAACCACCAGTGATGCACTTGTACGTCCTTGTTCACGCTCGACAACCATGTCGCCTTGTGTCTCCCGCTTCTTGTCCACGCCTCACCATCTCGTGTGACCATGTACTCTGAACGCACTCTGGATGCTCGTGTGCTGCACGAAGACTGCGCCAGTGATGACGACGAAAGAAGCGTTTGCGCACGCCGCTGCGATCGAGCGCCGAGCAGTACCGCCGTCCGTGCTTTTGCAAGAAGGACTCATGACGCCGCAGCAGCGTCGCGAGCGACTGCGCTTTGAGTCGGACTACCACCTCGCGCGTCGAGCGATCCAGCGCGCCGAGCACAACGACCGACGACTGCACCAGATCATGTGCGTGTGTGCAGTGTCGTGTGTTGTTGCTTGCATGCTCTCTCTTGATGCCTTGATGTCTTGTGTGTATGTGCAAGAGGAAGAGAGAGAGAGAGTACTCACTGCGACTCGATGCATGATGGTGCTTCTAGTCAAGCGCGCCACTCGACGTGCGACGTCGTTGGTGCTGCTGGCACTCACGCCTCACAAGCTGCTCGTGTGCGCGGCGAGCCGTACAAACCGGATCTGCTCAGGTTCGTCTGCGTCCATGCGACCTCATTGCATCACGCATCCTCGTAGACTGGTGTGCACAACACACTCATGCTCTCGTTGCTTGCTACTCGACACAGTCATGACATGAACGTGAAGGACCAGCACAAGTACCGAGACTTTGCGAGCAAGTCTCATGCGATGGATCCGCGCTTGAACCACCACGACCGGATCTTCAATGAGACGCCAGTCGAGCGGAACCCCGATCGGTATGTGGTCGATCTCTCGCTCGTTCGCTCTCTTGATCTCTCTTGTTTCTTGTGAACGCTCGTCCACTCCAACACGCAGACCCAGAACTGACGTGTCCATCGTGTCTTGCCTCTCCTTGCTCGTACCATGTCCTTGTCTCGCACTACCCAGCGCACAGCACTTGCGAAACCAGAGCGACGGTGGTCGGCCGTACGATGTCGTGAACGGCGGAGTGATCCGCTACGTCCCACCGACGATCGCAGAGAAGCACAATGCGCGGCAAGCGCATCCGTCAGTCATCGTGCATCCGTACACGCACTAAGACCGAATAGAGACAGAAAGAGCTCCGATGATGAATTCGATGATGATCGCCATCGCCACATATACTGCAAGCACAAGCCCAGGAGCATGTACAGCTCCAGCATGCAAGTACATATGCGTTGTGCCTTTGTGTATCGCTCCAGCAAATGCACAAGTGAACGCACACGACACAACGTAGTGGAGGCGACGCAGCTTTCAGTCCATGGCGACGCACAACATCAACCTCTCTTTCTTGTCATGCACACGAGCGTGCGCTGGAGTCCTCCACATGCACCAAAGGCACTCAGAGGCTCGACTTGTCAGTCTTGTTTGAGACTTTCAGACACCACAGTACCTCGTCCATGCGACTGCAACGCACGCTCTTGACCGTCAGCGTCGTGATGTCAAGACCAAAGGATCAAAGATGTGCTTATGGTACTGCTCAAAGGCTGAACAGAGAGCACTTGGCGACACGACCACCGCACCAAACAGCATCAGCATGGCGATCGCAAGTCGAGCGAGTGGCATGCGAATCAACTACCAAGCAAACACGCTGCGAGAATCACAACCAGCAACAGCGTGTATGAATTCCTCACTCAAATCCATTGCCGCTTGCCGCTCTTGTTTGTGCAAATGTTTTTGACGCCTGTCGAGTGATTTGCCCAATTGGGTTCACTCGCGATCCAAAGATCCAAAGACACACGACCACGACTCACACGAAGAAGACCTGACGAGCGGCGCTACGAAGAGCAGCGAGCGGCAGCGCACGAGGCGAGTGAGCAGCACGCAGAGCACACTCAGGAGCAGCGGACGTCGACCGTGGCTGTTGCTGATCGACATACAACTGCAGTGGTCTCTCATTCTCTATCATCCCTACTGCAGACTGCGAGTGGATCCACGCGTCGACCATACAGCCACAGCTGGAACGCACGCACTCACTAGCGATGTCCCTCAGGTACGAGCAAACGCACGATAGCGATGATCGTGTGTTCTTTTCTTCATCGTGCGTCTCAACTCACGCGCTGTACGTGAATGCCGATTGTCAGGATGGCGACGCAAGACACGCACGTCGAGCCGCTCACTGAAGATCGAAAGCGCCAGCTGATCAGAGCGTTCTTGAAAGACCAAGGCGCTGCTCTGCGAGAAGTTGTCGAAGGCGGCAGCGTGGCGGAAGTCGAGTTCTTTGTCAAGCCTGGCTACCTATCAACTCGATGTCTGGAACTTGCCGTCCAGCACCGCCAGCCCAGCTTGATCAGCTCGCTCGTTCGACTTGGCGCAGACGTGAACGCCAAGGACAAGGAGAGCAAGACTTTGCTGTCACGTGCGATGCATTTGGGTCATGTCAACGTCGTCAGTGAGCTCATTCAGCATGGCGCAGACGTGAACGCCAAGTGCAGGAAAGGCACCACAGCTTTGCATCACGCAGCTCAGTCGGATCATGTCAACGTCGTCAGCGAGCTTGCTCGGTGTGGCGCAGACGTGAACGCCGAGGACTACGAGGGACAGACAGCACTGCGCTTTGCTGCCAGCTTGGGTCACGGCGACGTCTCGGCAGAGCTGATTCGACTTGGCGCAGACGTGAACCACAAGGACAAGTACGGCAAGACTGCGCTGTGCGGTTCCGCCGAGGCGGGCCATCGCGACCTCGCAGCTGAGCTGATTCGAGCCGGTGCAGACGCGAACAACAAGGACGGAGACGGTCAGGCGGCGCTGTCGCTTGCAGCAGCCTCGGGTCATCTTGGCGTCGTCACTGAGCTGATTCGAGCTGGAGCAGTCGTGAACGCCACGGACAACTCTGGCAGGACAGCGTTGTCGCGTGCCGCAGAGGCAGGTCGTGCAGACATCGCGGCGGAGCTCATTCGATGCGGAGCTGACGTTCACGTCAAGGACACGCTCGGTGTCACGGCGCTGACTCGGGCAGTCGAGTCGGGTCATGTCGATCTTGCAGTCGAGTTGGTGCGGCTTGGAGCAGACGCGAACGCCACAGACACCAGCGGCAAGACGGCGCTGTCTCGAGCAGCGTACCCGGGCGATGCCGACGGCGTATCTGCGCTGATCCGACTCGGAGTCGATGTGAACGCAAGCGATAGCGACGGCAAGACAGCGCTGCACCATGCGGCGCGTTGGGGTCGCGTCGCCTTTGTTGCTGAGCTGATCCGACACGAAGCAGACGTCGACTCGAAGGACCGGAGCGGCACGACTGCGTTGATTGTTGCAGCAGAGTTCGGTCACCTCGACGTCGTAGAGGAGCTGATTCGCCACGGCGCCGACATGAACGCGCAAAGGAATGACGACAGGACAGCGCTGGCGCAGGCGGTCGAGAGCAAGCACAAAGACATCGTCGCTGTGTTGCTTCGGCACAGCGCGGTTGACAAGTCTGGAGATCCGACAGACGACACCGTTGCGCTCTTTACTGCAGCGGCCTTGGGTCACCGCTACGAACTTCAGAAGCTCGTCGCCAAGCACAAGTGCATCGAGCGCACGACAAAAGACGAAAGAACCGCGCTGTTCTTCGCCGCCGAGTTCGGACACCTCGACGCGGCAACGCTCTTGATCAAGTGCGGTGCCAATGTCGCTGCCAAGTCGCGTGCTGATCCAGAGAGACTGCGCGAGTCCGAGACGCCACTCACGCTCGCTGGTCGCAACGGCCACATGAAAGTCTTCCAAGCACTCGTTGACGCTGGCGCACCGGTCAACGTCCGAAGCAACATCGACGGCGAGACGCCGCTGATCTCTATCGCTCGAGCCGACTACTTTCCAGTCGTGCAGCAGCTGATCGGTCGAGGCGGCAAAGGCGTCCTTTGTGTCGAAGACGCTCAAGACGACGAGTCCCCGCTGCTTCCAGGCTCGTTGGCGACGATGGCGACGATGTGTGCGACTGCCACGTTCGAGTTTGAGGACGTGTGCACGTGCTTGCTCGAGCGACTGCAAAGCGTGTGCGCTCAGCTTCAGCAACGTCAGCAGCGTCAGCGAGATGCTGAAGCGACAGCAGAGACGCCACCGCCAACTGCAGTGACCCACGACACGCTCGTGACGTTTACGAGCATTCTGTTCCGCGCCTGCCGTCTGCTGTTCGACATCGAGAAGAAGGCGACAGCTCTCATGCGCTTCGTGGCAAGTCGAGCGATCCTGCAGCACGTCGACAACATCCACGACGAGCTAAGGCACTTTGCAGCGATGTACGAGTTGGTCCAGAACGAGGCGTCTGTGAACAACAATCAGCAGCAGCAGCAGCACGGTGACGAAGAAGAGCCGCAGCAGCGCTTTGAGCACGCGCTGAGCACAGACGGCGCTTTGATCGACGGATGCGGTGAAGACATTACCAAGCAGCGCGAAATGGCTGTGCTGCTTCAGTACGAGCTCAAGATGCGACAGCGCGAGCAGAACCAGCGAGCACAAGAGATCATCCAGTCGGTGCTCCAGCGCTTCGTCCGAGCATGCAAGATGGCGGCAGTGCCAGACGTCCCGACGTGGTTCATCTCGCCGGACGACTTGGTGTACCACGACTGGAGCCTCGTCAAGATAAAGAGCGCTGCTGAGCACTGGGACGTTGTCAACGAAAGTATGGACGTTGTCAAGTGCTACGCAGGCAAGTGGCAGAGCGCGAGCGTGAGGGTTGAAATGAGCTCGTTGGACTTGAGCGAGTTCAGCAAGACGGCCGCACAGTGGCACTCGCTGAGCCACCCAAGCGTCGTGAAGCTCTTTGGCGCGTGCCACATTGGAAGTGACAAGCTGTTTGTGTGCGAGGACGTGCCAAATGCAACACCACTGCACAAGTTCCTGCGCACCAGACCGAACCAGCACCTGACGTGGCAGTTCTTGCACCAAGCAGCGCTCGGACTGCAGCACATGCACGACCGAGGCGTTGTGCACGGCTGCCTCTGCGACGATGCGATCGTCGTCAGCTCGGATAGAGCAGTGAAGCTCAGCGACGTCGGAGGAGTCCAAGAGCACCGAAGCGACCGATTGAGTAAGTGGAAAGCGCCAGAGGTCATGTACTTCCGGACACTGGATCTCGCTACTGCTCCAGCCGACGTCTTCTCGTTTGGGCTCTGCATCTGGGCCGTGCTGCACGGCGAGCTGACGGAAGGAGACGCAAAGATGTTGCGCTTTGACGGGCTATCAAGACGGATGAACGCGAACACGATCGAGCTCGACCTGATCAAGAAGATGTGTGCCCAAGACCCGAGCAAGCGCGTCGACATCGCGTTCGTCGTGCGTCGGCTCAAGCAGTTTGCTCTCGAGTACGAGCAACGCATGAGACTTCCTGAAGGCATCGAGGGGACCAGTGCTGTTGACGCAAACCTGATGGTACGTGTACTGGATGCCGACAACAACTATGTTGCACGGACAGGCTGCTCACGACACTTCTCTACTCTGCTGTTCATTGTTCGTACCCAGTCGCAACGTCTGGACGAGTACGTGTTCCCAGAATTCGGCCTTTCGATCCCAGACGCACTCGCTCGCATCAAGACGCGGTGTGAAGACCTCCCAGGCTCGCAGTGGATGCTTGAGAGCGTGCTGCCAGCGCTCGCATTTGTCTTTGATCTGCTCCTGGAGCGAGAGAAGACGCCACTTGACCCTAAAGTCGTGGCGTTCTGCGCCGCAGTGGCGCGACTGCAGCGATATGTGGCGCCACATTGGAACAAGAAGTCGGTGTACCAGCAGATCCGGAGTCGCAAGGTGGCCGAGTCGCACCACCTGGTGTACTCTGAGCTGGATCAGCTGCTCGACATGCTCGACGTGGACGCGAGTGACGCGATTCGACGATGGCGACACGAAGCAGCAGCGTCGATCCTCAACCCAGTGGATCTGTCGGACGTCCGAGTGCCAGTCGATGAAGAAGAAGTCGTCACGACCACTACAATCGCAAATGCCACCGATATCAACACGAACAAGCCAAGCGACAGTCCGTCCGATGCGATCACACTGAACCATCTCGACACGTCGCCTGCGGTGTACGAGCAGTGGACACGCGACGGTCTCATCAAAGCAGTATCTGCAGCACTGAAGGCATCGAGAACGGCAGCGGCTTTGGCATCATCGTCGACAGAGGCATCGACAACATCGACACCGCGGTCTTCGTCACTTGACATAGCACCACCGCCACTCAAGCGACCGTCGTGGTACTTGTCGCTCAAAGAGCTGACGTTCAGCGAGTCGGACCAGATCGGCCAAGGCGCGTTCGGCGCCGTGTATCGAGGCAGCTGGCGCGGCACGCCGGTCGTGGTCAAGTTCATGGGCTACGAAGAAGACATCGAGACGATCTCGACCGACTTGCTGCTGCACGAAGTGCGCGTGTGGCACCGGCTGAACCACCCGCACGTGCTCAAGCTCTTTGGCGCGAGTCACGTCGACAAGCGGTACTTTGTGTGCGAGTTTGCTGGGAACGGCGACTTGCGAGCGTACCTCAAGAAGATGACGCCTGGCACCAGCGACCACCTCACATGGCAGAAGCTCCACGAAGCTGCGCTCGGACTGCAGTACCTCCACAGCATGAACGTCGCGCACAACGACCTCAAGTGCGACAACATCATGGTCGGCTCGGACCACAAGGCGAAGCTGATCGACTTTGGGCTGAGCTGTCTGCTGGGCGAAGCCGAGGTCCAGATTGCCAGCAACAAGATCGGCGCCGTGAACTGGCGCTCGCCCGAGTACTTGAGTGGCGGTCGACCGTCGTTTGCATCCGACGTGTACTCGTTCGCGATGTGCATCATCGAAGCCGTGAGTGGCGAGCCGCCGTGGACACCGGACCCAGTGCAAGCAGGTCAAGTGCGCTTCTGGCTCCGACGCGGCATGTCGCCACCTCTGCCAGCCTCGGTGACGCCGAAGCAGCGCAACTTGATCGAGTTGATGACCAAGACCGAGCCGAGTGAGCGCGTGAGTATGGCGTTTGTCGTGAACAAGCTCCATGAGATCGCTCAAGATGTGAATAATGATGTGCTGTAGTAGTAATAGCGTCCAAAGAGAGTACGAGAGATAGCTTGGTTGTGTAGTAGTGTGTACGAAGGGACAAGTGAGTCGCAAGCAGAGCAAGTGTGTGAGTGTCTGAATGAGTGCATGGACTCGATACAGCGTCAGTGTCGACCGACATCGACGACTGGAGGCGCATCTCGTCGGTGTTGTCACCTCAAGAGGATTGGAAGGATCGTGGATAGAGCTCAGTGTACTCGGATCCCACACCAATGTGCTGACAGTAGGCTGGGAGCGAAGCGTAGAGACCTCGCTCGAGCAGCAGGCGCAACCTTCGCACAACACATCGTCGCGGCCTCTGTTGTCGTTGCCACTACTCCGCCAGGGGACAACATCGCTGACGTCGAGGCGACGCAACCATCAAGAGCTGGTGCGATGGATCTCAAGACATCTGTAGCGTTTCAAGATCTTTGTCAGATTTGAATGTTTGAATTCGAATCTAATTATTGTCAAGTTATCTTGTCATACAAAAACCAGGCTTAATATTCTCATCTTAAATCGTAAGTACCGCCAGAAATTGTTTAGAAGTCAGTGCTGTTGTCAGCACAAGGACACGAGAAGCGTCAAAGCAAACAAGGCGAAGCGAGCAAGCGAGCGGAACGTGAGACGCACCTCGGCGCTTGCTGAGAACGAGCGACGTCTGGTGTAGTACACGCACACACACGCGAGGCGATCGGACGTGTCGAGGCGTGTGCGTCTTCATAAAGCAGCATTGACATTCTAGCACAGTCGCGAATTTACAGCCATGGGGAACTGCCGATCAGGTGCGTGACGACAGTCTCTGCTGCTTGTGCGCGCGTGTGTGTGTGTGCGGTGAACACGCGAGTTGTGTGTGCGCTGCCTGTAGATGCACGTGACTCAAGCATTGCTCTATGTGATCTCTGTGCGCATGTGCTGATCGTGCCCACGCAGTATCAGTGGTCGAGCCGCCACCACCACAACGCTCAGCAAAGGCTGTCGTCGTTGACGACGCACCAGCTCCGACGTCGACGCGAACAACGCTCATGGTGAACAAACAAGACGCAGTCGTCGTCGCTGAGACTCGCGACACGGACGAGCTGTCGCCGCCAGTTGTCGAGTCTCACGACCACGACCAGGAGCTACAGACCGAGCCTCTCGCTGCAGACCTTCCAGACAACACAGACCCACCAGTTGCCATCGACGATGCTGCTGCCAACGGCGACGAAGGTACAGACAGCGCTCACGTGCACCTGCCACAACGAGAGCCATCGCGACTCATGTAGATGTGTCTTGTCGACTACAGCGCCACCAAGCCCAGCAGCAGCGTCATCAAGCTCAGACGAGCACGACACCGCCGTGGTCAAGACACCCAGCGATGCTGAACCAGTCGAAGAAGCCCAGCCAGAGGCAGCCGTTGCTCCGTCTCCAGAGCCTCCTCGCAAGAGCAGCGCTGTGAGAGGCAGCAGTGCGAACGACATTGAGGCGCTGCTCCAGAACGGCGCGTCAGTCATCGACGCACTCACGACAGCAGCTGCCGGTGGCCAAGTGAGTCTCATCAGCGCACTCGTGCGTCTCGGAGCCGACGTGAACGACACGGACAGTCAAGGCTGGACAGCACTCGCTCGCGCTGCAGCGTCGAGCCGCATGCGCGTGACAGCCGAGCTCATTCGACTAGGCGCGGACGTGAACGCAAAGATCAAGTACGGCAAGACCGCGCTGTCGCGCGCAGCGTCGCTCGGCCGCGTTGGCGTCGCTGTTGAGCTCATTCGGCACGACGCCGACGTGAACGCGCAAGACAACTTTGGGGACACGCCACTGTCGAGCGCAGCAATGCGCGGACACGCAGACGTTGTTGCAGAGCTCGTGCGCCTCGGCGCTGACGTCGACGCGCAGGACATCATTGGCCGCACTGCGCTGTCACGCGCGGCGATGACGGGCCATGCGAACGTCGTCGCTGAGCTGATTCGCCTTGGCGCAGACGTGAACGCCACGGACTTTTCAAAGCGCGCTGCGCTGTCGTACGCTGCGGAAGCAGGTCACGTCGGCGTTGTTGTCGAGCTCCTTCGACTTGGAGCCGACGCGAACGCAGCAGACTATGACAACAAGACGGCGCGCGACGTTGCAGTCGAGAAGAAGCACACAGACGTCGTCGCAGTGCTGTCTCGAGACAGCGCAGCCGAGCCCTCGAGCTGTTTGGAGAACAGCAACGGCGTGCTCGTCGCAACGGCTGCTATGTAGCTCATCGGTCGAGACATGAAGATCAAGAGTGCGATGCCAGACGCCTCAATGGCGCGTCAAGTACGGGCGACTCAAAGTCGTGGCGTACTTGATGCAGTGTGGTGCCAGCGTCCGTGTCCAAGCACGCGCCAATCCAGAGAGACCTCGCGAGTTCGAGACACCACTCACGCTCGCTGGTCGCAACGGCCACATGAAAGTCGTACAAGCACTCGTTGACGCTGGCGCACCGGTCAACGTCCGAAGCAACATCGACGGCGAGACGCCGCTGATCTCCGTTGCCAGAGCCGACTACTTTCCAGTCGTGCAGCAGCTGATCGGTCGAGGCGGCAAAGGCGTCCTTTGTGTCGAAGACGCTCAAGACGACGAGTCCCCGCTGCTTCCAGGCTCGTTGGCGACGATGGCGATGATGTGTGCGACTGTCACGTTCGAGTTTGAGGACGTGTGCACGTGCTTGCTCGAGCGACTGCAAAGCGTGTGCGCTCAGCTTCAGCAACGTCAGCAGCGTCAGCGAGATGCTGAAGCGACAGCAGAGACGCCACCGCCAACTGCAGTGACCCACGACACGCTCGTGACGTTTACGAGCATCTTGTTCCGCGCCTGCCGTCTGCTGTTCGACATCGAGAAGAAGGCGACAGCTCTCATGCGCTTCGTGGCAAGTCGACAAGATCCTCGACGAGCTGATTGACGTGCGTCAGTTGTACCAAGACGAGGTGTTCGTGACCGATCAGCACCAGCAGTGAAGCGATAGAGCCCCAGTCGCGCTGCAAGCTCGTGATGAGCTTGGACGACTCATGTGACGACGACGCGCGTTCGAGACGTGAACTACCGATGGATCGCTAGCCACAAGTACAGACAGTTGTGTGTTGAGCTTGATCAGTGTGTGCTTAGCGCTGCTGTGGTCCGTCCTGTTCGTGTTCATCGACGACGTGCCCATGTTCTCATCGTTGTATGCCAATGTGTGAGAATCACAAACAGCAATCGCTACAGTCAATTCCCATTTGTTGACTGTATCGGCTGGTGAGAGCCATTTCGAGGCAAGAGAGCAATGGCGTCTCATGCAGCGGATGCTGTCGGTGCTAGTGACAGCGGCAGCACATGCTGCAGTGGACACGACCACTCGCACGCACACGACCATGCGCACGCACACGATGAGCTCCTCGATGAAGACGTGTTTGTCCAAGCGCTCGTCGACGCGTTCCAGGACACGGCGAATACGCTCTTGTACGTCCGAGAGCTGCTCGCGCTCGCGCCACCAGCGTACGTCGATCTGTGCGACAGTGACGGTCGCACTGCGCTCTTCCTAGCAGTCTACTCTGGCCGTCTCGATCTCGTGCAGCTGCTCTTGGACGCTGGTGCGAGTCCGCATGCGAGCGCTGAGAGCGTGATGGTGCTCGCGTGCATGGGCGGCGACCTCGCAATCGTGCGCGCGCTGTTCCTCCACGGCGCTCGGATCCACAACGAGTACATCGGTCCGCACATCTCGCCGCTCTACGCGGCGTGCAAGATGGGACACTTTGACGTCGTGCAGTGGCTCGTGCACCACGGCGCGTGGCTCGACGACGTCGACGACGACGGCGCGACGCCGTTCATGGTCGCTGCTGGCTACGCGCGGCTGCGGATCGTCCAGCTCTTGGCGTCCGTTGGTGCGTCTGTGCAGCGCGCGACGCCGTCTGGACTCAGCACCGCGTACTACGCCGCGTACAGCGGCCACTTGCGCTTGCTCGAGTTCTTCCTCACGCAGCGCATCGCGCTCCGTGACGCCGATGGCAGTCTGAGCAACTTGCTCGACGCTGCCGTGCGCGGCGACCAGCTCCGCGTCGCGTCGTACTTGCTCGAGACTGTGAACGTCGCGGACGAGCACATTGACGCAAGCCTCGGCGTCGCAGTCGAGCGCCGCAACGCTGCGATGGTCGCGCTACTGATCGAGCACGACGCAGACGTTGAAGCGCTCGACAACAATGGCGTCTCGCCGCTCTACGCGGCTGCACACTATGGCGACACCGCGGTGGCTGAAGCGCTCATCGGTGCTGGCGCAAACCTCGTGCGCATGAACACGTCGACGGGGTACACACCCGTGCACGAGATGGCGCTCTGCGGCCATGCAGAGCTGCTCGCACTCGCACGCGCACTCGAGCCAGCGACGGACTTTGACAAGGCGTCGCAGTTTGACGTGCTCACGCCACTGCACTTGGCAGCGAGCAACGACCACGCTGCAGCAGTGCGCTTCCTCATCAGCGTCATTGTGGACCAGCAAGCGCCAACGACAGTCGCAAGCCAAGCGACTGACAGCCTCGATGTCCGAGGGCCACGAGCACAGACGCCACTGATCCTCGCCGCTGAGAACGGCTGCCTTGAGCCAGTGCGTCTGCTCCTCGCCGCTGGCGCCAACGTGAACGCACGCACTGGCAGCGGACTCACAGCGCTCATTGGCGCTGCCTACGTCGGTGCGCTCGACGTGATCGAGCTCCTATGCGCGAACGGCGCAGACGTCGACCTGGCGACGCACACTGGCGTCACTGCGCTGCACGCCGCCGCACAGTACGGACACGTCCGCGTTGTCGAGTACCTACTTGAGACGTGCTACGCACGCGCAGACCTCACGTGGACTGGCACTGCGTGCGTCGTCGCGGGTGCGATCATGAACGGCCACTTGGAAGTGCTCTTTGTGCTCGTAGCGCACGGCGCCGCGCTCGACTACAGCAGCGGCGCGTTCCTGTCGCCGCTCTTCCTCGCTGCGCAGTACAAGCAGCTCGCAGTCGTGCAGCTCCTCGTGCTTGCGACTGGCGTCGACGTCGATGCCGTCAACACCGAACGCGACGACAACGACGGCTTTGCTGCCGACTCGACGCCGCTCATGGTCGCAGCGCAGCGCGGGTACGTCGACATTGTCGCGAGTCTGTGCGGCGCTGGCGCCGACGTCGAGCTCCGGAATCGCGACGGCCACTCGGTGATGGACCTCGCGCGACTCAGTCAGCGCCACACGACAGTCGCGTACCTAGAGAACCACACTACCGCGTCGCATTGAGCGCGTCCAGGCTATCGTAGACACAGTCAATGGACCGCAGACTGCGCGAGGCGTGTCGAGCGATCGTTCACACTGTTGTCGGTCGCCGCGGCTCTCTCTCTCTATCGCACTCGCTGCTACAGCTGCTGCCTCGGTCTGTCTGTCTACTCGTCCACAGCGTCGTCGTCGTGGAACTCCTTGATCACAGCGTCAGTCGCTTGCACGAGCTCAACAAGCGTCGGCGCGTCGCAGAGGTTGAAGAACTCGGTGTTGCTGTCCGTTGGGTGGATCACGAGCACGTCGTGGCCGTCTGGGCCTTTCACGATGCCTTCGTCGCCAATCGGGATGTTCTGCGCCTTCAAGTACGCCTCGACTTCCACGAGCTTGTCGACCCACAGGCTGATGAAGTTTGGGTGGTTGAACCGGTTGCGCACGACGCGATTCTTCTTCTGCTCGCCTTCGATGCGCGTTGGGTACTCCCAGTCGTGCACTTCGACGTCACGCACACCGACGATCGCAAACGGACGCGAGGCTGCGTCCTGTAGTGCAAGAGCGAGCGCAAGTAGATCCAAGCAGCGACGAGCAGGCGTGAGTGGCATGGCATGCAACAAGATGATCGTGGAGATTGATCGACAATCGATTGTAGACGTACACTCTCGTCTTGTTCAAAGTGGATCGGACGCATCGCGTCAGCGGCGTCGCCACTCGCCTTTGCCGCGAACGAGCGCACAGGCGTCTGCGACGCGCGGCGCAACAGGAGCGAGCGAGGAGCGATCACACGGCGCAGCATCTTGGACGTCGTCTTCGTCGTCGTCTTGGTCGGCGTCTTGGTGTCTTCGTGTGGCTCAAATCACTGGCAGAGGCTTTGGAAGCGTACTGATTGCGCAGGATCTATACGTATGCGTACTTTACTGGATTCAAATGCGTACATTTAGTACTTACTCGAAGTACTGAATACACTACAGTCTACGCAATTGATATACGTACTGAACTTGTGTCGAGTGAATGAACAGCTTGCCTCCCTCACACACAGTCGCAAGCAGCTCGATCGACATGGCCACGACCGCGACGATGGCGCCGTCCACGACAACAGCGACGCCACAGCACGCGCTGCCGCTGCAGCAGCTCAAGCAAGCGTGCAAAGACATTCGCGCACTGCTGCGCTCGCTCCATGACCAGCGCGTGCGCGCGCGCGAGCACAACAAACCGCTCGACAAGACGCAGTTCAAAGCCGACCGGTGGCAAGTGCTCGTGCTCCTGCGCGCGCTGAAAGCCGGGCTGCGCGACACGTTCCTCGCTGCAGATGCTTGGAAGACGCGCGTGCAGGAGCAAAAGAACGTCGTTGAAGCGCACCAGCTCAAGCTCCAGAACCTGCTGTACGAGAAAGACCATCTCTTGCGCGAGATCCGCCGATGCCGCGGCTTTAGGTACGTCGTCACGCTCTTGCTGCTGTTTTTTTGTATACGTACATCCAACGTATAACCACACACACTAACGTATAAAACCCACTACATGCACGTGACACTGCAGCACGAAAGAGATGGACAAGATCGAGTTTGAGCAAGGCAAGCTCCCGTTCGGCGTTGACGCTGAGACGCATCGCCAGCACCTCGACCAGCTCACGGAGGAGCTCGAGACTCGCAAGCGGTGCGTACAATGCCCTCTCTCTCTACTGTGTCCATTTGCATCTCTCTCTCTATAGTGTCCAGCATATTCACTCACATGCATTTCTTCAGCATGATCGCACAGCTCAAAGAGCTCAAAGAGCGCATTGAGCAGATCGACGCTGCGACGCAGAAGAAGCAGACATTCCTTGACGGACTCCGCAACGAAGTCTCATCAATCGAAGACGCGACAAAGGCGCTGCAGCTGTACATGGGCGAGCCTGTGACAGCGCAGCTCCGTCGGCAGCAGGACGCAAGTGCGCTCCCAACGCCGCTCTACGCGCTCTTCTGCGAGCTCGAAGCGTACGTGTCTGCGAGCGACAGCTCCGAGACCATGTCACTCGCAGTCGTCGATGCAGCGCCACTCACCTCTGCTACAAAGACCAGTAGCAGCGGCAGTCACCTCAAGCGGAGCTTCCCGAGTGCGCTGCTGACTGGCGCAAGTGCGAGCGAGCAGGACAAGACGGCAGTCGCTGAGACGTCGACCAAGCGCCTCCGCGGTCCGTCGCGCTCGCCGTCGGTTGCAACAATCCAGCCAGTCGCTGATGCTGCGCGCGTGCCGCCGTCGCGCTCACCGTCTGCGATCCGGTCGCCAGCTGCGGCGTCGCCGTCACCGGCACTCGAGACCGGCGAAGTCGTTGTGACGAGCACGGCTGAGAAGCTCTTGGCGCTGCGTCCGTACGACGAGAACCCGACGAGCGAGCTGCGTCCATCGCGCTCACCAACTGCACAGTCGAACGACCACGACATGGACGTTGACGACAGTGCGAGTGACGACGTCACTGGCGACCGACAGGATCTCTGGGCACCGAGTCCAAAGGCGCTCGTGCTCACACTGACGCTTGGGATCGAAGGCGAACGCATTGACGGCACAGCAGGCGCGGCGACGTTTGCTCTGCGGTTCCAGTACCTCCCGGTCGCAAAGATCGCGACGGTCGAGCTCGTGAAGCCAGCAAAGACTGCGTCTGGCGCAGCGCCGGCGCCACTGCCGAGCGTCTTGATGAACCTCTTCCCAGGCGACGACGGGCTCTCGATCCCGCGTCTCGCGACCAACTACGCGTTCATGGACGCCCGTGGCGCAGAGACTGCGTTCCCACACGACGCAGCGTGCCGTCCGTACTACTGGGCCCAGTGGATCTGCGGCTTGCGCGCTGCCAAGCGTCCGACCGATGTCGCTGGAGACGCAGACGCCACAGACGCTCTCTCGCCATATCGTCCCGAGCCGTCGGTCCGCAGTGTCATGACGCAGCTCATCAAGCGCCTCGTGACCAGCGTGCACTTGACGAAGCAGCTCGACGTCCTTGCAACCGCTGCACCGAGTGCTCCGAGCGTCGTGTTTGTCCACTCGGCCGTGCGCGCGCAGTTCCTCAACACCACCAGCAGCTCAAGCGGCAGTAGCACGACGCACATTGAGAGCTGGCGGCCGATCCCCACGCCAACGCGCGACATCTTTGCGCTCTTTCACGACCACGCGAGTCGCTCGCAGCGTCCAGACGCGACGCTCGGCTGCCGCTACTTTCGCGTGACGTTCAAGCACGAGCGCGCCAAGCTCGCTGCGATTGTCCAAGTCGCGCCCGAGTACCCGATCCGCGCGCCGCGGTTCCTCTTCCAGCCCAAGACGGCCGGTGCAAGTGGCAAGGCCGAGCGCAGCCACGTCGCGACGTACGAGAACCAGCTCAAGGTACGGTCCGTGTCTTGCGTGGCATAGTGGTGTGTGTGTGTGTGTGGCGATGGTAGACAATGGCGTCGCTCATGCACGATGGCGCTCTCTCGATGCGAACGACAGGCGATCGAAGTCGAAGTGAACGCGTTCTACCATGAGCTCGTGACGCGCGAGAGCGAGGCGTTCGTGCTCATGCACCAGCTCCGCAAAGTCGAGCGGTGCTTTGACGTGCTCAACAGCGCACTCGCAGACGGCACGGCCGCGACGCTGTGCTTTGGTCGCGCGCGCCGCGGCAAAGACCGGCGCCACGCAGTCGTGATGGACTCGGCCGCGAAAGAGCTGCGCCATCGGTAGAGAGGAACGACCAAGCGCGACGCGCGTCGTTGGTGACGAGACGACAGTGGAGCGAGTGCATGTATGAGAAGGACCGCTGTTGAGTGGATGGATGACTTGCTTTGGCTTTGGCGGCAGTGGCGGCGTCTGGGAGGCGCTGGTCCAGTGAGTCGCTCTTGTGTGTGAATGCTACAAAGGTGGTGGTTAACTTAGAGCGCGAGTGCGAGCGAGAGAGAGAGACTGAGTGTCATAGAGAAGAAGACGCGAGCAGCGAGCGAGTGCTTGCTCGATCGTGCAGTCTCTCTCGAGCAGCACGAGCAGTCACGACGACGTCTGCTTCTTCTTCGTGAGCTGCACGGTCTCGCGCTTGAGCACGTGGAGCAGCGTCTGCGAGCTCTCGAGGATCTAGGAAGCAGCGTGAACATGGTCCGATTGAGTGCGTGGTCGATCGTTGCAAGCGGTGCTCGCGTGGGAAAGCGAATGCGATACACACACACACACACGCGTGTACCTTCATGTACGCGGCTTCTGTCTCTTGGATCGTGCGGTCGTACTCGTTGCGCGCCTGCGTCTTCCGTGCGAGCGCTTCGTTGATCTTGCTCAAGCGGTCCGTGAGGATCGTGAGGTCCTGCATGACGTCGCAGCGCGAGCGTATGTGTGCACACAAGAAGACGCGACGCCAGGCGCGAGTGTGAGCTCATATGTGCGCACTCATTGAGCGAACACAACACACACAAGTCAGAGCCAGAGGCTCGCTACCTTTTGGATCTTGGCTTTCTCCTCCTCTTCTTTGAGCATCGTCCGGTTCACCTCTTCGCGCTTCTCGCGCAAGTCCTCGATGCACTTGACGAGCTCGTTGTTGTAGTTCTGCAGCGTCGCTCCTTGTTGCGCCATGATGATCTCGTGAGCGAGCAACGAGCAGCGGCGATAGACACCAAGCACCAAGCGAACGTGAACGAGCGTAGCGTAGCGCAACGAGGAAGCGAACTGCAGCGATAGGCAGCAAGCACACGAGCTGCACGAGCACGTATGAGGAAGCGCCGACGCCGAGCTTGAAACGACGCGAGCACACGAAGCTATACTTCGTGCATAATATTCGGAGGCGACACGTTTATATATATAGATAAACGTGTTGAAAGTGATACTGCACTATCGAGTGTCACGTTCTGTTCGTGACGACACGTTTATCTATATAGATAAACGTGTGAATTTTATTTGAACTGATATGTATTATCAGTTTAAATAATATTCGTATGTAGCCATCCGTTTCAGATTCTAAAAATATAAGAGCGCCAAATATATGAATTTGTGAATGATTTCCTTTTGATTTTGGTACTTTCCTAGGGATTTATGCTCAAGAAAAACGATGTGAGAATCACAAGTAGCAATAGCAAATCAAAGTGTGTTGCATCTCGAGCAAATGACCAAGCAAATGAACGAGTTCGTAGTGCGTCGTTGATGCTAGTAGTGCGAGAGCCGCGAGTGTGAAGCATGACAAGAGGCACTCGCTTGACGTGGACATGAGATCGAATAGAAGGGAACCCGTGATAGCGACTCACTTGGTCACACTTGGATCTTCATCGACGTTGTGGCTGCTTCTTGTCTTGTCGTTTGAGGACGGTCGGTAGCGATGTGTGTGTATGAAAGAAGCAGCACATGTCTTGTGATGTCCGTGCTTGTGTGGACATGTGCATTGTCAACGTCGTGGTCATCAAAGAAGACGCAAGAAGTTCGAGGCGAGAGAGTTCGCATCGCATCGACGAGCTTCGAGAGGTGCAAGCGTTGAGGTTTGCTCTTGAATGTATGAATGGTACCGAATCCAACCCAGGTTTATGGTTTTGGTGTCAGCGTCATATAAAGTATGAAGTATGTTTGACATCTATCGAGACTGAGTATGTCTTCTTGCATGTGCAGCAAATTGTGTCGATGTGTTGCAATGTGCTCGTGATGTATGATACTGCACTGTTGCGACTTGGACTTGTGGCTGATACCAAACTTGTCGAGACTCTAATGACAGACAACCAGGTCAAACAGAGTCAGGATGCGTGTTGCATATCAGTAGCTTGTCAAGGAGGGATGCGAGTTGCAACTCTTTCATAAATGCCGTACGTATTCAAAAGCAGAAAGTCGATCGACTTGTTCTTTTGGTCAAACGATCGAAAGTGGCAAACGAGTGCCAAATGTGTAAACTTGTTGTGCTTTAGATTAGGTGCCAATATTCTTTCACTGTTTCAAGTTTGTGAAATGTGTCTGATACTAAAATGGATGTGTAGCCATGTATCTTGTAAACGCACACTACTTTTGTACTCATACACTTTGATAGTCTTATCAAGCAATGAGCTGCTGGTGATGAGTGTCATGTGACTGCTGCTGCTGGAGTCCTTGTGTTTCTTGGCATGCACTCTGTAAGCACGTGGATGCACGCAATGCACGACCCGAGGTCTTTGACGTTCACTGTGCTGCGTACCGACAAGCTCGAGCACATGACGCTCTCGAAGATGTGAGCTCATGAAGACACGCAAGGTGTTGTCACAATGTGTGAGATGGTATTCCTGGCGCACTCGATCTTGATCTCGTTCTGATCAGCATCGTGTCGTGAAGGAGAAGAGAAGAGGAGGAGAAGCAAGGCGAGCGACAGCTCTCTGACGTGTTCTCTCGTACTGCGCGAGTGTGAACGATTGAGCGAGTGACAGCGTGCGTGCGTGAGCGAGTGACTGCGTACGAACAAGAGAGAAAGAGCACGAGCGTGTGAGTGAGCAGTATGACGGGCGGCAGCGACTCGACACGAGCGCGCAAAGTCGCGATGGATCCGGATCGACTGCGCAAGTTCATGGACTCGCCGTCGCCTGCGAATGGCGCTCGCGATGTACGTTTGCTTGTTGTTGTTGATGAGGTGTTGTTGGCTGTGGTTGTATGTTGTGTCTTGTGTGTTGTGTGTGTCGCCATATGACTCGAGTCTAGCTTCAGAGCTACGACGACTTGGCCATCCACGACAGTCATCAGCACACTCACAACTGTTGACTCTGGTCGCTTGACATACACGCAGCTTGCACCAGCGCTCGTGAAAGACCAGACGTTCGTGCGGTCGTGGAATGGCGAGCGATGCGACGTCCGGCCGTTCGAGAAGCTCGGAGCGTCTGCACACGTATTGCTTGGACAAGACCTGCGTGCTGTGAGCATCAAGGACGTGCATCCGAGCGGTCTCCAAGTCGGCGACGTCGCTGTTCGGTGCGTGTCAGCAGTCGTTTGTGATGCATGCATCCCTTCTTGCCTTCTTGCCTTGTACCGCGTGCACCCAAGCACCTGCTTTGACTGACTGACTGACTGACGACGGGTGTTCATGCATCTGCGTTTGTGTGCAAGTGCAGTCCACACGACCCAACCACCAGTGATGCACTTGTACGTCCTTGTTCACGCTCGACAACCATGTCGCCTTGTGTCTCCCGCTTCTTGTCCACGCCTCACCATCTCGTGTGACCATGTACTCTGAACGCACTCTGGATGCTCGTGTGCTGCACGAAGACTGCGCCAGTGATGACGACGAAAGAAGCGTTTGCGCACGCCGCTGCGATCGAGCGCCGAGCAGTACCGCCGTCCGTGCTTTTGCAAGAAGGACTCATGACGCCGCAGCAGCGTCGCGAGCGACTGCGCTTTGAGTCGGACTACCACCTCGCGCGTCGAGCGATCCAGCGCGCCGAGCACAACGACCGACGACTGCACCAGATCATGTGCGTGTGTGCAGTGTCGTGTGTTGTTGCTTGCATGCTCTCTCTTGATGCCTTGATGTCTTGTGTGTATGTGCAAGAGGAAGAGAGAGAGAGAGTACTCACTGCGACTCGATGCATGATGGTGCTTCTAGTCAAGCGCGCCACTCGACGTGCGACGTCGTTGGTGCTGCTGGCACTCACGCCTCACAAGCTGCTCGTGTGCGCGGCGAGCCGTACAAACCGGATCTGCTCAGGTTCGTCTGCGTCCATGCGACCTCATTGCACCACACATCCTCGTAGACTGGTGTGAACAACACACTCATGCTCTCGCTGTTCTACTCGACTCTCGTTGCTTGCTACTCGACATAGTCATGACATGGACGTGAAGGACCAGCACAAGTACCGAGACTTTGCGAGCAAGTCTCATGCGATGGATCCGCGCTTGAACCACCACGACCGGATCTTCAATGAGACGCCAGTCGAGCGGAACCCCGATCGGTATGTGGTCGATCTCTCGCTCGTTCGCTCTCTTGATCTCTCTTGTTTCTTGTGAACGCTCGTCCACTCCAACACGCAGACCCAGAACTGACGTGTCCATCATGTCTTGCCTCTCCTTGCTTCTCGCTATCATGTCGTTGACTCGCATTGCGCAGCGCACAGCACTTGCGAAACCAGAGTGACGGCGGTCGGCCGTACGATGTCGTGAACGGCGGTGTGATCCGCTACGTCCCACCGACGATCGCAGAGAAGCACCATGCGCGGCAAGCGCATCCGTCAGTCATCACGCATCCGTACACGCACTAAGACCGAATAGAGACAGAAAGAGCTCCGATGATGAATTCGATGATGATCGCCATCGCCACATATACAACAAGCACAAGCCCAGGAGCATGTACAGCTCCAGCATGCAAGTACATATGCGTTGTGCCTTTGTGTATCGCTCCAGCAAATGCACAAGTGAACGCACACGACACAACGTAGTGGAGGCGACGCAGCTTTCAGTCCATGGCGACGCACAACATCAACCTCTCTTTCTTGTCATGCACACGAGCGTGCGCTGGAGTCCTCCACATGCACCAAAGGCACTCAGAGGCTCGACTTGTCAGTCTTGTTTGAGACTTTCAGACACCACAGTATACCATTCTCTTCGACTGCATCGCACGCTCTTGACCGCCAGCGTCGTGATGTCAAGACCAAAGGACCAAAGATGTGCTTATGGCACTGCTCAAAGGCTGAACAGAGAGCACTTGGCGACGCGACCACCGCACCAAACAGCATCAGCACGTCGATCGCAAGTCGAGCGAGTGCCATGAGAGTCAACTGCCAAGCAAACACGCTGCGAGAATCACAACCAGCAACAGCGTGTATGAATTCCTCACTCAAATCCATTGCCGCTTGCCGCTCTTGTTTGTGCAAATGTTTTTGACGCCTGTCGAGTGATTTGCCCAATTGGGTTCACTCGCGATCCAAAGATCCAAAGACACACGACCACGACTCACACGAAGAAGACCTGACGAGCGGCGCTACGAAGAGCAGCGAGCGGCAGCGCACGAGGCGAGTGAGCAGCACGCAGAGCACACTCAGGAGCAGCGGACGTCGACCGTGGCTGTTGCTGATCGACATACAACTGCAGTGGTCTCTCATTCTCTATCATCCCTACTGCAGACTGCGAGTGGATCCACGCGTCGACCATACAGCCACAGCTGGAACGCACGCACTCACTAGCGATCTCCCTCAGGTACGAGCAAACGCACGATAGCGATGATCGTGTGTTCTTTTCTTCATCGTGCGTCTCAACTCACGCGCTGTACGTGAATGCCGATTGTCAGGATGGCGACGCAAGACACGCACGTCGAGCCGCTCACTGAAGATCGAAAGCGCCAGCTGATCAGAGCGTTCTTCAAAGACCAAGGCGCTACTCTGCGAGAAGTTGTCGAAGGCGGCAACGTGGCGGAAGTCGAGTTCTTTGTCAAGCCTGGCTACCTATCAACTCGATGTCTGGAACTTGCCGTCCAGCACCGCCAGCCCAGCTTGATCAGCTCGCTCGTTCGACTTGGCGCAGACGTGAACGCCAAGGACAAGGAGAGCAAGACTTTGCTGTCACGTGCGATGCATTTGGGTCATGTCAACGTCGTCAGTGAGCCCGCTCGGCACGGCGCAGTCGTGGACACCAAGGACCAGTTCAGCCAGACTGCGCTTCATCTCGCAGCAGCGTCGGGTCAGGTCGAAGCCGCATCGGAACTTCTGAAGTTTGGAGCTGGCGTGAGTGTCAACGACAAGCTCGACAGGACAGCGCAGCCACTCGCAGTCAAGACGGGACACGCAGAAGCCATCGCTCCGTTGCTTTACAGAGGCTCTTTTGGCACCCGGGGCAACGTCAATCGCGAGACGCCGCTGATCTCTATCGCTCGAGCCGACAACTTCCCAGCCGTGCAGCAGCTGATCGCTCAAGGCGGCAAAGGCGTCCTTTGTGTCGAAGACGCTCAAGACGACGAGTCCCCGCTGCTTCCTGGCTCGTTGGCGACGATGGCGACGATGTGTGCGACTGTCACGTTCGAGTTTGAGGACGTGTGCTCACGCATGCTCGAGCGACTGCAAAGCGTGTGCACTCAGCTCCAGCTACGCCAGCAAGGTTCTCAAGCAACAGCAGTGACCCACGACACGCTCGTGACGTTTACGAGCATCTTGTTCCGCGCCTGCCGTCTGCTGTTCGACATCGAGAAGAAAGCGACAGCTCTCATGCGCCTCGTTGCGAGTCGAGCGATCCTGCAGCGCATCGACAACATCCACGAGGAGCTGAACGACATGTGTTGGATGATTCGACACGAATCGTTCGCGAGCGCCGAGCAGCAGGCAAGAGTTGATGCAGCGGATGTCTGGCAGCGCTTTGAGGCCTCGCTGAGCACGGACGACGCTTTGATCGACGGTTGTCGAGGGCTTGCAGACTTCTGTGGGAGTGAGACAGTTGTGCTGCTCCAGCACGAGCTTGCGATCTACCAACAGGAGCGCAACCACCGAGCGCAAGAGCTCATCCAGTCGGTGCTCCAGCGCTTTGTCCAAGCGCGCAAGATGGAGTCGGTGGCGAACGTGCCAGTCTGGTTCATCTCGCCCAACGACTTGGAGTACCACAACCGGAACGCTCTGTCGTTACATCTCCACTTCATGCGCTACAAAGGCAAGTGGCGGAGCACGAACGTGGTGATCGAGACAAGCGCCATGATCCTACATTCGTTTACAAAGACTGCCGCGAGGTGGCACTCGCTGAGCCACCCAAACGTCGTGAAGCTCTTTGGCGCGTGTCATGTTGTCCAGCCACCAGTCTTTGTCTACGAAGCGATGCCTCGCGCACTGCCACTGCTCAACTTCCTGCGCTATGCGCCAAACCGACAGCTGATGTGGCAGTGCTTGCACCAAGCCGCACTTGGCCTGCAGTACCTGCACGACCGAGGCGTTGTGTATCGCTGTCTCTGCAACGAGACGATCATCATCGACTCGGAACGCGTCGTGAAGCTCAGCAGCGTCGGTGGGATTCAAATGCACCGCAGCGATGACGCGCCAAGGTGGAGACCGCCAGAGTACGAGCACTGCCCACAAGCAGCTCCGTCCGTCGACATCTTCTCGTTCGGGATCTACATCTGGATCGCCTTGCATGGCGAGCCGGAGTACTTGGACATTGAGTACTTGCGTATCGGTCACGTACTAAGGCGACCGACGTCGACGACGATCGAGCGCGCGTACGACTTGATCGAGAAGATGTGTGCTTACGACCCGCACAAGCGCGTGGACGCTGCGTTTGTCGTCGATCGACTCCAGCAGCTCGCTGTTGCACACGAGTAGTACATCGCACACGAGGCAAAGCTGGCAACAGCGCATCCAGCCGTAAGACACGAGACGCGTTTGCATATCATGGGTCGTCTCTCTACGTGCGCGAGTGTGTCGTGACGCTCGTCTCTCACGCGCTTGCCCACGCGCAAGAGCGCGCACTCGCGTCGCGCAAGCTAGAAGTCGTCGTTCGTCGTCGCGTTCATGTCCAGAGATGTGGTCCACGTGCACAATCAGGAACTGTCACGAAACGCAGCGACTGCATCGATGTCTGCACTGCTTCAAGACGCTGACGCTGCTGCGCAAGTCGCTGCGCTCGAGCGCGAGAGCGAGCGCATCCTCGCGTCACGTGCGACGCGCGCAGTGCTCTGGTCGAGCGTCAAGTTCAGTTCGAGTGACGGACGCGCTCAGCCAGCGATCACGTTTGAGCTCAACTCGGATCCAAACCGCAGCGGCGGCGACGACGATGCTGCGTACGAGAGCGATGACAACGACGATGTTGATGTGCTCGGAGTCGATCCAGACGCGCGCTTCCGGTACGTCCCTGTGCGCTTCGAGTGGCGCCTCGACGCGCGTCTGCGCGTGCTCTCGATGATACTCGCGCACGCGACGCGCGTGCGCGCGTTCCCAGCACTCAAGCGCCACTTTTGGAGGACGATCGTCTTGGCCGAGCCTGTTGAGAGCAACCACGAAGAAGACGGCTTTGACACCGAGAGCTGGCTGTGGCTCATCGACGACGACGCATTCCCTGTCGTCGAGCTCGAGCTGAGCGGCGGGTCTGGTGCGTTTGAGCCTTTGGACGCACTCGCTCGGTTCTTCACGACGCCCGCGGAGCATGAGCTACCGCCGCGCTTTGCCAACGAGCCGATGGACCCAGACGCGATGAAAGTCGCGCTGCGGTTCGAGCCAGCGCCGGGTCTCCAAGTGCTCCTCGCGCTCGAAGCGATGCTCGACCGCGTGTTTGCGGACCCAGTGCGCCAGTACGCGATCGCGAGTCTCGAGATCAGCGGACTGTCGATGCGCATGTCGGAGCTCGCAGTGGCGATCTCGATACTCCGGAAGAACGAGGACCTGTACGGCATTGAGCGCCTCCAGCTGCCGAGCTCAACGCTTGGGCTACTGGCAGAGCAAGCTGCGTGCACGCTCACTACCGAGGCGGCACAAGACTGGCAGTGCCTCGACTGCCTAGAGAATGCGTATGTGAGCCTGAGCGAAGTCGATCCGAACTGCATCGCAATGATGTGCGCGACGCTCCGGTACGGCTCGCACCTCGCGTCGTTCATCGTCGCTGGCGACGTCGCGCGCTTGAGCGAGCAAGACCAAGCGCAGAGCTGGCGCTGGCTCGCGTACGCTGTCTTCTACCCTCGCTCGAAGAAGCTCAACAGAGGTAATCGCCTCCACTCGCTCGATCTGGTCGTGAACGTTGCTGCGCCTGGGCTCGTCGCAGCGATCACAGACGTGTTTGCCAACCCCGTCGCGGCGCTCGTGTACCCAGGCACCACACGCGGTCACCTAACGATGCAGACGCACCGAACGATCCTGCTCTGCACGATGAGGCAAGGCGCGCCGCTCTTTGCAGACTCGAGCGAAGCGTCCGCTCCGATCTACACACTGGCGGCAGAGTGGGAGCTCGAAGCGCTCGTTCAAGAGCCTGACTGGACGTGCGTCGTGCTGCCTGGCAAAGGCCTCATGTGGGCGAGGAACGACGACGTTGTGCGCACTGAGCGCGACCCAATCGACGACTCGTTCCAAGTCGATGGCGTTCGCCGCGGTGTCGAGATCGACGATCGACTGGGCGTGCTGTCGTACGACGCAGCTGCGCGCGAGCGCTTCTTCTCGATCCTGCCGGTCATCGGACGCAGCGTGAGCTTGCTGAACCTCAGTGGCTGGTTTGGCTACCGTGTTCGCGATCCCAGCTCAACGATCCGAACTGTGCTCCGCCACTGCGTGCACCTCCAGCACCTCGTGATGAGCTACAACAGTCTGCGCGACGACGCGATGGACGCACTGGTCGAGATGCTCGAGCGCGGCGTTGGCGACCACTTGAAGTCGCTCCATCTCGACGAGAACGACTTCACCATCGTCGGCTTTACGCGCCTCGCGCGATGGCTCTCGAACCCAGCGAAGGTCCCGCCGCTGCGTGAGCTCCGGCTCGTGACCGAGGAGAAGAGTCCGCAGAGCATCGCAGTCATGTGCGACGCCCTTCGCGTAAACAAGACGCTTGAGATCGTGCATCTCTTGGGGCAGTTCTGGTACCTCCTGAGAGACTCGTACATCATTCGCGTCGACGCCATGGGGCACAACGTGGACGCAGAGGAGCACCAGCAGTTGCGGCGGCTCCACGCGCAGTCGCAAGGCGAAAAGCTCGCGCGGAAGCTCACTCTGATGCAGAAGCTCGCGTTCATTAGCGTCCTGCGCTACGATGTCCCGACTGACGGAGCGCCTGCGGTCGAGTCGAGTCGCCATGGTATCGACAGCTTCATGGTCGCGTCGATCTTCCGGTTCGCAGCGCAGCCGATTCGCCGCCGGATCATTTGGACGACACTCGTGTGAGCGACTGCTGCACATGTGAATCAGGTGTCGAAGATGCAAGCTTTGGTGTGACCTGAATTGCGTCAATGAGTATTACGAGCAGCTCTTAAAGTGCACGACAAAAGTCTTGGAAATTTTTTGTTTCATTTCAAATATTTTTGATTTTCATCGGACAGAGCTGCAATGAAGCTGGATTAATAGCGCAATTAAATACGGTTCGAATGCTATATGTCGATCATCGAAATACACAGTGTAGCCAGCACAATGGCAGAAAATGTCATTTTCGAAATATTTCAACGATGCGAGAATAAATGGAGAGGCGTGGTAAGATTGGTATCAAAATTGTAATTGTGGTCAAACGAGCTCGAAAACACGTAATTTAGATAGAACACATTGCGTACACCAAGCGAACAAATTTCCAGTGCCTCCGAAGCTGTTTTGCGATGACGGCGTGGCAAGAGATGACGGCGAGCGACGTCGCAACTATCCTCGACCTTCGAGGCCAAGGCGAGAGGCTGCAGGCGATTGCAACGCGTGTGCAGCGCAGCGTATCGACTGTGTCACGCGTCATCAACGGCGAGAGAGCCTCGAAGACCAAACAGCGCACGGGAAGGCCTCGAAAAGTGTCTGAGCGTGAGGGCCGGCGGCTGGTGCGCGCGGTCACGACGCGAAATGAGAGCGCCTCTCAAGCCCGAGCGAGTGTCGGTGTTGACGCATCGGTGCGCACCGTGCAGCGCGTCCTCCATGCACACCTTGACGTGTCTTGGAAGAAGAAGAAGCGGACGACGGTGATGACCAAGATGCACCAAAAAGGACGAGTCGCATGGGCGAGCGAGAGAGCAGCTTGGGGCGCGAGTGAGTGGTCGCGTGTCGTGTTTAGCGACGAGAAGAAGTGGAACATGGATGGGCCGGATGGCTTGCAGTTTTACTGGCATCGCGCGGGGCAGCCAGAGCGATGCGCCGTGAAGCGTCACAGCGGTGGAGGATCGGTCATGGTCTGGGGCGCATTCTCTGCAGCCGGCAAGTCGGAGCTCAAGTTCATTGAGGGCAGCCAAGACGCGCAACGCTACACAGAGACGCTTGCCACGCACTTGCTGCCGTTCTTACGCGCACACCACGAAGAAGGGCACGTGTTTCAGCATGACAACGCGCCGTGTCATCGCGCTCGACTTACTCAAGCATGGCTGCAGACGAGCAACGTGACGACGATGAGCTGGCCAGCGATGTCCCCGGATCTCAATCCGATCGAGCACCTCTGGGGCATCCTGACGAGAACCGTGTACGCGCACGGTCGCCAGTTCTCATCGCAGCAAGAGCTCAAGTCCGCCATCACCCAAGCGTGGCGCGATCTCGACCACTCAGTCATTGCCAACTTGGTTGCATCGATGCCCAAGCGCTGTGCAGCTGTCCTCGAGCGCTAGGAAGCGTTTATTACTAGTACGTAAGCTTCAAACGCAGCGTCCTCACGTTCAATACCAATCTTACCACGCCTCTCCATTTATTCTCGCATCGTTGAAATATTTCGAAAATGACATTTTCTGCCATTGTGCTGGCTACACTGTGTATTTCGATGATCGACATATAGCATTCGAACCGTATTTAATTGCGCTATTAATCCAGCTTCATTGCAGCTCTGTCCGATGAAAATCAAAAATATTTGAAATGAAACAAAAAATTTCCAAGACTTTTGTCGTGCACTTTAGTTTGAGTCAGTGTCTAACAAACGAGTTGTAACGTAATGGTCACAACTTACCAGTATTGCACCTAAAATTACACAAAGTAGTAAACAAATCGCTAAACTGTTTATTTGTATGCTTTTGTTGCATTTGCGATACAAATGGTGCAAATGACGCAAAATGGTCTGTTGTGTCGACCACACAGATCAAATGAGACCACAAAACACACAAGTATCATTAACAGCCTCGATGCATGTCATTTCGAAAAAACGAGCAAAGAAGAAATCGTGTCGAGCGGCGAGCAAAGCAATGGCGAGCAGCGACTCTGACTGGACACCCGAGGTCGGCGACGAGGAGACGAGTGAAAGGGAAGACGACGACGTCGCCCCAGCAGCAGCGCGCAATGAAGACAGCGACCCGTTCATCGACTTGCTTGCGAGCGCTGCGCCGCCGCAGCCAGGACAGCACGTACTCAACTGCTGCAAGCAGTAGTACCTTGACGGCAAAGCCGTGCATGTGCAAACGTTGCTCAAAAGCCTGCGAGCGATGACCAAAACCGAGCATCGCACCTTGATGTTTATTGTTATCGCCATGTGTGCAGCGTTTGAGAACCGAATGCAAGCACCAGTGCAGCGCGAGCGCTTTCAGTACTTTGCGCCGTTCATCCGCCCAGTTTGCAAGACAGCGTTTGAGAGCGTCTACGGAGTCAGCCATCGCACGCTGCACCTCTACAGAAAGCGCGTTCGCAGCGGAGACATCAGCGTCAAGCCACACGGCGGCACGGACAAGAACAACGCAACAGGGATCGATCAAGACGTGCTCGTGCGCTGGTTTGTTGAGGTAGGCGACAAGATCGGCGAGATCGCGCCCGTGCGCGTCCGCCTCAAGCAGATCAAAGCTAGCTCAAGCCGGGGGTACTACTCGAGCGAGAACTACACGTTTCTTCCGTCGTCATTGACGTGGGAGTTCATTGCGCAGCAGTACATCAGGTTCCTGGACGACAACTACATCGACACTCCACGCCCATCCGTTCAGTCCGTGCGCGTCATCTTGTCGAAGCGCTGCCCGCACATTCGCATCTGCACGCCGAGAGCACAGGTGTGCAATTTTTGCGCCATCTACAGAACCAGCATGGACACGAACTCAAGCGGCAAAGACGTCGAAGTGCTCGGCGACCACCTCTCCGACGCAAGTACGATGCTGTACGATCTACGCGTTTGTGATACTTCCGTTTTGTTTAGCGAAAAACTTGTGATACTTACGACTTGTGTCGACTGTATTTGTGGTACTTTGGTTGTGTGACCGTCACAGTGCTGCGTACAAGTCCGACATCGCTCGCGCGTCCAAGGAAGATATAGTCCTTGACATGGACTACGCACAGAACCTGTCACTACCTCACGCACCGGACACGCCGTCGTCGTGGTACTTCCTGTCGCTCGTCTCGGTCGCACTTTTCGGCGTCTACAGCGCAGCAGACGACCTGCACTACCACCACGTGTACAGCAAGCGAAAAGGAGCAAAAGGAGCGAACGAAGTCATCACGATGCTGCACAACACACTCAACATGCACGACTTGTTCGACGTCGTGTACGAGGCGTCGTCGCAAGGCCAAGACGGCAGTGAGATGAGATTGACGGTGTGGTGCGACAACTGCGGCGGCCGGAATATGAACTCCTTCGTCGTGTGGTACCTGCGCCACCTCGTCGACTCTGGCGTTGTCGCTGAAGAGTCGCTGAAGTTCCTCATCCGCGGCCACACCAAGAGCGCGTGTGACCGCGGCTTCGGCGGCGTGCGCAAGCACCTCGCAAAACGATCGTGCTGGAGCGTGAGCGAGCTAGTAGAAGCGATCGATGATGCCGCCGTCTCGAACTCGGCGATCAACCTCGAAGAGATGGCGCAGCCGTTCCGAGACTTCAAGGGCTTCTTTGATACGCGCTACAAGCGCGTGCAAGGGATCCAGAAGTTCCAGGTATTTCGCATGCCGCGCGATCGATCTGGGCAAGTCGAGTGTCGCCGAACTCTCGAGACGGGGCCGATGTGGATTGACCTCCGGCGTCCAAGCACAGCAGCCACAACTCCAAGCACGAAAGCGTTTGCTCGCTCGTGGGCCAGCATCAAGCGCATGGACGACCCGCCAGTGAATCCCGAGAAAGCAGCAGACATCAGCAAGAAGGTGATGCCTTTCGTGCCAGCAAAGTACCACGACGACGCGATCTACGTCAAGCCAACTGAAGAGATGCTAGCTCGAGCACGAACTATCAAGCGCGAGCGCCGTCAAGCGATCGTGACGAAGACTCGCGCGAAGCGAAGCCGTGATGAAGTTTGTGCTGACAGCGAGGAGCAATCCATAGCTGTTGAACTTAATGATACTTTCGATTTGATGCCAACATTTTTGTGTTACTTTCGTTCGGACGAGGATGTTCGCAAACTATCAAATCTGGCCTTCACGACGAATTTGAAGAGCTTCCAGATCGATTTAGAAAATGTGGAATGGATCATTGGAAAGATCACTGTTTGTTCTACCAGAGTATGTCTAAAACCCAAAATGAGGTATCGCAGATCTTGCTCTGTCTGACTGTATGCTTAGTTAAAACCGTAAAATCAAGGTTTAGATACTTTGCTTTTGTGGTCTCAAATGCAACAGCCGCAGAGATTGTGTGTTAGCGAGTAAGAGTGCGACATTGCGAGAGTGCAAGAGCAGCATGGGACGTCGAAATGGTCGAGCGCGTCACGACTGCGGCGTCTAGCAACAGCAATGACCAGCGGCAACGACAGCACCCGTGATGACAAGAGCCATAGCAGCAGCAGCAGTGTGTCTTTGCTCCACGCAGTCGCAACTGGTGATTTGGCTGCACTTGCACGCGAATGCACCACCACAGCACGAACAAGTCACCACACAAACGAGAGCGGCGAGACAGAGCGACTGCTGCTCCCGCCGTTCCTTCCGCCCCTCACGCGTCTCGACTACGCCCGCAGTGCCAGCGCGAATGCAGCCAAAGAGCGTACGTCTATAGACCGCAGAGCCACAGCAACAGCAGCAGCACGCAGTCGCATCGCTGCTCGTACGCTACGAGCAAGCAAGCGTACGTCCTGCGCGGCTACGCGCGAGTGTTTGAGCGACTCGAGGTCGCTGACCTGGAGCTACGTCCATGAGCAGCAGTCGTAGACACAGCAACAACACCAATGGCAGGAGTGATGACGATGACCACATCGCCTCGTGGTCTTCCCATGGCGTACACGCAGGCACAGGCGACGTGTCTCGCCCTCGCGCGCCTCGCGCCAGCGTACGCGCTTGTCGTGCAGACGAAGCTCACGCATGCTACACACGCGTCGCTCTGGACCGTTGCGCTCGCACTCGACGTGAGTCTCCACGTCCCTGCGCTCGCGAGCGACTTTGCGCTGGTGCTGCTCGCGCTGCTCAAGCACGAAGCCCATGGCGGCGCAGCAGCTGGACCGAGCGCAACGGTCTCGGCGTTTGCGTCGTACCTGGGTCTGGCTGTCTACAGCGAGAGCAGTGGTGGCACTAGCAGCAGTAGTGGCAGTGGGACGGAGTCACAGCTCCAACAGCAGCGCCAACAGCAGTAGTGGCAGTGGGACGGAGTCACAGCTCCAACAGCAGCGCCAACAGCAGCAGAGCTCCGAGTCGGCGCTCCAGCAGTTGGCGACGCAGCACGTCGCAGCGGTGCGGCAGTACCTCGTCGAACGCCTCACACACGCCTCCTCGCCGTTCGACGCCGCCGTCGTGCTGCACGTCTACATCGGTTTGGTCGTGCAGACGTCGGTGCGTCCGTCCGAGCAAAAAGCCAGGACGCTCTTGCGCTGGCTCGAGCAGACTGCGTCGGCTGCTGCAACATCAGCGTCTGGATCAGCGACGGCCAGATCGGCTTTGTCTCAAACGTCGACACCATCGCCAGTACCATTATCATCGCCACCGCCACCATCGACACTCTTGACGAGCCGCGTCGTGAGCCTCGCGTTCGTGCTCGTGCTGCTGCTGTGCTACGCCCACGCGCCGTCGCTCAGCAAGATCCCGAGTCAGCGCGACGAGGCGGCAAAGAGCACGCTCGCGCTCGCGCAGCAGTGCATTGTCGCGCTCAACGGCACCAAGACCGCGGCGTATCCACTCGTCGTCCTCACGGCTGTGCAGTTGTACACGAAGTCACCATCGCTCGTGTCGTTCCTCGCGTCCGTGCTCGCGAACGACGGCGTGTCGGCCCACGCGCTACGCGTCGACTACCTCCACGTCGTCGGTGACGTCGTACTCAAGCCGATCTTGACCGAGCACGTCATGGTGCGCGAGGTGCTGACGTTTGGCTCTGATGTGCCAGTGTCACTACCAGCATCAGTAGCATCTTAGCATCTTCCTCCTTTTCCGCGTCATTGACATCATCATTGCCTGGCGACACAAGCGACAACGACAGCAGTAACATCTCCACTACAAGAAGTCTCGACGCGCTGCCGCTCCAGAGTCTCTACACTCTGCTGTGTGAGAAGTCGTTCTTGCGGCACCACCACCACGGCCAGAGTCTCGAAGCCACGGCCGTGCGCAACGTAGAGCACGCTGCCGCATCGTCTGCTGCTGTTGATGCTACATCGCCACTCGATCTGCTTGTGCGGAGCGTCTTGCGCGAGTGTATCGAGAACGACGTCGTGGCGTTTGAGCACCCAGTCGCGACGACGCCAGCGCACCAGCTCGCGATCGTCCCGCTTCGGACCGTGTCGCTCACCAAGTGGCTCAGTGTCTCGTGCCTGATGCAACGCTGTAACCATCAGTGCGCTCGTTCTGCCACCACCATCACCACTAGCAGCAAACGCTAGAGCAACAAGAGCACTCGCTCATACTCGTGTATGTTGACATCACACTATACGTCAGTCACTTCACCACTGCACTCATGCACACTACCACTACGAGTACAGCACAGCACCATTCGCATCTTGGGCGATCTCATGGAGCTTGTTCACGACAAACGCCATGCTCACGCGCTCACTCGACTCGGTCTTGGTCATCAACTCGATCAAGTTGCGCTGCTTCGGCGTCATCGAGGCTGGTAGCGGTGACGACATGCCGCGTCGGAGCCAGAAGCGCACTTGCCCTGCTTGCACTGGATTCGGTGTCCACGGCGGCTCGCCACTCACGGCTTCGATGATGCACATCGCGAACGAGTACACGTCGGATACAAACGACGACCGAGTGGCAATCAAGGTCAGGGATCTCGTATGCAACGAGACACTAGATCTGCTTCTACAAATGCAATAGAGCACATCAGCAGTGTAGTGCGTCAGCTCTGGACTGGCACGTATGTGGTTGCGTTGAGGTATGCTCAGATATGCCTCATACCTTTGCGCTGACGCTTGACGAGCGATCATCGCGAATGTTGCGTCTCGCGGTCTACCATTGCGTTGGCAAACTGCTCGAGTTGACGCACGACTGACGAGATGTTGGCGCGCTTGCTTAGATCTTGAGCGCACATCTGCATGATCCAGTCGTACTCGTCGATAGTCATGCTTGATGGACGCTCTGGAGGTCTTCCAAAGGAGAACTGTGACCGTTCTAGATCGCTGACGTTGCCCACCACCAGAGCCCAGAAGCAGAGCCCAAGTGCGTAGATGTCGGCTGGAGTAGAGCGCCTGTCAGGATCGGAGCGATGCTCTGGTGCCGTCCAGTAAAACGCATCGTTAGAGATACGCCATGGGTCTACACCGACGCTGTTGAGCTTCACGACGCCGTTCGAGCCGACGATGATCGTGTCATCGCAGATACAGCCGTGCGCGACGCCTCGGTCCTGCAGGTACTGCAATCCGAGCGCCGCTTGGTACAAGTATTGCCACATCTGCTGTCGGTTCGATCCGTTGCGCAGGAACTCGAGTAGTGGCTGTGCATCTGGAAGCTCTTC
Organism: Pythium guiyangense; assembly: GCA_003730235.1. NCBI lineage: Eukaryota > Oomycota > Peronosporomycetes > Pythiales > Pythiaceae > Pythium > Pythium guiyangense. The sequence goes on from QXDM01000033.1 coordinate 453,920, forward strand.
GTAGACAAAGACTGGTGTACTGCCAATGTGGCATGCGCCAAAGAGCTTCACGACGTTTGGATGACTCAGTTGGTGCCACTGATCCGCAGCTCTCGAAAACTCGCCCAAGTCCATGATGCTCGTCTCGATCACCACGCTCGTGCTTCGCCACTTGCCAGCGTAGCACTTGGTAACGCCCTTGTTCTTGACAAGGTTCCAGCTGTAGTACTCCAAGTCGTCCGGCGAGATGAACCACGTCGGGACGTCTGGCACTGCCGCCATCTTGCATGCTCGGACGAAGCGCTGGAGCACCGACTGGATGATCTCTTGTGCTCGCTGGTTCTGCTCGCGCTGCCGCATCTTGAGCTCGTACTGGAGCAGCACAGCCATCTCGCGCTGCTTGGTAATGTCTTCACCGCATCCGTCGATCAAAGCGCCGTCTGTGCTCAGCGCGTGCTCAAAGCGCTGCTGCGGCTCTTCTTCGTCACCGTGCTGCTGCTGCTGCTGATTGTTGTTCACAGACGCCTCGTTCTGGACCAACTCGTACATCGCTGCAAAGTGCCTTAGCTCGTCGTGGATGTTGTCGACGTGCTGCAGGATCGCTCGACTTGCCACGAAGCGCATGAGAGCTGTCGCCTTCTTCTCGATGTCGAACAGCAGACGGCAGGCGCGGAACAGAATGCTCGTAAACGTCACGAGCGTGTCGTGGGTCACTGCAGTTGGCGGTGGCGTCTCTGCTGTCGCTTCAGCATCTCGCTGACGCTGCTGACGTTGCTGAAGCTGAGCGCACACGCTTTGCAGTCGCTCGAGCAAGCACGTGCACACGTCCTCAAACTCGAACGTGACAGTCGCACACATCATCGCCATCGTCGCCAACGAGCCTGGAAGCAGCGGGGACTCGTCGTCTTGAGCGTCTTCGACACAAAGGACGCCTTTGCCGCCTCGACCGATCAGCTGCTGCACGACTGGAAAGTAGTCGGCTCGAGCGATAGAGATCAGCGGCGTCTCGCCGTCGATGTTGCTTCGGACGTTGACCGGTGCGCCAGCGTCAACGAGTGCTTGGAAGACTTTCATGTGGCCGTTGCGACCAGCGAGTGTGAGTGGTGTCTCGAACTCGCGCGGTGACGCCGGACTGGCACGTGCTTTGGCATGGACGCTGGCGCCGCTCTTGATCAAGTGTGCCACGACGTCGAGGTGTCCATACTTGGCAGCGTAGAACAGCGCAGTTCGTCCGTCTGGTGTCATACACTTGATGTCCACGCCCTTTGAGACGAGGACTTGAGCAGCGCTGATATCTCCGATAGCTGCAGCAGCAAAGAGATCAACTTGGTCGTTGGTGGCACTGCTAGACGCGTCAAAGACGCTGCGCCGAAGCAATACTGCGACAATGTCTTTGTGCTTGTTCTTGATCGCCAGCGCCAGTGCTGCCTTGCCATCGTTGTCTTGCACGTTCACGTCGGCGCCGTGACGAACCAGCTCCACTACGACGTTCAGGTGACCCGAGTCTGCTGCGTAGTGCAATGCTGTCCAACCGTCGTTGTCCTTGACGTTCGCGTCGGCTTCAAGCTGAAAGAGCGCAATCACGACGCCGACTTGACCCGAGGCTGCTGCACGATGAAGTGCTGTCCGGCCGTCGTTGTCTTGGACTTTCATATCTGCCCCGAGCTGCACCAGCACAGTCAACACGTCGAGATGACCCGACGCTGCTGATTGATGCAGAGCTGTCCAGCCAGCAACGTTCGTGTCGTTCACATCTGCTCCGAGCCGAACCAACTCAGTCACGATGTCGAGATGGCCCGACGCTGCAGCACAACACAGCGCTGTCTGGCCAGCGCACTTGCTCTTGGCGCTCACATCTGCTCCGTGCCGGACCAGCACATTCATGATGTCGAGACGACTGGACTCTGCTGCACGGTGCAGCGCTGTCTCGCCGTACTTGTCTCTGGCGTTCACGTCTGCTCCAAGCTGTGCCAGCGCTGCCACGACGTCGAGATGACCCGACGTCGCTGCGCGATGCAACGCTGTCCGGTCAACGTACTTGTCCTTGGCGTTCACATCCGCTCCCTGCCAGACTAGATCGGCCACGACCTGGAGATGTCTCGAGTCTGCTGCATGATGCAACGCTGTCTCGCCGTGCTTGTCTTTGGCGTCCACTTCGGCTCCATTCCGCATCAACTCCCTCACGATGTCGGCGTGACCAAACTCTGCTGCGCGATGCAACGATGTCATGCCGTCCTCGTCCTTGGCGTTCACGTCGGCTCCCAGTCGGAGCAGCACGCTTGTGAGGCTACTGTGACCACGGCTTGCTGCCTGATGAAGAGCGATGGATGCCATTGGCGTCTGGGCGTTGTCGTGCAGTCAGCGACGTCTGTGCTGCTATCGGTCTTGCGTGATCACTGTACTGCTTGTCTTGCGCGCAAGTGCGTCCTCGCGCTCTTGTATGTCGTGGGTGTCCCGTGCTGGTTGTCGGAGAGCGATCGGGAATCGAGAGTCGGAGCGAGCTGCTCTCTGCAGTCGATCAGACCCTTTTGACACGAGTGTCAGCAGTGAGCTGCTGCTGCAGGGCGTTGTTGCTGGGTGTTGCTGCTAGCCGCCACTGCAGCTCGTGCGCTCACGGTGCTGTGTTGCGTGTTGCTCCGTTCTCGAGTGGCGCTTCCTTGAGTGAACCCAATTCAACTGATTGTGCCAAAACGATTGTTCCAACTAGGGCGTGAAGTGGCAATCAATGTGAAAGGCTACAGAGAGGAATGCATGTACTTTGTTGCTATTTGACATTCTCACTTCAGATATTGAGAGACACTCAATGATGAACAAGAGGGTCACAGACAGCAACACCGACACCAGCAACAACAGGCTCGAGCTCGAGACGACAGGGTGCTCCATCGATGCGCAAAGCAGCTCACTGAGTGCGAACACATTGCGCGTGTTGTGCCCACTCAAGCTCACACCGCCCCACACGTCATAAGCAGTGCTCGATGACTTTCGACACCCACAGGCAAGCGTTGAGTTGCAATGGCGCATACCGTGTTTGAGCTATCGCCGGCACGTCGCCTGCTATACTACTGACTCCAATTGCGAGCACATCTACCGCGGCCACGTCGAAGGCAACTTCTGCAACCCGGACGACGACTGCTTCTCGCGCGCCGACATCCAGCAGATCATCCTCGGTCTCGTCTGGGCGCTCCACGACGTCTTTGCGCCCAACGACCTGCCGTACTGGCTCGACAGCGGCTCGCTCCTCGGCGCGTACCGTGACAAGACAGTCATTCCACACGACTACGACGCTGACGTTGGCATTGACGAAGCGACGTACCATCGTCTGCGCGACATGAACCTGACGCTCGACTTCCCGAGCGTGTACGAGCTCCAGGTGTTTGAGGCCAAGTACCTTAAGCGCGGGAACCGCGACGCAGGCATCCCGAGTCGCCTCGTGCACACGCGCTCGGGGATGTACATTGACTTCTTTGTGTTCCTCGAGTCGCGCACGCCGACGACCGACCGCCACGCGTCAATGTTCGGTCCAATCCCGTCCGGTTGCTTTGGCGGCTACAAGCACTGTCCGAAGGTCGCTCCTGGTGCCTGGGAGTTCAAGATCCCAAAGCACTGGGTCTACCCGCTCATGCCCTGCTGGTTCGGCGGTCGCTTAGTCAACTGTCCATCGCAGCCAGAGAAGTACCTCGAGCACCTCTTTGGTCCGGACTACATGACGCCCAAGGTCGAGTGAGTGTCGTCATGCGTGAGAGAGAGTTCGTGAGTAAGAGATCGAGATCCAGGACAGCAGCAGCTCGTAGATGCATAAGAGTTGTCAAGAGCTCACTCTTTCATTGCTAGCTCGCCACTTTGTCAGACACTTCGTTCGTTTTGGACTTGTGATTCAGCAGCATGAGAGTTCTTGCATCCATCCACGCACACACACTCCACATTCATCCAGGATGATGTCTCGGAACGCCATTGTTCAGAATGAGTCTCGCTGTGACTTGCCATGTCATCGACAACATTTGCATTGGACTGGACTCGCGATCTGGAGATCTCGAGAAGAGATCAAGAGTACGGGCCATCGCGACTCAGTGTCTTTGCCTGTGAATTGGTTGTCACCTTGGAGCGCTGTTCACAAAGCGTGTGTGTGTGCCGTCCACAGGTGTTTCACGCGTCGATGAAGCACACTGTCGTCTGGAGCTTTGACATGCAGATCTTGTTGTTGCCAGGCGACAGACTTGCTCAGTGTTGTGCGACTCGACTATCAATCTCTCGCTCGCTCGCTCGCAAGTAGTGCGAGACTCTCGCGCACCAGATACGACACGCACATGGCGCTGTCTTGTTTGTCTTGAAAGCGTGGCGCTGTTGTGGCATTGCACTGACGATCAAATACGCCATGCTTTGCTCTCGTACTCGTGGCTTACTAGTGTATGCTTCCAGCAAGCATGATGAATCATGAAGCAGTCGACGAGCCACGCGTTGACGACGAGCACGAGATGGAGTGGCAAAATGCACTCCTCGTCGACCCCAAAGGCGCGCTTGATGAAGCAGTGCGAGCTGGCAACGTGGCGGACGTCGAGTTCTTGGTCCAGCACGGCGAGTCAATGACCGACGCTCTACACTTGGCTGCGCAGTGTGGCCAAGTCGGTGTCGGTCTACGGCGGCATGGTAGATATAACGGGGTACAAACGGTACTAACTATAGCTTGTGTCCAAGCTATGGCTATTATTGTAATGAGCTAGCTTTGCGGAATTACTATTCACGTACTTGCTTTAGGACCAGCCTTAATGGCGGTCGGTCTAATTGGTAGATATTCTTAGAATATTAGTCAATAGACGATGTTAAGCTCTGAGAGCAAACCACATTTTAGTTGACTTAGCTTTAGTATTTCATACTTAGACTTAGTGACTCGCACCAAAGGGTGGAGTCCGCACAACCAACTAAAATGAACACTTGCGATTTAGACCAACTGAACTGTTGTTGCGTTTATTGTCTCCGTCTTAAGTGACTGGAATCCTTGCGGAAGGTGTTCATACACGCTTCCTCGCAAAGGTGCTGCGTAACTTGGGATCGCTCGGTTACAGTAGACATCAAAGTCCGCTTTGCTGAATCTCTAGGACTCGCGCTATCACCGTGAATGTTCGACGTGCAACGCTCTCATCGTGCGCAGCGTGAGGAACTCGAGTCAACCAATTGACCGCACAACCGAACGCGCAGAAGACCGTGCGTCAGTTGCTTAAGTGATGTCGATTGCCCTCTTGGCGTGCAGATCTAAAGGTGAGTCGTGTTGCGAGCTTGCGTCCTCTGTAAGTTCGGCTGCATCCACGCTAATGTGATCCACACAAGGTCCGGCCCGCGCGGCTGGCGAGCGCACTGGGTCTCGCTCGCTTGTGCCGAGCTCTGGAACCTGCGTCGACGTCACTCCCTCCCCTCATATTTTACATTTTCCTCTATCCGATACGCTTGACCCCAAAGTCGTTCGTATGCCTCGACGGTCAGCCACGCTGGCTCGCCTTCGTGTTCGCCGTCCAAAGAGACCACCACCACCTGCGGACAGATCGCCCGACACGATTGCGACTCGACCGGCGCCATCGCTCGAGAAACCGGGCACGTCACTCGGAACACCTTCTTGACCGCGCGAAGGCGTCTTCTTGGCCGGTCGTTGCGCGCATCCGCGGACTGTGTTCACAACTTCGCGTCTCGCCTCTTGCGCTTCGGTCCTGCTGGACGCTCGTTTTATTGTCGCATCAATGCGTTGCGTGGCCACTGCGCTCTGTGCTGATATGGTCAATGTGTCCGAAAGCGCTGCATGTGCTGCGCATTCGGTTACGCTTGGTTCGAATTCTCGATCTGGATCGTCGTCGGAGTCGCTATGTTTGGAGCGGCCGGTCGAGCAGCAGCGTTCGTGGTCGTGCGCGCATCGAGATTCTTCTAAGCACAACAAAGGACGTGACAAGCAATAGGAGTACATTGCATACTTGTACCAATAGATCGAGTGTCTGGTGCTACATATGCTGTTGTAGACTGTGCTCAGATGCAAAATCTGGTGCCAGCTGGTGCGCCATGAGTGGACACGCTGCAGGATCGCTCGACTTGCCACGAAGCGCATGAGAGCTGTCGCCTTCTTCTCGATGTCGAACAGCAGACGGCAGGCGCGGAACAGAATGCTCGTAAACGTCACGAGCGTGTCGTGGGTCACTGCAGTTGGCGGTGGCGTCTCTGCTGTCGCTTCAGCATCTCGCTGACGCTGCTGACGTTGCTGAAGCTGAGCGCACACGCTTTGCAGTCGCTCGAGCAAGCACGTGCACACGTCCTCAAACTCGAACGTGACAGTCGCACACATCATCGCCATCGTCGCCAACGAGCCTGGAAGCAGCGGGGACTCGTCGTCTTGAGCGTCTTCGACACAAAGGACGCCTTTGCCGCCTCGACCGATCAGCTGCTGCACGACTGGAAAGTAGTCGGCTCGAGCGATAGAGATCAGCGGCGTCTCGCCGTCGATGTTGCTTCGGACGTTGACCGGTGCGCCAGCGTCAACGAGCGCGTTCAAGACCTTCATATGACAGAAACACATTAGCGCCGTTAACACACACGGTCAGTCTTCCCCGGCGTATCTCGCCGCCAGCAAGTTGTGGCCTTGCCGTCGCACTGCGGCCTCAGCAGTGCCTCGAGCGACGCGCCGACCTTGGCGTCCACCATCCGCCACACAGCAACTCCCTGTCCGCTCGGCGCGTCCCAGACGCCCGTGACGGCTCCGTGTGGTGGACCCGGCCATCTTCGCGCGGTGCTGCTGCGTAGCCAACCGCCACCACAGCCCTGCTGCGGCGCGGAGTCGGTGTCCAGACGTACGTCACGGCCCTGCCGTCACGCCGCAAATCTCTCGCTCGCTCCTACACCGCAGAGACACCGCGTCCATGCCTCGACACGCTCCTAGGCTCGCCGCGCAACATATACTCGCTCTGCTAGCGTCATGAAGGCATGTCTTTAATCACAGATCGTCTTGGCCTGTGCTTTGGGCGTCGAAACTCGACGTGAGCACGCACTGGCCGCGGCGCAAAGTCGAACGCGTGGCTGTTCGCTTGCAGCTGCGCTGAGGTTCTGACGAGATTGAGTAGTGCCCCGGGGGCACTAGAGGAGATGTGTTACTTGACGATGGAGACTCTTCGCAGTTGTCCACACCATTTCCAGACCCTCGAAAATATCCATCGCTGTGTTGGCGAGGTGATCTGCAGTCTTGTTCTGCTCTCGTCGGACGTGTTGCCAAACATCAGGTACGTCATGATGTTGAGGCGTTGGCTCTCCCTTGGTGATGAGTTCTTGAAGCGACAGAAGGTCGCCCACGGCTGCAGAAGCAAAGAGATCGATTTCATCGCCAGAGGGTCCACTAGACTTGTCAACGTAGCCGAACATTGATTATGCCCTTGAGCTTGTTCTCAGCTGCACGATGCAGTGCTTTTTTGCCGAACATGTTCTTGGTGTTCACGTCTGCTCCAAGTCGAACCAGCTCAATCACAACGTCGAGATGACCCGAGTCTGCTGCATGATGCAGTGCTGTCTTGTCGTACTTGTCCTTGGCGCTCATATCCGCTCCAAGACGCACCAGCTCGACTGCGATAACGGCATGTCCTGACTCTGCTGCTTGATGCACCGCTGTCCGACCATCCTCGTCTCTGGCGTTCACGTCTGCTCCAAGTCGAATCAGCTCCGCCGCGACACGGAGATGGCCCGACACTGCTGCACGAAGCAACGGTGTCTCGTCGTACTTGCTCTTGGAGTTCACGTTTGCTTTAAGGCGGACGAGCTCAGCCACAACGTTGACACGATCCGAGGCTGCTGCGTAGTGCAGCGACGAACAGCCGTCGTCGTCCTTGGCGTCCACGTCTGCTCCAAGTTGGACCATCGCTTTGACGACACCGACTTGGCCACACTGCGCAGCCAAGTGTAGAGCGTCGGTCATTGACTCGCCGTGCTGGACCAAGAACTCGACGTCCGCCACGTTGCCAGCTCGCACTGCTTCATCAAGCGCGCCTTTGGGGTCGACGAGGAGTGCATTTTGCCACTCCATCTCGTGCTCGTCGTCAACGCGTGGCTCGTCGACTGCTTCATGATTCATCATGCTTGCTGGAAGCATACACTAGTAAGCCACGAGTACGAGAGCAAAGCATGGCGTATTTGATCGTCAGTGCAATGCCACAACAGCGCCACGCTTTCAAGACAAACAAGACAGCGCCATGTGCGTGTCGTATCTGGTGCGCGAGAGTCTCGCACTACTTGCGAGCGAGCGAGCGAGAGATTGATAGTCGAGTCGCACAACACTGAGCAAGTCTGTCGCCTGGCAACAACAAGATCTGCATGTCAAAGCTCCAGACGACAGTGTGCTTCATCGACGCGTGAAACACCTGTGGACGGCACACACACACGCTTTGTGAACAGCGCTCCAAGGTGACAACCAATTCACAGGCAAAGACACTGAGTCGCGATGGCCCGTACTCTTGATCTCTTCTCGAGATCTCCAGATCGCGAGTCCAGTCCAATGCAAATGTTGTCGATGACATGGCAAGTCACAGCGAGACTCATTCTGAACAATGGCGTTCCGAGACATCATCCTGGATGAATGTGGAGTGTGTGTGCGTGGATGGATGCAAGAACTCTCATGCTGCTGAATCACAAGTCCAAAACGAACGAAGTGTCTGACAAAGTGGCGAGCTAGCAATGAAAGAGTGAGCTCTTGACAACTCTTATGCATCTACGAGCTGCTGCTGTCCTGGATCTCGATCTCTTACTCACGAACTCTCTCTCACGCATGACGACACTCACTCGACCTTGGGCGTCATGTAGTCCGGACCAAAGAGGTGCTCGAGGTACTTCTCTGGCTGCGATGGACAGTTGACTAAGCGACCGCCGAACCAGCAGGGCATGAGCGGGTAGACCCAGTGCTTTGGGATCTTGAACTCCCAGGCACCAGGAGCGACCTTCGGACAGTGCTTGTAGCCGCCAAAGCAACCGGACGGGATTGGACCGAACATTGACGCGTGGCGGTCGGTCGTCGGCGTGCGCGACTCGAGGAACACAAAGAAGTCAATGTACATCCCCGAGCGCGTGTGCACGAGGCGACTCGGGATGCCTGCGTCGCGGTTCCCGCGCTTAAGGTACTTGGCCTCAAACACCTGGAGCTCGTACACGCTCGGGAAGTCGAGCGTCAGGTTCATGTCGCGCAGACGATGGTACGTCGCTTCGTCAATGCCAACGTCAGCGTCGTAGTCGTGTGGAATGACTGTCTTGTCACGGTACGCGCCGAGGAGCGAGCCGCTGTCGAGCCAGTACGGCAGGTCGTTGGGCGCAAAGACGTCGTGGAGCGCCCAGACGAGACCGAGGATGATCTGCTGGATGTCGGCGCGCGAGAAGCAGTCGTCGTCCGGGTTGCAGAAGTTGCCTTCGACGTGGCCGCGGTAGATGTGCTCGCAATTGGAGTCAGTAGTATAGCAGGCGACGTGCCGGCGATAGCTCAAACACGGTATGCGCCATTGCAACTCAACGCTTGCCTGTGGGTGTCGAAAGTCATCGAGCACTGCTTATGACGTGTGGGGCGGTGTGAGCTTGAGTGGGCACAACACGCGCAATGTGTTCGCACTCAGTGAGCTGCTTTGCGCATCGATGGAGCACCCTGTCGTCTCGAGCTCGAGCCTGTTGTTGCTGGTGTCGGTGTTGCTGTCTGTGACCCTCTTGTTCATCATTGAGTGTCTCTCAATATCTGAAGTGAGAATGTCAAATAGCAACAAAGTACATGCATTCCTCTCTGTAGCCTTTCACATTGATTGCCACTTCACGCCCTAGTTGGAACAATCGTTTTGGCACAATCAGTTGAATTGGGTTCACTCAAGGAAGCGCCACTCGAGAACGGAGCAACACGCAACACAGCACCGTGAGCGCACGAGCTGCAGTGGCGGCTAGCAGCAACACCCAGCAACAACGCCCTGCAGCAGCAGCTCACTGCTGACACTCGTGTCAAAAGGGTCTGATCGACTGCAGAGAGCAGCTCGCTCCGACTCTCGATTCCCGATCGCTCTCCGACAACCAGCACGGGACACCCACGACATACAAGAGCGCGAGGACGCACTTGCGCGCAAGACAAGCAGTACAGTGATCACGCAAGACCGATAGCAGCACAGACGTCGCTGACTGCACGACAACGCCCAGACGCCAATGGCATCCATCGCTCTTCATCAGGCAGCAAGCCGTGGTCACAGTAGCCTCACAAGCGTGCTGCTCCGACTGGGAGCCGACGTGAACGCCAAGGACGAGGACGGCATGACATCGTTGCATCGCGCAGCAGAGTTTGGTCACGCCGACATCGTGAGGGAGTTGATGCGGAATGGAGCCGAAGTGGACGCCAAAGACAAGCACGGCGAGACAGCGTTGCATCATGCAGCAGACTCGAGACATCTCCAGGTCGTGGCCGATCTAGTCTGGCAGGGAGCGGATGTGAACGCCAAGGACAAGTACGTTGACCGGACAGCGTTGCATCGCGCAGCGACGTCGGGTCATCTCGACGTCGTGGCAGCGCTGGCACAGCTTGGAGCAGACGTGAACGCCAGAGACAAGTACGGCGAGACAGCGCTGCACCGTGCAGCAGAGTCCAGTCGTCTCGACATCATGAATGTGCTGGTCCGGCACGGAGCAGATGTGAGCGCCAAGAGCAAGTGCGCTGGCCAGACAGCGCTGTGTTGTGCTGCAGCGTCGGGCCATCTCGACATCGTGACTGAGTTGGTTCGGCTCGGAGCAGATGTGAACGACACGAACGTTGCTGGCTGGACAGCTCTGCATCAATCAGCAGCGTCGGGTCATCTCGACGTGTTGACTGTGCTGGTGCAGCTCGGGGCAGATATGAAAGTCCAAGACAACGACGGCCGGACAGCACTTCATCGTGCAGCAGCCTCGGGTCAAGTCGGCGTCGTGATTGCGCTCTTTCAGCTTGAAGCCGACGCGAACGTCAAGGACAACGACGGTTGGACAGCATTGCACTACGCAGCAGACTCGGGTCACCTGAACGTCGTAGTGGAGCTGGTTCGTCACGGCGCCGACGTGAACGTGCAAGACAACGATGGCAAGGCAGCACTGGCGCTGGCGATCAAGAACAAGCACAAAGACATTGTCGCAGTATTGCTTCGGCGCAGCGTCTTTGACGCGTCTAGCAGTGCCACCAACGACCAAGTTGATCTCTTTGCTGCTGCAGCTATCGGAGATATCAGCGCTGCTCAAGTCCTCGTCTCAAAGGGCGTGGACATCAAGTGTATGACACCAGACGGACGAACTGCGCTGTTCTACGCTGCCAAGTATGGACACCTCGACGTCGTGGCACACTTGATCAAGAGCGGCGCCAGCGTCCATGCCAAAGCACGTGCCAGTCCGGCGTCACCGCGCGAGTTCGAGACACCACTCACACTCGCTGGTCGCAACGGCCACATGAAAGTCTTCCAAGCACTCGTTGACGCTGGCGCACCGGTCAACGTCCGAAGCAACATCGACGGCGAGACGCCGCTGATCTCTATCGCTCGAGCCGACTACTTTCCAGTCGTGCAGCAGCTGATCGGTCGAGGCGGCAAAGGCGTCCTTTGTGTCGAAGACGCTCAAGACGACGAGTCCCCGCTGCTTCCAGGCTCGTTGGCGACGATGGCGATGATGTGTGCGACTGTCACGTTCGAGTTTGAGGACGTGTGCACGTGCTTGCTCGAGCGACTGCAAAGCGTGTGCGCTCAGCTTCAGCAACGTCAGCAGCGTCAGCGAGATGCTGAAGCGACAGCAGAGACGCCACCGCCAACTGCAGTGACCCACGACACGCTCGTGACGTTTACGAGCATCTTGTTCCGCGCCTGCCGTCTGCTGTTCGACATCGAGAAGAAGGCGACAGCTCTCATGCGCTTCGTGGCAAGTCGAGCGATCCTGCAGCACGTCGACAACATCCACGACGAGCTAAGGCACTTTGCAGCGATGTACGAGTTGGTCCAGAACGAGGCGTCTGTGAACAACAATCAGCAGCAGCAGCAGCACGGTGACGAAGAAGAGCCGCAGCAGCGCTTTGAGCACGCGCTGAGCACAGACGGCGCTTTGATCGACGGATGCGGTGAAGACATTACCAAGCAGCGCGAGATGGCTGTGCTGCTCCAGTACGAGCTCAAGATGCGGCAGCGCGAGCAGAACCAGCGAGCACAAGAGATCATCCAGTCGGTGCTCCAGCGCTTCGTCCGAGCATGCAAGATGGCGGCAGTGCCAGACGTCCCGACGTGGTTCATCTCGCCGGACGACTTGGAGTACTACAGCTGGAACCTTGTCAAGAACAAGGGCGTTACCAAGTGCTACGCTGGCAAGTGGCGAAGCACGAGCGTGGTGATCGAGACGAGCATCATGGACTTGGGCGAGTTTTCGAGAGCTGCGGATCAGTGGCACCAACTGAGTCATCCAAACGTCGTGAAGCTCTTTGGCGCATGCCACATTGGCAGTACACCAGTCTTTGTCTACGAAGAGCTTCCAGATGCACAGCCACTACTCGAGTTCCTGCGCAACGGATCGAACCGACAGCAGATGTGGCAATACTTGTACCAAGCGGCGCTCGGATTGCAGTACCTGCAGGACCGAGGCGTCGCGCACGGCTGTATCTGCGATGACACGATCATCGTCGGCTCGAACGGCGTCGTGAAGCTCAACAGCGTCGGTGTAGACCCATGGCGTATCTCTAACGATGCGTTTTACTGGACGGCACCAGAGCATCGCTCCGATCCTGACAGGCGCTCTACTCCAGCCGACATCTACGCACTTGGGCTCTGCTTCTGGGCTCTGGTGGTGGGCAACGTCAGCGATCTAGAACGGTCACAGTTCTCCTTTGGAAGACCTCCAGAGCGTCCATCAAGCATGACTATCGACGAGTACGACTGGATCATGCAGATGTGCGCTCAAGATCTAAGCAAGCGCGCCAACATCTCGTCAGTCGTGCGTCAACTCGAGCAGTTTGCCAACGCAATGGTAGACCGCGAGACGCAACATTCGCGATGATCGCTCGTCAAGCGTCAGCGCAAAGGTATGAGGCATATCTGAGCATACCTCAACGCAACCACATACGTGCCAGTCCAGAGCTGACGCACTACACTGCTGATGTGCTCTATTGCATTTGTAGAAGCAGATCTAGTGTCTCGTTGCATACGAGATCCCTGACCTTGATTGCCACTCGGTCGTCGTTTGTATCCGACGTGTACTCGTTCGCGATGTGCATCATCGAAGCCGTGAGTGGCGAGCCGCCGTGGACACCGAATCCAGTGCAAGCAGGGCAAGTGCGCTTCTGGCTCCGACGCGGCATGTCGTCACCGCTACCAGCCTCGATGACGCCGAAGCAGCGCAACTTGATCGAGTTGATGACCAAGACCGAGTCGAGTGAGCGCGTGAGCATGGCGTTTGTCGTGAACAAGCTCCATGAGATCGCCCAAGATGCGAATGGTGCTGTGCTGTACTCGTAGTGGTAGTGTGCATGAGTGCAGTGGTGAAGTGACTGACGTATAGTGTGATGTCAACATACACGAGTATGAGCGAGTGCTCTTGTTGCTCTAGCGTTTGCTGCTAGTGGTGATGGTGGTGGCAGAACGAGCGCACTGATGGTTACAGCGTTGCATCAGGCACGAGACACTGAGCCACTTGGTGAGCGACACGGTCCGAAGCGGGACGATCGCGAGCTGGTGCGCTGGCGTCGTCGCGACTGGGTGCTCAAACGCCACGACGTCGTTCTCGATACACTCGCGCAAGACGCTCCGCACAAGCAGATCGAGTGGCGATGTAGCATCAACAGCAGCAGACGATGCGGCAGCGTGCTCTACGTTGCGCACGGCCGTGGCTTCGAGACTCTGGCCGTGGTGGTGGTGCCGCAAGAACGACTTCTCACACAGCAGAGTGTAGAGACTCTGGAGCGGCAGCGCGTCGAGACTTCTTGTAGTGGAGATGTTACTGCTGTCGTTGTCGCTTGTGTCGCCAGGCAATGATGATGTCAATGACGCGGAAAAGGAGGAAGATGCTAAGATGCTACTGATGCTGGTAGTGACACTGGCACATCAGAGCCAAACGTCAGCACCTCGCGCACCATGACGTGCTCGGTCAAGATCGGCTTGAGTACGACGTCACCGACGACGTGGAGGTAGTCGACGCGTAGCGCGTGGGCCGACACGCCGTCGTTCGCGAGCACGGACGCGAGGAACGACACGAGCGATGGTGACTTCGTGTACAACTGCACAGCCGTGAGGACGACGAGTGGATACGCCGCGGTCTTGGTGCCGTTGAGCGCGACAATGCACTGCTGCGCGAGCGCGAGCGTGCTCTTTGCCGCCTCGTCGCGCTGACTCGGGATCTTGCTGAGCGACGGCGCGTGGGCGTAGCACAGCAGCAGCACGAGCACGAACGCGAGGCTCACGACGCGGCTCGTCAAGAGTGTCGATGGTGGCGGTGGCGATGATAATGGTACTGGCGATGGTGTCGACGTTTGAGACAAAGCCGATCTGGCCGTCGCTGATCCAGACGCTGATGTTGCAGCAGCCGACGCAGTCTGCTCGAGCCAGCGCAAGAGCGTCCTGGCTTTTTGCTCGGACGGACGCACCGACGTCTGCACGACCAAACCGATGTAGACGTGCAGCACGACGGCGGCGTCGAACGGCGAGGAGGCGTGTGTGAGGCGTTCGACGAGGTACTGCCGCACCGCTGCGACGTGCTGCGTCGCCAACTGCTGGAGCGCCGACTCGGAGCTCTGCTGCTGTTGGCGCTGCTGTTGGAGCTGTGACTCCGTCCCACTGCCACTACTGCTGTTGGCGCTGCTGTTGGAGCTGTGACTCCGTCCCACTGCCACTACTGCTGCTAGTGCCACCACTGCTCTCGCTGTAGACAGCCAGACCCAGGTACGACGCAAACGCCGAGACCGTTGCGCTCGGTCCAGCTGCTGCGCCGCCATGGGCTTCGTGCTTGAGCAGCGCGAGCAGCACCAGCGCAAAGTCGCTCGCGAGCGCAGGGACGTGGAGACTCACGTCGAGTGCGAGCGCAACGGTCCAGAGCGACGCGTGTGTAGCATGCGTGAGCTTCGTCTGCACGACAAGCGCGTACGCTGGCGCGAGGCGCGCGAGGGCGAGACACGTCGCCTGTGCCTGCGTGTACGCCATGGGAAGACCACGAGGCGATGTGGTCATCGTCATCACTCCTGCCATTGGTGTTGTTGCTGTGTCTACGACTGCTGCTCATGGACGTAGCTCCAGGTCAGCGACCTCGAGTCGCTCAAACACTCGCGCGTAGCCGCGCAGGACGTACGCTTGCTTGCTCGTAGCGTACGAGCAGCGATGCGACTGCGTGCTGCTGCTGTTGCTGTGGCTCTGCGGTCTATAGACGTACGCTCTTTGGCTGCATTCGCGCTGGCACTGCGGGCGTAGTCGAGACGCGTGAGGGGCGGAAGGAACGGCGGGAGCAGCAGTCGCTCTGTCTCGCCGCTCTCGTTTGTGTGGTGACTTGTTCGTGCTGTGGTGGTGCATTCGCGTGCAAGTGCAGCCAAATCACCAGTTGCGACTGCGTGGAGCAAAGACACACTGCTGCTGCTGCTATGGCTCTTGTCATCACGGGTGCTGTCGTTGCCGCTGGTCATTGCTGTTGCTAGACGCCGCAGTCGTGACGCGCTCGACCATTTCGACGTCCCATGCTGCTCTTGCACTCTCGCAATGTCGCACTCTTACTCGCTAACACACAATCTCTGCGGCTGTTGCAGTTGATCAGTGTGGTCGACACAACAGACCATTTTGCATCATTTCATTTGCACCATTTGTATCGCAAATGCAACAAAACTCACAAACAAGAACACCACAAGACCGTCCAATTTGATTCACTCTCTCAGCTCATTTGAGCCAAACACTGTCGATCGATCGATCGATCGATTAGCACGATCAGCACGACTTGCTCGCTCTTCTTCTTCTTCTTTCGACGCCAAACCAACTTGATACGCTCAGGCACTTTCAGTACTCATGGTTCCCACGCCCAAACTCTTCAAAGTAGCCAAGCTTGTGCCAACGCTCGTCGACTCGCTCGATCACGTCGAATGAGCAAAACCAGTCGCGTCCAGAGTCAGTGGAGTTCATGTCAACCAAAGACTAGCTACAGCAAGACCCAGTCCATGCAATGTCGCTCCGAGACCACGGCTCCTGCACCCGCGATTGTCTGTGTGCTGTCGTCGAATGAAACCTGGTGAATGTCGTGCGAATGCAGACGTGATCAAGAACGCGCTTGCGCGCAATGAGGATAGTGTTGCGAGCGAGCTGCTGTGTGTGTGTGTCGATGGAGACTTGTGTCGACTGGAGTGCTGGTGTGTTCTTGCTGATGTCGTTATCGTCGTCAAGTGCATGTTTTGCCCAGGTGTGTGCGAGTCTTACAATCTCGCTGCATCAATGTGAGAATCGCAAACAGCAACAGTTTGTATGCATTCCTTGCTCGACTTTACTTATACTTGATTGTCGCTTCAAGCTCTTGTCGAGGCAATAGTTGTGGCATTGTTTCCATTGGGTTCAAACATGAGAGCAAGCCCAACAACAAGCTCAGGAAGAGCTTGTGCGCAGGGGAAGCGCGAGCGAGTGCAGGCGAGTGCAGGCGAGCACAGGGCGACGCGAACTCAGCACCAACAACAAACAGCACGAGTAGACGCAGCTGGCATGTCAAGTATGTCACTCACACGGCGCTGTCTTGTTTGCCTTGAAAGCGCGATGCTGCTCGCACGTTGTACTGACAATCAAATACACCGCGCTTTGCACTCGTACTCGAGGCTTGTTAGTGTGTGCACGCGTGACCAGCATGGTGACGCACGATGCAGTCGCCGAGCCACGCGTTTACGACAAGCAAGAGATGGCGCGGCAAAACGCACTCCTCCTCGACCCCAAACGCGCTCTTGACAGGGCAGTGCGAACTGGCAACGTGGTCGACGTCGAGTTCTTGGTCCAGCACGGCGAGTCAATGACGAAAGCGCTGCACTTGGCTGCGCAGTGCGGTCAACTCGGTGTCGTCAAAGCGATGGTCCAACTTGGAGCTGACGTGAACGGCGTGGACAAGCACGGCCTGACAGCGCTGCATCGCGCGGCGAAAGCGGGTCATGTCGAGGTCGTGGGTGCGCTGATTCGGCTTGGCGCAGACGTGAGCGCCAAGAACAAGTACGGCAAGACAGCGTTACATCGTGCAACAAATGCGGGTCATGCCGGCGTCGCGGCGGAGCTGGCTCTGGGCGGAGCGGACGTCAATGCCAAGGACAAGGACGGCAAGTCACAGTTGCTACGCGCCGCAGACGCCGGTCATGTCGGCATCGTGGCCGTGCTGATTCGGCACGGAGCTGACGTGAACGCCATGAGTTGGAACCGAGATACAGCGTTGCACCGCGCGGCAGATTCTGGCCATGTCGACGTCGTCTCCGAGTTGATGCGGCATAGAGCCGACGTGAACGCGAAGGACGAACACGGCAAGACGGCTTTGCATCGTGCGGCAATAGCGGGTCATGCCGCTGTCGTCACTGCGCTGGTACAGCACGGATCGGACGCAAACGCTAGAGGCAACGGTGGCAGGACGGCGTTGCACAGTGCGGCAGCCTCGGGTCATGTCGACGTTGTGGCTAAGCTGGTTCGGCTGGGAGCAGACGCGAACGCCAAGGACAAATACGGTCGAACAGCGTTGCATCGTGCGGCAAAAGCGGGTCATGTCGAAGTCGTGGGTGAGCTGGCTCGGCTTGGAGCAGACGTGAACGCCAAGGACAAGTACGGCGAGACAGCGTTGCATCGTGCGGCAAAAGCGGGTCACGTTGGCGTCGCGGCCGAGTTGGTTCGGCACGGAGTAGACATGTACACCGTTGTCAAGAATCACCAGAAAGCGTTGGGACGAGCTGTCGAGAGCGGAGGCAAGGACATGACCGATGCTCTGCTTCGACAAAGCGTCTTCGGTGCGTCCAGTAGTCTCACATTCGACGAAGTCGCTCTCTTCACTGCTGCAGGCTTGGGCAAACTCAACATGGTTCAAGATCTCACCAGCAAGAACGTAAACATCGAGTACGCGACTCGTGACGGCCGAACCGCGATGTTCTTCGCTGCCAAGAACGGACACCTCGACGTCGTGACGCACTTGATCAAGAGCGGCGCCAGCGTCCATGCCAAAGCACATGCCAGTCCGGCGTCACCGCGCGAGTTCGAGACACCACTCACACTCGCTGGTCGCAACGGCCACATGAAAGTCTTCCAAGCACTCGTTGACGCTGGCGCACCGGTCAACGTCCGAAGCAACATCGACGGCGAGACGCCGCTGATCTCTATCGCTCGAGCCGACTACTTTCCAGTCGTGCAGCAGCTGATCGGTCGAGGCGGCAAAGGCGTCCTTTGTGTCGAAGACGCTCAAGACGACGAGTCCCCGCTGCTTCCAGGCTCGTTGGCGACGATGGCGATGATGTGTGCGACTGTCACGTTCGAGTTTGAGGACGTGTGCACGTGCTTGCTCGAGCGACTGCAAAGCGTGTGCGCTCAGCTTCAGCAACGTCAGCAGCGTCAGCGAGATGCTGAAGCGACAGCAGAGACGCCACCGCCAACTGCAGTGACCCACGACACGCTCGTGACGTTTACGAGCATCTTGTTCCGCGCCTGCCGTCTGCTGTTCGACATCGAGAAGAAGGCGACAGCTCTCATGCGCTTCGTGGCAAGTCGAGCGATCCTGCAGCACGTCGACAACATCCACGACGAGCTAAGGCACTTTGCAGCGATGTACGAGTTGGTCCAGAACGAGGCGTCTGTGAACAACAATCAGCAGCAGCAGCAGCACGGTGACGAAGAAGAGCCGCAGCAGCGCTTTGAGCACGCGCTGAGCACAGACGGCGCTTTGATCGACGGATGCGGTGAAGACATTACCAAGCAGCGCGAGATGGCTGTGCTGCTCCAGTACGAGCTCAAGATGCGACAGCGCGAGCAGAACCAGCGAGCACAAGAGATCATCCAGTCGGTGCTCCAGCGCTTCGTCCGAGCATGCAAGATGGCGGCAGTGCCAGACGTCCCGACGTGGTTCATCTCGCCGGACGACTTGGAGTACTACAGCTGGAACCTCGTAGAGACAAAGCACCGAGTCAAGTACTACGCTGGCAAGTGGCGGAGCACAAGCGTGATGATCGAGACAAGCACATTGAGCTCAGGCAAGTTCGCGAAGACTGCCGAGCAGTGGCTCCAGCTGAGCCACCCGAACGTCGTGAAGCTCTTTGGCGCGTGCCACATAGGGCGGAGCAAGCTGTTCGTATACGAAGTGGTACCAGATGCTCAGCCACTGCTCGAGTGCATGCGCGACGCGCCAAACCGACAGCTGATGTGGAAGTACTTGCACCAAGCGGTGCTCGGGCTACGGTACCTGCACGACCGAGACATCGCGCACGGTGGTCTATGCAATGGGACGATCGTCGTCGGGTCGGATGGCGTCGTGAAGCTCAGCAACATTGACGCATCCGGATGGCGACTTGCGCGTGACTACGAGAAGTGGATCGCTCCAGAGCGCTTTGTCGACCACTCTGGGGCGTCAGCTCAAGCCGACATCTACGCACTTGGGCTCTGCTTCTGGGAAGCTGTGACTGGCCGACTTTGGGGCAAAGACGTTTGGCAGTTCCGCAATGGAGAAGCTCCGTGGCCCACGTATCGCATGAGAGACAGCGAGTACGAGCTGATCAAGAAAATGTGTGCTCGAGATTCAAGCAAGCGCGTAGACATCTCGTTTGTCGTGCGTCGGCTCAAGGAGCTTGGGCTCGAGAGCGAGCAACGTACGAGAGGCTCCGAATGCGTCCAACGAACCAGTGCTCATGACGCCAATCCGACGGTACGTGCAGAGCCTGACGCTTTGAGACCGCGTGGTACACTGCTCATGAGGCTTGTTGCTCTGGTGTGTTTCTTGCAGTTCCAGGCTCAATCCCAGCACCTCGATGAGTACGCGTTCCCAGACCTCGGCTGCCACTCGATCCCAAACGCACTTGCTCACATCAAGTCGCGATGCGAAGACCTCCCAGACACGCAGTGGATGCTCGAGCGTGTGCTGCCAGCACTCGCGTTTGTCTTTGATCTGCTGCTGGAGCAAGAGAAGACGCCACTTGACGCCGAAGTCGCGGCGTTCTGTGCCGCCGTGGCGCGACTGCAGCGATTCGTGCGCACTGCAGTGTCGAACAAGTCGGTGTACCAGCAGATGCGGAGTCGCAAGGTGGCCGAGTCGCACCACTTGGTGTACTCGGAGCTGGATCAGCTGCTCGATATGCTCGACGTGGACGCGAGTGACGCGATTCGACGATGGCGACACGAAGCAGCAGCGTCGATCCTCAACCCAGTGGATCTGTCGGACGTCCGAGTGCCAGTCGATGAAGGAGGCGTCACGACCACTGCAACCACCAACGCCACCGACACGAACAAGCCAAGCGACAGTCCGTCCGATGCGATCACACTGAACCATCTCGACACGCCGCCAGCGGTGTACGAGCAGTGGACATGCGACGGTCTCATCAAAGCTGCATCGACCCCATCGGCACTGCCCCAGCCACTGATGAGAGATACTCTGTGGACTTGGATGACAAGCTGGCGACAACGCCCCACAAAACAACAACTCAAACAGCCCGCGCTTCCCCGGCGACCGTCGTGGTACCTGTCACTCAAAGAGCTGACGTTCAGCGAGTCGGACCAGATCGGCCAAGGCGCGTTCGGCGCCGTGTATCGAGGCAGCTGGCGCGGCACGCCGGTCGTGGTCAAGTTCATGGGCTACGAAGAAGACATCGAGACGATCTCGACCGACTTGCTGCTCCACGAAGTGCGCGTGTGGCACCGTCTGAACCACCCGCACGTACTCAAGCTCTTTGGCGCGAGTCACATCGACAAGCGGTACTTTGTGTGCGAGTTTGCTGGGAACGGCGACTTGCGAGCGTACCTCAAGAAGATGACGCCTGGCACCAGTGACCACCTCACGTGGCAGAAGCTCCACGAAGCCGCGCTCGGACTGCAGTACCTCCACAGCATGAACGTCGCGCACAACGACCTCAAGTGCGACAACATCATGGTCGGCTCGGACCACAAGGCGAAGGTCATCGACTTTGGACTGAGCTGTCTGCTGGGCGAAGCCGAGGTCCAGATTGATGTGAAGAAGATCGGCGCCGTGAACTGGCGCTCGCCCGAGTACTTGAGTGGCGGTCGACCGTCGTTTGCATCCGACGTGTACTCGTTCGCGATGTGCACCATCGAAGCCGTGAGTGGCGAGCCGCCGTGGGGTCGAAACATGATTGCACCGGCGATCAAGTATCACGTGAAGAAAGGCAACGCGCCACCGCTGCCAGCCTCGATGACGCCAAAGCAGCGCAACTTGATCGAGTTGATGACCAAGACGGAGCCGAGTGAGCGCGTGAGCATGGCGTTTGTCGTGAACAAGCTTCATGAGATCGCTCAAGATGCGAATAGTGATGTGCTGTAGTAGTAGTAGTTGTAGTAGCGTCCAAAAGAGTAAGAGAGAGCTTGATGGGTTTGTTGAGTAGTTGTGTGTGCAAAGAAATAAGTGAGTGGCAAGCGTGAGAATATAACGGCACCACCCCTATTTTACTTACGACACCACCCCGTACAGAAAAAGTACGTTTCAACGAGTCAACAGTCGAACGAAAAAGTATCAAAACATTAGGTATCAAACAAGTATCAAGCAAAGGACAGGAACCAAGTTGAGGTGCCCACTGGGTGCAGAACGCATTTGATTGAGACGCGTCAAGGTCGGTGCTCGCTAAGAACTCGATGTCGTCGGCCTCGAACTCGTACTCTGCGCCAACAATGAGCGCTGCAACGACGCTTGTGGGCGTAGTGGCGTCAGGGGCGATCACGACAGCGACGGTCTTTGCGTCGACGTAAGCGATCAACGAATAGCAGCGTCGGCCATAACATGTTCAATGTACGATTTCTTCGTAATACGAACAGTCTTGTCCATGGCTCGAACACACGAAGCTCAGACGCTGAATGCAGCGCTTTGGTTGAGAGCTCGTCGACATGGACAAGACTGTTCGTATTACGAAGAAATCGTACATTGAACATGTTATGGCCGACGCTGCTATTCGTTGATCGCTTACGTCGACGCAAAGACCGTCGCTGTCGTGATCGCCCCTGACGCCACTACGCCCACAAGCGTCGTTGCAGCGCTCATTGTTGGCGCAGAGTACGAGTTCGAGGCCGACGACATCGAGTTCTTAGCGAGCACCGACCTTGACGCGTCTCAATCAAATGCGTTCTGCACCCAGTGGGCACCTCAACTTGGTTCCTGTCCTTTGCTTGATACTTGTTTGATACCTAATGTTTTGATACTTTTTCGTTCGACTGTTGACTCGTTGAAACGTACTTTTTCTGTACGGGGTGGTGTCGTAAGTAAAATAGGGGTGGTGCCGTTATATTCTCACGCTTGCCACTCACTTATTTCTTTGCACACACAACTACTCAACAAACCCATCAAGCTCTCTCTTACTCTTTTGGACGCTACTACAACTACTACTACTACAGCACATCACTATTCGCATCTTGAGCGATCTCATGAAGCTTGTTCACGACAAACGCCATGCTCACGCGCTCACTCGGCTCCGTCTTGGTCATCAACTCGATCAAGTTGCGCTGCTTTGGCGTCATCGAGGCTGGCAGCGGTGGCGCGTTGCCTTTCTTCACGTGATACTTGATCGCCGGTGCAATCATGTTTCGACCCCACGGCGGCTCGCCACTCACGGCTTCGATGGTGCACATCGCGAACGAGTACACGTCGGATGCAAACGACGGTCGACCGCCACTCAAGTACTCGGGCGAGCGCCAGTTCACGGCGCCGATCTTCTTCACATCAATCTGGACCTCGGCTTCGCCCAGCAGACAGCTCAGTCCAAAGTCGATGACCTTCGCCTTGTGGTCCGAGCCGACCATGATGTTGTCGCACTTGAGGTCGTTGTGCGCGACGTTCATGCTGTGGAGGTACTGCAGTCCGAGCGCGGCTTCGTGGAGCTTCTGCCACGTGAGGTGGTCACTGGTGCCAGGCGTCATCTTCTTGAGGTACGCTCGCAAGTCGCCGTTCCCAGCAAACTCGCACACAAAGTACCGCTTGTCGATGTGACTCGCGCCAAAGAGCTTGAGTACGTGCGGGTGGTTCAGACGGTGCCACACGCGCACTTCGTGGAGCAGCAAGTCGGTCGAGATCGTCTCGATGTCTTCTTCGTAGCCCATGAACTTGACCACGACCGGCGTGCCGCGCCAGCTGCCTCGATACACGGCGCCGAACGCGCCTTGGCCGATCTGGTCCGACTCGCTGAACGTCAGCTCTTTGAGTGACAGGTACCATGACGGTCGCTCCAGTGGTGGTAGTGTCGTGCCACTCAACGAAGATGGTGGTGCCATGTCAATCGTCAAAGACGATGGCGACGGCAGCGATGCTGATCCCGATGCCTCCCGTGCTGCCGATCCCGACGCCTCCTTCGCTGTGGATGCCGCTTTGATGAGACCGTCGCGTGTCCACTGCTCGTACACCGCTGGCGGCGTGTCGAGATGGTTCAGTGTGATCGCATCGGACGGACTGTCGCTTGGCTTGTTCGTGTTGATATCGGTGGCATTTGCGATTGTAGTGGTCGTGACGACTTCTTCTTCATCGACTGGCACTCGGACGTCCGACAGATCCACTGGGTTGAGGATCGACGCTGCTGCTTCGTGTCGCCATCGTCGAATCGCGTCACTCGCGTCCACGTCGAGCATATCGAGCAGCTGATCCAGCTCCGAGTACACCAAGTGGTGCGACTCGGCCACCTTGCGACTCCGCATCTGCTGGTACACCGACTTGTTCGACACTGCAGTGCGCACGAATCGCTGCAGTCGCGCCACGGCGGCACAGAACGCCGCGACTTCGGCGTCAAGTGGCGTCTTCTCTTGCTCCAGCAGCAGATCAAAGACAAACGCGAGTGCTGGCAGCACACGCTCGAGCATCCACTGCGTGTCTGGGAGGTCTTCGCATCGCGACTTGATGTGAGCAAGTGCGTTTGGGATCGAGTGGCAGCCGAGGTCTGGGAACGCGTACTCATGGAGGTGCTGGGATTGAGACTGCAAGACACAAGATGTACACCACAGAAGAGCAGCAGCAGCAGAACAGAGTGCAAGCGTAGCGTCAGCAAAGACAGGCGCGGATGTCAAGGTAAGCAGTCGACACACTCAGGCACACGTCTCACCTTTCTGTTGATGCTTGGCGAGATGGCTGCAGTGTTGTCAGTCTCGGTTTGCTTGCACTCGTTGGTAGCAAATTGCTTGAGATGGTGGACGACGTCTGCGATGGTTATGCGCTGCTTTGGATCCCGAGCGCACATGTGCTTGATCAAGTCGTACTCGAGCTTGTGTAGGCTTGAAAGACACTCTGAAAAGTCTCCGTTAAGGAACTGCTGGCTGTCTTGGTCGCTCAGCCCGCCGAACACTGTTGCCCAGATCCAGAACCCAAACACGAACACATCGACTTGAGTAGTTCGCGCGAACGGGTGCGAAAGGTGCTCGGGAGCGATCCAGTTATGCCCGTCATTTGAGATATGCCACCTGTCGCCACCGACGTTGCCAAGCTTCACAACTCCGTCTGAGCCGATGATGATCGTCTTGTTGCAAAGGCAACCGTGTATGACACCTCGATCATGCAGGTATTGCAGCCCGAGCGCTGCTTGGTACAAGTACTGCCACATCTGCTGTCGGTTCGACGCCTCGCGCAGGAACTCGAGCAGTGGCGTTGCGTCCGGGACTATCTCGCACACAAAGACTCGATCGCTGCCATTGTGGCTCGCACCATAGAGCTTCACGACGTTCGGGTGGCTCAGCTCGTGCCACTGCGCAGCAGTCTTGACGAACTCGTTGGGGCCAACTTCACTTGTCTCGATCATCACGCTTGTGCTCCGCCACTTGCCAACGAAACACTTCGCAGAGTGCTTTGTCTCTACGAGGTTCCAGCTGTAGTACTCCAAGTCGTCCGGCGAGATGAACCACGTCGGGACGTCTGGCACTGCCGCCATCTTGCATGCTCGGACGAAGCGCTGGAGCACCGACTGGATGATCTCTTGTGCTCGCTGGTTCTGCTCGCGCTGCCGCATCTTGAGCTCGTACTGGAGCAGCACAGCCATCTCGCGCTGCTTGGTAATGTCTTCACCGCATCCGTCGATCAAAGCGCCGTCTGTGCTCAGCGCGTGCTCAAAGCGCTGCTGCGGCTCTTCTTCGTCACCGTGCTGCTGCTGCTGCTGATTGTTGTTCACAGACGCCTCGTTCTGGACCAACTCGTACATCGCTGCAAAGTGCCTTAGCTCGTCGTGGATGTTGTCGACGTGCTGCAGGATCGCTCGACTTGCCACGAAGCGCATGAGAGCTGTCGCCTTCTTCTCGATGTCGAACAGCAGACGGCAGGCGCGGAACAGAATGCTCGTAAACGTCACGAGCGTGTCGTGGGTCACTGCAGTTGGCGGTGGCGTCTCTGCTGTCGCTTCAGCATCTCGCTGACGCTGCTGACGTTGCTGAAGCTGAGCGCACACGCTTTGCAGTCGCTCGAGCAAGCACGTGCACACGTCCTCAAACTCGAACGTGACAGTCGCACACATCATCGCCATCGTCGCCAACGAGCCTGGAAGCAGCGGGGACTCGTCGTCTTGAGCGTCTTCGACACAAAGGACGCCTTTGCCGCCTCGACCGATCAGCTGCTGCACGACTGGAAAGTAGTCGGCTCGAGCGATAGAGATCAGCGGCGTCTCGCCGTCGATGTTGCTTCGGACGTTGACCGGTGCGCCAGCGTCAACGAGTGCTTGGAAGACTTTCATGTGGCCGTTGCGACCAGCGAGTGTGAGTGGTGTCTCGAACTCGCGCGGTGACGCCGGACTGGCACGTGCTTTGGCATGGACGCTGGCGCCGCTCTTGATCAAGTGTGCCACGACGTCGAGGTGTCCATACTTGGCAGCGTAGAACAGCGCAGTGTGTCCGTCACGAGTCACGCACTCGATGTCCCCGCTGTTGTCGGTGAGACCCTGAAGAACAGTGAGGTTGCCCGCGACTGCTGCAGCGAAGAGCTCGACGTCGTCGTCGGTGGGGCTGCTGGACGCGTCAAAGACGGTAACGCGTAGTAGAGCAACAACGACGTCGTTGTGACCTCTCTTGGCTGCCCACACCGGCTCCAACTTCTCGAGGATCTCTTTTGCATCTGCGTCCGCTGTATGCCGAATCAGCTCCAGTACAACGTCGGCATGGCCCAACTCGGCTGCGCGAGACAGCGCTGTCAAATCGTACTTGTCCCGTGCACTCACGTCTGCTCCGTGCCGAGCCAGCTCAGCGACGACAGCGACGTGTCCTGACTCTGCGGCGACCATGAGCGCTGTCATGTTGTACTTGTCCCGCGCATTCACGTCTGCTCCGTGCTGAATCAGCTGAGCCGCAACATCGATTTGTCCCGCCGTCGCTGTCGACATCAGCGCTGTCGCTCCGTGCTCGTCTCGTGCGTCCACGTTTGCTCCAACTCGAATGAGTTCGAGTACGACATCGATGTGGCCGAACTTGGCTGCATGAGCGAGCGGTGTCTTGCCGAACTGGTCTGTGGCGTTCACATCGGCTCCATGTCGAACCAGCTCGACTGCGACATCGAGATAGCCTGATGTTGCTGCCGACACCAACGCTGGCACTCCATGATCGTCTCGAGCATTCGCGTCGGCGCCGAGCCGAAGAAGCGCTTCGGTAACACCGAGGCAGTCACTCTGCGCTGCCAAGCAGAGTGCGCTAGCCTTTGAGGCACCGTGCTGGACCAAGAACTCGACATCGGCTACGCGGCCCGTTTTCACTGCGCGCTGGAGTGCTTTGTACGGCTCTGCTTGCCATGCTCGCAGCAACTTCTGCGCGCGCTCGCTAGCGAGGGTCGACTGCTCTGCATTGGTCATACGATCTAGTCCTGTGACTATCCGCAAGTTGTAACAAACCAACACAACACAAACATGAAAGGTGAGTCGAGTTGCATTTGGCCACCACAACCAGGGATGCGTCCTAATGGCTCGCTACGCACCGTCTTGGATGAATGTGCCGTGCAGTTCACTTGAAAATCGCGAACGTGTGTTCACTTCTTGCACTGAGTGTATGTTCTGGCAGTCGAGAGCGTGAGCAAGGAAGCGATGCTTGTCGTGTGGGCGGTGCTGAAGCAGTCGCCTCTCGCTTAGTCACTTTGTATCTTTCGATGTGTTTGCTTGCTTGCTCGTCACTCGCCACTGCTGCTTCTGCTGTTGCTCCTCGCTGCGACTTGCTTGTGTGTTGCGCGCTTTGTGCTGTCGCTCACGCAAGCACTTGCCTGTTCGCTTGCTTGCTCGTTGTTGGTGCTGACGCTGCTCTTGCTCTTGCTTGCTTGTTACTTGCCGTTGTTGTCGTAGCTCTTGGCAATGTCCTTGCTTGCCTCGCTCACTGCCAGGGCTGGTGTGCTCGCTTGCTTGCTCTTGCTTGCACTTGCTTGCACTTGCTTTTGCTCGATTGTCTTGCTTCTTGCTCTTGCTGTTGACACACACACATCAAGATCAGATAGTGATGAATTCAAGGATATGAAAATCATGACTTGAATTCATTCATCTTCGCTACTTCACACTTTTACGGTTTCTAACGACTTCGACAATGATAACAACTTCATCATCGCCTTTGAAATTTTAACCCAAATAGAAAATATAATAACACAAGGTATTGAGTTCTATTAAAAGATGTTGTGCATTTCGAGATTTGCTTCTTCAACTCAAGCTTAATCAGAGCTTTTTAATGATCGGAACAAGTCGTGCAATACTCTTTTTACATAGAAGTTCTTGTTCGCAAACACTCGTTTTGCAAGGTCGAACCACACCTTTGCAAGGCTTTCGCTAGTCGTGAATCAATCACAGCAGAATCATGATCGACGTTGAACTTCACCTCCACTCACTGCTGCTTCAATGCAAAGTCTTTGAGGCGACATCACATGAACAATCACGCACAATCATCTCGTGTGCGTACACAAGAGCATATTTATCACAATCCGTAGCAAAACAGTCACCATTTATCAAAACCCACAACAAAGCTGTCGTGTCGAGAAAAACAGATGGTTTGACAGATGGTCGAACGAGCGACGAGCGACAGTGTGCGGGGTGACCGCCCACCCACGAGCACGAGCGCGCCGCTGATGAATGCCAGGACCAGCGCCATCACACGTTCGATCAGCGCCTGCATGCACTCGTGGCGACATGCCAGCGACCACACGCGCAGCGAGTCCTACAGCCTTGCACCGACGAGCTAATCATAGTTCCCGAGACTTGAGACTTGTACACTTCACACACACCCGTCGCATGAAGCGAATCCTCTCGAAGTGGTGTGGTGTAGCGTCGATCAAGAACGCGTCTTGCGCTAGGCTTGCAAACACACAACGTCTGCACTATTACAGCAGACCGTCTCGAGTGCGGCTCGCACGGCGAACTAGTTCAACTGGTACTGTAGCTATTGATGATTCGTCGAGCTCGAACATCACGAATGTGACCGAGATGACACTCGACAGCAAAGCTCGCACACGACCTCACACACACTACACTGGACGACGAAGCATACACATGCAAATCGATTGAGCGACCTACTCATAGCGCTAGCGTCGATTCAATCGACTCAAAGGGACACGTCCCAATCAAATACTCGAACGGCTCGGACTGACTTTCGTCAGACGTTGGCGGGCCATGGCATCGTCGCGAGTTGTGTCCGGTCTGGCCACTTAACGAGCACTTGTACTGTCGACGCGCAGCATTCTCGGGTCCGCGGACATCAGGGAAGAGAGGCAAGATCGTCGCCGGTTGAGTATGATCGGTTGTGCCGGCGCTGCGTGGGAGCTCGCCTCTGCTCTTCAGGCGCCGCTCGCGATTCACTTTGTCTTTGCTGCGTCGGGTGCTGGACGGGCGTCCGTAACGAGGTGGTGGGAGAACGGAGCAATCCGACGCACATTCGACATGCGTTGGAATCTGGATGCGCATCGACTCGAACGCAGCCGAGTATTGCCCGACCGATACGACGGACGAAAGAGGTCGAGCGCGCTAGTAGACACTTTGTCGGAAAGTCGAACTGCAAGGATATGTCGACAAGGCACTCGGAGCTGCTCGTGCACTGCGCAACGTCGACACGTCACCGTCTCCATGTCGACAGTGACAGCGTGGCCGTTAAGAGACCCAACGTCTTCGACACGATAGATGCTGTTGCCGCACGCCAGAACTCGCTGCCTCGGAACAAGCGCGACCTCGCGCTCAAAGGCCTTCTTCACTCGAGCCGTGATGGTAGTACCCGACGCCGACCAGACTCGAGCTCGCTCGGCGCCTCGTTCTCGGATCTGTGCAACCCGCTTGCAGTACGCTTGTATCGCGGCAGGTGGCTCCATACTCCGAATGTCGTTCCACAACATCGCGTTGTGTTCTCCCTCGACGCCGTTAGTTGACCGAACGTCGAAGAGCGGCAAGGACGACCCGTACGCCTGGTCACCGCGCCACCGAGTCGCTATCGTCGCGGCCTCGTAGGTGGTGAGGCTGGAGTTGGCAAACCGGGTCCAAGCGATCGGGTGTATTGCGGCGAGATATTCTGCAACTGAGTTCTCGTGGTCTGAGGAGCGAGCCGACCGCGGCGGGTACTTCTTGCGAATGTCTTCGAGCACTGTCTCGTACTCGAGCAAATCTTCTGCTGCCTGCAGTCGGTAGACGAACGGTGCAACAGCATCGATGTCGCGTTGGGAGTGCCGAAAGCGATCTACAACGTTCTGAATAATGTGTGTTGAGCAGAACTTCACGTGTATCGAGACACCTTTCGTTGCGAGGTCCTGCTGAGCAGCGAGGTGCTTTCCGCGTCGCTGAACAGAGCTGTTGTGCTGAGGTCGAACCCTTCCGCGACCGCATTCGCGAAGAACCAGGAGAAGTTTGCCTTGGTCTCTTTGTTCACAAACGCGATTGCGGCCGGGACGTTGCGACCGTCGCCATCCTTCGCCACAAGCGAGAGGCACACGCCGTCGTACGACGCGGATGTCATGTAACATCCGTCAGTCTCAAAAACAGGCAGCAATCGTCCTTGAGCTGCAACCACGCTTTCAAGCGCAACGAATGCGCGGCAAAAGCGACCATGCTTGTCGATCTGCAACGCGACGCGCGAGCCGGGGTTTTGAGCTGCTAGCTGTGTCAGGAACCCTGGTAGAAAGCTGTACAGGTTCTTGGACGACTCGAGGGCTGTCGAGGTGGTGTGTTGCTGAACAGCTCTATAGACTGACGCCGACTGGTCGCTCACGCCGACGTTGTTCACCACAGCCAAAGAGTGGGAGACCCGAGTCCGCGCACTTGAATGACCTTGGACTAAAGCGGCTTCAAACCCAGACAGCTCGCGCATCTGCCGTGGCGTGCAGGCGACGGCACAGACGCATGTCGACGAGTGCCGGAGGCGCATTGCGCTGACGTACCACCGTCTTGGAGGCACGGTAGCGGCCTTTGTACCAGCGCTCTTGGTTGGACGCTCAAGGTGAGTGTGACAAACCATTGACATTCGTCTCCAGCGCACACCCACGTCTTCTGGTTGCCTAAGTAGGCATTTTGTCTGATTACCTTGCCGTCGTTGAACGCCATGTCTTTAAGAAACAACGTGCTGGCCTTGCCAGTTTCGAAGTAGTCGTACAGCTCAATCGACGTACGGCCGTGAATACGCATGAGGTCGAGAGAGTTCTCCATGGTGAGGGAACGAATGAAAGACACAACGACACCAACCAAGCAAGGGGAGAAGCAAGTCCAACAAAAGAACAGTGTGCTATTCTTAGCACGTGTGCGCCTCTGTGCTGCAATGTGTCCGAGTGTGTTGTGAGTGCTGTAGAGCTCGGATCGAGTCTAGAATTGGTACACTACTGCTCTATGGTGTGCCCTAGGCTATACTAGTGAGTGTGTCGAGTGGAAGTGCGAGTGGCCACCTGTGGTGGACGCAATGTGTTCGAGTGTGTTGTGAGTGCTATAGAGCTCGGATCGAGTCTAGAATTGGTACACTACTGCTCTATGGTGTGCCCTAGGCTATACTAGTGAGTGTGTCGAGTGGAATGCGAATGGCCACCTGCAGCAGATTATAGATGTCGGACGTGTTATCGAACTTAGAGTAGAATCGTACTTAGTATATTTTAACCCGTTTCGTTCTGGGTATGTACGTGTTTTGGGTTTTGCTGTGGGTTTTGATAAATGGTTACTGTTTTGTTACGGATTGTGATAAATATGCTACACAAGACACGGCAAGCAATGCTTGTGTCTGCTCAGCGGTTCACTTGGTTTCGATCGTCATTGTTGTCTCAAGAAGTATCAGTAGTTCCGACACCGCGATGTCTTGACTAACACTCAAGAGCACCAGTTCTCCAGATCTCCATCCAGTAAGACCAACTACTCCATATCACCAACCACAATGTCATTCGCTCATGGGTGTGCTGCTACCACTGCTGCTCCTCATAACGCTCTTTCTTCAAGGAGTACCAATGCGCGTACTCCTTCCTACGCACTCGTGCGGACAGCTTCGACGACAAATCGCCCAAACACAAGTGCATCATTGCTGCTGCTGCTTCTGCTTGTGCTGCTCCACGTGCAGACGCAGTCGATATGAGCCCGAGCGTCGGACTTCGATGCGCTTGTCGTTGTCAAGCACTTGGAAGAACTGAATCACGCTTACGCTCGGGTTCGTCGTCGAGCCGCTGTCAGACGTACATGTCCACTGCAGCAGCTCCGAGTCGGCGGCAGTCGACCTTGAGTCTGTCAATGTCGATGGAGCGAGCACGAATGGCGCTACACACTCGACGCGAGATGATCCACCGCCCATTGTGCTCTTGACCCCTGTTGTTGTTGTTGTTGTTGTCGTTGTTGTTGTTGTCGTTGTCGTTGTAGCTGTCGTTGCTGACTCCAAGCAAATGATCGAGTGCGAGAGCAGTGAGCGTTTGTTCTCTCTTGGAGTTGCTCACATGTGCACCCACAGAACAGACTCGCTGTAGCAAGCAACTGGCAGATTGAAAGAAAGTGACAGTAGTGTGTCGCTGTTGAAAGCGCTGGACAAGCCCAACTGGAACACTCGAGTGTGCGCTTCATGTCGTCGAGCTCTACACGACTACGATCACATCGCCGCGCGCTATTCACGACAATCGACACAGAGCACCACAAGCAGTGAACGAGTGCTCGACACCATCGACGTATGATCAAGAAAGCGTCGTCAGCCTCTCACACAACAGCACCTCTCTGTCTCTTGAGTCCTCGCTTGTTTTTGCATGAAGCTATGCTGTCGAACGATCCATGGATGTCGTGTGTGTTTGACACACTCGTGCTATGGCACTTGTCTGAAGCGCGCGTGTGTGTGTGTGTACTAGATCCCGACAGTTTGTATGAACTGCGATCGTAGTCGTCTTTGATCACACCGTTGACTCGAGCACGCGGTCAATCGAGCCACTCACGGTACCAAACGAAGCAGTGTAAGCTACGAGCTCGGTAGGTCCACGTCCATCGATCGATCGAGCGCTACTGCAGAGTACGCTCTCTCTGTCTCTCTGTCTCTCTGTCTCGCTTGCAGCTTGCACCTTGCTACCAAACGGCAGGATCGTAGCGAGTTACAACGCACGAACGACGCAATGCATGTTGCTGCTCTGCAGCTCACTCTTGATCTCGTCTCTTGTGGCTCACATCGCAGCACCTGCTTCTCCGTCGCTCACTTCCAGCTCTGTTACCCAAGCTCGCTGTCGTTGCAGACCCACACGCACACAATTGCTCGCTCTGTCGTGTCAACGAACTCTCGGATCCTTCACCGATGTCTCAAGCGAGCAGCGCATCGACAACCTCGACGTCCGCGTCCGCGTTCTCGCCAACGACGCCGCGCGACCCGAATGTCGAGGCGTTCGCGTCGCTCATCAGCTACCCCGTGGACGACCAGTCGTCGGAGCGCTTGGTGGCGTGGAAAGCGATCGAAGTGAGTCCCAAGCACGCGGCGTTCTTCCACCTGTTTGACAACGACCGGCGCGTCGAGATCCTCCAGAGCGGCGTCTTCCGCTTGCACTTGTACCTCGAGCCCGTGGACGCCGACGTGTCGACGTACTACCTCGAAGTGAACGGGACACCGCTGCCGAGCCACCATGCGCTCGACACCAGCAGCGTCGTCAGCAGCGTCAAGCGTCTCTTTCGCACAACGCCGCCAGTGCGCGGTGTCAACAACATCAACAGCAGCGGCAACAACAACAACAGCAGCAGCGATGCACCGATCCGCCCAAACGTCGCTGTCAAGTTCGCCAACGTGTTTGAAGTGCGCCTCCGCAAGTGGGACATGGTCGTCGTGCGCCGCAAGAGCAACTGGATCGGCAGCTTCGGCGGTCGCACTGCGTTCGGGCGGTTCCTGATCGAAGCGATGCGGTCGTGACAATCGCCATGCTGCACTGCATTCGTCAATCGACTGATCGGTCAGTCGATCAGTCGAGAGTGAGAGCCGATGTCGAGCTTGCAATGTGCGAGGGCATGCTGTAGTCGGCTGCGATGCGCGAGTGGTTGAGCATGGCTGAGCATGGCTGAGCTGCGCTCGAGCTCAAACTCGAGACCGAGTGCATGCATGCGAGCAAG
Organism: Pythium guiyangense; assembly: GCA_003730235.1. NCBI lineage: Eukaryota > Oomycota > Peronosporomycetes > Pythiales > Pythiaceae > Pythium > Pythium guiyangense. Next base: position 487,533 of record QXDM01000033.1, read on the forward strand.
CAAGCTGGCAAGTGGCGAGGCGTCTCGAGCTGCTCGACACTGAGCAACGACAACAGCAGCTAAAGCGATTGGAGCACCACGTCAATCCCTCCAACCAACACGACTGCGCTTGTTGCACGTGCATTCTTTCGCGAGGTGTCGAGCTTTGAATGCGCTTATGCGCTTGTTGCTGCTGTTGTTGTTGCTGAAGAGACGCAAGTGCGTGTGTGCGCGAGACGACAAGCAGTCGATCGCCAGATCGACACCATCGAGAGCGCCTTCAAGCGCCGTGCATGCGCTGAGGCAATGTGTGCGCCGCCGTATCCTTCAAATCACGCGTCGCGTGCGCTCGCGGGTGTCATGCTCTCGACGCGTTAGTGCATAGAGATCGTGGCGTCAAGGGAGCACTCACGCTTGAGATCGCGAGAGAGCGCGCGCGCGCGCTGATGTGCGACAAGCTCTCGGTCATGACTCGCCAAGGTATCAGCGACTTTGTATGCTCCAAGGCGAAAATCGGTTCGCGTCTACCCGAGAAGCTCTGACCGGCTCCAGTCGAGGACACCAACCTCGCTTGGTTGCTCGCTTTGACACGCTAATTGACATGCTCCCCGTTTCGCTGTCTGCCAGTCGCTCGGATCTGGCTCGCTCGCGCGTTCGTCTCCACCAGAGTGGCACGCGCTTGTGAATGCGCAGAGCAAGCGGCGCTCTATGCATCGCGATGCAGCCATATGGCGCTGGAATAGAGATCAGAACGCCCTGACCTGACCTAGACCGGACCTCATCGCGGGGCGATACGAGCGCGCTTGAATAACTCGGCGCGCTCTGAGCCTGTGGCTGCCAATCGCAACCAGCAGGTGGTGTCGGCGCTCACACTTTTGCTTTCTCGGCGCCGCTCGCCAGCGCGACACCAGTTCCGACTCGAACGCATTGCCAGAAGTAGTGGTGTCGGTGTGTCGGCGGCTCCTGATACACACACGCACACATCTGCACGACGACGAGTGACAGCGCCACGTGCGATCGATGACGACGATGCGGCAAGCTCGAGCGCTGCTGTTGCCGCTCGGGCTCCTCGCGCTCAGCTGTGAGCTGCAGGTCGCAGACGCAATGATGGACCAGGCGAACTTCCCAGCGTGCGCAGTGAACCACAATCCGATCTACTACTGCTGTGAGTACCCAGAGGTGTCCCCGGACGGCACGGTCGTGACCGAGAAAGAGCTCTTCACGCGCTTCACGAAGCCGCAAGGCAAGAGCTACGCCTCGTTCTATGACGAAGGCTGGGCCAAGACGCGCCAAGTCAACTTCCCCGTGTCCGAGTACACGCCAGACTCGCCGATGTTCAACTACAACGACCCCGAGTCTGTGTGCCGACTCCAGCGGATCATCTACACCGACGGGTCGACGAAAGAGGAGCTCCAGTGTGGTCCGAAAACGACGATCGATGACTCGTTCGGCGACAAGATCGTCACGAACACCTCGATCCCGAGCACCGCACAGGACGCCACGGTGTTCTGGACCTCGCGCTCGAACGTGCGCAACAACAACGCGTCATTTCCGATCGGCGCGACGTGCACGAGTCTCATGACGCTCCCCGGCGGCAAACTCGACGAAGACGCGAAGAATGCGTGCAAGCGCATGGTGCCGCCGGTCCCGCCGCGCTTCACGTCGATCAAGAACGCGCCAGTGCTGCTCGTAATCATCGTGTACGCGTTCTTTGTGCTGCTCATGCTCATTTGGTGGCCGCTGCGGTCCGTGCTCGCGATGCTCTGGGGCGCCTCGGCGATGAACATCGGAACGCGCCGCCACGGCTCCCACCACGCGCGCTCCGGCGGCGCGAACGGCCGAGGTCCGAAGGACTTCCGCAGCCTCCCGAACGGCGCCAAGTTTGTCGACGAGCCAAACATGCTCGCCATCCCGATGCTCACGCAGCGAAGCTCAGACGTCGAGCTTCGCGCCGCCGCGGAGGCGATCGAGCAGACGGGTTACCAGGACTCGCGCGTCGGCAAGTTTGCGTTCCTGTACCTCGTGTTCGCGACACTCGCGCTCTTCCCGGTCATGATCGTGCTCGTGCTCGATAACAACCGGCACTTTTCGCCGCCACTGTTTGACCCCGAGAAGGTGCTGATCGTGGTGTACATCGTCTTCTGGGTCATCATGAGCATCTGGCTCCTGCTCTTCGTCGTCTACGTTGAGCGCATGAACAACTTCTTCCGCGTGAAGCAGCCGCTCGACCGTTGCCAGTACGTGCACATGTTCAACCCGGAAGGCGCCGAGATTCTCATGTCGGACCGCTCAGGTATCTCGGCTGCGATCCACCGCATCCAAGCGCTTGTGCTCCCGCGCACGCGCCGCGGCTACGAAGAGACGCTCTTGGTCAAGTTCACGAACGAAGGGCACCGGTACGTGGAGTTCCAGCACATGCGGTACATCTACGACGAGCTGTACGGCAAGTTCCTCCCCGGCTCGCTTCCGTTCCCAGAGACGTTTAACAAGATCCTCGAGCAGCGCGAAGGGCTGTACGAAGCCGAGTACACGCGCCGTTCTGCGATCGTCGGCCACAACACGATCCAAGTCCCGATGCCGTCGTGGAAGACGTCGATCTCGCAGGAGGTCTTCCAGTTCTTCTACGTCTACCAGCTCATGTGCTACTTCGTCTGGTACTTCACGAGCTACTGGGAGGTCGCCGTCGTGAACATGATCATTATCGTCGCCGTGATGGTGATCAACATCACGTCGAAGCGCAAGCTCCTGAGCGCTGTGCTCCAGATGACGCGCACACAAGGCGGTGTCGCAGTCCAACGCGACGGCGTCTGGCAAACGATCAAGGCGAGTCAAGTCGTTCCGGGCGACCTTGTGCGCGTGGCTGAGAACTGGGACGTCCCGTGCGACCTCGTGCTCATCAAGGGCAACGTGCTGTGCGACGAGTCGGCGCTCACGGGCGAGTCGATGCCGGTGCAGAAGTTTGCGATCCCGACAAACAGCCGCGACACGTACGACCCGGAGGACCAGAGTGGGAAGAAGTACACGCTGTTTGCTGGCGCGAAGACGCTCTTCTCGGGCAAGCGCCGGCTCCTAGACGACCAGAAGAACGACGAGATCCTTGCTATTGTGTACGCCACTGGCGCGTTCACGGTCCGTGGCCAGCTCATCCAGTCGATCTTGTACCCGACGAAGGTCCGGTTCAAGTACAACGAGCACCTGAAGGCGTTCATCGTGTTCTTGATCCTCTACGGCGCGATCGCCGCGTCGATCGCCATGCGCTTCCTCATGAACAACGTCGGTCTGAGCAACACGCTGTTTGCGTTCGCGTACGGCATGTTCATCCTCTCGGCCGTCGTGAACCCGCTCATTCCAGTCGTCGTGACGATCGGGCAAGTGAACGGCATGCGCCGGCTCCAGAAGCGCGGGATCTTCTGTCTCAACCCCGAGCGCATTGCGCTGTGCGGCAAAGTCCGCGTGTTTGCGTTCGACAAGACTGGGACGATCACGAAGGAGGGTCTTGACTTTCGCGGGTGCTTGCCAGCCATAGTGGCGGACGGCCCAAGCGGCTTCCCGACGTTTGCAGACGAGCGCAGCGACATGACGAGCGACGCGATCGACCCCATGCTCAAGTTTGGCATGGCGTCGTGCCACGCCGTGGGCTACATGGAGGACAAGCTCGTGGGCAACGAAGTCGAAGTCAAGATGTTTGAGAGCACGCTGTGGAAGCTCATTGAAGACGAAGTGCTCGACGAGAGCGGGCAGGAGGAGATCCGGACGATCGTCGAGTCGCCAGACGGCAAGTGCGCGCTCGAGCTCGTGAAGCGGTACGAGTTTGACCACCACCGCATGTGCATGAGCGTGATCGTGCAGGACCTGCAGACGAACCGGCGGTTCGTCTTTTGCAAAGGCGCGTACGAGAAGATCGAAGAGATCGTGGACGTGGCGACCGTGCCGAGCGACTACGTGACGCGCGCCGACAAGCTCGCGCGCGACGGGTGCTACGTCCTCGGCCTCGCGTTCAAAGAGATCGAGCCGAGCGCGTCGCTTGAAGCGAGCAACTCGAGCGACGCGACCGCGCACCAACACCACCTCACGCGCGACGACGTCGAGAGCGACTTGACGCTCCTCGGTTTGATGCTGTTCCAGAACGACCTCAAGGACGACTCACCGCAGGCGCTCGCGATGCTCAAGGCTGGCGGCGTGCGCACAGTCATGATCACAGGCGACAACGCGATGACTGGGTGCTTCATCGCGCGCGCGAGTGGCATGGTCCCGAGCACTGCGCGCGTCGTGCTCGGCGACATCCTCGCGATCAACCAGCAGGGTGGCAAGGCGCTCGTGTGGAAAGACATCGACACGCTCGAGATCCTCTCGAACAAGGACATCCACAAGATGCTCGAGGCGCACGTGCCAGGCGATGACGATGCCGCGCGCATCGAGCTCGCAGTCACGGGTCCGGCGTTCAACTACCTCGGCAAGATGGGCGAGCTGAGCAAGCTGCTCTTCCACGTCCGCATCTTCTCGCGCATGACGCCGGTCGAGAAAGCCGACTGCATCGCCGAGATGATGACCGCCGGCGCAGTCACCGGCATGTGCGGCGATGGCGGCAACGACTGCGGCGCGCTGCGCATTGCGCACGTCGGCGTGGCGCTGAGTGACTCGGAGGCGTCAGTCGTGTCGCCATTCACGAGCCAGACCAAGTCGATCGCAGCAGTCGCAGACGTGTGCCGCGAAGGCCGATGCACGCTCGCGACGACGTTTGGGAACATCAAGTTCCTCGTGATCTACGGCCTCATCGGCTGCGGCTTGCGCTTCGTGATGTACAACAACTCGGTCTTCGTCTCGCGCTACTCGTTCATCTTCCAAGACGGTCTCATCCTCGTCGGCATGTCGTACGCCGTGACGCTCGCAAAGCCGGCCGCGAAGCTCGGAGGCGAGCGCCCGACGTCGAGTCTCGTCGGCGCCACGACGCTCCTCTCGATCCTCGGTCAAGAGGCGCTCCACGTCGTGTTCTTGTACGTGAGCGTGCACACGCTCATGAGCCAGAGCTGGTACTGTCCGTTCAACCCTGAGGACGTGGACCTGTCCAAGGGCTGGCTCCTCGAAGGCAACCAGCTCAGCTCGACGCTCTTCCTCGCAGTCTCGACGCAGTACATGGGGAGCGCCATGAGCTTTGGCTTTGGCGCCAAGTTCCACGAGCCCGTGTACAAGAACTGGTTCCTCATGGCGTACGTGAGCGGCCTCTTGGCCGTGCTGCTGTACCTCGCGCTCGGCGCCCCGAGCGTCGTGACCGAGACGTTCCGCATCGCGACGTCGACGAACGTCGTGGGTCTCCCCGACATTCCGCTCCCCGACTCGTTCCAGCGCCGCCTCGTGCTCTTCATGCTGCTCGACATGGCGGCCGTGCTCGTGTTCGAGTTCTTCGTCGTCGCAGGTCCGATCCGCAAGTTCGTGCGCAGTCGCTTCCACACGGATCGCCTGCGTCTGCGTCTGTAGTAGGTGCGATCTATCGGTAGGTGCACTGGCAAGTGGCAGACAGAAGAAAAGGCAACAGCGGCGGCGCGTTGTGGGGAAGATGGCGGTGGTTGCAGCAATGCAAGTGTGTGCAAGCGTCGAGAGTGTAGCGCACATCAGACGCGCAGTACGCGAGCAGGCAGGACGCACGGCAACCGAGTCGATCGATGAATACAATCCCTTGATTTCTATTTAATCCAGAGTCTGTGTCAAGTACTTTCAGTAGAATCACTTGATTGACTTATGTTATCCTGTCGAGTGCGTGGAACGTGGATGATGCAACGCATGCACACAAGTCACGGCCGACTCGAGCTTTGTGAGAGCATTGCTGTGCATCTCACTCCATCAACAACAGCAGCGTCAAGACACCGACTCTGTCTCTCTCAGCACATACATGCACATGCGCACATACATGCATCACCGACGAAACACAGAGCCAAAGAGGCGTTGGTGCTGCGACTCGCTTGTGTAGTGTGTGTCGACGACGCAATGCTTGGCTCGCCTTGAGCTCACCAACCCACACCATGATGGCGGGCTACGTATGTGAGCTCGAAGAAGTGCAAGACAAGCGTTCTAGAGTGCACCGTAGCGATCGATCTGTCAATCGAGATGCGATAACCGAAGCCCCACGAAGTTCTTGCAGCTCGTTGCCGCAACAAGTTGATCGTCCATCAAAGCAAAGCAAAGCAAAGCAAAGCAAAGCAAATGACAGCAAGCCTGGTTAGAAGCAATTCCAAGTTGCTTGGGGTGGTCTCTGGCGGATTGCTTTTGCTCACGACCTCGAGCACAAACGCCACTGCAGTAGCTGCTCTTTGTTGTTCTCGTGACAATGGCAACGGCGATGATGATGATCCAGAGCTAAAGCACGACTGACTAACTACGAATCGAGTGTGGCCACCATTCAAAAACAGCGCTCGGCTGGATCTGTGTTGAACGCACGAGATGTCCGAGTCCTCGCGAGAGTGTCCGAGCGAAGATCTCTCACGACCGTGCGACGCCGATCGCGGCGTTGAGCTCGCGTCGCGTTGTGCGATGGCAAATTGAAGACGTCGTCGTGCGATCTTTTCCGCGATGCTGACACACGCACACAAGCGAGCGAACGAGCGAGCAACAAACAGGTTGGTGCGCCTCGGCACCACCTTTGCTCGAGCTTCGCGGCTAGCGGAGCTGGCTGTTGGAAAGGCACGTTCGCGATCAGCATCCACGACTCGAGCACGCCCCTTGCTCGCGTGCACGCATGTGCGTGTCGTGGACGTCCTAATACTGGGACAGCAACACCTCCACCAGCGTCTCGGTCTCGGAGCTTCGAGTCAAAGCCAGCAAGACACCAACAAGTTGCTTTTGCTTTTGCCTGTTGCTCGTTTGCTTTGTTGTTGTTTGTACGATCTGCCCTGTCTGTTGTTCACCTTGTATTTTGCGTACAAGTCGGTTTGCTAATATTGAGCCCCGCTTGTAGCGCATGTTTGCAATCGACCTCTTCAGTTGCACTATCTGACCGAGATGATTGTTTGATATAGTGTGATGGCCTGCGCAAATGCATGCGTTGAAACAGTACTTAAAAATGCAGGTACAATACATGTTCAAGTCAGATGGAGTTACCTGTTTCCTGCTTGAATTGATACCGAGGCTTTTTTGGTGGCGCGAGAAAACAGAAAGAAAGGGGGGAAGAAGCAGCGAACCGTGTCGAACCTGAACTTGTCCGCCCTCGCCTCTCGAATACGTTCGCATTCGTTGTAGGTCTATCAATGTCAAACCACGCATACGATAAACGAGATAATCCGTTCAAATATCCGCAGTTGGACACAAATGCGCGCCATCTCGACACGTCGTGCGGTCGTGTGATTGGCAAAGCCAGCCGGCGTCCGCTGTGTGTGCAACAGCAGACGCATGAGTGCGTGCGAAGAAGTCGCACAGACAGACAGACAGAGAGTGTGAGAGCGCGCGCGCGTGAGAGAGAGAGAGCCACACGCGCCAGCCACGCTCCGCTCGGTCGATCAATCGATCATCCTCATCGCGACTGTGTCTGTGCGGCGTGCGTCTGCCTCGAGCAAGCGAGTGTCTGCGAGCAAGGAGAGACCAAGGACGTCTTCTCCACACGCACGAGCGCCAAACACACCGGCACGAACACGAGCAGCAGCAAGAGAGAGAGAGAGAGCGTCCGTCCGACTGTCGGTCCGCCCTTCTTCTACTTCTTCGTCTTCCTCCCCCTTCCATTGCCACGCGCGACGGCGACGGCGGTGATAGATATCCCCTCTCCTCTGCTCGACTCTCGACGCTCGCAAACAACCGCGACAGCGAATAAGACGGACCGACTGAACGAGCGAGCGAGCACCCTTCGTCCTCTTCCGCTTCCCTCTCGACGCCCCGCCGCCTGCGCTACGCAACAGCAGCAACAACAACAGCAAGGACAATGGAGACTACGGCATCGACGTGGTCGAACGCAACCACAGACGCTGCAGCGCTCGAGCCGTCGCACGCAGTGCACACGCCGCCGCGAACGGCGTGGACGCACGACCGCATTAGCAGCCCCGAGATCGACGACACGGCGATCAGCTACGAGTATCACCACCACCACCAATTGCAGCAGCAACCGCAGCAACAGCAACATCCGCAGCAAGGCGTGTGTCAGTTCGTCCACACGCAATGCGAAAAGGAGCTCTTCACGACCGAGTACTTGCGGTACGGACCTGCGTTTGGACTGGAAGGCGTGTTAGTGCGGGTCGCGAGTATGAAGCGTGTGCTCACACTGCTGCTGCTGTCGATCTCCAATGGCTTGTGCATGAGCGTAGGAGCAACAAAGCGAGTGGCCACAAGGTGCGTGCGACTCTTGCCGCTGTGCACTGCTCGACTGCGTTGGACGCCACGAGTCTCACGCCACTCCTGCGCTTGTGCACTTGTCACCTGCGATGCACGTGCGTGAACAGAACCTCCGATGCTTTCCGCACTGCTGCGGCGGGCACAACCCCAAGAGCTTCTGCGGCTCGGGGCTTGTCGTCGAGTGCTTTCTCCCCAAGTGCCAGATCGTGCTCGGTCGCTTCGAAGAAGTGGCCAAGCCAAAGCCCAAGGTCTCGAGCGCAACGAGCAGCAGCAGCACGAGCAGCTCAACGGCTGGCGCCGCTGCAGCAGCGACTGACGACAGCGACGCGTCGACGACGATCCTCGTCGGCCACGAGTACAGTCGCAAGGAGCTCTTTGACGAAGTCAAAGTCCCGGACCAGCCGTTCGGCAAGTGGTTCCGCGGCACGATCGTCCCAAAGGCCGCTGACCGCGCGTGCTTCCTGCTCAATGGCAATCGCCAGTCGTGGCACTACGGCTGGCAGTCGTCGCGCCTGAACTGCAAGAACCTTCACGTGTTCAAAGTCTACGTGTTCAACCAGAGCGAGACGAGTCCGAGTGCGCTCCAGTGCGTCGCAGAGCTCGCGTCGCCCGCGTTCCGGATCTCGTCGAGCCGCAAAGCGCGCAAGACTGTGCGGTCGCCGGTGATGCACCCGCTCGTGTCGCCTACGGACCACACGGTGATGCCACCGAGCAGCAATGGCGGCGCAGACAGCCAGAGTGGCGCTGCGACGCCGCGCGTGCCGTCGATCGACGAGCTCTTGAGCAAGTCGAGCGCGAACGCCATGGCAGCGAGCGAGCGGTTTCCATCGCAGCAGCGCCGGAGTCTTGTCGAGCCACTGACGCTGCTGGAGCAGCAGCAGCAGCATGCACGCGCTGCAGCGGCGGCTACAGCCAGCAGCGGCTACCAGCGCGGGTACCCGACACTGCAGCGCCATAGCATTGCAGTCTCGAGCCTCCACGCTGCTGCAGCTGCGGCGGCGGCAGCAGCAGTTGCAGCTGACAATGCGCACGCGCGACGCGAACGCAAGCGCTTGACGCGCTCAGCCTCGCTCAAGAGCGACTACTACGCGACAGTGGCGTTCCCGCCACTGCAGTCGCCTGTGCAACAGCAGCCGACGCCGACACCGTCGTTCTCGCTCGCAGCGACGCACCCGCCACCGCAGTTTGCATTCCAACAGCCACAGCAGCAGCAACAGCGCATGACGCCACTGCCGAGCGTCGCGTACATGAACGGCACGCGCATGCTGAACGCTCGTCGCTCGTCGCTTGCAGCGCTGCCGATGCCGTCGCCTGCGCCACTGGCGCCACAGCCACACACATCGTCGTCGAGTGGCAGTGGTGGCGGTGCAACGGCGGTGACGACACCGATCATGGACATGATGCAGCTCCGACTCGAGAGTCCTCACCCTCAAGACGCGTATCGACAGCAGCACGTGCTCCAGCAGCAGCAACAACAACAACAGCAGCGGCTGTCGCTCTCTGCGTTCAATCCGTCGGCGTCGCTGCACCAGCACGCGTACGCATCCGCAAAGCCGCTGTCGTTCACGCGGCGCGACTTTGCCGCATCCTGGTCGGCTGGCGGACCAGGACCACTGAGCGCAGCGCCAGCACCTGCGCCGCCAGTGTACTTCCCTATGATCCCCGCGAGCTCGCCAGAGGGCTATCTCAACCGCAAGCGCAATCGCTCGACTGACTCGGACAAAGGACTGCTCGCGGCGATCCAAGCGTCTGAGGCGCTTCTTGCGTCTGCGCGTGGGGACGGTGCGCCTGGCATTGGCCACCAAGCTGCCACTGACGGCGCCACTGCAATGGACACGGGCGACGGGCCGGGGCTCGCGAGCGTCGACGAGACGGACTCGGTCGACTTGCACCGCCGCGCACGCGTGCTCCAGCTCGCATTCACGATCGTCAAGCGCATCCATCGATTCGAGGAAGTGTCCAAGTCGAGCGCCTCGGCCTCGACGCCGCGCGTGTACCGCCACTCGTTTGAAATGGTCATTCCAGCCTCGCGCACCAGCGGCGGCAGCGGCACCAGTGGTGCGAGTCCAAAGGCGCCGACACTTGTGCAGATCCCACTGAGCAATCACCACATCCTCCACTTGTGCTCGAGCCTCGTGTCGGTCTGCACGTCGCTCTTGCGCAATGGCGTCCTACTCGACATTCGCCAGCGCTTGGTCGAGTACGCACAGGCAGGCGTGGATCTCTACTCGGCGTACGCACAGATCGTCGACTTCATCGACGACGCCGTCCATGAGCTCGTGTGCCAGCTCCCGAAGCGCCAGCGCGCACGCGACGCGAGTGGCAACAACGCCGACGGTGACGATGCCGAGCAGTGGGACCTCTACGACTTGCTCAAGAACGCCGAAGCGTGGCTCATTCAAGAGCCGTGGTGGTGCGCCACGGACGACGACGACGACAGCGCGTCGCGTCGTTCGAATCAGCACGACGACAGCAGCAGCCCACACGCTGACTTGCCGTACTACCACCGCTTTGCCGACTTTTACGAAGCGATCCAGTCCGCGCTGCCGTCACCACGCGACCTCGAAGTCGCTGCGTCGCTCCGAGACGCTGCGCTCAATGGCGTGCGCGGACTGACGGGCGAGTGGCTCCGTCAAGGTAACCTTGATGACCTGAGCGCCCAGCGCCCCAAGACAGTTGCAGCCTCTGGCTCGGCGTCGGCGTCGCTCTCGTGGCTCGCGCGGCAGATCCACGGCCACATGACGCAGGTGTTCCACCTGACAGAGACTGCGACGACGATGACGCTCGCGCTGCCGCAGAGCTTGATCTCGTCGGAGGCGGTCTTTCTCTTTGACCTCGATCGCCAGGAGCCGACAGTCGTGGTCCCGCAGGACTACTTCCCGTTTGGCTGGACGCGCAAGCGCCTCTTGGTCGCGTACCGCGCATGGCGCGTCCGCGGCATTGGCGATGAGAACGGTAGTGCTGTCGCAGTGCAGTTCATGCGCTGGCCTGATGACCGGAGCGTGCGTGGTGACGACGCTGGCGACTCGGACGACGACTCGGTCTACGACGACGACGAAGACGATGAGCCTGAAGAGGAGCCGCTCGAGCCAGGACGGCGTCGACGCAGCTCGGCGGCAGCCGCGGCGCTGCTCCGGACGCGCGTGACGATCTACTTCTCGGTCTTTTCGCACAACCGCTTGCAAGTGCGGACGATCGTGGAAGGGAGCATGGGCGCTGCGTTGCCGTCGCCGTCATTGTCTGCAGCGGGGTCGCCACCACCGTCGTCTGTGCGCCGTGGCAAGCCAACAGAGGCAGACATGATGCAGTACTTCAAGTCGCCGTCGTCGTGGGAGCTGATGTCGCAAGTCACGCACGAGTACGAGCGCAAGAGTCTGCGCGAGATCCTGTGAGCCGATGCTGAAGACCGATTGATGGACAGACAAGCAGACTCAGCGATGGTCGAGTGAGCTTCGACACGGCTGAGCTCTGAAAGACACGAGCGTGTGTCAGGCAGGCGCCATGCGCAGATGAGTGGAGACGTTGGTAGGTCGGTGGGACGAAAGGCGAGACGCATGAGCGCGTGCTGCTGCTGTGTATGTGTGTGTGAGCGCTCGATAGTGCGTGCGTGTGTGCGTGAGGAGGAACCGCTGGTCCTTCGCTCAAGACAACCTCCCAACTTGCCCGCCTCCTCATCTTTGCCAATCGATCTGTCTCGCATCGCTGTTTGCATTGAGTGGCGTCCACGTGGCACTCGCGTCTCTCGACTCGCTCCTACGACCACACGCACAGAGTCATGTCGTCTGCGCGGCGCTTGTGTTTCGGTCTTCGCGGGCCATGGCCGTTAGCTCGCTCGCACTCTTGACGCCAGCGCTCGTTGACGCACTCGTGGCTCCTTGACTCGCTTGCGCTGACGCCGGGACTGGCGCAGTGCTACTGCTTTTGCTAGTCGTCGACTGCTGTGGTGTAGCGGCAGCCTTGGGTGCTCCACTGACAGGCGCAGCAGATGCCGACGCGGAGGTCGCACTTGGCGTGGCGCGAGCGACGACCTCGGCTTTCACTGTAGTCGTTTTGTCAACTGCTGCCGTGGCGCGAGCAGCAGCGATCTCTTGCTGTCGCTCCTGCTCCTTGAGCTTCTTGCCCTGGAGCTTCTTCTCCACGCGCTTCTGCACGATCACGTCCTGCTGGAGCTTGAACTTGGTGTTGTAGCCCTCCAAGACGTGCGCGTACGTCGTGAACCCGAGGTTCTCGAGCCCACTCACGACGTGACTCCCAAGCAGCGACGCGCCTTTCTTCTTGTCGAACGCGCACTGGTCCTTCGCTTCGCTCGTGATGTACAGAATGAACTCGGTCACGCACTCTTGCATGAACGCGACTGCGTCGTCGTCGAGCTTGATCGGTGGTCCACGCTGTGACGTGCTGCTGGTATTTGCTGCCGCTTGCTCGCGACGGCGCTGTAGCGCGAGTGCAATAGCAGACGCCGAGCGCGTTGTCTTGACGCCCGTGTCGTCACCGTCATCGTGCACAGACTCGGATCGTGCACTCGTCTGGGTATCGTCCGTGTTCTGGTCGGACGTTCCTGTGGCTGGAGTTGCTGCGTCTGCTTTGGTCTCTGTCTCCTGCGCCTCGCCGCTATTGCCAGCTTCGCTTCCGTCTGCTGTCGTGCTCTGGCTCTTGCGCTCGTCGACTGCGCCAGGGAGACCGCGCCGCATGACTTTCGCGATCGACTTCATCGGGATGTACAGCTTCTCTTCGCTGTCTTCGAGAGGCACGACGCAGCTCCGAGATGTCAAGTCGACTTCGTACAGCTGCTGTACGACCCGAGGCGACATGGGCGCCAGCGCCGCGCTCTTGCTCAGCGTTGTCGCTGACACTGCAGCTGGAGTCGCTGGAGCTTTTGTGGTTGCACTCGCTGCTGCTTTGCTCGTGGATGGCGGGGCTGCAGTTGCTGGTCGACCTGTTGCTGGCGTTGCGCTCTTGGCTGCTGCGCCACTGCTCGGCGGTGGAGGACGCACGAGCGCCATGTCGACTTGGAGCGCTGGCTTCTTTGTTGGTCCTGCTACAGACGCTGCAGCAGCGCCAGAGACTTTCGACGCAAGCTTATGCTGCTGCTGCTGGAGCATCTGGGCTTTCAGCGTCACGTACGCGTGCTCCTTTGCGCGCTGGTGGATCGCTGCCATCTCTGTCGTGACAGCAGGCGGCGCCGCTTGCTGCATCGCAATGGCCGCGAGCACTTGCGTCAGCTGTGCGTCGATCGCGACGCACTTGCTCTCGACGTCTGTGGTCCACTGGCTGTGCTGCCGCAGCGCCGGGCGCTTGGCCGTGACGATCTCACGAAAGTCGCGCTGCGCCAAGCGCAACAAGTCGGCATCCGAGCACCGATGGATCCACGCCACGACGTTGTCGAGACTCGCGCACAGCTCGGCCGACGTCGCAGCGCTGTTGAACTGAATGAGTTCGCGCAAGAGCGCTTCCATGAGCGTATCGCCATTGCCGACACTCGATATCGACGCTGCTTTGCGCTTCTTTGCAGGTGGCTGAGCTGCTGCTGCTGTCGCTGCTGCTGGTGTCTTTGATCCAGTCTGTTGTTGCTGTTGTCGCATGCGCACACGTGCTTGTTGCTGTTGCTGGATGAGCGAGGCAACAACGTGCTGTTGCCGCACAACGTCATGCGGTTGCATGCGCGGCTGGTCACTCGGCGCTTGCGCTGTCGACTGCTGCAAGAACTGCAGCTGCATCACGCGCAGTCGCTCTTGCTCAACAATAATCTGTGCATCTGCAGCCGACAACCCGCTTGCACTTGCACTGGCTCTCAGTGGCGCAGCCGCTTGCTGCAACTGCAGCCGCAAGAGTTGCTGCGCGCGCTGCACGTCGCTAAGTGCAATTGCTGCAGATGGAGCGCTTGCTGCTACTGGGACTGTCGCTGGCACGAGCGTAGCGGCGCTGCCTGGTGTAGCTGATGCTGGCACGGATGCGCCAGCTTTGCACTCGAGGTCACGCACGACTGCCGCGTAGATCTGCTGTTGATGCTCGCTTTGCACGGGCGTTGACGTACGCGCTGCAGCAGCAGTTGGTGCGGCGCCAGTAGCCCCTGTAACAGGCGACGACGTTGCCGACTGCTGCTGCTTGAGTTGGATCCGCTCGTGGAGCTTTTGCTGGATCTGCTGCACGCGATCCTGTCGCTCGGCTTGCTCTTGGAGCTTGCGCTGCTCTTCAAGCTGCGCTTGCTGGTGCGCGTGCCACTGCAGTTGCTGTTGCTGCTGGAGATGGAGCTGCTGCTGCTGCTGAAGCTGGAGCTGCTGCTGAAGCTGGAGCTGTTCGAGCTTGCGGCGATGCTCGTCTTTCTGACGCGCAAGCGCTTCATGCGATGCGGCATCGGGTCCGGTTGCGGCACTGCTGCTAGTGGCAGCAGTGGTGGTCGATGGGCTGTTGTCGCTCACAGTCATGCTTGTGTGGTGAGCGTGCGCTCCAAATGCTGCTTGAACCTGTGCTTCGTCAATCTGTGGCGCGCTCGGCGTCGCTGCTACTGGAGCAGGTGCAGCAGGAGCAACTGCTGTTTGTTTACCTGGGGCAGCAGGAGCAACTGGAGCGAGTTTAGCTGGGGCTGCAGGTGTTGGCGTCGCGGTTGGCTTTGCTACAGTATACGTTGGAGGTGCTGTAGGTGCTGTAGGTGCTGCTTGTGCGACTGGTGCTGGCTGTGATGGCACTTCTGGAGCTTTTGCAGTCGGTTTTGCTGCTGATGGAGCAGGAGATGCGCGAGCAGGCGCAGATTTCGTCGCCGCAGTTACTGCTGCTTTTGCGCGTGGCGAGCGCGCAGTCGCTTTTGCGCGCGGACTGCTGCGCTTCGGCGCTGCTGCCGCCGCCGCCGCCTTCTTCCGCTTGCTCTCGGCCATTTTCGCGCGCGCTCGTTCGAATTGTAAAGTGCACGACAAAAGTCTTGGAAATTTTTTGTTTCATTTCAAATATTTTTGATTTTCATCGGACAGAGCTGCAATGAAGCTGGATTAATAGCGCAATTAAATACGGTTCGAATGCTATATGTCGATCATCGAAATACACAGTGTAGCCAGCACAATGGCAGAAAATGTCATTTTCGAAATATTTCAACGATACGAGAATAAATGGAGAGGCGTGGTAAGATTGGTATCAAAATTGTAATTGTGGTCAAACGAGCTCGAAAACACGTAATTTAGATAGAACACATTGCGTACACCAAGCGAACAAATTTCCAGTGCCTCCGAAGCTGTTTTGCGATGACGGCGTGGCAAGAGATGACGGCGAGCGACGTCGCAACTATCCTCGACCTTCGAGGCCAAGGCGAGAGGCTGCAGGCGATTGCAACGCGTGTGTAGCGCAGCGTATCGACTGTGTCACGCGTCATCAACGGTGAGAGAGCCTCGAAGACCAAACAGCGCACGGGAAGGCCTCGAAAAGTGTCTGAGCGTGAGGGCCGGCGGCTGGTGCGCGCGGTCACGACGCGAAATGAGAGCGCCTCTCAAGCCCGAGCGAGTGTCGGTGTTGACGCATCGGTGCGCACCGTGCAGCGCGTCCTCCATGCACACCCTGACGTGTCTTGGAAGAAGAAGAAGCGGACGACGGTGATGACCAAGATGCACCAAAAAGGACGAGTCGCATGGGCGAGCGAGAGAGCAGCTTGGGGCGCGAGTGAGTGGTCGCGTGTCGTGTTTAGCGACGAGAAGAAGTGGAACATGGATGGGCCGGATGGCTTGCAGTTTTACTGGCATCGCGCGGGGCAGCCAGAGCGATGCGCCGTGAAGCGTCACAGCGGTGGAGGATCGGTCATGGTCTGGGGCGCATTCTCTGCAGCCGGCAAGTCGGAGCTCAAGTTCATTGAGGGCGGCCAAGACGCGCAACGCTACACAGAGACGCTTGCCACGCACTTGCTGCCGTTCTTACGCGCGCACCACGAAGAAGGGCACGTGTTTCAGCATGACAACGCGCCGTGTCATCGCGCTCGACTTACTCAAGCATGGCTGCAGACGAGCAACGTGACGACGATGAGCTGGCCAGCGATGTCCCCGGATCTCAATCCGATCGAGCACCTCTGGGGCATCCTGACGAGAACCGTGTACGCGCACGGTCGCCAGTTCTCATCGCAGCAAGAGCTCAAGTCCGCCATCACCCAAGCGTGGCGCGATCTCGACCACTCAGTCATTGCCAACTTGGTTGCATCGATGCCCAAGCGCTGTGCAGCTGTCCTCGAGCGCAAGGGAGCGTTTATTACTAGTTCGTAAGCTTCAAACGCAGCGTCCTCACGTTCAATACCAATCTTACCACGCCTCTCCATTTATTCTCGTATCGTTGAAATATTTCGAAAATGACATTTTCTGCCATTGTGCTGGCTACACTGTGTATTTCGATGATCGACATATAGCATTCGAACCGTATTTAATTGCGCTATTAATCCAGCTTCATTGCAGCTCTGTCCGATGAAAATCAAAAATATTTGAAATGAAACAAAAAATTTCCAAGACTTTTGTCGTGCACTTTATGTGTTTGTTGGTGCAGGCGATAGCAATAGTGATAAAATACAGGGAGATGCAAAATCCTGCTTTTTGTCACTATCTCGAAACGACGTAATGCTGCATTGCCGTTCGAGGAAGACACATGGAGAAGCAGCTGAGCAAGACGCACCTGCAGCAACGCCGCAAGACATCGGTCGGCGGTATGCTTGACAACGGCGCTAGCGCTGCTGCGCGCTCGTCGAGGCAGGCGCACGCGCGACTTTCGATAAAGCGTTCCACGTCGTCGCTCCTGTCACTTCAGAGCAACGACGACAAGAGCGCACGAGAGAGCAATGCAGACGATAGTGTGAGCCACTTCTTTGCTATCGAGACGCGACTTGCGCTTCAAGAGCGACTCGTTGCGCTGCAGCAGCGGCTCCGAGAGCTGCTCGTGCGCACAAAGCTCGCGTGGATGAAGTGCTTTGCTGCGCCAGCGCACATACACGTGAGCAACGGCTCCAAGCGTTCGGATCATGATGCGACAGCAACGCCACTTGATGCGATTGACGCAGCGCAGTCGCTCGTGCGCCAAGGCGAAGCGCTCATGCTCAAGCTCGAGCGTGCGTTCACGACTGCGACCGCAACAGCCAGCTGCCCTATCCTGTCGTACAGCGAGCTCGTGGAGAGCGCAGAGTGTGACTTTGCAGCGTTCGAAGCGCTTGTTGAGCGCATTGCGCAGCAGCCATTCGTGTCTGCGAGTGGTGCGAGTGCAAGTCCAACGACTGGCTCCGCACTCGCAGCATACCCATCAGCAGCTACGACTGTGACGCGCCAAACGCAACACGCAGCAGCGGCAAGCGCCGTGCAGTTCGACTTGCCGTCGATGCAGAGCTACTGCGCCAAGGTCGCACCGCCGTACTCGTCGTACTTGCCAGCGCACAAGACGCCCAAGTCGTACAAGTCATAGGCGCAATAGACAAGTAGAGCGGAAGAGAGCGGAAGGTGGTGCATAGAGATACAACAGTCGACTAACCAGTCATCGAGCATACAGGAACATCCACACGCACGCACAGCACTTGCTATACGTGCGTCCTCTTGCGCTAGTGCTCAGCGCATGCGACTCGCAATGGACAGTTGCTTGTGCGCAGCTTCGAGCAGCTGGCGCTTTGTCTGCGCGAGCGTGAGCATCTCGCGCGCGTTCGACTGGAGCGTCTCGAGCACAAACGTCGAGCGCGCGGGCTCGAGCGCGTCGACTTTCGAGCCGAGTGCGCAGCGCTGGTGCTGCAGCTCGTCTGCGCGCGTGGCGTGGCCGTTCGAGAGTGTCGACGCGCCGCCAAACTGCGACGTTAGCGACGAACTAGAGCCGTGCGGGCCGAGCGCGTGGAGCGCTGCTTCGCGCTCGCGCACGCGGCTGAACGCGTCTTCGATCGCGCCGAGCTCGAGCGTCTGCATGCGCACGATCTCGAGCAGCGCGTACTCCATGCAGTCAGCGTCGGTCTTTGTCTTGAGCGAGAGTGCACTGAAGGCCTCAGACGCACGAGCGCTGAACGACGGCGTCTCAAAGCGTGGCACGTCGTCTGCGTCCTCTTGCGCGCGCCGCAGTGCGTCGTGCCGGCGGTCAACAGACGTCGCAAGGAGCGCGCGCCGACGCGTTGTGTACGCATTGTCGAGCGTGTCCATGCTGTGCAAGAGCTCGCAGAGTCGGTGCAAGTGCTGCGACTGGTGGCGCTCGACACGCGAGAGGTGGCCCCCTCGCTGCGCAGTCGTCTGGTACGCGCGCGTCACGTCAATGTACTTGCGCCGCGTCTCAATGAGCTGAGCGTGCGCTGGGTCCCTCGCACTGTCGGCGCCTGCGAGCAGACTGTCGGAGAGTTGCGGAGAGCTGCTGTCAGCGTCGGCCGACGACGCCGCGGCGCTCGAGCCATTAGCGCTCTTCGAGCCGATCGCCGTGAGCGCTGAGCCAGTCGACGTCACGAGCTTCGCAGCGCTCGATGTGATGGCCGAGACTGCGCCCCATGCCGCCCACGCACTCGACTGCGCCACTGGCGGCGGCGGCGGTGGCGCAGCGGCTTTCACTGGCGCAGGCAGCTGCGCTTTCGTGGCTTCGCTCTCGAGCAAGTCGTCGTCGAGGAGGTCGGCGTTCGCAGCAGACGCTTTGCGCAGTGTCTCGAGCTCCTCGGTCGTCGAGAGCAAGAATGCTCGGACCTCTTCTGTCACAGCGAGCAGCGGGTGGCGCAGCACTTCGCGCACAAACGCCTGCAGGAGCCGCATGCGCTCGCCTACAAACTCCTTCTCTTTGTTGAAGAAGAGCTGCTTCCCAGGCACGCACGGCACGAGCTCGAACGGGAACTTGCGCGTGAGCTCGCGGTGGAGCCACACAAAGTCGCTGTAGCGCCGGTACACTTTCACAGACGCACTCGGCTCGGCGACTTGCCGCAGCAACGTCCACGTCTTTGCAGCTTGGTACGGATCCAAGTTCTCGAGCGCGTCGCTCGCGATGCTGATCACCGCATATCGCGTGTACGGCAAGAGCCAGGAGCCGACAGTCGTGGGCTCGTTCACGAGCACGACGAGGTGCTTGGGGTCGTGGCGACCCGAGTGGAGCGACAGCTGCGCGCGCACGCGATCGACTTGCTGCTGTAGCTCCTCGGCTTTTGAGTGGAGCGCTGCTGCAGTCGCTGCAGCGCTCGATGCGTCGTGCTGCACGCGCTCGAGCTGCATCGCTTCGACTTGGAGCTGGTGCTTGAGCTGCTCGGTCTCTTGCTGCAGCGCCTCGGCGCGCTGGGACGCGACCACAGCTT
This sequence comes from Pythium guiyangense, assembly GCA_003730235.1. Taxonomy (NCBI): domain Eukaryota; phylum Oomycota; class Peronosporomycetes; order Pythiales; family Pythiaceae; genus Pythium; species Pythium guiyangense. The sequence continues at coordinate 507,067 of QXDM01000033.1, forward strand.
TCTGCCGCGCTTCCTCTGCCATGTCCTGCGCTTGCTTCTTCTCCTGCTCGTTCATCGCGACTTGCCGCGCGAGAAAGTGCGCGCGCTGCGACGCTTGGACCGACTCGCGCTCTGCAACCTTTGCGTGCTCCTGCGCCTCGCGCGCGAGCTGCTCTTTCTCCCACACGCGCGTGGCCCAGAGCTCTTTCAAGTGCCGGAGCTGCAGCTGCGTCTGGCTCTCGATCTCCTGCCGCACGCGCAAGAGCTCAAAGTTCTTCGGTAGGCTCCGCGCGCCGACGCGGCTGTCGAACGTCGTCGTACGGCGACACGTCGGGCAGTCCATCGCTGCGACGTCGTCGCTCGTGTTGCTCAGGCCAGTGTTTGCTTCAACACTCGCCCAGTCGTCGAGACAGCTCTATCGCACAGTCGATCGAGCATTCGTAGACACCAGCACGTCGTACATTAGCATGTAGAGCGTCACGTGATCGCACAATGTGGACGCGATGTAGTAGGAACAGACAGACACCTAGACGCACCTGGCAGAATGTATGACCGCACAGCAGCAGTCGCGGGATGTGGTCGTGCGCATCGTCGTACGGCTCGTTGCAGAGCTCGCACTCGACGCTCGCTTGCACCATTTCGCGCCACGCTTGGAGCGAGCGCTCTTCGTCGGACGCAGAGAGTTGCTGTTGCTGTTGCTGATGCAGCGGCACGAGCTGCGGCATGACCGACGCAGACGGCGGCGATTGCATTGCGCTCGACGCTGTGTGCGATCGCAAGCTCGCGCGTGCGGTGATGAAGGAGGAGGAGGTCGACGCAGCTCTTCTTCTTGCTGCTGCACTTGTTCTCTGCTCGCGCTGACGATGTAAATTACCAGCCTGACAGTGCAAACAAAACGAATCAGCATACAAACAGCCCGTTTGAGCTTCAATGTCTTGCGTAGTTTTCAATTTCGATCAAGCAGGGATACACATACTTTGTATCTGTATGCTGTCATCGAGACTTGAAAGTGGATTGTAACCAAGCGAGCGAGTTGAAGTTGCTATCGAGTTCACTCGGAGATCGTTGTCGCAGTCGGTTTGGCGTTGTACGCGGTCGAGAGGATGCGGATGCACTCTTGGACGTCGATGCACTCGGTGTTGTTCGGGTCCAGTGCGCTCAGGATATCGTCGACGAAGCAGCTCACTTCGTGCTGGTTGCACTCGGGGAGGTGCGCGTACGCATTCTCGAGCAGCCGCTGCATCTTCGTGCGAAACACGATCACAGGGATGTCTTGCTCGTTTGGAAACAGGCACTGCGTATGTGTGCGTGTGGGTGTCGATAGCAACGCGTGAGAGTTCTTGTGAGCGCATGAGAACATGGTGCGCGCAGTACAGACACAGAGACAAAAACGTACGTGGAACGCAGCGAGGAGCTCATTCTCTTCATGCGGCGGCTTCACGAGCATGCCGCAGAGCACGATCCACTCTTGCAAGTCGATGGCTTTGCTTCCGTCTGCGTCAGCGATGAGGAGGTACTCGTCGAGCTCTTTGTCGGTCGCAGAGATGCCGAGCAGCGTGAGCCCCTTTATACAAGCAACATCCCAGGTCGTAGTAGCTGTCAGTGAGTTGCTGTCCGCGATGGACCACAAGCTAGTCGCTCGAGTCAACTGCAGCGTCGCGTACCTCGTGCAACTCGGAGCGCAAGATGATACCGAGTTGGTCAGCTGGCGCAGCGTAGCGATCACAACCACACGGACGCGAACGAACGTCAGGACAAGTACATCCGCACAAGAGACTCGGCGGCAAGCACGACAGCTCGAGCGACGCACTGTCAATCTGCGAGAAGATGTGTGTGAAGAAGTGAATGTCGTCCTCCGAGAGCTGGTCCGAGATGAGCTCCATCTGCTCCGTCTTCTCCGGGTCGAGGTTGAGCTTGCGCATTGCCACCTCGGTGAGCAAGCGCGAGCGCCGCAAGCGCGACGTCGTGAGGCGCGTGCGCTTCCGGCGCGACGAGTGGATCGACGTCGTGCGCGAGTACATCATCGTGTGAGTGAAGAGATGGCGGAGACAGCAGTCACAGAGGCGGCGGCGACGACTTGCTTGTTCGTTTGCTTCTTGTGCTTCTTTGCGAGTTGTAGAATATGCTTGGCCACCATAGTTTGGCGGGAACTTTTTGGCGGGAACTTTTGGCGGGAAAATAGAATACGTCACTTTTGAGGCCACTGAATCGACTCAGTAAAGTACGTGACTATTCAGGAGTGTCTACCGTACGAGCCCTTGAAAGTTCGCGACCCTTCACAAAATTGATGACGACATAGAATGCGCGGGAAAATTTGGCGGGAATATTTCCCGCCAATTCCATTGACCAAGACGACCGAGACGGGTGACTTTGTTGAAAGAGAGAACCAAGTACTCGCTCTCGAGAGCGAAGCAGGACGTTCAACTCAAAGCAAACCAGCGGCCCACGACGTCACTGACCAACTAGGCCGACTCGGTTCTTAGCTGCTTGCGTGAAGTTGCACGCACTTGAAGGTTGTGTTCCCAATGCCAAGTCGATGACCACTAACGCGTCGAGAGCATGACACCCGCGAGCGCACGCGACGCGTGATTTGAAGGATACGGCGGCGCACACATTGCCTCAGCGCATGCACGGCGCTTGAAGGCGCTCTCGATGGTGTCGATCTGGCGATCGACTGCTTGTCGTCTCGCGCACACACGCACTTGCGTCTCTTCAGCAACAACAACAGCAGCAACAAGCGCATAAGCGCATTCAAAGCTCGACACCTCGCGAAAGAATGCACGTGCAACAAGCGCAGTCGTGTTGGTTGGAGGGATTGACGTGGTGCTCCAATCGCTTTAGCTGCTGTTGTCGTTGCTCAGTGTCGAGCAGCTCGAGACGCCTCGCCACTTGCCAGCTTGCTTGCTCGCATGCATGCACTCGGTCTCGAGTTTGAGCTCGAGCGCAGCTCAGCCATGCTCAGCCATGCTCAACCACTCGCGCATCGCAGCCGACTACAGCATGCCCTCGCACATTGCAAGCTCGACATCGGCTCTCACTCTCGACTGATCGACTGACCGATCAGTCGATTGACGAATGCAGTGCAGCATGGCGATTGTCACGACCGCATCGCTTCGATCAGGAACCGCCCGAACGCAGTGCGACCGCCGAAGCTGCCGATCCAGTTGCTCTTGCGGCGCACGACGACCATGTCCCACTTGCGGAGGCGCACTTCAAACACGTTGGCGAACTTGACAGCGACGTTTGGGCGGATCGGTGCATCGCTGCTGCTGTTGTTGTTGTTGCCGCTGCTGTTGATGTTGTTGACACCGCGCACTGGCGGCGTTGTGCGAAAGAGACGCTTGACGCTGCTCCGCGCGCTGCTGACGACGCTGCTGGTGTCGAGCGCATGGTGGCTCGGCAGCGGTGTCCCGTTCACTTCGAGGTAGTACGTCGACACGTCGGCGTCCACGGGCTCGAGGTACAAGTGCAAGCGGAAGACGCCGCTCTGGAGGATCTCGACGCGCCGGTCGTTGTCAAACAGGTGGAAGAACGCCGCGTGCTTGGGACTCACTTCGATCGCTTTCCACGCCACCAAGCGCTCCGACGACTGGTCGTCCACGGGGTAGCTGATGAGCGACGCGAACGCCTCGACATTCGGGTCGCGCGGCGTCGTTGGCGAGAACGCGGACGCGGACGTCGAGGTTGTCGATGCGCTGCTCGCTTGAGACATCGGTGAAGGATCCGAGAGTTCGTTGACACGACAGAGCGAGCAATTGTGTGCGTGTGGGTCTGCAACGACAGCGAGCTTGGGTAACAGAGCTGGAAGTGAGCGACGGAGAAGCAGGTGCTGCGATGTGAGCCACAAGAGACGAGATCAAGAGTGAGCTGCAGAGCAGCAACATGCATTGCGTCGTTCGTGCGTTGTAACTCGCTACGATCCTGCCGTTTGGTAGCAAGGTGCAAGCTGCAAGCGAGACAGAGAGACAGAGAGACAGAGAGAGCGTACTCTGCAGTAGCGCTCGATCGATCGATGGACGTGGACCTACCGAGCTCGTAGCTTACACTGCTTCGTTTGGTACCGTGAGTGGCTCGATTGACCGCGTGCTCGAGTCAACGGTGTGATCAAAGACGACTACGATCGCAGTTCATACAAACTGTCGGGATCTAGTACACACACACACACGCGCGCTTCAGACAAGTGCCATAGCACGAGTGTGTCAAACACACACGACATCCATGGATCGTTCGACAGCATAGCTTCATGCAAAAACAAGCGAGGACTCAAGAGACAGAGAGGTGCTGTTGTGTGAGAGGCTGACGACGCTTTCTTGATCATACGTCGATGGTGTCGAGCACTCGTTCACTGCTTGTGGTGCTCTGTGTCGATTGTCGTGAATAGCGCGCGGCGATGTGATCGTAGTCGTGTAGAGCTCGACGACATGAAGCGCACACTCGAGTGTTCCAGTTGGGCTTGTCCAGCGCTTTCAACAGCGACACACTACTGTCACTTTCTTTCAATCTGCCAGTTGCTTGCTACAGCGAGTCTGTTCTGTGGGTGCACATGTGAGCAACTCCAAGAGAGAACAAACGCTCACTGCTCTCGCACTCGATCATTTGCTTGGAGTCAGCAACGACAGCTACAACGACAACGACAACAACAACAACGACAACAACAACAACAACAACAGGGGTCAAGAGCACAATGGGCGGTGGATCATCTCGCGTCGAGTGTGTAGCGCCATTCGTGCTCGCTCCATCGACATTGACAGACTCAAGGTCGACTGCCGCCGACTCGGAGCTGCTGCAGTGGACATGTACGTCTGACAGCGGCTCGACGACGAACCCGAGCGTAAGCGTGATTCAGTTCTTCCAAGTGCTTGACAACGACAAGCGCATCGAAGTCCGACGCTCGGGCTCATATCGACTGCGTCTGCACGTGGAGCAGCAGCAGCAGCACGACGTCGCGTCTGCACTGTCAACGTTCAGTGTCGAAGTGAACGGACTCGTGGTCCGAATGCACCGCGACTACGAGTCTCTCGAAAGCGCATCGACCGAGTCGGACCATGCAACGACAACCTGCAAGCGCGTCGACCACGCAGTGAACGAGACGCCATGGACGTACTTTGGTGTCGCCGAAGTGACGCTGAACCGGTGCGACACAATCGCTGTGCGTCGCACACGGAGCACAAGTAGCAGCACCAAGAGCAAGACGACAGCTGCTAGTGCAGCTTGCAGCAAAAAGTCGGCCGATGTCGAAGTCGAGTGCGCGGTGCCGCCACTCACAAGCACAAGCAGAAGCAGCAGCAGCAATGATGCACTTGTGTTTGGGCGATTTGTCGTCGAAGCTGTCCGCACGAGTGCGTAGGAAGGAGTACGCGCATTGGTACTCCTTGAAGAAAGAGCGTTATGAGGAGCAGCAGTGGTAGCAGTAGCTCGCAGCACGAGATGATTGTGCGTGTTTGTTCATGTGATGTCGCCTCAACGACTTTGCAATGAAGCAGTGAGTGGAGGTGAGGTTCAACGTCGATCATGATTCTGCTGTGATTCATTCACGGCTACCGAAAACCTTGCAAATTGTAGGTAGATGAATCATCCACCCAGCCTCACGTCTGTCTCAAACCCGATAGGTGTCATTGGTCACATATTGTGATTCAACCCGACAGTAACAAGTTTGCAACAGCCACATAACTAGATATGAGACTGTGTTGCGTGGAGCATATCTCCGAGCTCTCACAACCACTCAAATACAACCGACACGAGAGAAGCAGCTCACTTCTCCTTTTGCCACGTGTCCACCACGGCTCCCTCTTCCTCCTCCTTACGTCCTCCTGCACTACATCCTCGACCGGGTCACCTCTCGCTACAGGTTATGAGCCCAAAGCAAGTGTCCACGTCGTCTGAAGACTTCCCCCGCCTGAACGGCCCCAACTTTGCGATCTGGAAGGCTCGCATCACCGCGGCGCCCGACAGCAAGGAACTGCTCGGCATCGTCACGAAGATCGACTACGATGGCGACTCCGACAGCGACTCTGAAGACGATGAAGGCGCCACCAGCGACAACGCACTCGACCCCAGCTCGATGGACGTCGACAGCGCGGCCGACGCGCTCAACCCCGCCGCGTCTAAGCCGATCGCCGAGGCTCAAACCAGTGGCTCAAGTGGTCCAAGCGCCCCAAGCGACGACGATCAAGCAAGCGAGCAGAGCGCTACCGCGCCGCCGCCCAAGACCATCTCGTTCGCTGCCAAGTAGCGCGAGATTGAGAGAGCGATGGAAGCGAAGGCCAAGAACCGGAAGCTGCGCTCGAAGAAACTGCGCTCGATGGAGGCGCAAGCCCGCGCGTTTTTTTATCAAGACGATCGACGACATTCATGTGCTCATCGTCACAGCGTACGGGATCTACAAGACCCTATGCGATCGGTACGAGGGCACCTTCGCCCACGGCGACCCGAACTATATCCAAGAACACCTCTTGAGTACCAAGTACCATGATGGCGAGGGTTTGATCCAGTTCTTCCTCGACATCGAGCAAGCGATAAACGCCACGTCCGAGGTATTCGACAGCGCCATGAGCGACGACCAGAAGTCGGTGTATCTACACCACGCCATGCCAGCGGCCTGGCAGCCGCTGCTGTTGATTCGGAAGGGGAACCGCAAGTTCATCCCATGCGAAGAACTCAAGGCCAACATCCCGTCGTAGTGCGTAGTCTTCGATCGTTTGCACTGCCGCAGTCCTTGAAACAAAGCGCATCCCTAAGACGAGGTTCCGTCTCTCGTCTGGTTCAGCACTCATGGGCCAAACAAGCCCTCGCCTCAAACAAGTAGTCGAGCAAGTAGTCGAGCAAGTAGTCGATTGGTACCTCGAGCAAGTAGTCGATCGGTGCCTCGAGCAAGTAGTCGAGCAGTGTCACGAGCAAGTAGTCGAGCAAGCAGTCGCGCCATGCCGCGAGCAAGTAGTCGAGCAAGCAGTCGAGCAAGTCGTCGAGCAAGAAGTCGATCAAGTTCCCGAGTCGAGTAAGTAGTCGAGCAAGTCGTCGAGTCAAGCAAGTAGTGTGGAAAAGTGGGGTCCGCAAAGTCGCTGAGCGCTTCTCGCTTGCCGCTTGCTTCTGCTTGCGGCGCATTTGTTTGTTCCGCTAGGTCAAGCGGGAGCGTGTGTGTGGGTCAGAGAGGGGGGGGTGTCTTGCCTGTGCGTATTCGACTGTATGGAGTTCCCGACGCAAAGATGGGCCTCTCACGTCGGCGGGGGTCTTGGGGGGCCGGTGCTGTTGGGCGGTGGCCGGGCGCCGTGCTTGCAGCTCGCACAGGCGCAGCAAAGATGGGGGGCCGCTTACGCGGTCTTCCTGTTGCTTTTCTTGTCTTTTACGTGGGCTACCAGCCGCACGGGGGGGGGGGGTGGAGTGAGACCGTGACTCGCTGAGAACGAAGAGAGACTTGTGCTGAACGAGGTAAATTCACGACTGAATGAAGGGTGGCTGTTGGCCACCACATCCTACTCCTAGAGACATTCGACCTTACCGCACACTGGCTCCATGTGGGTGTAAACCAATCGCTCTAGAGATCTGGAGATCTGGAGATCTTGGTGAGGTCCACCTGAGAGATCATGTAGATCTTGGAGATCTGGAGATCTTGGTTCGGTCCACACACGAGAGCTTGCCGGACCTTCCGCTTTTTCTTGACTAGCTTTACCACAGTAGTCCAAAAGTAGTCGCTCGAGTTGAGGACGAGGATGTGCGAGATGGAGTGTGGCTGTCGCGTACCACGCGAAGTTCTCAGCTTCAGTTACAATTGGCTCCATTTCTAGCAAAATCTGGCTCCATTTGCCAAACTTGTTGTTTTCTGGCTCCATTTGGCTACTCCCCCTACACAAATGTGTGGTTCGACCTTGCAAAACGAGTGTTTGCGAACAAGAACTTCTATGTAAAAAGAGTATTGCACGACTTGTTCCGATCATTAAAAAGCTCTGATTAAGCTTGAGTTGAAGAAGCAAATCTCGAAATGCACAACATCTTTTAATAGAACTCAATACCTTGTGTTATTATATTTTCTATTTGGGTTAAAATTTCAAAGGCGATGATGAAGTTGTTATCATTGTCGAAGTCGTTAGAAACCGTAAAAGTGTGAAGTAGCGAAGATGAATGAATTCAAGTCATGATTTTCATATCCTTGAATTCATCACTATCTGATCTTGATGTGTGTGTGTCAACAGCAAGAGCAAGAAGCAAGACAATCGAGCAAAAGCAAGTGCAAGCAAGTGCAAGCAAGAGCAAGCAAGCGAGCACACCAGCCCTGGCAGTGAGCGAGGCAAGCAAGGACATTGCCAAGAGCTACGACAACAACGGCAAGTAACAAGCAAGCAAGAGCAAGAGCAGCGTCAGCACCAACAACGAGCAAGCAAGCGAACAGGCAAGTGCTTGCGTGAGCGACAGCACAAAGCGCGCAACACACAAGCAAGTCGCAGCGAGGAGCAACAGCAGAAGCAGCAGTGGCGAGTGACGAGCAAGCAAGCAAACACATCGAAAGATACAAAGCGACTAAGCGAGAGGCGACTGCTTCAGCACCGCCCACACGACACACATCGCTTCCTTGCTCACGCTCTCAACTGCCAGAAAAACATGGGAAACTGCACTAGCTCGTCGCCAGGTGCGGACACAAGGAGCTGTCCAGTCAGCTCTGTTTGCGACTCAGCCTGTCAGTCGCTGGAACTCACACGTCGCGGCTGATTGTGCATCTGCGTATTTGCTTCATTAGCGGTGCGAAGACGCAAAGCCGACCAAGACACCGTCACTGTACTGCGTACCGATGTCGACGATGACGAGCGAGCGAAGCAGCAGCGTCAGCGTGCGCTTCAAGCACATCAGAGCGCTGCTTTGGAGAACGCGGTGAGCACTGGATACATCGATGACGTCGAGTCCTTGATCCACAGCGGCGCTTCGTCGAGCGGCATGCTGTCGCTGGCTGCAGCACGTGGACATCTCAGTGTCGTCCATGCACTCATTCGACGTGGAGTGAACGTGAACGTAAGAAACGGCGACGGCTGGACGGCGCTGATGGACGCAGCAGAGAATGGCCATGTCGAAGTGGCACGCGAGCTGATTCGACTCGGGGCAAACGTGAACGCTACTGACGACGACGGGTGGACAGCGCTCATGCACGCAGCGCTGGAGCGCGAGGTCCAAATCGTCGGCGAGCTGATTCAGCACGAAGCTGATATGAACCACGTCGACAAGTGGGGGCGCACCGCGCTAGCACACGCACTAGAGCGACGGCATGTCGACGTCGCACTGGAGCTGATTCGCCGCGGTGCAGATGTGAACGCTACCGATAGCGACGGTCGAACTGCGCTATCGCACGCAGTGAGCCAGGACGACGCCGACGCCGCAGTCGAGCTGGTCCGCCTTGGCGCGGATGCGTTTGTTCAAGACAAGTCGGGGCGAACCGCGTGGTCATACGCCGTCAAAGAAGGTCGCAGCATGATCGTCGCGGCTCTCTTTCGGCACTGCGTCTTCGCGCAGTCTATCAACAACCAGGACGAAGCCGAGCTCTTTGCTGCAACGGTCTTGGGTAACCTCAGCGCTCTCCAAGATCTCACCGACAACAACGTGGACATCGAATATATGACACCCGACGGATGCACCGTGCTGGCTTTCGCTGCTGAGGTTGGACGGCTCGACGTCGTGACGTACTTGATCAAGAGCGGCGCCAGTGTCAACGTCAAGTCGCAGACCAGTCTGGACAGACTTCGTGAGTACGAGACGCCACTCACAATCGCTGGCCGCAACAGCCACATGAAGGTCTTTCAAGCACTCGTCCACGCTGGCGCACCAGTGAACGTCCGAAGCAACATCGATAGCGAGACGCCGCTGATCTCGATCGCTAGAGCCGACTACTTTCCAGTCGTGCAGCAGCTGATCGGTCGAGGCGGCAAAGGCGTCCTTTGTGTCGAAGACGCTCAAGATGACGAGTACCCGCTGCTTCCTGGATCATTGGCAACGATGGCGAAGATGTGTGCGACTGTCACGTTCGAGTTTGAGGACGTGTGCACGTGCTTGCTCGAGCGACTGCAAAGCGTGTGCGCTCAGCTTCAGCAACGTCAGCAGCGTCAGCGAGATGCTGAAGCGACAGCAGAGACGCCACCGCCAACTGCAGTGACCCACGACACGCTCGTGACGTTTACGAGCATTCTGTTCCGCGCCTGCCGTCTGCTGTTCGACATCGAGAAGAAGGCGACAGCTCTCATGCGCTTCGTGGCAAGTCGAGCGATCCTGCAGCACGTCGACAACATCCACGACGAGCTAAGGCACTTTGCAGCGATGTACGAGTTGGTCCAGAACGAGGCGTCTGTGAACAACAATCAGCAGCAGCAGCAGCACGGTGACGAAGAAGAGCTGCAGCAGCGCTTTGAGCACGCGCTGAGCACAGACGGCACTTTGACCAAAGGATGCGGTGAAGACAACACCAAGCAGCGCGAAATGGCTGTGCTGCTCCAGTACGAGCTCAGGATGCGACAGCGCGAGCAGAACCAGCGAGCACAAGAGATCGTTCAGTCGGTGCTCCAGCGCTTCGTCCGAGCATGCAAGATGACGGCAGTGCCAGACGTCCCGACGTGGTTCATCTCGCCGGACGACTTGGAGTACTACAGCTGGAACCTCATCGAGAACAAGCACTCTGCGAAGTGTTTCGTTGGCAAGTGGCGGAGCACAAGCGTGATGATCGAGACAAGTGAAGTTGGCCCCAACGAGTTCGTCAAGACTGCTGCGCAGTGGCACGAGCTGAGCCACCCGAACGTCGTGAAGCTCTATGGTGCGAGCCACAATGGCAGCGATCGAGTCTTTGTGTGCGAGATAGTCCCGGACGCAACGCCACTGCTCGAGTTCCTGCGCGAGGCGTCGAACCGACAGCAGATGTGGCAGTACTTGTACCAAGCAGCGCTCGGGCTGCAATACCTGCATGATCGAGGTGTCATACACGGTTGCCTTTGCAACAAGACGATCATCATCGGCTCAGACGGAGTTGTGAAGCTTGGCAACGTCGGTGGCGACAGGTGGCATATCTCAAATGACGGGCATAACTGGATCGCTCCCGAGCACCTTTCGCACCCGTTCGCGCGAACTACTCAAGTCGATGTGTTCGTGTTTGGGTTCTGGATCTGGGCAACAGTGTTCGGCGGGCTGAGCGACCAAGACAGCCAGCAGTTCCTTAACGGAGACTTTTCAGAGTGTCTTTCAAGCCTACACAAGCTCGAGTACGACTTGATCAAGCAGATGTGCGCTCGGGATCCAAAGCAGCGCATAACCATCGCAGACGTCGTCCACCATCTCAAGCAATTTGCTACCAACGAGTGCAAGCAAACCGAGACTGACAACACTGCAGCCATCTCGCCAAGCATCAACAGAAAGGTGAGACGTGTGCCTGAGTGTGTCGACTGCTTACCTTGACATCCGCGCCTGTCTTTGCTGACGCTACGCTTGCACTCTGTTCTGCTGCTGCTGCTCTTCTGTGGTGTACATCTTGTGTCTTGCAGTCTCAATCCCAGCACCTCCATGAGTACGAGTTCCCTGACCTCGGCTGCCACTCGATCCCAGACGCACTTGCTCACATCAAGTCGCGATGCGAAGACCTCCCAGACACGCAGTGGATCCTCGAGCGTGTGCTGCCAGCACTCGCATTTGCCTTTGATCTGCTGTTGGAGCGAGAGAAGACGCCACTTGACGCCGAAGTCGTGGCGTTCTGTGCCGCCGTGGCGCGACTGCAGCGATTCGTGCGCACTGCAGTGTCGAACAAGTCGGTTGTACCAGCAGATGCGGAGTCGCAAGGTGGCCGAGTCGCACCACTTGGTGTACTCGGAGCTGGATCAGCTGCTCGATATGCTCGACGTGGACGCGAGTGACGCGATTCGACGATGGCGACACGAAGCAGCAGCGTCGATCCTCAACCCAGTGGATCTGTCGGACGTCCGAGTGCCAGTCGATGAAGGAGGCGTCACGACCACTGCAACCACCAACGCCACCGACACGAACAAGCCAAGCGACAGTCCGTCCGATGCGATCACACTGAACCATCTCGACACGCCGCCAGCGGTGTACGAGCAGTGGACACGCGACGGTCTCATCAAAGCGGCATCCACAGCGAAGGAGGCGTCGGGATCGGCAGCGCGGGAGGCATCGGGATCGGTAGCGACTTTAGCAACTATATCGACAACAACGTCGCCGCCGTCTTCGGTACATGGCATGACACCACCGCCACCCAAGCGACCGTCATGGTACCTGTCGCTCAAAGAGCTGACGTTCAGCGAGTCGGACCAGATCGGTCAAGGCGCGTTCGGCGCCGTGTATCGAGGCAGCTGGCGCGGCACGCCGGTCGTGGTCAAGTTCATGGGCTACGAAGAAGACATCGAGACGATCTCGACCGACTTGCTGCTCCACGAAGTGCGCGTGTGGCACCGGCTGAACCACCCGCACGTACTCAAGCTCTTTGGCGCGAGTCACGTCGACAAGCGGTACTTTGTGTGCGAGTTTGCTGGGAACGGCGACTTGCGAGCGTACCTCAAGAAGATGACGCCTGGCACCAGTGACCACCTCACGTGGCAGAAGCTCCACGAAGCCGCGCTCGGACTGCAGTACCTCCACAGCATGAACGTCGCGCACAACGACCTCAAGTGCGACAACATCATGGTCGGCTCGGATCACAAGGCGAAGGTCATCGACTTTGGACTGAGCTGTCTGCTGGGCGAAGCCGAGGTCCAGATTGATGTGAAGAAGATCGGCGCCGTGAACTGGCGGTCGCCCGAGTACTTGAGTGGCGGTCGACCGTCGTTTGCATCCGACGTGTACTCGTTCGCGATGTGCATCATCGAAGCCGTGAGTGGCGAGCCGCCGTGGGGTCGAAACATGATTGCACCGGCGATCAAGTATCACGTGAAGAAAGGCAACGCGCCACCGCTGCCAGCCTCGATGACGCCGAAGCAGCGCAACTTGATCGAGTTGATGACCAAGACGGAGCCGAGTGAGCGCGTGAGCATGGCGTTTGTCGTGAACAAGCTTCATGAGATCGCTCAAGATGCGAATAGTGATGTGCTGTAGTAGTAGTAGCGTCCAAAGAGAGTACGAGAGATAGCTTGGTTGTGTAGTAGTGTGTACGAAGGGACAAGTGAGTCGCAAGCAGAGCAAGTGTGTGAGTGTCTGAATGAGTGCATGGACTCGATACAGCGTCAGTGTCGACCGACATCGACGACTGGAGGCGCATTATCTTGTCGGTGTTGTCATCTCGAGAGGACACTCACGATGCGAAGTTTCATGAGTAGTGTGCTGTGCACTCGGCTCGCATCATCACGTTGCTGAGAGTGTGTTGAGAGCGAAGCGCAGAGACTTCGTGCTCATGCTCGCTTTGACTTTCATTCAAGCTCGAGTACACCAAGTACGACAGTCCATTGCTCAGCTGCTGCTCATCGGGCGTGACCTTCTCCTTGTCGTGCAGCGTCAGCGGTCCATTCATTCATTCACTCTCTTGGTGTCATCAACCATTCGCTTGTCCGTCACACGATCGATCGATCGATCGATGCACCAACCGACCATCTCGCTAGATCTGCTCGAGCAGCAGTGCGTATGCCTCGCGCAGCACGTCGTCGAGGTCTTTGCCACTGTCAGTGCGTCCAGCAGCACCACCACTGCTACTGCTGTTGTTGTGGCTGTTGTGGCTGTTCTGCTTCTGGAGCTTCAGGAGGAACTGCACGAGCTCGGCGCTCAGCTCGGCGTGCTGGGCACACGCTGCAGCAGCGAGTGGCAGCACGCGGTCGAGGAACGCAGCGTGTCGTCGCACTTCGTCATTGTCGCCACTGCCTGCTGTCGATGAGGACGAGGATGTGCTGGTCATGACGCCACTGCTGACGCCACCACCACTGCCACCACTGCTAGTGCCAGCAATCGCACTGAGCAGCACACTGCGGAGGCGGTGGAGCACGAGGCGAAGCGTCTGGAGCACCACAGCTGTCTGCGTTGGTGTCGTCGTTGATGTCGATGTCACTGTCGATGGCGCAAAGCACGCGCGACAGAGCGCAAAGAAGACGTGGAGACGGAACGTCCACGTCTCGAGGTCCTTCTCGGCGCCGTCCGGCACGACAAAGTCTTGCAGGACCTTGCTCTGCGTCGTTGCACTCGCGCCAGTGCCAGTGCCAGTGCGTGCACTTGATGCTGTCGACGACGATGATGAAGACGACGATGCTGTGCCAGACGTACTGCTACTGACAGACGACGCTGGTGCTGCTGCCATCCAGTTGTCCCACAGCGCCTGCATCGCCGGGACGTGCTCCATCAGCACAGACACGAGTGCGACGTCGTAGCCTTGCTGGTGCACGGCCGCCACGAGCGCGTGCGGCGGCAGCGCAGTGCTCGATGTGTCGCAGAACAACGCGTCAATCGCGTCGCACAGCACGCGCGTGCACTCGCGCGTCGTCGCAGCATCGATCGGCGCGACGGCATCTGCTGTTGTTGCCGTGGTTGAGGCGGTCATAAGGACAGCGACTCGGTGCAGGAGCGCGTGCACAATCAGCGCGTCCTGCACGAGCATGTGTTGCAGCAGCGTCGGTGTCCGACTCAAGAGCGGCGATGACGGCCCAGGGGTGTCACTGCCACTGCTGTTGGTGGTACCGCCACTCGCACTTGCAAGCATCGCGAGCTGCTGTGCGCGCGGCGCAAGTACTGGGTCTTGCGTCTTCAAGTGCGCGTTCGCAGCGACGCGGAACGTCAGCACGAGCTGCACGAGCACGCGCAGCAGCGCTGGCGACTGCGCCACTGCGACGTGCGCATCGCTCAGGAGCCGAAATGGCTCGGCCACGACTTGCGCGTACGTCACGACGACAGGACGCGGTGCATTTGGACGAGGTGCTCGCTGCTGGTGGTGCTTGTGCTGATGCTGTTTGTGCCACACAGGCGAGCACATGCGCTCTGGAAAGCACAGCGCGTGGACGAGCGCCATCTGCAGACGCACGGGCTCTGCGTACTCGTGCTGCACGCGGCGCTCGTACACGTCTGCGAGCTGAGCAAACAGCGCTTCTGGTGGGCAGCCACTGCTGCTTGACACTGTGTCTTCTTCTTCTTGCTGGTGATGGTGGTGGTGGTGACAAGTGCCATGAGCGAGACTCACAAGGAGCAGCGGCAGCACGTGCTCGACGATCTTATCGAACGCTCGCACGAGCACATGCGATGGCGCAGTCGCGAGCGCAGTGACGATGCGCTGCAGCTGCGTCCACGTCGTCGGCGCTTGCCAGTTTGTTGTCTGGATGTTGAGAACGAGCTCGCGGATGCTCCGCCACCTCGGATCGAGCTCATAAGCGCTTTCCGAAGCATCAGCAGTCGCCATCGTAGCGCATGACGACGATGGTACCAGCAGATGCGGCGATGGGTCGATGCAGTGCGGGAGCTCTTCGACCACGAGCCGCACGAGCGTCGGCGCGACACTTGCAAACGCCTCGCCGTCGCCACTATGTGCGAGCACGTGTCGCACGATGTTGTGCACGGGGAACGCGCGCAGGTCGTACGACAGACACACGTCGCCGCTGAGTGGCGCATCGGCTGTCGCGAGCGCGTGGATCTTGCTGCTTGCGACCATGCGCGCGTGGCGAATGCGCTGGTTGAACTGCAGCGCGTACGTGAGCGCGAGTGCGCCTTTGCACCACGCGCTGTGCGTTTGCTTGCTCATCGAGCTGCTGATCTTGCTTTTGCTCTTGTTGCTAGTGGTGGTGCTGATAGTAAAACCAGGATGCGCATAGCGCTGCGTGAGGCACGAGGCACTGAGCCACTTGGTGAGCGTCGCAGTCCCGAGCGGCACGATCGCAAGCTGGAGCGCCGGCGCCGTCGCGACTGGGTACTCGAACGCCACGACGTAGTTCTCGATCCACTCGAGCAAGACGCTCAGCACGAGCGGATCGAGTGGCGATTGTAGTAGTAGCAGCAGCTGCGGCAGCGTGCTCGACGTGGCGCACGACCGAGGCTTCGAGGCTCCGGCCGTGGTGGTGCCGCAAGAACGACTTCTCGCACAGCAGCGCGTAGAGACTCTGGAGCGGCAGCGCGTCGAGACTGCTCGTGGTGGTGGTGTCACTGTCGTTGCTACTGTCGTTGTCGCATGTGTCAGAACCAAACGCCAGCACCTCGCGCGCCATGACGTGCTCGGTCAAGATCGGCTTGAGCACGACGTCGCCGACGACGTGGAGGTAGTCGACGCGCAGCGCGTGGACTGACACGCCGTCGTTTGCGAGCACGGACGCGAGGAACGGTACGAGCGACGGCGACTTGGTGTACAAATGCACGGCCGTGAGGACAAAGAGCGGACACGCCGCAGTCTTGGTGCCGTAGAGCGCAACAATGCACTGCTGCGCAAGTGTGAGCGTGCGCTTCGCCGCCTCGTCGCGCTGGCTCGGGATCTTGCTGAGCGATGGCGCGTGCGTGTAGCACAGTAGCAGCACGAGCACGAACGCGAGGCTCACGACGCGGCTCGTCAAGAGTGTCGATGGTGGCGATGGCGATGGTGATGATGCTGGCGATGGTGTCGACATCTGGGACAGCGCTGATCCAGCTGGCGCTGGTCCGATCGTCGCTGATGGAGCAGCAGCCGACGCAGTCTGCTCGAGCCAGCGCAAGAGCGTCGTGGCTTCGTGTTCGGACGGACGCACCGACGTCTGCACGACCAAGCCGATGTAGACGTGCAGCACGACGGCGGCGTCGAACGGCGAAGAGGCGTGTGTGAGGCAGCCGACGAGGTACTGCCGCACCGCTGCGACGTGGTGCGTCGCCAACTGCTGGAGCGCCGACTCGGAGCTCTGCTGTTCTTGGTGCTGGTGCTGTGGCTCAGTCCCACTGCCACTATTGCCACCACTGCTCTCGCTGTAGACAGCCAGACTCAGGTACGACGCAAACGCCGAGACCGTTGCGCTCGGTCCAGCTGCTGCTCCGCCATGGGCTTCGTGCTTGAGCAGCGCGAGCAGCACCAGCGCAAAGTCGCTCGCGAGCGCAGGGACGTGGAGACTCACGTCGAGTGCGAGCGCAACGGTCCAGAGCGATGCGTGTGTAGCATGCGTGAGCTTCGTCTGCACGACAAGCGCGTACGCTGGCGCGAGGCGCGCGAGGGCGAGACACGTCGCCTGTGCCTGTGTGTACGCCATGGGGAGGCCAGGGGGCAATGTGGTGGTCGTCGTCACTCCTGCCATTGGTGTTGTTGCTGTGTCTACGACTGCTGCTTGGACTGGGACAGAGACGTCCTGCACGCCGTCGAGACTCGCGACGACCGTGTCGACGACTGCGTCCAGCGCCGATGGGTCGTTCCGCACGATGCGCTCGAGCAGCTCGACGCCCAGCGGCACTGCGAGGCAGAAGCGCACGAGCGCCGACAGACTGAACGGCGAGAGCGTCGGTGCGTGGCGCTGGAGCGAGCGACTCGCGAGTGTGTGCGCAAAGATCGCAGCGAGCTCGTCCACGTAGATCGGGTACGCAAAGAGCTCGCTGGTCCATGGCTGCGACTGCTGTGGCTGTTGTTGTGTCTGTTGTGACGGTGGCTGGTGCTCTTGGCGCTGTTGCTGCTTCTGGTGGTGATAGTGACAGTGCGCCGACACGGCAGCGAGCACAAGACACGCGCGGTCGCGAGCGCTGCCGTTCTCAAACTGCCGGTAGATCGGCGCTGTCGATGCGAGTGACGGCGTCTGTGATGGCAGTGACGACGATGGTGACGTTGTTGTTCCTGTCGTAGCACAAGTAGCAGTAGCAGTGCTGCCTGAGCTGTCGTGCTGTTGTTGTTGTTGCTGCTGCTGGACGTAGCGCTCCATGTTGGCGACCTCGAGTCGCTCAAACACTCGCGCGTAGTCGCGCAGGACGTTCACTTGCTCGAAGCGCACGAGCAGCGACGCGACTGCGTGCTGCTGTTGCTGTGACTCTGACTCGACAGAGACATGCTCTTTGTATGCACTTGTACTCGATCTGCGGGCGTGGTCGAGGCGCGTGAGGAACGGAAGGAACGGCGCGAGCAGCAGTCGCTCGGCCTCGTCGCTCTCGTGTGTGTGATGGCTCGTTCGTGCTGTGGTGGAGCTTTCGCGTGCAAGTGCAGCCAAGTCACCAGCTGCGACTGCGTGGAGCAGTGCGGCACTGCTGCTGGACGCCTCAGTCGCGACGCGCTCGACCATTTCGACGTCCACGCTGCTCTCACACTCTCTCACTCTTACTCGCTAAGACAATCTCTGCGATTGTTGCAGCTGATCCGTGTGGTCGACACAACAGACCATTTTGCATCATTTGCACCATTTGTATCGCAAATGCAACAAAACAGACAAACAACACCACAAGAGACTGATTCACTCTACTGCGTCAGCACACTCAGATCAAGAATCACTGTCGATCGATCGATGCCTTGCTTCTCTTCACCTCACGATGCCAAGAGCAGCAAACCAACTTGGTCTCTACGCTGACGTCATTCGCCACTCACGGTTCCCACACGCTCAAACTCTTCAAAGTAGCCAAGTCATGCAGTGATCTGCTCGATGCATGTTGTTCTGGCGATTGCCACGCGAACACTCACCCGACTCGTTTGGTCGCGTCGAACGAACACAACAAGTCGAGTCCAATGCCAGCAGAGTTCATGCCGAGTCAAGACTAGTCGCAGCAAGACCCAGTCCAAGCGACATTGCTTCGAGACC
This sequence comes from Pythium guiyangense, assembly GCA_003730235.1. NCBI lineage: Eukaryota > Oomycota > Peronosporomycetes > Pythiales > Pythiaceae > Pythium > Pythium guiyangense. The sequence continues at coordinate 525,699 of QXDM01000033.1, forward strand.
ACATCGTGCGTGTATAAGAGGATCATGTGTGTGTGTTCGAATGGTTCCTGTCTGAAACAAGAGCACTCATGTTGCCGGACCACAAGATCAAAGTGAATGAATGAATGAGGTGTCTGACATCGTGGTGAGCGATGATGAGCTCTTCAGAAATCCTATCCGTACTATCAGTCCACACTGTCGCTGCATCGAGTCCACGCACTCATTCAGACACACACACACTCGCTGTGCTTGCCACTCACTTGTTCCTTAGTACGCACTGCTGCACAACAAACCACACGTTCCCTTACTCTCTTTGAACTCTACTACTACATCTACTACTACTACAGCACATCACTATTCGCATCTTGAGCGATCTCATGGAGCTTGTTCACGACAAACGCCATGCTCACGCGCTCACTCGGCTCCGTCTTGGTCATCAACTCGATCAAGTTGCGCTGCTTCGGCGTCATCGAGGCTGGCAGCGGTGGCGCGTTGCCTTTCTTCACGTGATACTTGATCGCCGGTGCAATCATGTTTCGACCCCACGGCGGCTCGCCACTCACGGCTTCGATGATGCACATCGCGAACGAGTACACGTCGGATGCAAACGACGGTCGACCGCCACTCAAGTACTCGGGCGACCGCCAGTTCACGGCGCCGATCTTCTTCACATCAATCTGGACCTCGGCTTCGCCCAGCAGACAGCTCAGTCCAAAGTCGATGACCTTCGCCTTGTGGTCCGAGCCGACCATGATGTTGTCGCACTTGAGGTCGTTGTGCGCGACGTTCATGCTGTGGAGGTACTGCAGTCCGAGCGCGGCTTCGTGGAGCTTCTGCCACGTGAGGTGGTCACTGGTGCCAGGCGTCATCTTCTTGAGGTACGCTCGCAAGTCGCCGTTCCCAGCAAACTCGCACACAAAGTACCGCTTGTCGACGTGACTCGCGCCAAAGAGCTTGAGTACGTGCGGGTGGTTCAGCCGGTGCCACACGCGCACTTCGTGGAGCAGCAAGTCGGTCGAGATCGTCTCGATGTCTTCTTCGTAGCCCATGAACTTGACCACGACCGGCGTGCCGCGCCAGCTGCCTCGATACACGGCGCCGAACGCGCCTTGACCGATCTGGTCCGACTCGCTGAACGTCAGCTCTTTGAGTGACAGGTACCATGACGGTCGCTTGCGTGGCGGTGGTGTCGTGCCATTCAACGAAGATGGTGGTGCCATGTCAATCGTCAAAGACGATGGCGACGGCAGCGATGCTGATCCCGATGCCTCCCGCGCTGCCGATCCCGACGCCTCCTTCGCTGTGGATGCCGCTTTGATGAGACCGTCGCGTGTCCACTGCTCGTACACCGCTGGCGGCGTGTCGAGATGGTTCAGTGTGATCGCATCGGACGGACTGTCGCTTGGCTTGTTCGTGTCGGTGGCGTTGGTGGTTGCAGTGGTCGTGACGCCTCCTTCGTCGACTGGCACTCGGACGTCCGACAGATCCACTGGGTTGAGGATCGACGCTTGTGCTTCGTGTCGCCATCGTCGAATCGCGTCACTCGCGTCCACGTCGAGCATGTCGAGCAGCTGATCCAGCTCCGAGTACACCAAGTGGTGCGACTCGGCCACCTTGCGACTCCGCATCTGCTGGTACACCGACTTGTTCGACACTGCAGTGCGCACGAATCGCTGCAGTCGCGCCACGGCGGCACAGAACGCCACGACTTCGGCGTCAAGTGGCGTCTTCTCTCGCTCCAACAGCAGATCAAAGGCAAATGCGAGTGCTGGCAGCACACGCTCGAGGATCCACTGCGTGTCTGGGAGGTCTTCGCATCGCGACTTGATGTGAGCAAGTGCGTCTGGGATCGAGTGGCAGCCGAGGTCAGGGAACTCGTACTCATGGAGGTGCTGGGATTGAGACTGCAAGACACAAGATGTACACCACAGAAGAGCAGCAGCAGCAGAACAGAGTGCAAGCGTAGCGTCAGCAAAGACAGGCGCGGATGTCAAGGTAAGCAGTCGACACACTCAGGCACACGTCTCACCTTTCTGTTGATGCTTGGCGAGATGGCTGCAGTGTTGTCAGTCTCGGTTTGCTTGCACTCGTTGGTAGCAAATTGCTTGAGATGGTGGACGACGTCTGCGATGGTTATGCGCTGCTTTGGATCCCGAGCGCACATCTGCTTGATCAAGTCGTACTCGAGCTTGTGTAGGCTTGAAAGACACTCTGAAAAGTCTCCGTTAAGGAACTGCTGGCTGTCTTGGTCGCTCAGCCCGCCGAACACTGTTGCCCAGATCCAGAACCCAAACACGAACACATCGACTTGAGTAGTTCGCGCGAACGGGTGCGAAAGGTGCTCGGGAGCGATCCAGTTATGCCCGTCATTTGAGATATGCCACCTGTCGCCACCGACGTTGCCAAGCTTCACAACTCCGTCTGAGCCGATGATGATCGTCTTGTTGCAAAGGCAACCGTGTATGACACCTCGATCATGCAGGTATTGCAGCCCGAGCGCCGCTTGGTACAAGTACTGCCACATCTGCTGTCGGTTCGACGCCTCGCGCAGGAACTCGAGCAGTGGCGTTGCGTCCGGGACTATCTCGCACACAAAGACTCGATCGCTGCCATTGTGGCTCGCACCATAGAGCTTCACGACGTTCGGGTGGCTCAGCTCGTGCCACTGCGCAGCAGTCTTGACGAACTCGTTGGGGCCAACTTCACTTGTCTCGATCATCACGCTTGTGCTCCGCCACTTGCCAACGAAACACTTCGCAGAGTGCTTGTTCTCGATGAGGTTCCAGCTGTAGTACTCCAAGTCGTCCGGCGAGATGAACCACGTCGGGACGTCTGGCACTGCCGTCATCTTGCATGCTCGGACGAAGCGCTGGAGCACCGACTGGACGATCTCTTGTGCTCGCTGGTTCTGCTCGCGCTGTCGCATCTTGAGCTCGTACTGGAGCAGCACAGCCATTTCGCGCTGCTTGGTGTTGTCTTCACCGCATCCTTTGGTCAAAGCGCCGTCTGTGCTCAGCGCGTGCTCAAAGCGCTGCTGCAGCTCTTCTTCGTCACCGTGCTGCTGCTGCTGCTGATTGTTGTTCACAGACGCCTCGTTCTGGACCAACTCGTACATCGCTGCAAAGTGCCTTAGCTCGTCGTGGATGTTGTCGACGTGCTGCAGGATCGCTCGACTTGCCACGAAGCGCATGAGAGCTGTCGCCTTCTTCTCGATGTCGAACAGCAGACGGCAGGCGCGGAACAAGATGCTCGTAAACGTCACGAGCGTGTCGTGGGTCACTGCAGTTGGAGGTGGCGTCTCTGCTGTCGCTTCAGCATCTCGCTGACGCTGCTGACGTTGCTGAAGCTGAGTGCACACGCTTTGCAGTCGCTCGAGCAAGCACGTGCACACGTCCTCAAACTCGAACGTGACAGTCGCACACATCTTCGCCATCGTTGCCAATGATCCAGGAAGCAGCGGGTACTCGTCATCTTGAGCGTCTTCGACACAAAGGACGCCTTTGCCGCCTCGACCGATCAGCTGCTGCACGACTGGAAAGTAGTCGGCTCTAGCGATCGAGATCAGCGGCGTCTCGCTATCGATGTTGCTTCGGACGTTCACTGGTGCGCCAGCGTGGACGAGTGCTTGAAAGACCTTCATGTGGCTGTTGCGGCCAGCGATTGTGAGTGGCGTCTCGTACTCACGAAGTCTGTCCAGACTGGTCTGCGACTTGACGTTGACACTGGCGCCGCTCTTGATCAAGTGTGCCACGACGTCGAGGCGCCCGAACTCGGCAGCGAAGAACAGCGGAGTTCGTCCGTCTGGGGTCGCGCAATCGATGTCAACGTTGCCGTCGATTAGATCTCGAAGAGCGTTGAGGTCGCCCACAGCGGCAGCAGCGAAGAGCTGAACTTCGTCGTCGATAGTGCTGCTGGGCGCGTCAAAGGCGATGGAGCAAAGTAGAACCTCGACGACTTCCTTGCGCTGGTTCTTTGCCGCACGATGCAACACTGCCTCGCCATCGACGTCCTTGGCGTTTACGTCTGCTCCGATCCGGATCAGCTCAGCCGCGATGTTTGCATGACCCGAGGTTGCTGCGCGATGCAACGCTGTTTGGCCGTACCCGTCCTTGGCGTTCACATCCGGTCCAAGCCGAATCAACTCCTTCAGGACGTCGAGATGACCCGAGGCTGCTGCTTGATGCAATGTTGTCTGGCCGAACTTGTCCGTGGCGTTTGCGTCTGCGCCATGCCGCACTAGCTCACTCACGACATCAAGATGACCCGAGGCTGCTGCACGATGCAACGCTGTCTGGCCGAAGTAGTCGATGGCGTTGACGTCTGCTCCAAGTCCGATCAGCTCAGTCATGACGCCGAGATGACCCGACTCTGCTGCATGATGCAACGCGGTACTCCCGACCTCGTCCTTGGCGATCACGTCAGCTCCAAGTCGGATCATCGTTGTGACGACTTCAAGTTGGCCACACTGCGCTGCCAAGTGTAGCGCTTTCTTCATCGGCTCGCCGTGCTGGACTAGAAACTCGACGTCAGGGACGTTGCCAGTCTGCACGGCTTCGCGAAGAGCGCCTTTGGGGTTGATGAGGAGTGCGTTTCGCCGCGCTGTCTCTTGCTCGTCGTAAGCGCGTGGCTCGGCGACTGCTTCATGCTTGATCATGCTCGCTGGAAGCACACACTTGTACGCCACGAGAGCAAAGCGTGACGTATATGATCGTCAGCACGCTACAAGAGCAGCGCTGCACTTTCAATGCAAACGAGACAGAGCCATATGAGTGACATACCTGACGCGAGAGTCTCGTACTGCATGCGAGCGAGCGAGAAATCGATTGTCGAGTGTGTGTGTGCAGGTTGCTCTCACTGCGGTCGTTCAAGCTCTCTTGAGACGAGTGCTGCCAAGTGGACTGCTTCATCTGCGTCTGCTGCTGTTGGTCGTTGTTGTCGCTGCGGAGCTCGCGTCGTCCTGTGCTCGTCTGCACTCACTCGCTCGTCCCTGTACTTTGTTGCTCGTCCTGCGCTTGTTGATGTTGGTCTTGTGTCTTGTGCTCATGTTTGAGTGAACCCAATGAAAGACATGCCACAACGATTGCCTCAACAAGTGCTAGAAGTGACAATCCATTATGCAAGACATCGAGCGAGGAATGCATGCACATTGTTGCTGTTTGCGATTCTCACAATTGATGCAGGCAGATCATGAGTCTCGCATAACAAGTCTGTCGCTTGGCAACAACAACAAGAGCTGCGTGCCAGAGCTCCAGGTGGTTGTGCGCTTCATCGATGCGTGAAGCACCTGTGAACGGCACACACGCACGCTTTGTGAACAGCGCTCCAAGATGACAACTAATTCACAGACAAAGGCATTGAGTCGCAATCGTCTACACTCTTGATCTCTTCTCGAGCTCTTCTCCAGATCACGAGTCCAGTCCAATGTGAATGTTGTCGATGGTGAGTCGCAGCGAGACTCAGTCCAAGCAATGGCGTTCCGAGACCTCAACCTAGGTATATGAGAAACATGCGTGTGTGAATGGATCCTACCAGAAGCAAGAGCTCTCATGTTGCTGGATCTCAAGTCCAAAGCGAACGAAGTGTCTGACAACATGGCGAGCTAGCAATGAAAGAGCTCTTGACAACTCTTATGCATCTACAAGTTGCTGCAGTCCTGGATCTCGATCTCTTACTCACGAACTCTCTCTCACGCACGACGACACTCACTCGACCTTGGGCGTCATGTAGTCTGGACCAAAGAGGTGCTCAAGGTACTTCTCCGGCTGCGATGGACAGTTGACTAAGCGACCGCCGAACCAGCAGGGCGTGAGCGGGTAGACCCAGTGCTTTGGGATCTTGAACTCCCAGGCGCCAGGAGCGACCTTCGGACAGTGCTTGCAGCCGCCAAAGCAGCCGGACGGGACTGGACCGAACATTGGCGCGTGGCGGTCAGTCGCTGGCGTGCGCGACTCAAGGAACACAAAGATGTCAATGTACATCCCCGAACGCGTGTGCACGAGGCGACTCGGGATGCCTGCGTCGCGGTTCCCGCGCTTAAGGTACTTGGCCTCAAACACCTGGAGCTCGTACACGCTCGGGAAGTCGAGCGTCAGGTTCATGTCGCGCAGACGATGGTACGTCGCTTCGTCAATACCAACGTCAGCGTCGTAGTCGTGTGGAATGACTGTCTTGTCACGGTACGCGCCGAGGAGCGAGCCGCTGTCGAGCCAGTACGGCAGGTCGTTGCGCGCAAAGACGTCGTGGAGCGCCCAGACGAGACCGAGGATGATCTGCTGGATGTCGGCGCGCGAGAAGCAGTCGTCTGGGTTGTAGAAGTTGCCTTCGACGTGGCCGCGGTAGATGTGCTCGCAGCGCTTGCCGTTCACATACCGCGTGTAGAAGAGCTCGTGCACGACGTGGCGTCCCCAGTCGAGCACCACGAGCTTGAGCACGAGTGCAAACGCCAAAGCTGCGAGCACGAGCTTGCGCTTGTCGTGCACGCGCATGGCAGCGACACCCGATATCCATCGATGCAGCACTCGTCGGTGGCGCTGCTTGCTGCTATTGCGATCATCGTCTGTGTGTCGCGGCAGTCGTCCTGCAGACGACAGCTCAAACACGGTGTGCGCCATTGCGACTCACTGCTGTTGTGTGTGTGACGGTCGCTGACGTCGTCGAGTGCTGCGCGCGACGTGTGCTACGTGTGTGTTGTGAGCTGGAGCTGGCGCAAGTGCAAGTGAGCGAGCACATGTGAGCTCATTTGGCGTAAGCGAGGCGAGTCGAGTCGTGGTGAGCACAGACAGGTGCGCAAGTATTGTAGGTGCACACAGGGACAAGAATTTAGTCGAACCGCTGCGGTTCCGATCATCACTTGATGTTGTATTGAAACAGATTTTACGCGACAATGTACGGTACTACCACCTTTGGGTATGTTCTTTAAAAGAGGACTTCTTGTACTATTTGGCAGTACTACATACTACCGATTTCACTTAAACACTCGAAGCATCGAGCAATCACTGCACAACAAGAACAAGAGCAACAAGAGAGCACTTTGAGAGTGAACTCGTCTTGCATTGAGCGTGCTCAATCCTCAGTGCAAAGACGCTATACGGTGCTGTTGTCCATAACACCACGTCGGGCTTTCCAGGTGTGCGATTGTCCTCCATTCGCTCCAGTGTCTGCGACAAAGGTGGCCGAGTATGATATGTGCTCGATTTATGTCCATCACGATGACTCAACCCAACATCACGCTTGTCTTGCTTTGCTCTTGGTGTGCACCAGCAGTGAGCAAATCACTGCTCTCAAGTGTTGCAGCACGCTTCAGCAGCATGGTTGTTTCCAGAGCAACGCATTGTGCTCTTGCCTCGACTCGCTCGCTTGCAACTCGGCTCGAGACTCGAGACGAATCACACCGCCCGGTTGTTTAGCAATGTCGCTGGTCGTTCACAAGCGTAAACACAAACATCCATTCGCACACCCACGCTGCTCATTCGGCTCCATCGTGCCGAGTGCTGCATACACTTGAGTCAAGGTATTGTCTTGGCAAAGCGTTGAACACAACGCAACATCACAGCCTCTCAAGCACTCCAGCACACACACATCGCCCAACACCAATAATGCAGTTCAGTGTAGTTAGTCGGGTTGTTGATCGGCAACTCCAACACTGTACATCAAACTGCGAACGATCAAACATCGCTGCCGCAGCAGCGCTGTTGAGCACATCAACCAATTCAAGTTGACGTTGAGCTCATTCGGCACGGCACTGGCGCGACAACCAAGGACTGGGTTAATCGAGATGCACGTCGTCGTAGCCTATCGGTTTTCAACGATACATATAACCTTGAGATCGAGGATGGTAGTCTGCCTCTGAGTGGCAAATGAGCGAAAAATGTTATGATTTGTCTGAATGAGAGATCTAAAGAGGCCTTGGCGTACACGGGAATGACTGACAACTTGGATGTTCGTGTGGACGTGAGCACTGACATGCTCTGTGCACATGAACATTCGTATTGACACAGCTCGCTAGAGTGGAGTAAATCCGTTATGATTGAAGCAAAATCGCCACAATGACAAATAATCTAAACGGCGAACAGGTGGTGTGGATTAAACAGTTGTGGTTGTATACATTTATCAAGTCATACAATTTGACAACAGTTCGCATTAGATTAAATCAAGCAAAATCGTTAAAATTAAAAACAATTGTCACAACAAAATATATTCATTTAAACTTGGTTTATACAAATGACAGTTCATATAATTTTACTGAAACATACAATTTCAAAAGCGCGTTAAGGGTATATTACGATGCAAATGAAGAGAGCTTTCATCATACTACTGTACAATCCATCTAGGTTTGGACGAATTGACTAAAAGTGACTGTACATTTCGCAATATGTCACGTTATGTTATTGGCTCACTTCATCTTTGTATGTCGATTTCATGCAACCGGGCTGTTTCCAAAATAGCTGTATCTTTAATCAACTATTTTGTATCTATTGACTTGTTTTTTATACTCGCGAAAACATGCCAGCTGTATTGAATCGAGCGAAATAATAACCTTTTGTGGTTTTCGTATGGTCGCCAAATTTCGCTGTCTGAATCTACATGTGCTATACAGTAATACGTTGTTGCGATGGCACACCACCCAGCAAGTCAGTAGGTAGTGCATTACACAAAGACACACACCACACACGCTCATACAGAGAATCAATTGTTAAATGTGCCACCTTGACGTGCACGCAAAGCTAGCGCCGTCACACACGCACTGTGCTACTCGTGGCGCTCGTGGCTGCTTGGATGGCCATCTGCTTTGTCTGCACAGACACTCACACACGCACACCTCGACTCGCTGCAAAAGAGATAAGCAATATTTTGGCCCATTCCACACCGACTTTCAAGAGCAACGACACGAAAGGACGGTATGTCGCATGAGCTATAAAACCACTTATTGGTCAGGAGACACTCATTGTCTAGCCAATCAGAGTAGGATTTCTTAGGCTTCAAGCACAGCGACACGAAAGGTAGCTGTGACGCATGAGCTTTAAGACCGCTCATTGTATAGAAGGCACACGGTGTCTAGCCAATCAGAGTAGGAGGTCTTAGGTGTTTAGGTTTTTCTTATAAGTGCGAGCTGCTTGAATCTCGCACACCAATCCCACTCTTCTTTTACCTACGATCGTATCTTTCCCGCCTTCTCCGTCGGTGAGACATTCTCGCCGACGCATACAAACTTCAAGACTACGAGACGCTTCCTCGCGCAGTGCTGTGTCACGGGAGGGACCGTGACACTACTTGCCAGCATGTGCACACCGCAAGAATAGTAGGACGACATTTAGGACGACTTCTGCGACCGCGACAAATACGACAACTTTGGAGCGACATTGGCAGTCGCTGAATAGTACAGCGGATGAATGCCAGCCACCACCTGCAGTTGCAAGTGTTGCGGCGAGGTCGTGCGCGTCGTGATTAAGCTCCTTTTGAAGTGCACGAGTCGCCTTCGACACAGCTCGAGCAAGTGACAACATGATGTATATGTATTGGGCTGCTTTGTGATGTACGAAATAGCACAAAAGACTCCCAATTAGTGGCCCAACCTGGTTTCTGACGAACTTGGTCGTCTTATCAAATCACACGAATTAGGTCAACGCCCTCACATTCATCAATATCCATGATCATATTTCAAAAAAACACAGAGTTGAATACCAAGGTCAGCGCAATTTCTCTGCGATTTACCACATCGCTTCCTTGTAAGACCATGTTTAAACCACATCACGAAGGGCACTCCCGTGACAATATACGTGAGTGCAAGTTTCAGCGTTGTGCATGAGATCGTTGTGATACCGCGTGTGTTGACAGTCTATGCGAAATTGCTAATGGCAACTCGCATGGTCCACCTCAAAGACGCTCCTTTTGTCAAAGCACCCGGTGGCGTGGGTCTAGCTTTTTGGTCCGGCGGCGTCGATCGCGTGGGTTCGAATCCTGGCGTCGCAATATATGAACTCCTTGGTGGAGAAATCGAGCCCAGTGAAGGTGATAACGGTCCGTGGCACAGGCGGCGCACGCGTACAGCGCGAAAAAAACTAGGGAAAATTGTGTTCGGAACAGTGTCCCGAACATAGGTGGAAGGGCGGTCTCCATCTAAAATAACCAATACAATAGTCCCACTGGATATGGTTTTACGGCATACAAAATCACACATAATAATGGGGGAGCGGTGGTTGACTGAGAAATTTGCCTGTTCTCCAATCTAGTATCTCTCAACACTGGGTTTAATCCCGACGCCCACACCATGCGCATTTGCTCGATGTAAACCTTCCGCGCTTCGACAATATCAAACGTAGGCAAACGACTCTGTTTTGTCTGTTCTCACATTTTGTCAAAGTGATGCACTCGTCGGTACTGGTCTCACTTTTGTCACTACTGCTGAAACTAGGCTCCTCACATTCCTCCACGCCTGGTGAGGACGCAAAGCATGAGCGGCAATGCGCTTGCCCTAATTGTCGTTGTTGTTGTTGTAGTTGTTGCCGCTTATCAGAGCTCCTGCATGCCACGCATCGCGCACTTTCAAGCAATCGGATGTCAGATCCCAAAGTCTAGCTGTTCACAACAAACACTACACAATGCAATGCTTGTTGTCGGTGGTGACAGCTAGCCCGACTATCCGCCATTCAGTCGAGCAACAGACCATACAGAGATCAACGCAGCTTGGATTGAAGTATTGCGAGTTGTTCCTCGCTATGGGCGCACACTCACCAATCGCTAGTCGTTTGCGCGCGGCGCGTTGTGAATGTGCTTGGCGCGCGCACCGAAGCGCATCGCTAAGTGTGTCTCATTCATTTGGCTTTCGGTGCGTGCGCACTTGAGCAGGGTCGTCTTTGCGTTCCTGCCGAACGACGACTGCTTCAAGCGCGTGAGCTTCGAGTAACGATGTTGCGCGAACGTCGCGGCGCTGTCAGTGAGTGCGATTATGACGTTGTCATGTGATGGAACCGACTATAGCAAGTCACAGCAGCACCAGTGGCACAACCCCACGGCCGTTCATCAGTATTGATCGTTCATCCATACCAGTGCGCGAACGATCGCGCTTAAACGTCTTAGACCTATATAGTACGTACGTGGAGGATGTGCGTCGGTGTGGTATGGCTACTCTTTCAAGACACTAAGCGGTCTGAAAGAACGATTTGCCGGTCTGAGCTGACGTATTGGTCTGAGAAGTGGTCGAACGAAATCGTCAGACCACACCCGCACACAACTCGCAGTATCTACCAGACATACCAGTTGATAGACTTGTTTTACTATTGCATACACGCGTCCCGAAACAGCTATACATAATCTGACAATTTGCGCGGGACACGTTCCTAAACCACCTCTTGTCTCGATGATTCAAAAGGTGATTCGAAAGGCACCCATCAAAACACCACTTGATGTGTGCCTCTTGCCCTAAAAAGCGTGACACATTCTGGCTATCCCTTTGACATACGGGCACGTGTGCGGACGAATAGACACGCTACAACACGAGTTAAGGGTTTTATGTAATAGTGAATTGAAAGCCAGAGAAGTATTAACTGAAACCCTCACGTCGACATTGGTTCGGCGCGTTTTATGGATGGTCTGGCGTCGCATTCCTCACGTCGGTCGTTGATGCTTCTTGATCCGTAGGTGCCTTGTAGAGCAAACCGACTTGTACTCGTCTACTACAAAACTCTGTTGTAGATGTGAGCGTCTTCACGATTGATTATATCCATGGCTATACTCGACTTTGCGACGCTGCGTGCCAGCTCCTTCATGTTCCAGCTCTTCGCGCTTGCTCACCTGTTTTATGAGGCCGAATCCACAATCACAAAGAGTTTAAGCATGGTAGTTGACGAGAAACTTGAGCGTGACTTGCGAGCAAACATCGTACTGAACGAGCGCGATCAAACACCACAGGGCGTAGCGGTTCTCGTACTGTCCTCTACGGCTGCCTGTCTACACTGTAAGTGACGGCGGCTTTGAGCGACGTTGGTACTCGCCCACGTCAGAGACAATGTTGAGCGCAAGTTGCTGAAACTTTGTCACATAATTACCGCCTTTGCCGCCTTTGCAGTCAAATTTCATATTGGTTTAGCGCCGCTTCGACGTCACGCAGTAGATCCCGAAGCGCGCCACACCAAAACAATGAGCCTTTCGGAGGGTGTCTGGGACGCTGAAGGAACGAAGGTTTGGGCAGAGTACCGTCGTGAAGCGTGGTAGATCCACCTTTGGCGCAGAGACGTTACTTGTTCCTGTAATATGCAGCGACAATGTCAGCCACTGTTCAAAATCCTTCTAGAAATGTCCGAAGTAGCTAGTGATGTTAGCGCACTACTCTCGCTTGCTGAACGCGCTCGCCTAAGGCCTCGAGCTCGTCGTGCATTAGCGTTGCCTGTTTGTCCGTAAAACGGCGCACACTTGGTCGTTTTGAGTGCGGATTCGGAAACCAGTAGTCCTGCATCAAAGACATCGTTGTTCTTGTTCTTTCTACGAGAATGCACAGAGATGCCACCGAGCTTGACCTGCCTACGAGCGTTTATGGCATGGCGATGCGATGTGTCGTAGCGTTATAAAGTCGCGTGGTAGCAGACCTTGCCGACGTACGACAGAGTGATGTCACACCGCTTTCGCTGTCCCGCCTTACTTTGATTGTTGTCATGAGATTTATCTGCGGTATCACGACTAGCGTGAGCCACGATAACATCATGCATTGCCTTTCGTTCTTGGTTATAAGGTACTATGTGCACTAAAGCAGTTGAGTTTGCCCTCGGCGTTTTTACGCTTGTCCTCACACCGTGTAAGTGACATTAGACACGCTAACAACATCGCTCGCGCTTACTGGAATTGACAGGTAGCAACGCGTTCATTCTCTCACCGTCTGTGTTTGACTTTTCTCTGTCATTTGATGTAGGCTGCGTTTGCGAGCCCCCTCCTGCCGCTGCTGCACTGCTCTTCGGCTACCAGTTGTCGCTACTGCTCCTAACCACCAGACAATTCACCTTCTCCAGTGTCTTGGCTCGTGGTTTGAGCAGTTGAATGGTCGCCAAACATTAAACACCCAAATCAACAGCTATAAACCGCACTAAAGAAATTTTTGAAAGTCAAATACAACATGCAACCGCTTGCACGTTGTATCGGTAAGTCCATGTCCTCCAAGCGACTCTGTTTGCATGTCGCGTGTTCCAAGCGCAGGCGTCGCACTTATCGTAAGCTATTCAAAAACCTAGTTTAGATTCTTATTTCACATGTTGTACGTACAACATGTGAGATTTTCGATAAACGTACTTATGTGAATCTGGGCGGTAGTGGGTTAAAGTGCCTCTTATACCATGTTTCACTCTTCGTCACATACCAACAAGGGCGTGATTTGCGATATTAGCCCTTGCTTCCCGAATGTTGTATCTGCCAACATGCACGAAATTTTTGCATGTTGTTGCTACAACATGTTTTAATAGGAATGGCTCGGAATACTATTTTCAATACAAATATCAATATAAGCGCCGATTTGCACGAAAGCGGCCATGTCAAGGTTTTGCTCCAAATACACAGGGTTATGTGGCCAAACGGACACAAAAAGGAATAGTGGGATGCAACCAAGAGCTTGGTAAGCACGCTCGTTTGAAAATTGGCGCGAACTCGTGGCGGTTTGAATTCCCGACACGTGTCTCCACCACTCACTTACGAAAACCGGGAGAACCCGAGAGACCAACGGTGCGTGCTCGAGCGTGCGTGAACTTGTGTATGTATGTATGTATGGAGGTGTGTATGAAGACTCACGATGTCCCTGTGCCCCTGTGTGTAGGTTAGCAATTGCAAAACGCATCACCAGAGCGAATAAGAGAGCACAGCGCATGCTGTGGCAGCGCGACGCTGACAGTGAAGCGCCAGCGGTACAGCCACGTCGCCCACTGGGCAAGGACGCCGCATACCTCATCGCGCGAAGTCGAGTACTAGCGAAGGAGAAGCGCACGGCGAGCCGTATAACTGTACCCGCAGTCACGTCAAGCCCAAATCCAGCGCCTGTCGCGGCACCTGCGACGGCGTCAGCACCTGTTGCGGCACCTGCGACGGCGTCAGCACCTGCGACGGCGTCAGCACCTGTTGCGGCATCTGCACCGATGCCAGCACCTGTTGCGTCACCGGCAGTCGCATCTGCGTCGACGCCGACAACTCCAAGTCGTACTCGTGCGAGCGCCGCGAGTCCTGCGTTAGTTGAGACAAGCCCAGTAAGCGCTACGCGCAGTCGCATGCGTGCTGCAATGGCGATAACGCTTACGACCGCAGCACAAGCACCCGGAAAGCGCACACCAGCGCCACAACCTCGAGCAAAGACGAAGAATCAACTTGAGAAGGACGCTGCTGCAAAAGCGGCAACTACGCGCCGTGCTGCTGCACAAGCGGTGCGACGTGAAGCAACCGCAGTGGCAGAAGCGCGCGGGGCGACAGAGCTACGTGCTGCTCGTGAGCGTAGCGCAGTACGGACTGCTGCTGTGCGTACGCCACCAGCCAAGACACGAAAGACGCGAGACCCACCGCCGACACCAAGTGACGATTACACTCCAGTCGTGAACAACTCTGCAGGTTTGACCGTCACAGAGTTTGAAGTGCTCGCGTCGGATAAAGAAGGAGACTGGATCGAGTCGTGGATCGATGAGGACGAGAGCAACGACAACGACGCTTGTGAGGTCAACGACACCGAGAGCGACGACGATATCCTGGTCGACCAAAGCAGTAGCGGCACGTCGGCGGCATGGGCAGCGCATCGCGCGGACGAGCTCACAACCCTCGCTAGTGATACCAATCGCTTGCGAGACACGAGCCACGACGGCTGAGAAGCTGGTGCGTGGCGTACATGCATAGGTCTGGAGTACCTACAACATGTGGATACTGACGATGTTGTGCCTTCAACATGTAGACCCTCAGCGATTTCCTGAAGATCAACGCTACCCAGGCCGCGATCTGGAGAACTGAGGGCCCACGCATGCCGTCACGTCACTGGAAGACTCACCCGTCGATCTGTTCTTCTTCTTTATGCCCAAGCCACTGTGGCGGAAGATCGCGAGAGAGACCAACAGGTACCACGTGCAGCACCTGGCCGAGCCAGTCAACCGCATCTACGACAACAAGACACCGGGCGACACACGAACGAGGAACGAGATCGCGGAGCAAGAAGCGAAGAAGAACGATGTCAAGCCGCACAAGATACTTTACTGCATCGGCTTGCTCATCGCGCGAACGCTCGCACCACAAACGCGCCAGTTCACCGATCACTGGGCGGCAACATCGATCGGAGCAGCTCCGGCAGGCACGTTCGGGTGGTTCATGCATGCCGAGACACCGGTTCGAGCATGTGTTGCAGAACTTGCAATTTACAAACAACGCAGACCAGCGTGCAGACTCGGACCGTACGTGGAAGATCCGGTCAGTTGTCGACACCCTGCAGCGAACGTTCAAAGCTGGCTACGAGACCCCGTCCACCCCAACACGCATCGCCGTCGCAAAGGCGTCCGCAGATGATGGCTCTTGTATGGTGGGACAATCGCTAGGTCCAGCTCTTGGCAACCGGCGGAAGCAGACGTGTCGACGCATGCGGTGAGTACCAACGAACAAATGCCACCTGTTGTACACGACGACATGTTGATTGCTCACATGTTGTATGTACCTCATGTTCCTTCAGAGCGTCGTCTACCAGGCGGAGAACGAGTCACTGTGCCGGTTCCAAGTGTCATGAAGGATTACCAGCGTTGGATGGGCGGAGTTGATGTGCACGATCAGCTCCGCCTCCAGCGCTACTCGCTCCAGCTGTCCACCAAGCTCCAGAAGTACTACAAAAGTCTGTTCCTGGAGCTCGTCGACATGGCAATTGTCAACGCCTTCGTCGTGCAGCGCGAGGCAGCCAAGCGCGCTGGGCAGCGACCAATCGACCACGCCAAGTTCTTGTCAACGCTCCAAGCGCAACTTTTGGCTCTCAGCTCCGACGACTTTGCGATGAGCAACGCTACGTCGCTGGCGATGCCGCCGCGTGATCTTTTCCTTCCTGTCTCGGGTGAACACCAGCTCTTGGAGAGTCCGGACTACCAGACCCTCGGTGACAGCAAGCGGCGGCGGCCGCGGCAATGCAAAGTCTACTATCTTCTCAAGACGAGCACCAAGGAGCGACAAGGATCGAAGTATTACTGCCTGGCATGTAGCGATGGCACCGCGCGGTACGTGTCAATGCGGTGATGCATACGCATGCGCACAACTACTAACTGAGTGACTGCGTGTACAGAATGTACCTGTGCGACAAGGCGCGGCCTAGAGACAATAACAACGCACTGACATGCCACCAGATTCGGCACAACATGTGGAGCAATGGGCAAAGTCTGCTGAAGCCAATCGTCGGCCGCGGCATGCAGATGCGCAAGCCGGGTCGCGCGCTTGGCAAGCGCAAGCGAAAGACTGCACGTGCGGTGCGCTCCGCAAGCGAGAACGAGAGTGAAGCGGCTGCTGGTGCTTGCGGTAGCGCAAGCGAGGCGGACAGTAGCGAGGGCGGCGATGAATCGAGCAAGCGCAGCACCGCCGCAGACATCAGCACTCGAACAACGCCGACTACAACGACACGGAAACGACCATCGCGAGCAACGAGTACGCGCGCAATGGCAGCGCAAGGCGAGAGCGACAATGAGAGCGACCTTGGCGATGGCAGTGCGCCAAGCGCGTGGGGAGATGCGGATGCAGTAAGCTTCGACGCCCAAGATAGTGGCGACTCCGACGACTTCGAGTATGAGTGAGATCGATCTGGATGATGTGTGTGCGTCTGTCGTAGCGACATAGCCTATCTCAATACATTCCACCTCTCTTTTGGCACACTTTGTATGGTTTCACTTGCTTGCGCTCAAAGTGGGATTCTCGATAAAAGGGCCATTTCAAGTGCGCTGTACAGACAACATGATCCCACCCATTCCAGCACCAAAACAACATGCAAATCCTCGCATGTTGTATCGGCAAGTCTATGCTCAAATTTTGCATATCGCGTTTTCCAAGTACAGGTGTCGTATTTACGGGTGCCAATTCAAAAACATAGTAGACGCCCGTCTCACATGTTGTAGCTACAACATGTGAAAATTTTGAGTTCTAATCTTGAAGATTCATGGGGAAGCAAGTGTTAACTTGTCGACTTGTATCTGCACTATTATAGAGGGAATATGGTGCCGAAACGCTGGGGTGTTTGAGGCGGTCATGTGCTGGCAAACACTATAAAAACTCCATCTGGACGATGCCTCGGGAGTGCCCTCCTTGGCGTGGCTTGCAAGTTGTCTTACGAACGAGCGATGGTGTGGACTGAAGCGGAGCCGCGCAGAACTCCGTATTTTCTATTCTGAGGGTTTTGAATTATGGACATGGATAGTGATAAAAGTGAGGCAGCTAGCCTAAATTATGAGCCCTCTGCCAAGGTCGTCAAAAATCTGGTTGGACCACTAAGTGAGAGTCTGCTGGGCTCGAACTCAATCAGCAGCGCTCCTTTACAAACGATATTCAACATATGGTTCACAATTCCCGCGTCCAGCTGAAAGCCAGAGTCGTACGGCGGCATGACATAGCTAGGCGCCAACTCAACAACAACGGGATCGCAGAGTTCTAGGTGTGTGACAAGAAAGGCGTTTATGATGGCTCTTGTCACAGACTCCGAGACCATAGGCGTAACATGAGTAAAGACGGAGCGTGCACGGTCCCTTTCTTGACCCGGAGACAAACTCTTGAGGTATGATTCATCACAATGAGGCAGTTCGACACGCCATTGGTTTCAAAACACCGCGGTAGCGCGCGCATCCAACGGGTACTGGAGATTGGCACGACGCAGTACACTTTCACTTGTTTGCCACTGTCGATGACGTCGAAAACCTCCACGAGAAACCCGGCCTGTCGGTATCCTTGGCGTCATATTTAGACACTTTGTGATCGCAGGCGACAGCGGCAGCTGTTTCGCAAAGTCGGTGGCGGCTTGAGGCTACGTTAAGGTGATATACACACTTCCATGTCTATGTTGTGCCGCGCATAAAGCCTGATGCTGTATTAAATCTCTAACCAAATGTATCTCCTGGTCAAGCAAACTATTCACAACCAGGATGTTCTGCTCGAAAATGGGCACTGCTACGCATTTGTTTGCTGTCCTTGCGCTTTCGTACACTGCGTCAAATATACAATGGTCGGTTGTGCTGACATGGGGTTGTTGTCCCATGTAGCCATAAACGTCCATGGCTACATAGAACATGGTACTACGAAAGCGCTTTGAACTTGATTATACCAGCGTCATGTGGTAGAAAAAACGCGGTCGTATTGGGTGATAGCATTGCGGCTTGAACGTTGGAAAGCGGCTTGGTGTCAGTATATGGGTCGACACGTTGTCGAGCAAAAAAAGCACGTTGCGGTCCTGCTGATAGAACTCACTCGCCCAGAGCTCAAACAGCCCGCCTTTCATCCACGCCATCGACGCGTAGTCGACGTCCAGATCAGCGGCTGTCTTGCCGTCGAAGCATCGCGGCTGCTTGCTTGCGCTAACAAAAAGGAGCAGGAGCTTGCTGCTGCCCTCCGCGTTACACGCGACCGTGACCTTCAAGCGCCTGTTGACCATCTTGCGTCTGTGTCGAGATGGAACGCACAGGGAGAGAGTAATAAGTAGATGCGGTCTCATCCATATTATACACATCGCGCCGTGCGTAGCCCGGCTTGACCTCCTCGAGATCGATCCGTCGTTTTCGTACAGCGTCTTGATCCACAGAGGCAGTCCCCCCAATCAGACGACGAAACGAGAACGCGTGGCGCTTTGTGAACTCCCCGAGCCAGCAATTGGATACACGCAATGCGTTGAGCGCGCTCGCGTTGTCAGGATCAGCAGCGACGAGCTCGTCCCGGATCTTGCTTGCCTTCTTGCGCGCAGTCTCGCCAGTCACGATTGGAAGCCGAAGCCGCTCGCCAAGACGCACCCAGTCTGCTAACGCGTTGTCGAGGGCTGGTGAGACGACAGAGCGAAGCGTTTTGCACGACGCAGCGCACAGATTGCTTGGGTTTTCGCGCAGAGCGTGATACACATTCATCCACGATGCGATTTCGTATCGATCACTTCAATCGCTGTCGTAACTGCGCTGTCAAGTCGGCACGTCACGTTGAAGTCCGCAGCTTGCTTCGATTGTTCGCCAGTTGCGTAAGCGTGCCAGTAATGGGATTGAGGAGTTTAGCTCTGCTATAGCTTGAGTTATCGCAAATCAACGTGCGAGTACTTATGGTCGCTCCTGTGATTTCGCGCAGATGTAAAGGCCAGAATCATCGATCATCAGAACTTGGAATATAGAGCATGGCGCCCCATGGTTGGTCTGTCACCCACGTACTCACATATGACAGACATTGTTATCGAGTATCCAAACCGGCACATGCCTGCAGCCCAATCCGTCATTATTCGTCGCACGCCACAATCTCAGTCATATATGGCGATTTGCAGATTAAATTTAGCGCGTTGACAGATTCAACATCTGGTTTGGCGGAATCTATCCGCGCCCTCGGCGCTCGCATTACCTACAACCGGATTTAGTTCGTTTGCGATCAAAAAAGATCATCTCAACTCGCAAGCACGGTGGAGCGCTTGCCGTGCCGACTGAGAAGCAATGCTGAATCGACTGCATCGTGGTGTTCGATCTTTGCCAACTCAAGAGACAGTGTGATAGCGGCGAGCTGACGAACGACGACTGTGAACGAAGCGCACTTTGTCGTCAAAACCGATCACGACGAGATCCTGTTTGAGAGTATCAGCCGCCACCAAACATGTCGACCTCATGTTCAAGATCGTCTTTTATCGCGACGTGCACGCCATATCGAAACAATTGCTGATGTCACAACGAAGCGTCTTTTAGCAACACGATCTGCACAAAACGCCCTCTGATAGAAACCGAAAGGTCACATCGAGTTTGCAAAGGTACAGATAAAGGTACACCAAATCAAGATGTAATTCAATGGCATCTTTCCAAAGCTGAAAGTCACTGGTGCTTGTTCCTCTGTGAGGTCAACCCCGTCGTTCGCTTGGATGGCAGTTGCGTCCTCAACAAATTACTGATCTAGTAAATAAGTCTCTATTAGCAGCATGATCTGGTGTCTACGAACAAGGAATGGCTTGAGTGACAATACGAGTACATACGCGCCATCTGTGTGATTGGAAAAGCTGCCGGTAGGAGCATAACAGTCAATAGGTGGTGTTGCGTGTAGAGTAGTACCGCAGTAGGTCGGACAGGCATGAATCCGGTGTGGTAGAACGCGGTCATGAAAATCTGGCAATCGAGCACCAGAGATCTGTTGGTGATCGCAAGATCGGACACGGACGATCACAAGCAACGATCGACGATCCCAGAGGCACGACCCGAGGCACAGCGGTGCAGCATGTGGCCCAAGGGTGACGAGTAATGCAGCAAACTCCACTCGTAACGGCTTTGGTCGGCAATCGCAACTGACCGCCTCCGACTATCCAGTGCGACGCATCGACGATCCAGTGCGATCCGGAGCCAAATAAGACCGTGAGCATGAGGGTGTATGCAGACACCGTCGCGTGGACTCTATCAAGTGGCTTAAGAAGCGCGATTGGCTCGCACCACATTTGCTCATCCTATCAGCACAATTGGAAGAACAAGGAGCGACACCCTAGACAGGGGAGCAACTCGTCACGCGAAGATCCAGTGAAGATCAAGGTATGCAGAGGTCCAAGATAGTGCAAGCGTGTCAAGCATAGTGAGATCAAGTCAAAGCGGTAGATAGTAAAGCAAAGTAATTCAGTCCGGAATTCTCCTTGTCCAGGACATGTCCGATTCATTCGATAGGGGATCCCGAGTGACCAGCCTCGCAGGGCATGCTTTCGATCTCTCACGCGAACACCTGCGACGCGCAGGTCCGGAATTAAGAGCTCCGACGAACCGCTCCAACTGACCGACGTGGGGTAATTGGATCCGCATTGGTATTCGCGATCATCTGGCGATCTTGGCGATCACCGACGATCAAGAGCACGCGACGAGCCTGGAAGCATTGGCCAGCTCGTCGCCTGCTACTGCCTGCAGCGCTCTTGCTTGCAAACCTTTGTGCGCCGTTTGGGATCGCGGCTTGTGATCCTTGACACCGCCGTGACCGTACGACGATCTTCTGTACGCACCGACGATCTCCCCAGTAGAAGCGTCATAGAGGCCTCACAACCCATTCGCTACAGGCGCTCTGCGCCCCGCACGGCTCGTTTTATTGCGCCGTGCGTACGTGACCGTGCCTCACAATCACGATCACGACCCGCGATCGGCGACACCACTCGACGATCGCGCAGTGCGCTCACAGGAGCAGCGACTCTAAACGATCCCCACGTCCCTCTCTCTCTTTGAGGATCGCCGCCTTCACCTGCACGGTCCCCACAACACGCCGGTAAAGCGGATCGCACCCTGCGGCCCGGTATACGACGGAGCGGCAAGGGTCTGGCACTGAGGACAAGATTTTACTGTGGTCGTTTCGCCACACCTGTGGAGTACGAATCTTAGATGACGCTAATGCTCGGGTTGTATATTATGAACATGATGGCGTCCAAAGCAATTGGATATGAAATGTCGGTTTGCTGTGGATACGGTAACTGACTTGCACGCATGTGAGCGCACACGAAAGTTCATGTGGCTTTGGAGTTTGCATCAAAGGCTTTGTAGTGTGGGTTCAAATAGCCGATATATTTCAAACTATATCCTGAATATATCCGACAGAACATGTTGTGCTTGCCACGCCACTTGCCAAATCGACTGGAACGAGCAAACGCAGGAGCGAATGGCGGACGCGAAGAAGTCGCCGGTGCTCGCGCCAGGCGCGGAGCTCAAGCACCTCGGTGCGTCTCTCTCTCTTAGTTACTTGTGAGTATGTGTGTGCGTACATAGCGACTGACGGTGCGTGCGCTCTGTGCGATATCGCAGAGGACATCCTTGACTCGTCGACGAAGAAGAAGGGTGGCGCGAAAGACCAGTACGAGTGAGTGACGCGCTTGCATCTGTGCGTCTGTGTGAGTGCGTGGCAGCGCACGGGCTCTACCTCTTTGCACACAATGGCCTCACGCTTGTCTTTGCTCCAATCCTCTCTCTCATCTCTCTCGATTGACCGCACAGAAGCCAATTGGAAGGCTGGTCGCCATCGCCTGGTGCCACAGCCACTGACGCTGCTGTACGTCCACGCCATGAGCTCTTCATCTCTTCATTCCCCAGCAGCTCGTATCACTTGCTTCTTGTCGTTCTATATGCTCACAACTGCCTCAATGCGCTGGCTCGTTTGTCCACAGAGCTCCATGGAGCGTCTGAGTCTCGGTCCATCGGCGACGACCGCCGCCTCGAGCGCTGGTACGACCATCCCCGCACTCTCTTGGTAGCCACACAAGCGCACGACTCACATGCGACTGCGACTGCTTCTCTATCGATCGAATCGTCCTACTAGACCAATCTACGGCTGCTGCTGCGCCTGCGAGTGCGTCGGCGGATGGCGCTGCAACGGCGCAGTTGTCCAAGGCCGAGCGCAAGAAGCTCGCTGCGGCGGCGTTCGCTGCCAAGGGCGGCGCACCGGCGCCCAAGCGCGAGAAGATGACCAAGCAAGAGCGCCGTGCGATGCAAGAAGCACAGCGCGCTGCGCGTGATCCACCATCCTCTGCAGCGACACCAAAGCCGGCGGTCAAGAAGTCCGAGCCAGTCGCTGCGAGCGGCGTGCGGCTCCAGTACGACGACGCCAAGCGCGTTGCGAGACGCTCGAAAGCGTCTGTCGTCGTGCGCACGCAGGCGCAGAAGCACGTCCCGCTCTTCTCGCACTTGCCGCAGTACGAGCGCGAGAGCTCGCTCTCGCTCAACGTTGGCTTCTCGAACAAAGAGGTCCACCCTGCGGTCCTCGCACTCGGGCTCCAGTACGCAGAAGGCAAGATCTCGGGCGGCAATGCCCGGTGCATCGCAATGCTCACGGCGTTCAAGCGCGTGATCGCCGACTACGTCACACCACCGAACAAAGTGCTGAGCCGCGACTTGGACAAGTCCCTTCGGCCGCTCATTCAGTACCTCATTGACTGCCGCCCGCACTGCATTAGCATGGGCAATGCGATCCGGAGCCTCCGGAGCATCATCAGCACGACGTCGCCGGAGCTCAGTGACGACGACGCGAAGAAGCACATTGTCGCTGAGATTGACGAGTACATCCACAGTCGCATCCTCTTGGCCATGTCCGCCGTGTCCAAGCACGCGCAGTCCAAGATCTGCGACGGCGACGTCGTGCTCACGTACGCGCGGTCGAACGTCGTCGAGATGATCCTCAAGCACGCGCACGAGCAGCGCAACGTGTCGTTCCGCGTCGTTGTCGTCGACTCGCGTCCGCACTTTGAAGGCAAGAAGCTCGTCAAGAGCCTCGCAGACGCTGGCTTGGCGTGCACGTACATCCACATCCACGCACTGTCGTACATCATGCGCGATGTCACGAAAGTCTTGCTCGGTGCGTCGGCGTTCATGAGCAACGGCGTCGCTGTTGGTCGCGTCGGTACGGCGCTCGTGGCGATGAACGCGCGTGAAGCGAACGTCCCGGTGCTCTTTTGTTGCGAGACGTACAAGTTCTCGGACCGCGTGCAGCTCGACTCGATCACGCACAATGAGCTCCGGGACCCGGACGAGCTCGTGTCGTCGTCGAGCACTGCGAAAGCGCGCAGTCGCGACAGTCGCGCAGTCACCGGCGCGACGCACGTGCTCTCGGACTGGCGCGACTTGCCGGACCTGAAGCTCCTGAACCTCGTGTACGACGTCACGCCGATCGACTACGTCTCGATGGTCGTGACCGAGCTCGGGATGATCCCACCGACGTCGATCCCTGCGATCCTGCGCGAGTACTCGCGCGACGGACTCGTTGATCCGCTCACGTAAGCGTGTGATGGCGACTGCGTCGTGGACAAGGAGGAAGAGAAGAGGTGATCTAGGACCAAGAACGGCGACGTAGCAATGGGAAGAACACCGCACAGTGCTGCGTCAGTACGAGCAAGAGAGATGAGTGGCAAGAAGGACGAGAACGAAGCGAAGGAGGAAGGAAGGACGTCGTGTGATCGAGTCGTTGGACTAGGAACACGTCGCGCTGTGCATCTCTCTCTCTCAGTGTCGTAGTGGCTCCATGGCGCGTGTCGCGACGGGATCACCGCCGCGCTTTCTTGGCAGGACGTCCATTGCTGCTGTTGTTGCTCGAGCGCTTGCTCTGCTGCTGCTTCGTGGCGAGCTGCTCGGCGCGCTTCTTGAAGATGCCTTTGAGTTTGGGCATGACTGGCGGCGCATCGACGCGCTCGCCAAAGCGCACAGTCTCGGCGCCGTCAAAGTAGTCCTTCTTCGTCGAGCCCGATGTCTGGAACTCTTGCTCGTAGCGCTCCTGGTCGGTCATCTTGCGGTTCTTCTCCTTCGTCTTCTTCTTCAAGAGGAACCTACCGACACCGTGCGTACTTGAGCGACTGCCCATACAAATGAACACACAGACAGATAGAGAGAGATGTAGACGTACTCTTTGCGCTTCTCCGTGCTGCGCTTCGTCTTCTTGGTCTCGTCGTAGATCACACGCTTGACTTCTGTGCTAATGCGCTTCTGGAACTCGCGCATGCTCTCGCCTTCGCGAATCGAGCCAACGTTCACTTTGTTCTTCTTGTTCTTCTTGCTACTGCTTGCTGCATCCGCAGACGCATCGGCCTCGGAGATGCGCGTGACGTACCGCTCGATCGTTGCGTCGTCTTGCTGCTTGCGCTGGCGCTTCTTCGAGCGCTTGGACTGCGTCGGTGCGAGGTCGTACTCCTTTGCTTTCTTCCCGCCCTCGCGCTTGCCTTTGAAGAACGGGTCGCACTGCTTGATCTTGCGCTTTGCACTCACGCGACCCATGGTGGTGCAGGTGAGGAGGAGAAGAACGACGGCGCTGCGGAAGACTGGAGCAGACACGCAAACACGCAATGAAGCTCTCTACAAGTGTGCTGCTTGTGTGTCAATTGCGAGAGTGCTTCGCCACCAGCAAACCAGCATATAGCAAAATCAATAGTGACAAATATGAGGTATTTTATACGAGACAGCATGAACAGGCACGAACAGAGTGATACAACGACAACATTGACCTGATCCGTCTCGACGTCGACGCGGTTGCTCAGGGCAGAGTGAGATCGCCATCGTACGGCGTTGAAGAAGGTCGCAGCGCCATCGTCGAGGCTCTCTTTCAGTATTGCGGCTTCGAGCAAAGGATGAAGCCGATCTCTTTGCTGTGGCCATGGTCAACCTCGACGCTCATCAAGATCACAGTCGCAAGGACGTGGGTATCGAGCATTGACAACAGACACTGCGGCGCTAGTACAGAGTTGCAATGGCCACGATTGCGAACAAAGGAGACTCGAGACTGGCGCGTGGTGGTGCTGTGGTGAAGTACTCCATGACATCAAACTAGTACGCTCGTACGCATGCTCTGGACTAGCGTCGGACACGAACCAAGGAAGAGCACGAGGATGCTGCTACTCCAACTCGAGCCGCATGCACGCTTTCCCGTCCACATCCACTGCTCGCAGTACGTAGCGCTGCCCGAGCACGACAACGACCTCCTCCGTTGTGGCTATGCGGACGTTGTTGAGGTCGCCATTGCCTTCGTCGTCGTCGTCCTCCGAGATGTCCTGTACCTGAGCTTGGACATCCGCGCTCGATCCAGTTGGCTTTGCAGCGCAGTGGGGACTCGTCGTCGCTGCACTTGAAGAAGTGACTGGGTGGCTTGACGACGGCGACACACACGTCTGCTGCGCTGCGCCATGTGCGTCCACTGCATGTTGTGCTACGACGCGCTTCAGTGCAGCAAAGTCGCAGCCAGAGTGACTGCATACGACGTGCATCTGTGTGTGCTGCGCACGAATGACCGCTGCTTTGAAGCTCTTGTCGCACGCAGCGCATCGCCACGTCTTGCTGCTCTTGGTCACCGCGCTGCTCTTGCTTTTTGCTCCGTAGTTGGCAGCGCCGCGATTGCTCCTTCCCTTGAGCTTGAGCTTGAAGAAGTCGCTTGGCGAGCGACCCACATCGTTGGACACAGAGCAGGGAAGCGTAGACGGCGGTAGCACCACTGGCAACTTTGCTGCAGCACTCTCGAGTGAATGTGTGGCTGCAGTGTGCTGAATCACCAACTGCTTGCCTGCTGAGAAGCCACAGCCAGTGTACTCGCACACGACGTGCGTTGCAACGTGCGACGCCAACTGCGTCTGGAAGCAAAACGAGAGTGCGCACGCTTCGCACTCCCACGATCGCTCAGCTGCAGCTTGGTCTGTAGAGCTATCACTCTCGTCGCGGGCGTCCGACTCGGTCTCCTCCGAACTCGAATCCAACGACGACGCTTGACTGCGTGGCACGAGCTGGAGTGGTCGGTACGCCGTCGACTCAGGATCGCCACTGCGCCGCCATGTGGACATCATGCCGACGTCGGGCAGTGCTGACATCAACGAGCAGCTGGTTGTGCGAGTGATTTGCAGAGCTGCTAGCGTTGTTGCAGGACTACTGCTTCGTGGGAGGAGGCGAAGCGGTTGGTACTGAGCTGGACGACGCCAATCCCACGCGTGACCATGGGACGCAAGTAGCGGATCACCGATCAATCTGCGCACACTGATGCTACTTTCGTTTCGGACATGCACGTCGGACGCGCGCGACGTACGACGCCAGGTGGATGCTGCGCTGCTGTCGTGGTCGCTATTGGAGTCACTCTCGGCACTGAGCACTCTTGGACACTCCGTGCTCCAATGCCCAGACTGGTTGCAGAGGTCGCAGCGATGGCTCGCAGGAACCGCCAGCGATGGCGCAAGAGGCGCTGTCGATCTCGAAGTCGAGTCACAGTCGTGCTCTGTCGAGCCAGCGCTCGGATCCGCACTCAGGTTGTGCTGCGGTCCCCACGCCGTCTCGAACGACACTCGATTGCGTGGTGACGCAGAGTTGTCATCTGACTGACTGCTGTCGTCGCTTGTTGCCGCGCTGTCAGGAGCAGCAGCACTTGGAGGCTCGGTGGATGGTACGTACGCCGTACAATGCGTCACGCCAGTGTGCTTGCTCAAGGCCTGGCGCGACGCTGCAAAGTCGCACCCTGGGCGCTGACACACGATGTGCTTTGCTCGGTGCTTGTGCAGCCCTTTCGCTGCTTTGAATCCCTTGTTACACGCGAGACACCAATGAGTCTTGTTGCTGCCGCTGCTCCCTGGTATGATGTGACTATCGAGCTGGTGCGCGTTTCGTGAGACCGTAGGCGCTGGCGGCAGTCTGAAGGACGTGGTGTCGTGACGAGCCTTGACATGCGCGTTCACAACGCCTTTCGTGCCAGCAAAGACGCAGTCCGGTTCGCTGCACAGTTTGTGAACGACTGCAGCCGTGCCGTGGCGCTGCTTTGCGTGGTCTTGCACGCGCGCTTGAGTGCCGATGTAGCCACATCCGGGCTCGCCGCACTGCCGGTGCTGCAGCATGTGGCCATGCAGACTCACGCGTCGCTCAAACGCAGCAAAGCAGAGGCGGCAGATCCAATGCGACGGAGGTGCTGACAGTGGTGGCGCAGCGGGTGCGACCGATGAGGAAGACGATGGCGAGCCGCTTTGCGTCGACGGTCGTAGCGTCTCTGGCGGCGGCACATCCAGTATCGCGGCAAGCTCAGTGAGCGAGAGCACATGCCTGCGCGGTGTCCCTCTCATGCGAGACGATGGGTCGCACTCGACTGCGGGTCTTGTCAACTTGAAAGCGCATCAAAAGCGCATTATTTCTGTAAATTAACCGAAAAATATGTCCATCAGCGCAATATTTTGACGTAAGAGGTCGTATTTCTATAAATTAACTGAAATATATGACCAGTAAGCGCAACAGAAGCGAGCGCGAGAGGTCGTGACGAACATCGGTTGATAGCTCACAAGACCCGCCAGACGTCAGCTCCAGCACTGCTCCAAGGCAACTCCTCATCGACCTCAGTCTCCACACGATGGCAGACCATCGCGGCACTGCCGTCAAGACGGACGCGGATGACGAACGGCAGCAGAGCGCGCCTGCTGTGGATACGTCGACGTCGTTACGGGACTCGGTGCTCACTGGCAACGTGGCTGACGTCGAGCGATTGATCCAGAACGGCGCATCGGCGACCGAAGCGCTGCACTTGGCTGCGCGGACCGGCCAGCTAGGCGTCATCAGCGCTTTGATCCAGTCCGGAGTCGACCTGGACGACAAGGGCGAGAACGGCAGGACAGCGCTGAGCAGGGTTGCATCCTGGAGCTAGTTCGGCTTGGAGCAGACTTGAATGCCAAGGACAATGCCGGTACGACAGCGCTATCGAGAGCAACCATGGCGGGTCGAGTCCAGTATGCTGAAGATAAGGGCCACGTCGAGATCGTGACGGAGCTGATTAGGCTTGGAGCAGACGTCGACGTTATAGACTGGAACGGCAAGACCTCGCAAGACGACCGAGACGCGTTGCTTTATGCGGCTGAGGTCGGACGGCTCGATATCGCGGCGTTCTTGATCGCGCGCGGTGCCAGCGTGAGCGTCAAGTCGATGACCAGTACGGACCGACCTCGCAAAGGCCACATGAAGGTCTTCCAAGCACTCGTCTACGCTGGCGCACCAGTCAACGTCGACGGCGAGACGCCGCTGATCTCGATCGCTAGAGCCGACTACTTTCCAGTCGTGCAGCAGCTGATCGTTCGAGGCGGCAAAGGCGTCCTTTGTGTCGAAGACGCTCAAGACGACGAGTACCCGCTGCTTCCTGGATCATTGGCAACGATGGCGAAGATGTGTGCGACTGTCACGTTCGAGTTTGAGGACGTGTGCACGTGCTTGCTCGAGCGACTGCAAAGCGTGTGCGCTCAGCTTCAGCAACGTCAGCAGCGTCAGCGAGATGCTGAAGCGACAGCAGAGACGCCACCGCCAACTGCAGTGACCCACGACACGCTCGTGACGTTTACGAGCATTCTGTTCCGCGCCTGCCGTCTGCTGTTCGACATCGAGAAGAAGGCGACAGCTCTCATGCGCTTCGTGGCAAGTCGAGCGATCCTGCAGCACGTCGACAACATCCACGACGAGCTAAGGCACTTTGCAGCGATGTACGAGTTGGTCCAGAACGAGGCGTCTGTGAACAACAATCAGCAGCAGCACGGCGCCGAAGAAGAGCTGCAGCAGCGCTTTGAGCACGCGCTGAGCACAGACGGCGCTTTGACCAAAGGATGCGGTAAAGACAATACCAAGCAGCGCGAGATGGCTGTGCTGCTCCAGTACGAGCTCAGGATGCGACAACGCGAGCAGAACCAGCGAGCACAAGAGATCGTCCAGTCGGTGCTCCAGCGCTTCGTCCGAGCATGCAAGATGACGGCAGTGCCAGACGTCCCGACGTGGTTCATCTCGCCGGACGACTTGGAGTACTACAGCTGGAACCTCGTAGAGACAAAGCACCGAGTCAAGTACTACGCTGGCAAGTGGCGGAGCACAGCTGTGATGATCGAGACAAGCACATTGAGCTCAGGCAAGTTCGCGAAGACGGCCGAACAGTGGCTCCAGCTGAGCCACCCGAACGTCGTGAAGCTCTTTGGCGCGTGCCACATTGGACGCAGCAAGCTGTTCGTATACGAAGCAGTGCCTGACGCAACGCCACTGATCGAGTTCCTGCGTGACGCATCGAATCATACGCTGAAGTGGCGATGCCTGTACCAAGCAGCACTGGGACTGCAGTACATGCACGATCGAGGCGTTATGCACGGCTGTCTCTGCGATGAGTCAGTCATCATCGGCTCCGATGGCGTCGTGAAGCTCATCAACGTTGGTGGAGACAAGCGTCAACAGCCTGCCAATGGATGGATCTGGACCGCTTCAGAACATCGATCCAGCTCTACTGCAAGCTCTGCGAAAGCTGACATCTACTCGTTCGGGCTCTGCGGCTGGGCTGCTGTGACGGGCGAGCTGACCGATGAGGACGCTCTGCGATTCTGACGCGGAGGATTCCCAGCGCGTCCTCCGAACATGAGCGAGCGATCGTACGACATGATCAAGCAAATGTGCGCATGGGAGCCACACAAACGCGTGAACATCGCTTTTGTCGTGCGTCGACTCCAGCAGTTTGCTTTCGAGAGTTCGCAACGAGTAAGAGGCTCCGATGGTGCCGAGATCTCCAGCGTTGACAGCACCGACGCAAAGGTTCGTGAGGTACTTGAGGCGATATGACTGTGCGATCTCACAACTCACGAGGCTCCATTGTGCTGCTGTTGTGTTTGCAGATCCAGTCTCCGTCCCAGCGCCTTGACGAGTACGCGTTCCCAGACCTCGGCTGCCACTCGATCCCAGACGCGCTCGCTCGCATCAAGTCGCGATGCGAAGACCTCCCAGACACGCAGTGGATGCTCGAGCGTGTGCTG
Source organism: Pythium guiyangense (assembly GCA_003730235.1). Classification (NCBI taxonomy): domain Eukaryota; phylum Oomycota; class Peronosporomycetes; order Pythiales; family Pythiaceae; genus Pythium; species Pythium guiyangense. The sequence continues at coordinate 556,078 of QXDM01000033.1, forward strand.
CCAGCACTCGCGTTTGTCTTTGATCTGCTGTTGGAGCGAGAGAAGACGCCACTTGACGCCGAAGTCGCGGCGTTCTGTGCCGCCGTGGCGCGACTGCAGCGATTCGTGCGCACTGCAGTGTCGAACAAGTCGGTGTACCAGCAGATGCGAAGTCGCAAGGTGGCCGAGTCGCACCACTTGGTGTACTCTGAGCTGGATCAGCTGCTCGACATGCTCGACGTGGACGCGAGTGACGCGATTCGACGATGGCGACACGAAGCAGCAGCGTCGATCCTCAACCCAGTGGATCTGTCGGACGTCCGAGTGCCAGTCGATGAAGAAGAAGTCGTCACGACCACTACAATCGCAAATGCCACCGATATCAACACGAACAAGCCAAGCGACAGTCCGTCCGATGCGATCACACTGAACCATCTCGACACGTCGCCTGCGGTGTACGAGCAGTGGACACGCGACGGTCTCATCAAAGCGGCATCCACAGCGAAGGAGGCGTCGGGATCCACAGCACAGGAGGCATCGGGATCGGTAGCGACTTTAGCAACTATATCGACAACAACGTCGCCGCCGTCTTCGGTACATGGCATGACACCACCGCCACCCAAGCGACCGTCGTGGTACCTGTCGCTCAAAGAGCTGACGTTCAGCGAGTCGGACCAGATCGGCCAAGGCGCGTTCGGCGCCGTGTATCGAGGCAGCTGGCGCGGCACGCCGGTCGTGGTCAAGTTCATGGGCGTTGAAGAAGACACTGCGCTCTCGACCGACTTGCTGCTCCACGAAGTGCGCGTGTGGCACCGTCTGAAGCACCCGCACGTGCTCGAGTTCTACGGCGCGAGTCACGTTCGCGAGCGGTACTTTGTGTGCGAGTTTGCTGGGAACGGCGACTTGCGAGCGTACCTCAAGAAGATGACGCCTGGCACCAGTGACCACCTCACGTGGCAGAAGCTCCACGAAGCCGCGCTCGGACTGCAGTACCTCCACAGCATGAACGTCGCGCACAACGACCTCAAGTGCGACAACATCATGGTCGGCTCGGATCACAAGGCGAAGGTCATCGACTTTGGACTGAGCTGTCTGCTGGGCGAAGCCGAGGTCCAGATTGATGTGAAGAAGATCGGCGCCGTGAACTGGCGCTCGCCCGAGTACTTGAGTGGCGGTCGACCGTCGTTTGCATCCGACGTGTACTCGTTCGCGATGTGCATCATCGAAGCCGTGAGTCACAAAGCGCCATGGGGAACAACGAATCCTGTGATGATTAAGCGACAACTCATGAGAGGCAAAGCGCCACCTCTGCCAGCGTCGATGACGCCGAAGCAGCGCAACTTGATCGAGTTGATGACCAAGTTCGAGCCATCCGAGCGCGTGGACATCGAGTACGTCGTCAACATGCTGAAGGAGATTGCGCAGGATGCGAGTGCGAGTGCAGCACCATAGAGGCGATAGGATGGGTGTATCAGAGTCAAGATCGGCACCGTGAACTGGAAGCATCCAAATTATAGAAATATACGATATATGCTGTTCAGGTATATTTTTATTGATATTTCAAGTATATATTTTCTAAGTCTTCATAAATTACTCATGTCATTGGAACGAAATTAGCAAAAGTCGTGCCACTGAACAAATCGGACAAAAGGTCCGAAGTTTCTTTTCCGTGTTATTCGCACTATCAAAACATCACTACTCAATACAGACAGCTCTCTCATTTTGATACTGTCACGGGAGTGTTCTCCGTGACGTAGCTTACACGTGGTCTTACGAGGAAGCGATGTGGCGAAGCGCAGGGGGAACTGCGCTGAACTCGGTATTTTCAACTCTGAGGTTTTTGTATTAGGACCATGCGTAGTGATGAAAGTTAGGGAGCTAACCTAAATAGTGAGCTGCCTGATGGGACGACCAAGGTCATCCGGAAATCAGGTTGAGCCACTAATTGGGTGTCTGCTGTGCGTCTTCGTACTTAGCACAGCAGCCCAGTTACAGATACACCGTGCAGTTTTAGAATCCTTTCTAAAACGATCCATTTTAGTCAGACCCTCTGTGCCACAAAAAATGAATGGCAGGCAGAGGTGCAGCAAGTTGCGAGCACCGACAACAGCTCGCAGCAACACAACAACAGCAGACGCAATGACGACGCATGTGCGCCTCAACGAGCGACAGAAGCAGCAGATACGAGCACACAAGTCCAGCTATCCTGCAATGACGCACAATGTGCTTGCCGCTTGGACGTGCAGCGAGTTTCGCCTTCCCAAGCCACCAAGCCACTTCACAATCATCCGCACACTCCGTGCCCCCGATCACCCGCGACTCGACGTCAAGGCAGTGCACCGTGTCGCGTCTCAAGAGCTCGAGAGCAAGCTACTGTGCTGGGTGCGGCAGTGCGAAGCGCTGCTGCTGCCAATCGCAACCGGCGCCACCATTCGCGTCAAGGCTGGCAAGCTGCGCAATCGTATCGTGGAGACCGCGGACGAGCCGACACGAGCGAGACTGCAGGCGCTGTCGTTCTCTGCTGGGTGGCTCTCGCGCTTCCAGAAACGACACCGACTCACGTCCAAGAAGACACACAGCGAGGCGGCATCTACAGCGGCTAGCATCGTCGACGAAGGACGTGTAGCGCTGCAAGCGAGTACAAGCACGTACGAGAAGTGCAATATATTCAACACGGACGAAACAGCCTTCTTCTTCTGCTCGCCGCCCACGTCCTCTATCACCACCACTCGCATCGCCAGCCGCAAGACAAACAAGAAGCGACTCACAGTCGCTGTGTTGCAATGCAGACGGCACGATCAAACTGCCGCTGCTCTTCATCGGAGCTGTACGTCGACCGCGTTGCTTCGGAAAACAAACAGCAGAGCAACTCGACGTTGAATACGAGTCGAATGCGAAAGGGTGGATGACGAGCGATCTGTTCGCTCGCTGTCTCGATCTTCTTAACAGTCGCATGGCGCTAGAAGATCGGCGCATCCTGCTTCTAGTTGACAACGTCTCGTCGCACAAGTGCGATACTACGCTCTCGCACGTACGCGTTAGCATGCTACCGCCTAACACGACCACACACCTCCAGCCAAACGACGCCGGCATCATTCGAGCATTTAAAGCAGCAGTTGCGCGCATTAATACGCAGCACACAGTCGATCGCCTCGACCGCGCGATCGAGCAAGGCAGTCAACTTGACGCTCGCGCTACTCAAGATTTGCTTCAAGTCGACGTGTTTCAAGCGATGAGGTGGGCACAGAGTACGTGGGAGACAGTGACACGAACCACTATATCCACCTGCTGGCGTCACACACGAATCATTGACGACGTGTATGAGCTATCGGATAGTTTGGGGCGAATGTGCCTGACACCACCATCAATGCGTATGCTCCTCAATTGACCTTTTTGTCTTTATCACTGTGTCGATCGCATTTCCTACCAAACTTTATATCTGTGACCTCGCTTTTGGGGGTATCAAAATTAGGTATTTTTCTGTAGATGTCAATTTGTATACAATCATTCAAATATACAAATGTTTGTTTAGCAAACGACCTTGCGATAGAGCGCAACAGACATCTATGTGCAATACTGTAATCGAATCAATTCACTGATTTCGGATATATGTCAAAATTTTATACACCACGTTGCAAAGTGTGCATTGTAAGCGCTCGACACGGCCTCTCAAGCGACTCGATCCTCATGTCCACTGAGACTGGCGAGACCGAATCGTGAGTGGCTTGCGCATGCATGGTTGTTTGTATGTTTGTACCATATCTTCCACCTGAGCACTTGCGATGTGAGAACTCAAAAGTAGAGCATGAGAATTTGGCGAGCGAATTTGCTGGTTCGTGCTCAAGCAATCAAATATGAACAAGTGTACGCAAGCGATCATGCGATAGTGCAAGCAAACGAGCGCGCGATGTACGAGCGCGCAAATTTACAAGTTCAAACAAGCTGACACGCACTTGTACAAGTTCATGCAAGCGTGCATGCACTCGTACAAGTATAGATCAAGCATGCACGATTTCAAGCGTACACGATAGCGAGCCTGTGAACCAGCAAAAATATCACTGTTAAGACGCCATACACGAAAGCGATCGCGACAAAAAGAGCAACAACAGTCGAGCGAGCATGTACTCGTAAGGCAAAGCAAACTCAAAAGACAAAGAGGCGAGTACGAGCGAGCATGTGAACTGGTATGTACTAGTACGATAGCGACCCAGCCTGACGAAGTGTGAGAGGGAGCATGATGAATCTGAAGGACCTACAAAGCGTAAGTACAGTCAAGAGCTCTGAACGGATACTGACCGACGACGTACTTCCCTGAAACTGGACGCGGCTTATTTACGCATTTCTGGCCAACGCAGGTCCGTGCGTTGTGTCCTGGCTTCCCGCATCTACTGCATTTGTACGTGTTGCGAGTGGAGGACTTCTCCGCTCTACTTCGAGAGCGAAGAGCGCCGACACTTCGTCGACGGTCTCGTCTGTGTCGGGATCGCTGCAGAGCAAGTCTTGCATTTGCACACGGGTTCTTGGTGCCTCACTGGCGCTAGCATTCGCTGCTACCGCTTTGGTTTGTCTTTGCGCTTTTGTGAAGTGGCTGGCATGAGTGGAAGATAAGAACGCTCACGTACGAGGTACGAATAGCATCGTAGTCGAGCAGCAAGCCGACATACGCGTCTTGTACGCCGCCTGCGTAACACGAGACGCGGAGAGCGGGCGCAAATAGATCGAACGTCGGAGTGCTCGCTGCGCTTAGGTTCTCTGCAATCTGTGCGATGTGAAAATTTGAAGCGAGGAGATGACGGCAACGCACACCGTCGAGCTCTCAAGTCGCACTACGACAAGTGCCTTTGTCAAAATCGACAACGCAGTCCGTGCGAGACGAGCGCTCAGACACGCGTACTTCACTTAGACTATCAGGATGAACTACAATATGAGGTACAGCCGCGACCTCGCGATCGAAGACTGCCTTTACTCGAGGGGTGACGGTGATCCGGCTGCCAAGCCATGACTGAGCTCTTGACCTGTTGCGTTCAAACACTTCGCCCAGCCGGACACAAAACGTGCTCAGTGCTTGTGGCGGTTCTTTGTCGTGCAGTGCGACCAGAGCATGCAGTTGTTCTCTCTTCCGACGCCTATCGTTGGCGGACATCAAAGTGCGGCAGCGGAACGCCGTACGGGAGCACATCGGATCACCCATCGTGCAGGTACTGCTTTTCGACTTCTGTGTGTTGTAGTTTGCTGAGACCACGAGACAGGATGCAAGCGACGCAAGTAGTCTACACCGTACTCGCAAGGAGTACCCCCCCCCCCGAAATGGCGGTGGCTTCAGAAACTGAACGCTGAGCTGAGACAATGCAGCTTCGTTTTCGGCAATTGCAGCGGCCGCGCGCATCTTATATGATGCCACTCGCGCAATGTCTGCGTCGACACTGCCGAAGCGACCGATGACATTGGGGATAATGTGGTCGCATCAAAACTTCAGGTTCACGTGTACGCCAAGACGTGCGAGCTCGACTTGCGGTGGCAGTTGCTTGGTGCGGTCGGGAAAGAGAGCCGCCTTTTTTGGATGCTGGCGCTGGCGTTGGTATAACAGCCAACACCGAGTGCTTGTCACATCGACCATGGCGCAGATCGTCGCACCACGATCGGGACGTGCACACTACGTCTGGATGTTTGAATGCGTGAAACCCGGTAGCAACGCAGCTCGTGAAGGACCAAACAAAGTTGCTTTTCGTCTCGCTGTTGACAAACACGACCAAAGGAGGTATGATCCGTCGCCGTCTTAGGCGATCAAAGACAGTCAGAACCCACCATAGTAAGACTTCTACGTGCCGTCCGTCTCGAACATGCGTGGTCAGTGTTGCCGCGCTTCGCCAGCACTGCCGATCGCGGAAAATGCATGATAGAATCGGCTATTGGAGTCAACTTAACAGGACGCGCATGAGCCTGAATATGGCGCCAACAGTTGATATAAGACGACAGCAAGTGCTGGTACTCCACAGCTCGGCTGACGTCGCTGCTGCCGGCGTGTTGGTACAGCTAGATGCACCGGTAGATCGATGGGCTTATTCCGCTTGTGTTCGCATTGTTGCTGATCTCGAGTGAGTGTGAGACTCGCGACAGAAAGCTACTGCGCCCTTCTCAAACATCACTATCGCAGCCAAACAGTCGGAGCATTTGGCGCGTACTCACGTTGCGGGAGGTGGTGTACGTGTTGTCATACCCTAGCGATGTCTTGCTCGCAAATCAGGAGCCCACTGAGATCGCAAATAGCTTGGTGCCTGGCCGAGTAATTTCGCGCTTCTAGGACACCTCGACAGACCACGTGCAGATGCCAGACGTGCAAACCTATCGTCTCACTCCGCTTGCGTTGCTTGCTTGCTTGATCAGCTTGCCGTCGTTGAACGCCAGGTCCTACAGGAAACGTGTAAAAGCTAGACATGAGGCGAAGTAGTCGAGGAGCGAGAGGATTCTCCGCCGTGAAGTACGAGACAGTCGTGGTCTTGTGACATCGTGATGTTCCCAAGTGTGAGGAGTCTCGCTAGGCCGCATCGTCAGGATTATCTACGTAAAAATAGACGGGTGTTACTCCCATCATGCTCCAATTAGAGCAGTAGCCACGACAATCAAGTCCTAGACGTTGCACAGTGCAGCTCAACAACCACAGCACTGACGAGCATGAGACTTGGTGAGTGCACTCTCCTATGTCTCTACCACATTTTTCTACTCAGAGCGTTCTTCTATTAGTGGTGTAGATTACTATGCTAGCGTAAATATTTATTCTTGAAATGCATGAGTTACTGTATACGAATATCCATTGATTTCTTAGGCTGGACAAAAAGATTGCTTCAGAAAAAGTGACTTGATTTTGTATATGAATTTTATGTGCGATCTATTTGTCTAGCCTGCAAACCAGTTCTTTGTATGCAAAGTATGTGATCGATACGTCAGAATTGAATGCTGATTGTGCGTTATATAGCGTATACTCAGAGGAACCACATATACAAACAGCATCTCTCGCTTCGCAATAGCTGAAAAGATATGTGGGATGCTGAAAGTGAACGATTTTTTATCAGCAGTGTATGTAAAAGCAAATGTGTGACATGGACTTGAAATGCATGACATACTGTATACGAAATGTTAAGGTCGAAATGTTGATACTTTTGTTTTTGCGATTCATTCTATATGTGAGTGCGATCTGATGCCATTTTTGGCACAAGTTTTTTTGCTACAGAGAAGCGCATGAGTAAGGCGCGAGGTTTAAATGATGAACTGCTAAGTTTAATGTATAAAATCATGGAGGTAACATTTGAAGACGCTTAAATATAGTGACGCCTGGCTCTATGTCTCCGTTATCTAAATGCTGATTTGATATGACCATTTTCAGGCGTGCCTTACTCAAGTGGTTTGTTGTATATAAATTTGACGTGATTTGGAGCCATTTTGGTATACATGTTCCATAATAGGGCCAATCACTTCAGCCAGGGGATCCATAATTGTAGAATTTGAAACATGTTGCCGCGGAAGGCTTTGATACAAATCCTAGTCATTTCTCCAGTATTTTGTATGCATTCTTCAATACTACATACGACACACTCAACCAGGCGCCGACTTGCATTGCTGAGCAACAACGATTTTAAACACCTCGGTTTCAGAAGATGAGTGGGTGGGCCAAGAATTTTTGATTTTTTTTTGCCGGGCGGGTGGTATTATAATAGCTGGGTGTTATAGTTGTGGTTGCATACAATTTTCAAGTTAAACGACATACAGTTATCACCTTTTTAAAGAGCTGTAAGTTTAAGCAGTGGCAAAAGTATTAATCTCATGAAAATACATTGTATCATATATTTAATGAATATATTGATGTTATGTTTCGTTCGCACTGATACATTGATGTTATTTGTAGTTCGCACCGACAAAGTGGTGTTGTGGTGTACCAACAAGAACTTTAAGGCTGTGTGCAATTGCGCCACCGTTTTAACCTATGCTTGGGAAGTGTCAATACTGAGCGCGTTTGTTGCCTCTTCGACTTCGTCATCATGTTCAAAAATAAACTGCGCACATCGAGATGTCAAAATACATGTTTTGCCGTTGATCACAGTCACATACGCAAGGTTGGAAGCACCTTCCTGGCCTTACTGGTGGCGCCTCCATTGAATACATGTGTACCATTGCTTTAGACAAGACTTCCATCTTTAAACAAATCCGATGTAAATGAACTATGATAACAACATATTCGAGTTAAACAGATTTCCAAACGAAGTTTACCGCTTCAAATGCAATGTATGAAAAATCCCAATTAATCACACCTTTTCGATTTTGGGTGGGTGGGCTTTTTGTAAGCCTACCCAAATTACCCACTTGTCACTGGCGAGCAACGATAATATGCAGGCGACGATCATCGTCGATGATGCACGAGGCAAGCAAAGCGCATCGCCATGTGCGAGCGCTTCGTCGTTCTCAGTGCTCCCGAGCCACCTGCGCCGTCTCGTGGCCAATGCTATGAGCGACGCGCCACCAGACGACGGTGTCCGCGGCATCGACAGACTCGCGCGCATCGTGCACGTGCAGCTCGAGCGCGGCGTGAGCGCAACGTCCAGCGCTGACTGGCGCGCGCGTCAGCAGTGGTTTGGCGCAAACTACGTCGCACCGACGCCGCGCACGTCGATCTGTGCAATGATGTTCGCCACGGCATTCCAGGACCCGACCAACTTTGTGCTCGTGGTCGTCGCAGTGGTCTCGATCGCGCTGGGCGTGAGCGTCGGGACGGACCCGAGCAAGGACTGGATGGAAGGCGCGTGCGTCCTCGCTGCAGTCGCGGTCATCGCGCTCGTCTCGGCGCTCACGGACGCGCAGAAGGCGAAGCAGTTTGAAGCGCTCAACGCCGTGAACGACAACGAGGTCGTGCGCGTCGTGCGCAATGGTGAGCCCGTGGACGTGCGCAAGTGGGACCTCGTTGTCGGCGACGTCGTGCGCATGAGCACGGGCGACATCTTGCCGGCCGACGGCGTTGCAGTCGAGGCCGTTGAGCTCCACGTCGACGAGAGCACTATGACAGGCGAGTCCGAGCACGTGGTCAAGACAGCAGCGAGTCGCGACGCTCCTGCGCTCGCACCGACAACAGTGCTGCTCGCTAGCACGCGCGTCGTCGGCGGCTTTGGCAAGATGCTCGTGCTCTGTGTTGGCGAGCACTCGCAGTACGGACAGATGATGGCGCTCGTGCGCGGCACCAAGCGTCCGACAAGCCAAAGTGGCAGAGATGGCGATCGTGGCGATGCTCGTGCGTTGCGTGCGCAGCGCCGCGTCGCAGCAGTGAGAGAGACTGTCGACGGCAGCAGCTCAGACGCGCTCCAGCACGCGCACTTTGTCGCCATGGAGACGCCGAGACCGTCTGAGCAGCAGTCCTCGTCGCGCCACTCGCTCGCTGCGGCGTCTGCGATACCAAGAGACTCAGTACCAACCGACCGCACGCCACTCGGTGTCAAGCTCGACGCGCTGAACCTGCTGCTCGGGAAGATCGGCATTGCGCTTGCGCTGCTCGTGTTTGTCGCCATGTCGCTACGCTTCTCAATCGAGACGTTTGTGATCGACAAGACGGAGTAACGCGCCGCGCTCTTGAGCACCTACCTCTCGTACTTTCTCCTCGCCGTCACGGTCCTCGTCGTTGCGATCCCTGAAGGTCTCCCGCTCGCAGTTGCGATCGCGCTCGCGCACGCCGTGCGCCAGATGCTGACGGACAACAACCTCGTGCGCCACCTCAATGCGTGCGAGACCGCCGGCAACGCCACGACGAACGCCATGCGCGTCGCGCGCGTGTGGCTCCATGGCTCTGATGTGTCCGATGTGTCTCCAGCTGTGTTACAAGGCGAAGGCTCAGCATCGTTGGCGACAGATAGTGCCTCTGCGCTGCGCACTGCGTTCTGCGAAGGCATTGCGCTCAACTCGACTGCGGAGCTGCTCGAGCGCCGTGGCGGCAACGATGCATCGGACAGCTATAGTGCATTGTCGACACAATCATCCTCTTCTTCGTCTGGCAGCAAGACCGAGTGTACGCTGCTCGAGTTCATTCGAGACACCTTTGGCGCTGACTACCGCGCGCTGCGCCGCGGTGTGCGTGTGCGTCACGTGCTGCCATTCAGCAGCGAGCGCAAACGCATGTCAGTCGTGGTCGAGACGCCGGCGTCGCACTGCCGCGTGTACATGAAAGGCGCCGCTGAAGTCGTGCTCGCACTGTGCACGCGCATCCAGCGCGCCGACGGACAGACTGAGGCGCTCGGGTCGGCATCTCAAGAGCACACTGCAGCAGCTGCGACGATCAACGACTTTGCCGAGCAGGGCTACCGCACGATTTGCCTTGCGTAATGAGACGTCGAGGCATCAGCACGGTCAGGAGACGTCGCAAGCTGGCCGGACGCAGCGATCGAGTGCGACCTCACGTGCCTAGCGATCGTTGGGATCGAAGACCCCGTGCGTCCAGAAGTCCCGGACGCTGTCGCGGCGTGCAAGCGCGCGGGCGTCGTCGTGCGCATGGTCACTGGCGACAACGTCCTCACTGCATGCTCGATCGCGCGGCAGTGTGGGATCCTCGATCCTAGCACCGATAGCTAGTGTCTTGCAGTCATGGACGGTCCGAGCTTTCGCCGTCGCGTCCTCGATGCGCGTGGTGAGCTCGTGCAGAGTGCGTTCGACGAGATCTGGCCAGCGCTGCGTGTGCTCGCGCGGTCGTCGCCTACAGACAAGCACCACCTCGCGCAAGGACTCAAACACATGCGTCTCAAAGCTGTAGAAGGAGACTGTAGTGGTAGTCGCGATAGTAGCGGCGAGCAGCTCGTTGCTGTGACTGGCGACGGCACGAACGACGCCGCAGCGCTCAAAGCCGCGCACGTGGGCTTTGCCATGGGCGTGTGCGGCACGGGTGTTGCGAAAGAGGCCGCGGACATCATCGTCATGGACGACAGCTTCCTCTCGATCGTCCATGCGATCAAGTGGGGCCGGAACGTCTACGACGCGATCGGCAAGTTCCTCCAGTTCCAGCTCACGGTCATCACTGTGGCCGTGGCGCTCGCGAGCCTCGGTGGCGTTCTACTGCAGCAGTCGCCGATCACCGCAGTCCAGATCCTCTGGGTGAACCTGTTCATGGACGCGCTTGCGTCCTTGGCGCTCGCGACCGAGCCGCCGACGCCGGCGCTCCTCGAGCGCAAGCCGTATGCGCGGAGCACGCCGCTCGTGTCGCGCAAGATGGCCAAGCACATTGGCGGCCAAGCGCTCTGCCACCTCATTGTGCTCGTGCTGCTCACGTTCTACGGCGACGCGTGGTTAGCATCCCGTCAGGACGGACTCAACCACGCGGCGACGACGCGCAGCCAGCGGCGTCGCAGCACATGACGATCGTGTTCAACACGTTTGCGTGGCTCCAGCTCTTCAACGAGCTCAACTGCCGCAAGCTCCACGACGAGCGCTCAGTCGTGCTCGACGCGTCGCTCTGGCGCAACACGCGCTTCCTCGCTGCATGGCTCGCACAGGCAGTGCTCCAAGTCGTGATTGTCGAGCTCGGCGGCGCCTGGTTCCACTGCGTCCCACTCACGCTGCATCAGTGGCTCGCGAGTGTCGCGATCGGGTCCTTGGCACTGCCGCTCGGGTATCTCTTGCGCACCTCGCGCCTCGACAGCGTCCAGTGGTCGTGTACATGAGCCATTGTGCGATCTTTGCTATCGACGGACGAGCAACTCACACACATCCAAACACGCTCATGTAGCTGGTCTAGTCTAGTCCAGTGGACCTCTGGAGTCGATCGCACTGGATGTCGTCGCTGATGAACGAGGCGGTGGTCACCAGTGGCGCCAAAACCCATTTGCCGAGTGGCGACGACAATGCGGCAATGGTTCTGGCGCGTTTCTAAAGTATATCAGAGACCGCCACAATGTGCGGCGACAGGAGGAGGTCGTCGAGGGAAGCGAGCGCGCAGCGGGCGATCGGTCTAACGCACGCGCGTGCGGGCAGCTCACGCACTCGAGAGCGCTCGCAGTGTTGAATCCGCCTGGGCGAAGACAGCAGCACACGACCGACAACTGACGCAGCAGCGCACACAGACGCGAGCGTCTCGCATCACTAGCAAAGCAAATCGAGCAATGCGCGACCGAGGTTCGTGCTAGAGCGAGCTAGAGCTACGAGAGACAGCGACTGGAGCGCTGTGTGCATGCGCGATAGTGTAGATAGAACACGTGTGCGTGTGCGTCGATTGTCTGCATGGACTCTCACGCGTGTGATCGTACGGATGTGTCTGCAGGAGGAGGGACTCTGAGTGCGTGGTGCACTCGCCATGGCAAGCTAACGGAGCTCCGGGATGCCTTGAGGGATGGCGACGTCGCCAGATTCGAGCAGTTGGTTCAAGACGGCGCTTCGAAAGGCGACGCACTGGTCTCGGCTGCCGAGTATGGACAACTCGACATCGTTCAGGCGCTGATCGAGCAAGGCGCTGACGTGAACGCCAAGGACACGAGTGGACGCACGGCGTTGTCGTACGCAGCGAGCGAAGACCACCTCGACGTTGTCACAGCGCTGGTCGAGCACGGTGCTGACGTGAACGCCAAGGACAGGAACAGCAAGAGGGCAGCGCTGTCGTACGCAGCAAGCGGCGGCCATGTCAATGTGGTCATGGCGCTGATCGAGCACGGAGCCAAAGTGAACGGCAAGGACACGAGTGGACGCACGGCGCTGTCGTACGCAGCGAGCGGCGGTCATGTCAACGTCGTCAAGACGCTGATCGAGCGCAAGGGGAAGGTCGAGTCGAAGGACGAGAGCGGGCGGACGCCGCTCTCGCACGCTGCCGAGCACGGCCACGCTGGTGTCGTCGCGGCGCTGACCAAGCGCAAGGCAGACGTGAACGCCAAGGACAGCGACGGGTGGTCGCCATTGTTCTTTGCAGCGGCGGAAGGACACGCCAGCGTCGCAGCAACGCTGATCGACCACGGCGCGGACGTGAACGCCACTAGCAACGGCGGGAGTACGGCGCTACTGATTGCTGCAGATCGGCAGCACGTTGGAGTCGTAGACGTCCTGGTCGCACGCGACGCGAACGTGAACGTCACCGACAATGAAGGATTGACGCCGCTGTTCGTCGCAGCGAACCGTAACAGCGCTGAGATCGCCACCGCCCTCATCAAGCACGGAGCAGACGTGAATGCGAGAGGCGCAGAAGGGTGGACGTCACTGTTTGTTGCAGCCGTTCGAGGCCATGTGAGCGTCGCGGACGCCCTTGTTCGCCTTGGAGCTGACGTCGATGCCAAAGACGAGAACGGGTGCACGGCGCTGTCGTATGCAGTGCAGGATGGTCACGCTGACGCCGCCGTCAAGCTGGTCGAGCTCGGAGCAGACGTGAACGTCAGGAGCAACAACGGATGGACGCCACTGTCTACTGCCGCTGATGAAGGCCAACTCGCTGCCGTCGTCGAGCTCACGCGTCTCCACGCGGACGTGAACGCCAAGGGTCCGAGCGGACGAACGGCGCTCTCGCATGCAGCGAGCCAAGGCCGATTCGACGTCGTCAAAGCGCTGGTCGAGCACGGTGCAGATGTCGACGCGATGGACGATGACGGATGGACGCCTCTCACTTACGCAGCAAGCGAAGGTCATGTCGACGTTTTCAACGTGCTGGTCAAGCTCGGCGCTGACGTGGACGCCAGAGACAGCGAAGGGTGGACGCCGCTGCTTCGTGCCGCGCGCGTTGGTCAGCTGGCCGTCGTTACCGAGCTCGTTCGACTCGGCGCCGACGTGAATGCGACGGACAACGACGGACGCACGGCGCTGTCGCACGCAGCAGAGATGGGTCGCACTGGAGTCGTCGTCGCGCTGATCAAGCGCCACGCGGACGTCAGTATCAAAGACAGCGACGGCAAGACAGCGCTGTCGTTCGCCGAGTCGCGTAAGCACCTCAGTGTTACGAAGAAGCTGAAGAGCCTCGCGTCCACCGACCCTGATGCGGCAGACGAGAAACGCGAGACGGCGCTGCGGCGCGCCGCACGGGGCGGCGACGTCGAGAAGGTGAAGAAGCTGATCAAGTGCGGCACTAACGTGGACGCCACAGACGAGAGCGGTCGAACTGCGCTCTTGATCGCGGCGAAGAACTCGCACTTCGATGTGACAAAGGAGCTGATCCTCCTCGGAGCAGACGTGAACGCGTCCGACCAGAACGGCCGAACAGCGCTGTCGTACATCGCCACGTGGGACATACACTTGGAGACAACGCCAGTCAACATCGAAGCGGCAGCGGCGCTCATCCAGCGCGACGCGGACATCGAAGCTCAGGACAGACATGGTCGAACGGCGCTGTCGATTGCTGCCGAGCACGGACGGCTCGATGTCGTGACGTACTTGATCGCGCGCGGTGCCAGTGTGAACGTCAAGTCGCAAACCAGTCTGGACCGACCTCGCAAGTACGAGACGCCACTCACACTCGCTGGTCGGAATCGCCACATGAAGGTCTTCCAAGCGCTCGTTGACGCTGGTGCGCCAGTGAACGTCCGGAGCAACGTCGATGGCGAGACGCCGCTGATCTCGATCGCCAGAGCCGACTACTTCCAAGGCGTGCAGCAGTTGATCACTCGAGGCGGCAAAGGCGTCCTTTGTATCGACGACGCTCAAGACGACGAGTCCTCGTTGCTTCCAGGCTCGCTGGCGACGATGGTGACGATGTGTGCGACTGCCACGTTCGAGTTTGAAGACGCGTGCTCACACTTGCTCACGCGACTGCAAGACGTCTGCAGTCAGCTCCAGCAACGTCAGCAAGGTTCTCAAGCCATAGAGGCGTCTGCACCAGCAGCAGTGACCCATGACACGCTCGTGACGTTCGCCAGCATCCTGTTCCGCGCCTGCCGCTTGCTCTTTGACATCAAGAAGAAGAAGTCGAGAGTCCTGAAGCGCTTCGTCGCGAGTCGAACGATCCTCCAGCGCGTCCACGCCATTCACGACGAGCTGAAGCACTTTGCCGCTTTCTACCAGTTGCCACAAGACGAAGCGCATGGGACGAACCAGACGCGCGCGAGCGACAGCGACGAGCTCCAGCGGCGCTTTGAGCACGCGTTGCTGGGCTCCGATCGCGGGATAAAGGTCACACGAGCTGAGACGAGACGTGAGATCGCTGTGCTGCTCCAGTACGAGATCGCGATGCAGCAGCAAGAGAAGAGCACGGAAGAGCAAGCGCTCATCCAGCGCGTGCTGGACCGCTTCACCCGTGTCTGCGAGATCGAGAGCGCGCCGGACGTCCCCTCGTGGTTCATCTCGCTCGACGACCTGGAGTTCCACGGCTGGAACGACCAGGAGACAGCGAGACATGGCGTGCGCTACAGTGGCAAGTGGCGCGGCACGAGCGTGCTGATCGAGACAAGCGAGATGACTGAGCACGACGTCGCAGCTGCCGTGGAGCAGTGGCTTCCACTGCGCCACCCAAACATCGCGAAGCTGTACGGCGCGTGCCACGTCGGACGCACTCGAGTCTTTGTGTACGAGGCCGTGTCGGACGCCATGCCGCTGCGCCAGTTCCTCCACGAGTTCCTGCGCGGCGTGTGTGCGATGGACGAGGTCGCGTTCAAGCGAACAGCCGCTCGGTGGCACCAGCTGAGCGACACGAACGTCAAGAACCTCGTGGCGGCGTGCCACACAGCGATTGCAGACGAGCGAGACGCGAACGTGACGCCGCTGCAAGCGTCTGTGCGCAACGCATCGAAGCAGCGACGGCTGTGGCAGCGTCTCTACAAAGGACATGTCTGGAAGTACCTGCGCGACGCGGCGCTCGGACTGCAGTACTTGCACGACCGCGGCGTTGCGCACGGCTCGCTCGTCCACACGGCGATCATCATTGGCTCGGACGGCGTCGTGAAGCTCACGAACGTCGGTGGGAGCAAGCGAGCGCTGTCCGACGACGAGTACACTCTGGAGCTTGACCCGCACCAAGGTGAACGGACTGTGCCTGCCGACATGTACGCGTTTGGGCGCTGCGTCTGGACGATCGTGACGAAGAAGCCGCCGATCACCGATGAGCTCGACGACTTCACGGACGTTGCATTCACGAGCGTACCGCGCATGACCAAGCGCCAGAACAAGTTGCTCAACTCGATGTCGGAAGATTCGGTCAAGATCAAGGACGTCGTGACGCGGCTCGAGGCGTTTGCCGCGGAGAGCGCTGCGGAGATCGAGGCCAACGCCACTCTTGCTGCCAACCGAGCAAAGGTACGTTATGACCTGGAGCCTGTGGATGGAGCGCCAGTGCACTCACACACTCTGTGTGGGTCGTCGCAATGTGTGCAGCTCCAGTCCCAGCGCCTCGACGAGTACGAATTCCCAGAGCACAAACTATCGATCCCAGTCGCGCTCACTCGCATCCAGGAGCGAAGCGAGCGACTCGCAGACGCACAGTGGATCCACAGCCAAGTGCTTCCAGCGCTCGAGTTTGCGTTCGAGCTGCTGCAGAAGCGAGAGAAGACGCCAGTGGACCTCGAGGTCCAGGCGTTCTGCACAATCGTGGCGCGACTGCAGCGATACTTGGAGCCGCACTTGAACGCGAAGTTGGTGTATCTGCAAGCGCGAAGCCTCCAGACGGCTGAAGCACACAGTGTCGACTACACAGCGCTCGATCGGCTCCTCGATATGCTCGACGTGCCAGAGACTGGTGCGATTCGGACGTGGCGAGAGACTGCGCGAGCGTCATCGATCGCGGTGGCGGCCGATAATCGGTCTTTGATCCCTTCAAGCAGCGTCACGGTCAACCACTTTGACACTTCTCCGGCGCTCCTGCAGCAGTGGACGCGCGACGGTCTCTCCAAAGCAGCAGAGCACGCGCCAGAATGGCGACCAGAGTGGTACCTGTCGCTCGGCGAGCTGACGTTCAGCAAGACGGACAAGTTCGCAGAGGGCGGGTTCGGCGCCGTGTGCAAAGGCAGCTGGCGCGGCACGCCGGTCGTGGTCAAGTTCATGGGCGTTGAAGAAGACACTGCGCTCTCGACCGACTTGCTGCTCCACGAAGTGCGCGTGTGGCACCGTCTGAAGCACCCGCACGTGCTCGAGTTCTACGGCGCGAGTCACGTTCGCGAGCGGTACTTTGTGTGCGAGTTTGCTGGGAACGGCGACTTGCAAGACTACCTCAAGAAGATGACGCCTGGCACCAGTGACCACCTCACGTGGCAGAAGCTCCACGAAGCCGCGCTCGGACTGCAGTACCTCCACAGCATGAACGTCGCGCACAACGACCTCAAGTGCGACAACATCATGATCGGCTCGGACCACAAGGCGAAGGTCATCGACTTTGGACTGAGCTGTCTGCTGGGCGAAGCCGAGGTCCAGATTGCCAAGGACAACGTTGCCGCTAAGAACTGGCGCTCGCCCGAGTACATCGATGGTGGTCGACCGTCGTTTGCATCCGACGTGTACTCGTTCGCGATGTGCATCATCGAAGCCGTGAGCGGCAAAGAACCGTCCGGAGGAATGATTCGACAGTTTGTCAAGAGAGGCAAAGCGCCGCTACTGCCAGCGTCGATGACGCCGAAGCAGCGCAACTTGATCGAGTTGATGACCAAGTTCGAGCCATCCGAGCGCGTGGACATCGACTACGTCGTCAACATGCTGAAGGAGATCGCACAGGATGCGAGTGCAGCACCATAGAGGCGATAGGATTTGTGTACCAGAGTCTTAGGAGTGTCATACGTCTACTGAAGATCCCATACGCTCGTGAACCGACGCGTGAGCATGAACGCGCGCTCGACACGCGGCCACGTTCGCTTCAGTTCGTGCTCTTTGCGATGCGCAGCGCTCGTGCTCGTAGCGTTCGGTGCCGCTGTCCTGCTATTCGAGCTCGTGGCGCTCCAGTGCGACTGCAAGGACACCCGTGTGCGCTGTTCGCTCGTTCCCACTGCTGCTGATGATGTCGACGAGCTGGACCTGCAAGCACACGAGACGATCGAGGAGCTCACTGCTACTGCAGCCGACGAAGCGACAGCAGGCGGGCGTCTGCGTAGCGAGCAGCGCATCAACAGCACTATCGATGACACTCGCAACGAAGTGGCGCTTGCGGACTTGCTCCACTTGAGTCTGCTCCAGACAGCGTGTCTCGCGCACAAGGACAGCGCCATTCCGTGGACAGTGGGCGAGCCTGGTCCAGACCAGACGAACGCGAGCCGAGTCGACGCGTTGCTGCTGCGCAAGAACGACTCGAACGTCGTCGAGTGGCTGCGGCAGTGTCCGGATGTCGACGTGTACGTGCCCGAAGGACTGCGCGGACATGGCTACTGCGAAGACGCGGCTGCCTACGCCAAGTGTACGTCGTGGATGTCAAGAGCAGTCGACAGGTAGAGCAGCTCGCTTGCGCTGACGCTGATGCTCACTCACGCTTGCGCTGCCGGACGTTGGTTCGTTCAGACCTCAAGGCGCGACTCCTGCCGCGCTGGGTCTTTGAGACGCCGCTCGTCGACTCGACGCACCAGCGCACAGTCACGTACCACGAGCTGTGTCCGCACACGCCAGTGCTTCTGTTCAACCACTACTGGGACGGACTCGTCGACGCGCCGCACTGGCCCAAGCACAAGTCAGTGTACTTGATGCCCAACATCGAGATGTACGAGCTCAACGAGCAGTTCTACTGGCGCGCAGACGTCGTCTTGTGCAAGACGCGCGACTGCGAGCAGCGCTTGCGCAAGTGGTACGCGCAAGAGGGCAACCCGCGCGACACGAAGGTGCTCTACACGCGCCACACGACGTCGGACGTCGCTGGCTTTGCGAGACACACGCTCGGAGCTGCTGCGATCGCACCACAGGACTTTGACAACGCCGTGCTTGTCCACATGGCAGGCTCGAGGTGCGTGTTATCTGTGTCGTGGGAGAGAGAGTGAGTCGTAGGACGCAACACATCGACTCAACTCATCTCGCCAACGGAGCGGATGCACTGACGGACACCTTTGCGTGGCAGTGTCCACAAAGGCACGCGCCAGGTCGTGGACTGCTGGCTGTCGCGTCCCGACCTCCCGCGTCTCGACGTGCTCATCACGAACGAGTCGTACGAGTGGGTGCTCGGTCGACACGACCGCGGCGCGCGCATTCGAGCGGCTCGGAACGTCAACGTGACTGTGCGCAGCGACGTCGACGCACTGGCGTTTGGTCGGTGGATGGCCGAGAGCGCGTTCTTCCTCTGTCCGAGCGTGATGGAGGGCTACGGCCACTACATCAACCAAGCGCGCGCAGCTGGCGGCGTGATCGTCACGACAGACGTCGCACCGATGAACGAGCTCGTCGCAGCACTAGACACGGGCGTGCTCGTCGATGCGAAGCGGTACCAGAACCGGCGCATGTTCCTCGCGGGAGCGTACACACGCACACCGCACGGTCTGCGAGGCGTAGACGGCATGTCGGCGCACTTTACTGGCGACGACGTCTGTCGCGCAGTCGACTACGTGCTGCTCGAGATGGACGCTCGTGCACGCGCAGCGATGGGTGCGCGCGCGCAGCAGCAGTACCACGCAGACACGCTGTTCTTTGCGCGCAAGATGCTCCTGCTACAGCACTATGCGCAGAAGCAGAGGCGACAGCAGCAGAGGCGACAAGACAATGACGGAGACACACTGCGATGGAGTCTGTGGCAGCGCGTGTTTCGTCCGCGCAGATGTCGCGAGTGACGAGCGAGTGCCGTGACAGACATGGATCAAAGTGGCGCAAGAAGAAGAAGCCTTGAGCGATCATGGGTCAAGAGCTGTCCGTGACTTCATGTTGTCGCGCGGCTGCTCTTGCGCTTGTTGCGCTACGAGCTCCGTGAGAGCAACAGCAGCAACCAGTGACTCTGTTGCATCAGCGCACTCGCTCGTTTGCGTGTGGAGTCTCGACAGTGCCTCGTCAATGCGAGTCAGTGTGATCGGCTCTTGATCAAATGCACAGCGTGGCATGTCTGTCGGCTCGTACGCACGAGCGCCTCGCATCGCTCCTGCCTGCATGTGTGTGTCGTTGTCATGTGAGACCTCTTGCTTGTCAAGTGAGATGCCAATCAAAACCAATTGGCAATTTAAGCTCTCATAGTGGCAATGGTTGTGATTGGCACAGTGGGTTCAGACGCTCAAACAACAGCAACAACAGCATCAAAGCATCAGCACCACACACGAACATCAGCAGCAGCAGCTCGACGAACTGAGAGCGTGCACTGTGTGCGCAAGAGCAGCAGCAGCAGTGAGCTACAGCGCACAGCTGACAACGAGCGAGTGCTATTGAGCGACACACGCTTGTAGACTCGAGTGCGCCTTCACTTTCGCGAGCAAGGAGAGACAACGTGTTCACGAGACGAACGGATGGGGAACTGCGCAAGTCGATCCGGTACATACATACACACACGACTAGTTGCTGCACACGACGAAGCTCTCGAGTGCTCTTTCACAACAACTTGTCTTCTCAATAGCTTACCATCACACTTACTGTTGGGAATGCCGCCACAGAGCGAAGACGGCTGCGCGCTTTCCGTGAGGATCCGTCAGCGGCGCTCAAGAAAGCAGTCGAGGCTGATGAAGTCGCCACAGTCGAGCTCTTTGTCCAGCACGGCGCATCGACTGTGCGTGGACTGTGCTTGAGTGCCAAGTGCAATCAGCTCGATGTCGTCCATGCGCTCGCTCGACTTGGAGCCGACGTGAACGCGACGGATACCACCACGCACAACAAAACAGCGCTCATGCACGCAGCAGAGAGCGGTCACTGCGAGATCGTGACTGCGCTGATCCGACTTGGAGCAGACGTGAACCTTCACACCAAGTACGGCAAGACGGCGCTGTCGAGTGCTGCGTTGTCAGGTCACATCGATATCGTAGCAGAGCTGATCCAGAATGGAGCAGACGTGAACGCCACAGACGACCAAGGGCGGAGTGTGTTGAGCCTCGCAGCAGCTTCCGGTCACCTCGACGTCGTAGCAGAGCTGATCCAGAATGGAGCAGACGTGAACGCCACAGACGACAATGGAAAGACCGTGCTGTCGTATGCAGCCTACGCGGGACACCTCGCTGTTGTCTCGGAGCTCATTCGACTCGGCGCGGACGTGAACGCCGCAGACAAGTTGAGCAACACTGCGCTATCAAGTGCTGCGTCGTCAGGACACGTCGACGTCGTGCTGGAGCTGCTTTGACTGGGAGCAGATGTACACTCGAAGGACAAGGACGGCGTCTCAGTCCTCGCTCGCGCAGCGATGCATGGACATGTCGATGTCGTACGAGAGCTGGTCCGACTCGGAGCACATGTGAACACCCAAGACGCAATCGGCATGACAGCGCTGTCGTACGCTGCAATGTGGGGTCATGTTCGCATCGTCAAGGAGCTGCTTCGACACGGCGCAGACGCAAGCATCAAAGACAAGTGCGGCAAGTCAGCGAGGACGTACGCGGTCGAGAATCGTCGCGACGACGTCGTTGCGCTGTTGCAAGCACAGAGGCGAAGTGGGTCGCCAACGAGGACGCCAAGCAGTTTGTCTATACAACTGTGAACGACCTGGTTCGGTACGAGACCTCGCTTGATCAAGGACGTGAGCTTCAAGCGGCGTCTTTCAACAGTCGAACGGTGCTGTTTGCCACTCGTACACTCGACCATCTCGACGAGATGGCAGGGCACGCTCGGTCGAGTGCAGCGCCAGCGACTGTACCAGCCAAAGCACATGACAGTCCAGACCAACGTAGTGAGCTCGAGGCGCCACAGACAGTTGCTGGTCATTATGACCACATGAAGCGTCTACACTCGTGCGGCGATCAGCGTTCAGAGCATTCTCGCAATGGCAGGACGCCACGGAGGCGTGTGACCTCGCACGACGACACGTTGAAGCGAGGGTGCTGAGCCAAGAGGCAGTGCGAGCGCACGTTCATGACGAATCACCAGAGCTGACGCCAAGACGTCGTTGGGTATGTGTGTCAGTTGTAGGAAACGTGTACTTGTTTGGCACGGCCTCACAGTAGTTCGCTTCTTCACGTGAAGAAAACATTATTTGAGGTCATTTCTCCATCTTTTAAAAGGGTTATTTTGCAAAAAGGGTATTCTGTACAAATGCACATAAAGTATATTATTCACGGCGGTGTATTACGGTACTTGAGATTGTTATCAGCAATGCAATATCATTGGGTTTGGAATTTCCATGTACAATATCAATAGCATCGTTGTGTGTTATCGTGAGTAAATATGATTAATGACGATCTCGACAATTGAACTCGCCCACTGTGCTGGACTTCCAAACGATTATCTTTTTAGTGGAGCGCCAGTGGCTCGTGCAGCCATGTGGGAATAGCAGAAAGCCGTCCGCCGATTTGTAGCCCTGCTTGACGTTTGTCCAGTCAGCGTCAGTTACCAGGCGCAGACTCTCGCTGTAACGGGGTTGCTGTGCTAAGTACGAAGTAGCACAGCAGACCCCCAATTAGTGGCTCAACCTGATTTCCGGACGACCTTGGTCGTCCCATCAGGCAGCTCACTATTTAGGTTAGCTCCCTAACTTTCATCACTACGCATGGTCCTAATACAAAAACCTCAGAGTTGAAAATACCGAGTTCAGCGCAGTTCCTCTGCGCTTCACCCATCGCTTCCTCGTAAGACCTCGTGCGAGCTACGTTGCGGAGAGCACCCCCGTGACACCTGGTAGCACTTCGTAGTCCGTCTAACGGCCAAGTTGAGCACGCTCCTAATTGAAGGCGACAACGGAACGTCGCTCATCTACAGCAACTTCGCGCACCTGACACCCTACGAGTGGGACGCGCTACGCCGCCTCGCTGACGTGTCGGGCCTGACGGCCGTCGCAGCGATGCTGTCCGCGATGTCGCAGGAGCACCAACGTGCAGCTGCACAAGAGTTCATGGTCCGCGAACTCGCCGACGCGCGTCGGCGAGGCTCAACTCCCGCGGCACCATCAAGGAGCGAACTCGTCAAGCTCGACGTAACCAGCTACAACGGCAAAGGTCCCAACCGACTCGCTTTGAACCGCTGGCTGTGCGAGGTTGACATTGCCATACACGCGCGGCAGCTCACGTCCGAAGTGTCGCGCACCCACTTCCTCCTGTCCAAGCTCGGTGGCCGCGCGAAGGAGTGGGCTTTGGGCCGGCTTGTCGCCGACCCGAACTGCTTCCCGACGCTTGACGCGCTCAAAAGCGACCTGCGACTCGCATTCGAGCCGCCTCAAGACGAGATGCATCATCGCGATGCGTTCCTCGCACTCAAGCAAGGTCGCGCGTCCATGCGCGACTACGTGCAACGCGCTCGCCACCTCGTCTCATGCGTCACATCTGCCCCGATCGACATGGCGACCCAAGTCCATGTCTTCATTTCCGGTCTGAACGCTGGACACCAGCGTCTGTACTTGACCCGGAAGCCTCCGGCGTCGCTCGAGGAGGCTTTTGCGATCGCGATTCGCGAAGACTTCAGCGTATCCGCCTCGCGGGGCCACCACGCCGCGGTCGCTACCGCGGCGATCAGTCGAGTTCGGTTACGAGTTCGACGGGTTCAAGAGCAGCGACTCGTTCATCGTTGTCGATCTTGGCGGCTCGTTCGACTGCATCTTTGGAATGCCATGGCTGGCGCGCCACCGGCCCGACATCGACTGGCTGAGTCGCACTGTAAAGCCGCGCGACATCGACGTCGACGGTGTTCTCGCTCACTTGAGCGATTGCGCGAGCGCCTGGCCGCACGTGGCTGTCGTGGACCCGGACTCCACGACCCTCAACCCGCACGAAGTGAGCGATGGCCCTTCATGCGCGGTTTGCTGCAAAGTACCGTGCGCCACGCCAACGAGACAAGAGATCGCTGATGACCAGTGGGTCACAATGCGCCGCAGGAAGCAGACCGATCCTGCGGCGAGAAGCGGAGAGGCCCCCGGCCGTTCCAAAGCCGACACAGCACGAGCAGTGGCTCGCGCTACAGCGTCTCAGGCGCGCGAGAGACATCCACACGCGCCGGCTTGGCCCGTCGCGCCGGTGCCGACGTTCGACACGATCCACGTCGTCAACATGACTGGTCACGGCCCGCCGCGCCACGGCATGAAGGTCGCATCCCCACCACGCGCAGCAGCCGAACTCACTCGGCTGCCTGTGATGTCTTGGAAGAACATGCTCAGCGAGATCAAACTCGGCCACATCGAGCAACTGTGCACCGTCGTGATCGACCCAGCGGATCCAGCGGTTGTTGTCAGCGAGCGGCCTGCCGGAGCAGAGCCGAAGTCCGCTCGCGAAGAACGCTACGCTGCGCAGTCATGGAGCGAGCTCGAAGCCTCTGGAAATCCCGTCCTGGATCTCGCCCGCGAGTTCTCCGACATCTTTCCTGACACCATTCCGCCGGTGCTTCCGGCGGACAGGGGCGTGCGACACGAGATCGATCTCGTGCCCGGGGCGAAGTACTGCGTGACGCGGCAGTGGCCGCTGCCTCGCGATCAAGTCGAAGCGATCGACGCGTTCTTCGAAGGCCGGCGAGCCGCCGGCCATGTCCGCGAGTCGACATCACCGCACTCGAGTCCAACGTTCTGCGTGAAAAAGGCGACTGGAGGATGGCGCATCGTCCACGCGTTCAACAAGCTCAACGACGCGACGATCCCAGCACAGACGCCGATCCCGCGCAAGGACATGGTCCTCGACACCATGTCTGGCAGCACGATCTTTAGTACCATCGATCTCACCGACGGCTTCTACCAGATCCTCATGCGCGAGTCCGATGTTCCGCTGACGGCAGTCAGTACTCCCAGCGGCATGCTCTGGGAGTGGCTGGTGATGCCGCAGGGGCTGAAGAACGCCCCTGCCACGTTCAACCACATGGTGTCGCACGTGCTTCGCCCGCTGCGCGACTTTGCCCCAAGCTACTTTGACGACATCTTCGTGCACAGTCGCGCCACCGAGGGCGCGACAGACCTGGACGTCCATCTCGGGCACTTGCGCAAGGTGTTCGAAGCCATGCGCGAGAACAAGCTGTACGCCAACTTGAAGAAGTGCATCTTCTGCGCTCCCGAGATCCCAGTGCTCGGCAGCTACGTGAGCGCGGACGGCGTCCGCGCTGATCCAGAGAAGGTGGCTTCGGTCGTCGCGTGGCCGGTACCCTCGCGACCAAAAGGAGCTCCGGCAGTGGCTTGGGCTTGCGAACTACCTTCATCATTACGCGAAAGACTTCGCGTCCGTCATCTTCCCACTCTCGCAGTTGTTGAAGAAAGACGCCACGTGGGAGTGGCGTCGCGAGCACCAGACAGCGTTTGATGGCGTCAAGACGCGGCTCTCCACCGCACCGGTACTTGCATTGGCGGATCACACGAAGGAGTTCCACGTCGTTTGCGACGCAAGCGACTTCGCGATCGGCTGCGCGCTCATGCAGCATGGCGCCGAGGGACAGGAGCGCGTCGTCAGCTTCCAGTCGCGGCAGCTGAAGCCCGCGGAGCGCAACTACCCCGTGCACGACAAGGAGCTGCTCGCGATGCGCTACGCGTTGGTGAAGTTCCGCGTGTATCTGCTGGGTGAGCAGACGTTCGCGATCTACACCGACCACGCGTCTCTCCGAACCGCGACAAAGTCGCCGCATTTGAGCCAGCGCATGGCGCGCTGGCTGTCGTTCTTCGCCGAGTACAACTTCGTCGTCTTCTACAAGCCGGGCGCGACGAACATCATCGCTGACGCACTGTCGCGGCGTCCCGATTACGACCCGCGACCCGACTCGCCGCAACACGCTGTCGATGATGACGACGAAGAGTGCAGCGCGTGTGTCGCGCTTGGTATAAGCGCGACAACGTCGACCGCTGTGAGCCCGCTCCGAGATGAGATCGCCACAGCGTACTCCCGCGACCAGTCGTGCGCCGCCATGCTCAAATACTGTCGAGATCCTTCCCCGTCGGCGCTGCTGCAGCTGACGCCTTCAGCGCGGAGTCAAGCACCGCGCAACTCGGTATCCGGCGACTTGCTCAAGTACCAGATCGATCGCTTCGACAGCCCTCGCGTCGTCGTGCCGCTCGACGACGACCTGCGCGCTCGCATCATGCACGAGTACCACGACGCCGCGCCAGGCGGCCACCTTGACCGCGAGAAGACGTATCTCGCTCTTGCACGCGACTTTTACTGGCCCCAAATGTACAAGTGGGTGCGCAAGTGGGTTCGGTCGTGCGAGACCTGTCAGCGCGTGAAGCCTGCGCAGTCGTCGCAAGCCCCGTTGCAGCCCCTCCCAATTGCGGTGGATGCCTGGCGATCCGTGAGCATGGACTTCATCTTCGGGCTTCCTCGCGATCAAGCTGGTCGCACGGGCATTTTTGTGGTTGTCGATCGCTTCAGCAAGATGACACATCTTGCGCCAGTCGCGGTCGGCATCACCGCGCAGGAGACGGCTGAGCTCTTCCTCGCCAT
This sequence comes from Pythium guiyangense, assembly GCA_003730235.1. Classification (NCBI taxonomy): domain Eukaryota; phylum Oomycota; class Peronosporomycetes; order Pythiales; family Pythiaceae; genus Pythium; species Pythium guiyangense. Next base: position 582,396 of record QXDM01000033.1, read on the forward strand.
GGTGTATCGACACCATGGCATGCCAACGTCGATCGTCTCTGACCGTGACCCGCGCTTCACGGCATCGTTCTGGGACCGTCTCTTCCAGCTTCTCGGGACGCGGTTGCTCATGTCGACCGCCTCGCATCCGGAGACCGACGGGCAGACTGAGCGCGTCAACCGAGTCGTCGAAGATGTGCTGCGCAGTTACGCGACGTCGCACAGGTCGTGGAGCTCGCTGTTGCCGATAGTCGAGTTTGCGATCAACAACGCAGTGCACGAGTCGACCGGTCACACGCCGTTCTTCATCAATAACGCGCGCCACCCGCGCGTTTCCGTGGTTCTTGGCTTTGACGACGACGGCTTTCTTGAGGGGGGAGGGACACCGAGCGCGTCGGCGTCATGCGTCGCTCCTCCAGCATCTTCGGAGGCGAGCCCGCGCTCCAACAGGCCGTCGCACTGCGCAGTCGTGATGACTCCAACCGAGGCGACGAGTTGGGCCAACGCGGCGCTTATCGCGCCATCACGAGGCGCGATCGCCATCACCACTCGTACCGGCGCGGGCAAGCCATCCGCGCCTATGTCTCCAATCGGCGACGACTGTGTGCTCGAGTTCGTCCAAAAGCGCGAGTCTGTCGCTCGCTTTGTGCGCGATGCAGTCGCCGCAGCAGTCGATCGACAGAAAACCGCAGCCGACCAGCGTGGGCGCAAGAATTCCGAGAAGTTCGCGGTCGGTGACCGTGTTTTGCTATCGGCGTCCGGCATTGCACCTGGTTCTGTCACGAATCTCGGTGCGACGAAGCTCGCACCACGCTGTATCGGCCCGTTCACGATCACACGACGCAAGGGCGAGGCGTACACACTTGACATGCCAAGTGCATTGAAAGTGCACCCGACTTTTTATGTCGGGCGCTTAAAGCGCTATGTGGCTGCTACGGTTCCGACGGACGAGCCGCCACGCCAGGCTCGAAGCGCGACCCGACGTGACGAGGACGCGGCTTGGCAAGAGCGCTTGGTGGCGTCTGACCCGCGCGGAACGCTCGACTGTCCGCGCGAAGAGCCTCGTTTGCCTGGACCACCTTCGCCAGCTGCGCTCGAAGCGCAGCAACCTCTTGGTCGAGGCGATCCGCCTCCGCAATCGCGTCGTCAGCGCGACTCCGAGCCACATCCGCATCATGCGACACCATCTCGAGACGGTCAGGCACAGGCGCGACCGTCGTCTCGTCGCGCCACGTTCCGCCGCGATGGTCCGCCGCCGCTTGTTGATAGCGCGGGTCACCCGCGCTGGATCGTTGATCGTCTTCTCGAGCACCGCGACCGTGGTCGCGGCTCCGGTCGCCGCGAGTTCCGCGTTCGCTGGCTTGGCTTCGACTCTGCCAGTGACTCATGGGAGCCTCGCACCACGCTTCTCGAAGATGTACCCGACTTGGTGAAGGCGTACGAGGCCGCTGCTCGCGCCAAGGCGACGGCGCACGCGCGCGACCACGCGACCGAGAGCGTGAACGCGATCGTCGGCCCGACTCATGCCACGCCACATGCCGCTCCTGCGAGCACGCAAAGCGCGCGCTTGTCGCGCGACGAGACGGAAACGAAGAGCGAGAACGGCTGCGCGAACGAGAGCGAGAGCGCGCGCGCTCCGCGCGCGCATGCGAGCGACGTAGTGGCGAAACGCCGCGGTGGTCACCGCGCGCAGCGCGGTTCGCCGCAAGCGCGCGTCGATACTGGACGAGGAGAGCCTTCTCGTCTTCGTCGAGCGGATACTCCGCGAGCATCGCTTCCCACTGCTCGAGCGTCGGCTTCTTGCGGTGCGCGCAGATGCAACAGTATGCGACTACGTGCACGAAGCAGCACGGCCGGTCTGCGTCCCACGACGCCGAGCACACACGCTCGGCGAGATCGCCCAGATGGTAGCGCTCGTGCTGCAACTCGCGGCGCTCGAGGGCGAGCGCCATTCCAGGCTCCAGGTTCCAGCGCGCGACGAAGCGCGCCCACGACTCGTCACGTTGCCGGTCGTCGTGACTGGCTTGCCACGCGACTGTCGCCATCGGCGCCACATGTCAGCGAGCGCCTCGTCGCCGGGGGAGTCGCGCACTGTGCTGCAGTCGTACAGCGACAGTCGGCGAAGCGCGTCGGCGTACGTCACCGTTGCTGCGATCACGCTCGAGCTCGGCAGAGGCTGGTTGCAGGCTTCGCACATAGCGCGGCTCTCATTGCCGCGCTTCATTGTCGTCGGGGTCGTCGCTGCTGTTGCTCGCTTCGTCGCGCCACTTGTGCGCTTCGTGTTGCTTCTTCTTTTGTGCTTTTGCTTTCTTTTGCTTGCGTGTTTGCAAGCTTGTATGGGGATGGTGTAACGGGGTTGCTGTGCTAAGTACGAAGACGCACAGCAGACCCCCAATTAGTGGCTCAACCTGATTTCCGGACGACCTTGGTCGTCCCATCAGGCAGCTCACTATTTAGGTTAGCTCCCTAACTTTCATCACTACGCATGGTCCTAATACAAAAACCTCAGAGTTGAAAATACCGAGTTCAGCGCAGTTCCTCTGCGCTTCACCCATCGCTCCCTCGTAAGACCTTGTGCGAGCTACGTCACGGAGAGCACTCCCGTGACGCTCACCTTTGTGCTGGAGCGCGACAGCGAGTAATCACGTGCGTGCAAAGTTATCACAGCAAATACTTATCTGCCATCCACTCCTCTCGACGAACACCGCCTGTGAAAGAGGCAAGACGTCGTGTGGCTATTATAACTTGATCCCGATAAAGTGACTTACCTCTGTAGCCACAAGTGTATTCATCAATTTATCTTGGCGGTGCCAGGTTGAGGTTTAACTTGAAGTTTGTATTAATACCTGTAATATGTTTTAACCTTGCTCATTTGGTTTCAGTATACTATATATATATATATTGTACTTAAAATCTTATCCTGACACTACCAGGGTACGAAAATGCTAACCCTGGTTCTTCCAGGATAGGGTACTAGAGATATAAATATGGCACCGGATGCAGCTGAGAGCTCAGCTGAGAAAACTTACTGTCTTCATTGATTTACTGGAGTTCTGATTCCATTTTCGTGGTATCGGAAAATGTGCATTCTTGAGGCTGAAATACAGTGTTAATGTGTGAGTACACGGGGCTAAAGGAGTTAAATCGTCTAGCTCCTTCGCTCAGTCATTCATATCAAACTTAATCATCACTTCGAGGACGTCTTCTGCATCTTCATACTACCGCTTGTTCGTCAATGAATGAGCAGAGGCTTGTTCGCGACTGTGATTTAGTACAGACATGCGCTGCCTTTGGTTCATACGAGTCTCTACGATATAAAAATGTTCTTGAGGATGAATTGCTGCCCTGATAGGCGCAGCCCGTAGAGTCCTCTCGAGTTTACCAATCATGTTGACTGTTTGCCAAGTTTCTCGAACTTATTCACATGGTCGACATACACAGTCTCATCGAGTGTCGCCTGGAGGTAAGCTGCAAACACCCCCTTTGTCGTATGATCGTTTTGTACTTTGTAGCGAGCACGAGAATAAACTCGACCCACACGAAATCGGCCATACGTGCGTGTCGCTCAGCGTAGTTGACAAGATACTGGTGAGCATGTAGCACGCGCTGGCGCGTGCCTTGGCCGCTCTACAGCGCTGTCACTCAAGCGCTTGAGGCGAACAGCACAGTGTTGTTGACGCGCACACATTAAGTGACCGTTTGACAAGCTCATAGGTTTTGTCCTCGCGCTAAGCGCATAGCCCGGTAAGTGTGGCATGTTCCCACTCCGGCTATTACGACGAGCGACGAGCCTTTGCCGGTTTGGGTGGCTCTTGGATGATCTCGGTCTGCGTCAGGAAAGCTTGAGTAATGTCGCGAGCCGATATGCACATGGACCGACGCACGCAACAGGGCGTCGAAGCGCCGTTCGACTTCTCAACATACTCTTGCGTGACCCAGTAATATACTCGTAAGCTGTAAAGTCATCGCAAATCATTGACCGTGATTGCGAGCCTTTGGGGCCAATATCGACGTACTCGTACGGCATCATGTCGAGCATGCACAGACAGATGAGTTGTACTGGACACACGGTATTCTTTGTGGTAGAACGCGGTCAGAAAAATCCGGCTAGATCCACGACTGTGCAGCGGCGATCGAAAACCGGGAACAGCGATCACATCAGCGATCAGATCGGCAGGTGCAAGGGTGCGACAGCGTTAGACGCTCCACCCAGGCAACACGCTACGCGAGGGAGATGGTCGATCGTCCAAGATAACGTGCGATCATCCAAGCCAACGCAGATCGCGAAGCGAGACGGCATACCGGCGATCGGGTGTGGTGGCCGACGATCCTGTCAGCACGAGCTAGCGCGTGACGGCGACATGTACGCCGCGAGAGGGACGCGCAACGCGACAACAGTGTCCAGTGGTCAGGGATGACAAGCGATCGCCCAAGCAACCCGAGGTCGTGTAACCAGAAGCAGTTCGGCGATCGAGCACGCCAGCAGCGATCGCGACGACTCAGCATGATGCAGTTCAAGCTGTGAGACATCGGCGTGGTTGCGCACAAGCCACGAAGTCTCCATGATCGCCGCTCGATCACAATCGCCGTCGATCATCGCGCGCTGCCATCGGCGATCCTGTGCGGTTACATCGGCGATCCCGTGCGGTCCGGAGTCGAGCAGGGCATCGAACGTGAAGGTGTATGCTGACACCATCGTCAGCGACTGCACCAAGTGACTCAGCAAGCGCGATCGACTCGCAGCGAGCGTGCTCGTCCCATCAGCATGATTGGAAGATCGCGGAGCGACAGGGGATCGACCCATCTCCCGACGATCTAGTGAAGCGCAAGGTGAGCAGAGGTCCGCGATAGTGCAAGCTAGTCAAGCATAGTGAGATCAAGTCAAAGCGGTAGATAGTTAAGCACAGTAATTCAGTCCGGAATTCTCCTTGTCCAGCACACGTCCGATCCAGTCGATAGGGCATCGCGAGTGACCAGCCTCTCAGGGCCCGCTCTCACCCTCACGCCCACCACCTGCGACGCGCAGATCCGGAATTGAAAGCTCCGAAGAACCGCTCCGATCGACCGACGTGGGGTCATCGGATCGGCATTTGCATTGGCGATCGTCCGACGACCTTGGCGATCATCGACGATCAAGAGCACGCGACGAGCCTGGAAGCTTTGGCCAGATCGTCCCCTGCTACTGTCTGCAGCGTCTACGCTTGCAGACCTTTGTGCGCCGTTTGGGATCGCGACTGCGATCTTCGAACACCGCCGGCTTCGTGCGACGATCATCCGCACGCACCAGCGAACCCCCAGCAGAGCATCAAGGAGGCCTCACAACCCGTCCGCTAAAGAAGCTCTGCGCCCCGCACGGCTCATTTGATCGCGCCGTGCGTCCGTGATCGTGCCTCACAACCACGATCACGACCCGCGATCGTTGAAGACCCTGGACGATCGCGCAGTGCATCTCGCCGGAACAGCGAGATCGCACGACCCAAGTCCCTCTCTCCCTCCGAGGACCGTTTTCTCCACCTCCACGGTCGACACTACACGCCGGTAAAGCGGATCGCGCCCTGCGATCCGGTATACGACGGAGCGGCAAGGGTCTGACACTGAGGACAAGAATTTGCTGTGGTCGTTCCACCACAGAACTCTGCACGTTCATCACCAAGGCGCTCAAAGAACTATCCATATCTTTGGACCGCGCGTCCGCGAGAGCGAGAATGGTGGCACTCCGGCCGGCTAAATCATTGTCGACCAACAGCGTCTCGAGAAGCCCTCCAGTCCCTCGAGACCCAGAGACCCCGAGCGCGAACGGCGACGCTCTGGTAAAAACCAGTGACGTATCGCCAAGCACAGTCTCCAGTCGAGATGAAGGCGGTTTGCTCTCCCTCTTGATCATCACACAGCGCGCCAGGTCATTGTGACCGAGCGACGCTTAAGGAGGTCCTCGGTCGCCGAATCGTCATCACCAATCGCCGCACGGATGTCGAGAAGTTCGTCGGGAGTTTCCTCCTTTGCCAGCACGTGAACGAGAGAGGTAGTGCAGCGTCCGTGGTCCGAGCCTTCCAGGTGCCAAGACCCCAACGGCACGCTACACATCGTCTATCTCACACTCGAAGTTGCGCACGGCAACGACATGAACGTTCTTGTACAAAAGACGAAGCCACGAATTACGTGGAACTCGTCGCATTCGAGTCACCGACCAGTGCGAACGCGTTTTAAGTTCTCCTGCACTGGCACGCGCCATTATGTCCTCCATTCAACTTCGTGGGCAATCAGGATCGCATTTTAAGAGCGGGCCAGGCTCTGAGGTCTGCTCACCGTTATTTACAAGGCAGAGATTCACTGCAGCTTACAGTCATTTGATCGGTGGAACAGTCGATCAAGTCAGCTGCGGCATGCTTCAAGTAGTCCGCGTGCTGTGTCTCGAGTGCAAACTAGACATGTAGGACTGTCCACACCAGCTACCACTCGTCCAGGTTAATTAAACCACTCACAAGTGCAACAGAGCTGGGGCTGTTTACGTCGCTACCACCTGTCTTGCCGCTACATGTCTGCTTCGACGCAAAGCCCAAGCACGTCTTGAGTGTGCCTCACGACGTCGACCAGTACATTATGAGGCCGTCCAAGGAGCGTTCAAAGCCGACGAACAGGTACATGACGGCGACCAAGGTCGGTAAGCGCTCGTACGTCAGAGTCTCTGAAGAGCTCATTGAGCACGTGGTGGCACAAGGCATCGCGCTTGGAGTGAATCAGCTCTTAGCTCTTTAGCGGAGCTCGATGCGCGACGACTGTGCGACCAAGGTATCTAGGAAGGGCCTCGATGCAGTTGAAGGCTTGTGGGGGTCACTAGCCACTCTGCACCAAGACATTTTAGTGTTTATCGAGTGGTTACGCTAGTGGTGATCTCAAGTGTATGCGCCGACAGACAATTCACGACGAGCTCGCGCAGTGCGCTCACTGATCTCCTGTTGGGCATTACCTACTCACTGATGACGCCCGCAGCACAAGAGGAGAAGCAGAACAAAGATCATACAATGCGCGGACAGTGCGCTGGAGATACTTGCACAGCGCACGGGTGGAACAGTCCAAGCCTGGCGCCACTAATCTGTATGGTAGTTAGTGACTAATCCGTGACTTTAACCTCGAATTATTTGTTGGTGAGACCGTAACTATAACGGTTGGCAAGCGCTTTACGTCAGGTGTCGTTTTCTTTTAAGTACACGAAGGAGTATATTTGGAACTCAGTGTGGAGTTTGATAACCTCAAAGTCGAGGACGATATAGACATGGTCCAACGCATTAACCGCATCAAGACATTCCGCCTTGAAACGCTGGTGTGCTGTGTTGTTCTTATGTCTGGAGCCGTACCAAAAAAGTATGAGATGTACGTGTGTTTCATCACAAACATAAGCTGAGGTGGTCGTGAGGAGTGCGATTGAGAACATTCTTTAGATCCGTTAGAGCAAGTTTGAGTTGATGAAGGTGTACTCAGTAACTTCGACTTACATCTCAACGTCATGGTGTTGAAAATCCAGTGCGTTGGACAGTTCTTCGTTCTGGAGCGGCCCACAGCAGTATGTGAAGCGCTCTACATGTCGCAAGCGAAACATTTCTGAGTCACACGCTTACTGGTTAATTTCAGACGTAAACCTCACATTGCAGTTTTCGATAGTGAAATAAATAAGGAGCCGGAGTCATGTCGAAGAAAAGCATTGACACTCGAGAAGAAGCCCAAGAAGCACAAGAAGAAGCAGACGACAACATCAACATGAGCGAGCTGTACAAGCCGAGCAAGCACGTCGATGGCGACTACCAGTACGCGCAGCAGCAGCAGCAGTACCAGCAACAACAACAACAACAACAGCAGTACCCGCCACCGCCGCCGTACGGCGTTGCGATGGGCGTGCCTGTAGCAGCGCCTCCTGCTGGTCAGCCGCCGATGCAAGTCGACCAGTATGGCCGACCGATCGTGACGGCTGTACCAATGCACATGACGACGCACGTCGTGCCAAACAACGCCAACATCCGCCGCGACGCACAAGGCAATGCGCTCTGTAACAAGTGCTCAGCGCCGTACCCGCTGCCAGCAGGCTGCACGAGTTGGCGGTACGTCGGTTTGCTTCTACGACTTCACACGCTCATCAGCCTCTCTTGCGTATGTACGATGACACTTGACACGTGACTGACTGACGGTCTGTGTGTGAACACGTACGCCCTGAACAACCAGGTGCCGCAACTGCGGAGAACTGAACAACGCGAGTGTCTACGGCGACGAGTGCTGCATCATCTTGTAGCGAGCGTGCTCGCAACTGTGCGAGGAGCTCACAATGGCGCTAGCTCCACCACACGCACTCGTACATGTGCAGCACACACAGCAGACACAAGAATGCTCTGAACGCTGATCGCCGCACGAGTGTAGACGCTTCATGTGGTCATAATGACCAGCAACTGTCTGTGGCGCCTCGAGCTCACTACGTTGGTCTGGACTGTCATGTGCTTTGGCTGGTACAGTCGCTGGCGCTGCACTCGACCGAGCGTGCCCTGCCATCTCGTCGAGATGGTCGAGTGTACGAGTGGCAAACAGCACCGTTCGACTGTTGAAAGACGCCGCTTGAAGCTCACGTCCTTGATCAAGCGAGGTCTCGTACCGAACCAGGTCGTTCACAGTTGTATAGACAAACTGCTCGGCGTCCTCGTTGGCGACCCACTTCGCCTCTGTGCTTGCAACAGCGCAACGACGTCGTCGCGACGATTCTCGACCGCGTACGTCCTCGCTGACTTGCCGCACTTGTCTTTGATGCTTGCGTCTGCGCCGTGTCGAAGCAGCTCCTTGACGATGCGAACATGACCCCACATTGCAGCGTACGACAGCGCTGTCATGCCGATTGCGTCTTGGGTGTTCACATGTGCTCCGAGTCGGACCAGCTCTCGTACGACATCGACATGTCCATGCATCGCTGCGCGAGCGAGGACTGAGACGCCGTCCTTGTCCTTCGAGTGTACATCTGCTCCCAGTCAAAGCAGCTCCAGCACGACGTCGACGTGTCCTGACGACGCAGCACTTGATAGCGCAGTGTTGCTCAACTTGTCTGCGGCGTTCACGTCCGCGCCGAGTCGAATGAGCTCCGAGACAACAGCGAGGTGTCCCGCGTAGGCTGCATACGACAGCACGGTCTTTCCATTGTCGTCTGTGGCGTTCACGTCTGCTCCATTCTGGATCAGCTCTGCTACGACGTCGAGGTGACCGGAAGCTGCTGCGAGGCTCAACACACTCCGCCCTTGGTCGTCTGTGGCGTTCACGTCTGCTCCATTCTGGATCAGCTCTGCTACGATATCGATGTGACCTGACAACGCAGCACTCGACAGCGCCGTCTTGCCGTACTTGGTGTGAAGGTTCACGTCTGCTCCAAGTCGGATCAGCGCAGTCACGATCTCGCAGTGACCGCTCTCTGCTGCGTGCATGAGCGCTGTTTTGTTGTGCGTGGTGGTATCCGTCGCGTTCACGTCGGCTCCAAGTCGAGCGAGCGCATGGACGACATCGAGCTGATTGCACTTGGCACTCAAGCACAGTCCACGCACAGTCGATGCGCCGTGCTGGACAAAGAGCTCGACTGTGGCGACTTCATCAGCCTCGACTGCTTTCTTGAGCGCCGCTGACGGATCCTCACGGAAAGCGCGCAGCCGTCTTCGCTCTGTGGCGGCATTCCCAACAGTAAGTGTGATGGTAAGCTATTGAGAAGACAAGTTGTTGTGAAAGAGCACTCGAGAGCTTCGTCGTGTGCAGCAACTAGTCGTGTGTGTATGTATGTACCGGATCGACTTGCGCAGTTCCCCATCCGTTCGTCTCGTGAACACGTTGTCTCTCCTTGCTCGCGAAAGTGAAGGCGCACTCGAGTCTACAAGCGTGTGTCGCTCAATAGCACTCGCTCGTTGTCAGCTGTGCGCTGTAGCTCACTGCTGCTGCTGCTCTTGCGCACACAGTGCACGCTCTCAGTTCGTCGAGCTGCTGCTGCTGATGTTCGTGTGTGGTGCTGATGCTTTGATGCTGTTGTTGCTGTTGTTTGAGCGTCTGAACCCACTGTGCCAATCACAACCATTGCCACTATGAGAGCTTAAATTGCCAATTGGTTTTGATTGGCATCTCACTTGACAAGCAAGAGGTCTCACATGACAACGACACACACATGCAGGCAGGAGCGATGCGAGGCGCTCGTGCGTACGAGCCGACAGACATGCCACGCTGTGCATTTGATCAAGAGCCGATCACACTGACTCGCATTGACGAGGCACTGTCGAGACTCCACACGCAAACGAGCGAGTGCGCTGATGCAACAGAGTCACTGGTTGCTGCTGTTGCTCTCACGGAGCTCGTAGCGCAACAAGCGCAAGAGCAGCCGCGCGACAACATGAAGTCACGGACAGCTCTTGACCCATGATCGCTCAAGGCTTCTTCTTCTTGCGCCACTTTGATCCATGTCTGTCACGGCACTCGCTCGTCACTCGCGACATCTGCGCGGACGAAACACGCGCTGCCACAGACTCCATCGCAGTGTGTCTCCGTCATTGTCTTGTCGCCTCTGCTGCTGTCGCCTCTGCTTCTGCGCATAGTGCTGTAGCAGGAGCATCTTGCGCGCAAAGAACAGCGTGTCTGCGTGGTACTGCTGCTGCGCGCGCGCACCCATCGCTGCGCGTGCACGAGCGTCCATCTCGAGCAGCACGTAGTCGACTGCGCGACAGACGTCGTCGCCAGTAAAGTGCGCCGACATGCCGTCTACGCCTCGCAGACCGTGCGGTGTGCGTGTGTACGCTCCCGCGAGGAACATGCGCCGGTTCTGGTACCGCTTCGCATCGACGAGCACGCCCGTGTCTAGTGCTGCGACGAGCTCGTTCATCGGTGCGACGTCTGTCGTGACGATCACGCCGCCAGCTGCGCGCGCTTGGTTGATGTAGTGGCCGTAGCCCTCCATCACGCTCGGACAGAGGAAGAACGCGCTCTCGGCCATCCACCGACCAAACGCCAGTGCGTCGACGTCGCTGCGCACAGTCACGTTGACGTTCCGAGCCGCTCGAATGCGCGCGCCGCGGTCGTGTCGACCGAGCACCCACTCGTACGACTCGTTCGTGATGAGCACGTCGAGACGCGGGAGGTCGGGACGCGACAGCCAGCAGTCCACGACCTGGCGCGTGCCTTTGTGGACACTGCCACGCAAAGGTGTCCGTCAGTGCATCCGCTCCGTTGGCGAGATGAGTTGAGTCGATGTGTTGCGTCCTACGACTCGCTCTCTCTCCCACGACACAGATAACACGCACCTCGAGCCTGCCATGTGGACAAGCACGGCGTTGTCAAAGTCCTGTGGTGCGATCGCAGCAGCTCCGAGCGTGTGTCTCGCAAAGCCAGCGACGTCCGACGTCGTGTGGCGCGTGTAGAGCACCTTCGTGTCGCGCGGGTTGCCCTCTTGCGCGTACCACTTGCGCAAGCGCTGCTCGCAGTCGCGCGTCTTGCACAAGACGACGTCTGCGCGCCAGTAGAACTGCTCGTTGAGCTCGTACATCTCGATGTTGGGCATCAAGTACACTGACTTGTGCTTGGGCCAGTGCGGCGCGTCGACGAGTCCGTCCCAGTAGTGGTTGAACAGAAGCACTGGCGTGTGCGGACACAGCTCGTGGTACGTGACTGTGCGCTGGTGCGTCGAGTCGACGAGCGGCGTCTCAAAGACCCAGCGCGGCAGGAGTCGCGCCTTGAGGTCTGAACGAACCAACGTCCGGCAGCGCAAGCGTGAGTGAGCATCAGCGTCAGCGCAAGCGAGCTGCTCTACCTGTCGACTGCTCTTGACATCCACGACGTACACTTGGCGTAGGCAGCCGCGTCTTCGCAGTAGCCATGTCCGCGCAGTCCTTCGGGCACGTACACGTCGACATCCGGACACTGCCGCAGCCACTCGACGACGTTCGAGTCGTTCTTGCGCAGCAGCAACGCGTCGACTCGGCTCGCGTTCGTCTGGTCTGGACCAGGCTCGCCCACTGTCCACGGAATGGCGCTGTCCTTGTGCGCGAGACACGCTGTCTGGAGCAGACTCAAGTGGAGCAAGTCCGCAAGCGCCACTTCGTTGCGAGTGTCATCGATAGTGCTGTTGATGCGCTGCTCGCTACGCAGACGCCCGCCTGCTGTCGCTTCGTCGGCTGCAGTAGCAGTGAGCTCCTCGATCGTCTCGTGTGCTTGCAGGTCCAGCTCGTCGACATCATCAGCAGCAGTGGGAACGAGCGAACAGCGCACACGGGTGTCCTTGCAGTCGCACTGGAGCGCCACGAGCTCGAATAGCAGGACAGCGGCACCGAACGCTACGAGCACGAGCGCTGCGCATCGCAAAGAGCACGAACTGAAGCGAACGTGGCCGCGTGTCGAGCGCGCGTTCATGCTCACGCGTCGGTTCACGAGCGTATGGGATCTTCAGTAGACGTATGACACTCCTAAGACTCTGGTACACAAATCCTATCGCCTCTATGGTGCTGCACTCGCATCCTGTGCGATCTCCTTCAGCATGTTGACGACGTAGTCGATGTCCACGCGCTCGGATGGCTCGAACTTGGTCATCAACTCGATCAAGTTGCGCTGCTTCGGCGTCATCGACGCTGGCAGTAGCGGCGCTTTGCCTCTCTTGACAAACTGTCGAATCATTCCTCCGGACGGTTCTTTGCCGCTCACGGCTTCGATGATGCACATCGCGAACGAGTACACGTCGGATGCAAACGACGGTCGACCACCATCGATGTACTCGGGCGAGCGCCAGTTCTTAGCGGCAACGTTGTCCTTGGCAATCTGGACCTCGGCTTCGCCCAGCAGACAGCTCAGTCCAAAGTCGATGACCTTCGCCTTGTGGTCCGAGCCGATCATGATGTTGTCGCACTTGAGGTCGTTGTGCGCGACGTTCATGCTGTGGAGGTACTGCAGTCCGAGCGCGGCTTCGTGGAGCTTCTGCCACGTGAGGTGGTCACTGGTGCCAGGCGTCATCTTCTTGAGGTAGTCTTGCAAGTCGCCGTTCCCAGCAAACTCGCACACAAAGTACCGCTCGCGAACGTGACTCGCGCCGTAGAACTCGAGCACGTGCGGGTGCTTCAGACGGTGCCACACGCGCACTTCGTGGAGCAGCAAGTCGGTCGAGAGCGCAGTGTCTTCTTCAACGCCCATGAACTTGACCACGACCGGCGTGCCGCGCCAGCTGCCTTTGCACACGGCGCCGAACCCGCCCTCTGCGAACTTGTCCGTCTTGCTGAACGTCAGCTCGCCGAGCGACAGGTACCACTCTGGTCGCCATTCTGGCGCGTGCTCTGCTGCTTTGGAGAGACCGTCGCGCGTCCACTGCTGCAGGAGCGCCGGAGAAGTGTCAAAGTGGTTGACCGTGACGCTGCTTGAAGGGATCAAAGACCGATTATCGGCCGCCACCGCGATCGATGACGCTCGCGCAGTCTCTCGCCACGTCCGAATCGCACCAGTCTCTGGCACGTCGAGCATATCGAGGAGCCGATCGAGCGCTGTGTAGTCGACACTGTGTGCTTCAGCCGTCTGGAGGCTTCGCGCTTGCAGATACACCAACTTCGCGTTCAAGTGCGGCTCCAAGTATCGCTGCAGTCGCGCCACGATTGTGCAGAACGCCTGGACCTCGAGGTCCACTGGCGTCTTCTCTCGCTTCTGCAGCAGCTCGAACGCAAACTCGAGCGCTGGAAGCACTTGGCTGTGGATCCACTGTGCGTCTGCGAGTCGCTCGCTTCGCTCCTGGATGCGAGTGAGCGCGACTGGGATCGATAGTTTGTGCTCTGGGAATTCGTACTCGTCGAGGCGCTGGGACTGGAGCTGCACACATTGCGACGACCCACACAGAGTGTGTGAGTGCACTGGCGCTCCATCCACAGGCTCCAGGTCATAACGTACCTTTGCTCGGTTGGCAGCAAGAGTGGCGTTGGCCTCGATCTCCGCAGCGCTCTCCGCGGCAAACGCCTCGAGCCGCGTCACGACGTCCTTGATCTTGACCGAATCTTCCGACATCGAGTTGAGCAACTTGTTCTGGCGCTTGGTCATGCGCGGTACGCTCGTGAATGCAACGTCCGTGAAGTCGTCGAGCTCATCGGTGATCGGCGGCTTCTTCGTCACGATCGTCCAGACGCAGCGCCCAAACGCGTACATGTCGGCAGGCACAGTCCGTTCACCTTGGTGCGGGTCAAGCTCCAGAGTGTACTCGTCGTCGGACAGCGCTCGCTTGCTCCCACCGACGTTCGTGAGCTTCACGACGCCGTCCGAGCCAATGATGATCGCCGTGTGGACGAGCGAGCCGTGCGCAACGCCGCGGTCGTGCAAGTACTGCAGTCCGAGCGCCGCGTCGCGCAGGTACTTCCAGACATGTCCTTTGTAGAGACGCTGCCACAGCCGTCGCTGCTTCGATGCGTTGCGCACAGACGCTTGCAGCGGCGTCACGTTCGCGTCTCGCTCGTCTGCAATCGCTGTGTGGCACGCCGCCACGAGGTTCTTGACGTTCGTGTCGCTCAGCTGGTGCCACCGAGCGGCTGTTCGCTTGAACGCGACCTCGTCCATCGCACACACGCCGCGCAGGAACTCGTGGAGGAACTGGCGCAGCGGCATGGCGTCCGACACGGCCTCGTACACAAAGACTCGAGTGCGTCCGACGTGGCACGCGCCGTACAGCTTCGCGATGTTTGGGTGGCGCAGTGGAAGCCACTGCTCCACGGCAGCTGCGACGTCGTGCTCAGTCATCTCGCTTGTCTCGATCAGCACGCTCGTGCCGCGCCACTTGCCACTGTAGCGCACGCCATGTCTCGCTGTCTCCTGGTCGTTCCAGCCGTGGAACTCCAGGTCGTCGAGCGAGATGAACCACGAGGGGACGTCCGGCGCGCTCTCGATCTCGCAGACACGGGTGAAGCGGTCCAGCACGCGCTGGATGAGCGCTTGCTCTTCCGTGCTCTTCTCTTGCTGCTGCATCGCGATCTCGTACTGGAGCAGCACAGCGATCTCACGTCTCGTCTCAGCTCGTGTGACCTTTATCCCGCGATCGGAGCCCAGCAACGCGTGCTCAAAGCGCCGCTGGAGCTCGTCGCTGTCGCTCGCGCGCGTCTGGTTCGTCCCATGCGCTTCGTCTTGTGGCAACTGGTAGAAAGCGGCAAAGTGCTTCAGCTCGTCGTGAATGGCGTGGACGCGCTGGAGGATCGTTCGACTCGCGACGAAGCGCTTCAGGACTCTCGACTTCTTCTTCTTGATGTCAAAGAGCAAGCGGCAGGCGCGGAACAGGATGCTGGCGAACGTCACGAGCGTGTCATGGGTCACTGCTGCTGGTGCAGACGCCTCTATGGCTTGAGAACCTTGCTGACGTTGCTGGAGCTGACTGCAGACGTCTTGCAGTCGCGTGAGCAAGTGTGAGCACGCGTCTTCAAACTCGAACGTGGCAGTCGCACACATCGTCACCATCGTCGCCAGCGAGCCTGGAAGCAACGAGGACTCGTCGTCTTGAGCGTCGTCGATACAAAGGACGCCTTTGCCGCCTCGAGTGATCAACTGCTGCACGCCTTGGAAGTAGTCGGCTCTAGCAATGGAGATCAGCGGCGTCTCGCCATCGACGTTGCTCCGGACGTTCACTGGCGCACCAGCGTCAACGAGCGCTTGGAAGACCTTCATGTGGCGATTCCGACCAGCGAGTGTGAGTGGCGTCTCGTACTTGCGAGGTCGGTCCAGACTGGTTTGCGACTTGACGTTCACACTGGCACCGCGCGCGATCAAGAACGTCACGACATCGAGCCGTCCGTGCTCGGCAGCAATCGACAGCGCCGTTCGACCATGTCTGTCCTGAGCTTCGATGTCCGCGTCGCGCTGGATGAGCAGCTTTGCGACTTCGACAAGCGTTGCTTCGTCGTGGTCTTTCCACTTGGCGACGTACGACAGCGCTGTCCGGCCGCTCTGGTCGGACGCGTTCACGTCTGCTCCAAGACGGATCAACGCCTTCGCCGCATCGACAGCCTCATGCGCTACTGCAACCACGAGCGCGGTTCGGCCACTCGTGTCCGTGGCGTCCACGTCAGCACTGCACTTGCACAACTTCTTCACCACCACGGCGTAGTTATGGCGTGCTGCGTGCATCAGCGCCGACTTGCCTTCGTTGTCCGTCGCGTTCACGTCTGCACCGTGGTCGATCAGCGTTGCTGCGACGCTGGCGTGTCCTTCCGCCGCTGCAAAGAACAATGGCGACCATCCGTCGCTGTCCTTGGCGTTCACGTCTGCCTTGCGCTTGGTCAGCGCCGCGACGACACCAGCGTGGCCGTACTCGGCGGCGTGCGAGAGCGGCGTTCGTCCGCTCTCGTCCTTCGACTCGACCTTCCCCTTGCGCTTGATCAGCGTCTTGACGACGTTGACATGACCACTGCTCGCTGCGTACGACAGCGCCGTGCGTCCACTCGTGTCCTTGCCGTTCACTTTGGCTCCGTGCTCGATCAGCGCCATGACCACATTGACATGGCCGCCGCTTGCTGCGTACGACAGCGCTGCCCTCTTGCTGTTCCTGTCCTTGGCGTTCACGTCAGCACCGTGCTTGACCAGCGCTGTGACAACGTCGAGGTGGTCTTCGCTCGCTGCGTACGACAACGCCGTGCGTCCACTCGTGTCCTTGGCGTTCACGTCAGCGCCTTGCTCGATCAGCGCCTGAACGAGACCGAGTTGTCCATACTTGGCAGCCAATACCAGCGCGTCGCCTTTCAAAGCGCCGTCTTGGACCAACTGCTCGACTTTGACAACGTCACCGTCCCTCATGGCGCTCCGGAGCTCTCTGCGCTTGATCATGCCTGCCCACCACATGGTCTCTGCATATAGTCATTCAATCACACACGTGAGAGGCCCTGCAGACGATCGACACGCACAAGCACACAGCGCTCCAGTCGCTGTCTCTCGTAGTTCTAGCTCGTTCTAGCACGAACCTCGGTCGTTCATGCTCGGTTTGCTTTGCTAGTGATGCGAGACGCTCGCGTCGGTGTGCGCTGCTGCGTCAGTTGTCGGTCGTGTGCTGCTGTCTTCGCCCAGACGGATTCAACACTGCGAGCGCTCTCGCGTGCGTGAGCGTGAGCTGTCCGC
This sequence comes from Pythium guiyangense, assembly GCA_003730235.1. NCBI lineage: Eukaryota > Oomycota > Peronosporomycetes > Pythiales > Pythiaceae > Pythium > Pythium guiyangense. Next base: position 599,484 of record QXDM01000033.1, read on the forward strand.
ACGCGCGTGCGTTAGACCGATCGCCCGCTGCGCGCTCGCTTCCCTCGACGACCTCCTCCTGTCGCCGCACATTGTGGCGGTCTCTGATATACTTTAGAAACGCGCCAGAACCATTGCCGCATTGTCGTCGCCACTCGGCAAATGGGTTTTGGCGCCACTGGTGACCACCGCCTCGTTCATCAGCGACGACATCCAGTGCGATCGACTCCAGAGGTCCACTGGACTAGACTAGACCAGCTACATGAGCGTGTTTGGATGTGTGTGAGTTGCTCGTCCGTCGATAGCAAAGATCGCACAATGGCTCATGTACACGACCACTGGACGCTGTCGAGGCGCGAGGTGCGCAAGAGATACCCGAGCGGCAGTGCCAAGGACCCGATCGCGACACTCGCGAGCCACTGATGCAGCGTGAGTGGGACGCAGTGGAACCAGGCGCCGCCGAGCTCGACAATCACGACTTGGAGCACTGCCTGTGCGAGCCATGCAGCGAGGAAGCGCGTGTTGCGCCAGAGCGACG